>CM048744.1:685208854-686408854 GCA_026315105.1 Locusta migratoria | reverse complement strand
TGTACTGGTAAATATTTGCACTAGAAGCCATGGTTTTCGAGTTATTTTAGAAAAACGTGAAAAAGTGACCTTTAAACGCACCCCAACCCCAACACTCACACCCTACAGGTCAGGATTTTTAGTATGTTTTCGTGACACTCCCCACTATCACTGTACAAAAATTTGCGACTACATGAATTTTTCCCCCTAATCGCCAATTTTCGGTTTTCGTTGAAAGGGCTGTTTCCCCAAATCTGCTCAACATCTCCTCATTACTAACTTGATCTAACAACCTAATTTTAAGCAGTCGTCTCTAGCACTACATTTCAAAAGCCCCTATCATTACTTTATCTGAAGTCTTTATCATCCACGTTTCACTCCCTTGCATTAATACACTCCAGACCAATGTTATAAGCCGTAATGGAGTGGCCGGGTAGTCTAAAGTATCTCGTTGCAGAGTGCACAGGTGCTCGTCATCAGATGTTCGAGTCTTCCTGGGGCATGGGTGTGTGTGTGTGTTAGTTTAACTTGGTTTAAGTACAAGACGTGTTTTATAACTAAGTTCTGTTTTGAAATTATAAAAACACATGCTAAGATTTCTCAATAATTTAATTTTTATATGAATTCCTGTATCTTACTCTACTTTTCTACATGATTTCCGTCAATATTGAGGCACTTGTCATAACGTTGTACCAGTTTTTGAATACCCTCCTCATAGAAGTCTGCCGCCTGACATCAGCTTAGTACCCAAACTGATCCTCACTAGTTACACTTTATTAATTTTAAGATTTTTCTTACAGGAGATGTCATTTACACCTGTCTCTGCATAAGCGATAACGTTTCACCGACAGTAGGTGCCGGCCGCGGTGGCCGAGGGGACTGAGGCGCTCCAGTTACGGTCTGCACGGCCACTACGGTCGGGGATTCGAATCCCCCCTCGGGCATGGATATTTGTGCCGTCCTTAGTCTTAGTTTATAAGTAGTTTGTAAGCTTAGGGACTAATGACCCCGTAGTTAAGTCCCATAAGTTCTACAAACATTTGAACATTTTCGACAGTAGGTAGACAAGGAGCATCTTTCTGAATTCTGTGTGATATGCTGTTGATGTCTTTCTTGCAGGAGAGTCAGGTACATTAGAAGGTCAGATTTGTCCGTTGTGCACTACGAGTAGTTTGAAGAGTAGTATGAAAATCACAAAAGCATAGTACTTCCCATTAGAAAATGGCGACCCTGCCAGGATAGAAATTGTCAGGATAGGCAATCGGCAGAATAGATAAATAGCAAAGTAGGTAATAGTCAGTTTTAGTGAGGGTTGCAAAGATATTTTTTTAAGTAGACAAGTAAGGAGGGTTCTACCAAGGATTAAGAAAAAGATTTTGTGTTGTTTATCAAGTTTTGTGTATATTTATATAGTGTTAGGTTAAAGAGATATTGAGTGAAATTATTGTAATACGTCACGTAGTTTAGGAGATATCTATGTCGAAAGGTGCGTTGTTACTCTGAAGAGCTGTTTGTAAAAATTTTATTTCAAGGATTAGATGTAGAAAAATAATAGGAGGTCAAAGATAGAGTATATAGAAGTGATAACTGCAAAGAAAAAGGTCAGGTAGCATAATGTTAAAAAAAAAAGTATTTTTTTTATTTTCATAATTTTTGAATAATTATTAGGTTTGAGGGATTTCAGGTGGTAGGCACAGATGCAGAGACACAGACTGATGCTGGAGCAGCCAGCCTACGTAGATATAAGAGATTAATTTTTTTTTCTCCCTTGCAAGCACACAGGTACAGATTTGGAGAGAAAAAAATATGGCGTTGTTTTAGTGGGTTCAACCAATGGCTAAGTGGTCGGACAGTTCTGTAGATAGGTCTTGTGATTGATGTAAAGTTACAAGGAGACATAAATCCATGTTAACGAGGGCACAGGCACAAAAGCTTCGTGAATCTCAGCAACAGGTAGAGATTATGGGGGACAAAGAAGTAGAACCAATCGTACATATTATCAACATACCAGCAACAGGGACAGAATAATTTTGCGCAGTTACGAGCGCTGCGTAATGGAAGACAGACAGAACAGTGAGGCCATTTTGCAGAGTCACATGCGTCACTACATAGTTCAGTGACAGATGCAAACGAGTCCGTAATACGCACATAGTGTAAGGCAACGGAGAATGTTACAGTTTGCTGATTATTCGACGTCACAATACGACACACGAGATGCCGCGTATGACGGAATAGAAAATAGGAGATTGATAACACACATTTCAGCAAGAGAGAGCATGACAGGGCAAGATGCCATTATAGAGATGTTAAGAAAGATGAACGATAGTTTAAATAACAGTATAGCTGCACAGGGTAATAATTTAAAGGAACAAAATCAGGAACTGAATTAGGAATTAAAACAAATGAAAACTAAAAGTCAAGAAATAAATCGGGAGTTTACCCAAGTTAGAGTTCAGATGGAGGAAGGCATAGCACGGATCGATAACCAGATCACACAAATAAATGAAGACACAAGGGACAAGATACAGGCATTACCGCAAGGTCAACAAGAACTACAAACTGACGTAGACAAGGTCCAATTGGACATTGTCAATGTAGATAACAAAGTTGAACGTTTCACAAAAAAGGTGACACATACAGCAATTTAAACCACTGAAGAACAGGCTATTCAAAGTAGAGTAACGAAAGTCGCATTAAAACGGTACGACCAGCGTATAAATGAAATTGAAACAAAGATGAAAGATCGGTTGGAAAAACTCAGATCAGAGTTAATCCAAACGACTGAGGAAATAATAGAGACTGGCTGTACTTGTAGTGTAATTACTGATACGTAAAATAATCATTCAATACAAGAGCAGACACAAGTAAAAGATAGACAGAAAGAAAAGAATACGAAGGTAACACCAGCGGAAGTAAGGTCGAAAGTAGTTAAAATATCAACTTACGATGTGCCGCAAAAACACACAGAATACGCGGAAAATACCAATTAAAAGACAGGCGACTAAACCAGTTAACCGATGACGCAATTTGGCAGTAATTCGTTTGTAGCTCTAAAATCAATGAATCAGCAACATTTTTACACACCGTTGCAACGATACAATAGTGGATCAACCTGTGCTACAAGTGTAAGTAAAGATAATAGATTTTCCACATTTGTACCATCTTGAAGTGCTAGATTTTCTACAGGACCACACAGAGGAAGATTTTGCATAATCAGATACCTCATGCAAGCTAATATTCGTTGCAACATATCGGGTGATCAAAAAGTCAGTATCAATTTGAAAACTTAATAAATCACGGAATAATGTAGATAGAGAGGTAAAAAGTGACACATATGCTTGGAATGACATGGGGTTTAACAAATTAAGACAAAGCAAAGATGATGTTCTTTACAGGAAATGCTCAATATGTTCACCATCATTCCTCAACAACAGCTGTAGTCGAGGAATAATGTTGTGAACAGCACTGTAAACCATGTCCGGAGTTATGGTGAGGCATTGGTGTCGGATGTTGCCTTTCAGCATCCCTAGAGATGTCGGTCGATCACGATACACTTGCGACTTCAGGTAACCCCAAAGCCAAAAATCGCACGGACTGGGGACCTGGGAGGCCAAGCATGACGAAAGTGGCGGCTGAGCACACGATCATTACCAAACGACGCGCGCAAGAGATCTTTCAAGCGTCTAGCAATACTTTTTTTCTATAAAACCCCACGCCATTCCAAATATGTGTGTAAATTTTTACCTCTCTATCTACATTATACCGTGATACTTTCTTTTTGATCACCCGGTATATCTCTTTCTTTATGGCACAGTATAATTGCCTCGAATGATGCATCAATTCCCGTTTTATTATAATCAGATACTACCTAAAATAAAGTGTTAAATCGCTGTTTCTGGGTACACGGTTGCTGCTACATGTGTAGGTGTTGGTAGCTGCTGGCATGACGAATATGAAAGGTGAAGGCAGCCAATCAGAAGTGGCGTTCAGACACCCAATAAGATTACGTATTTCATGCCCATAATGAAATTACTAATGAATATAACATTAACTATATAATACAATTATATAATATAATCTTTTAAACAAAATAGTGAAAACACAATAATGCTATTCGTGAACATATTCTGCTCGAATTCCATAAACTAAAGAAAACATGAATCCCACTTAATGCTTCTCTGTATCTCTTGAGAGGTATAAACGCAGGTTGCTGCGAGACAGACAAAAAGTGCATAAATGAAAAACATATAAAAAAACGTATAAGACATAAAATAAACGTATTCCCTTTCTCGCTAATGTAACTTTGTATGATCTGAAATATTGATTCGTAAGAAAATCAGTCCAACTTTGGACACAATTTTTAAGCAGTTTTTAACCTATCCATTTCTCTTTTCAAATTTTCTAAGTTACCTACTTGGTTAAGTGATAATCGTCGAATGCCTGTTTTGTTTTTCTTGATGACAACATCCTCCTGAGTAGTCCCCGCCTCGAGATCCGAATGGGGGACTATTTTACGTCAGGAAGATTTTAACCAAGAGGACGTCATCATACAGTGGAGTTGTATGTCCTCGGGAGAAGTAACGACTGTAGTTTCCCCTTGCTTTCAGCCGTTCGCAGTAACTGCATGGTAAAGCCATGTTCGCTGATGTTACAAGGCCAGCTCAGTCAATCATCCAGACTGTTGCCCCTGTAACTACTGAAAAAGCTGCTGCCCCTATTCAGGAACCACACGTTTGTCTGGCCTCTCCACAGATACCCCTCCACTGTGGTTGCACCTACGGTACAGCTATCTGCATCAATGGGGCACGTAAGCCACTCCACTTCGGCAATGTCTGTGGTTAAAGAGGTGCAAAATGCAATGGAATTGAAGGTGGATAACATAAAAGCGGTTCTCATGAAGCCTCTGACATGCACTTCAATATGGCTTGCAGAGTATATATGTAGATGTAGACTGTTTTAACACCTTCTCTGACGAAACGTGCACGATCGAACAAACGACAGCAGAACAGTATCTTAATTTACTGTCGTCTACACTTTTTTCATTCCTAGTTGTTTTCATTGGTCTACCCGGAAACGCTTAAGAAAAGGGCATATGTTTATTCGAAGGTTCAGAATCACCAGTATCATCACCCTGTATATATTATGTAGCCAACCTATGATTTAAGGCAAACTTTGATGGCCGTTAATTCATTAAAATATCTTAAATTTCCACCTAGAGTAGCATAGTAATAAAATAGGTAATACATAAATGGTAGCCGGCCGCAGTGGCCGAGCGGTCTGCGGCGTGACAGTCACGGTCTTCAAGGCCGCTGAGGTCAGGGATTCGAATCCCCCCTCGGGCATGGATGTTTGTGCCATCTTTAGTGTAAGCTAGTTCATAAGTAATTTATAAGTTTAGGAATTGATGACTCCATAGTTATGTCCCATAAGCTGTACAAACATTTAATGATAAATGGTATCTACTTCCAAGAGCAGAACACCAAGACTGCTAACCGGTCATCGCGCTGTATTTCTTTACATCAGGTTTACTCTTACGATGAACGAGATGTAGCTGATATTACACGAACTTTTGTAAGACCACATCGCGACCATAGCATTAGAATCACCATATTCCAACATTTTTCATCGTTACGTAATTTTAATTATTTGTTTAGAAGCAGAAATTTCTCATTTTTCAAAATTTTTCAAATGTTCAAATTTTTGTACAGCTTATGGGACTTAACTACGGGGTCATCAGTCCCTAAACTTACAAACTACTTATGAACTACTTACGAACTAGGACGGCACAAATATCCATGCCCGAGGGGGAATTCGAACCCCCGACCGTAGTGGCCTTCAGACCGTGACTGGAGCGCCTCAGTCTCCCCGGCCACCGCGGCCGGCTCAAAATTTTTAGTAAATTCAAATTAGATCAGAGTAATTTAGAATAACAGTATCCAGGGAATACGTAGGTCAAAACACCTCGTATATCAAAGATCATTTGTCAGGTTGCTATTGAGGCGGTCTGTTCCAAAACTTGCCTTATCCATGATAAGTAATTTTACAGGAGATGCAAAAAAAGTAAAATCTCCTTAATGCTGGGAGAAACTGAACTCCTTACCAGTTAGGAATGCATCATTTTAATAAATTAAGTCACAATTAATTGGGAGTATAAATATTCCCATCGATAAATCCGTTATGTTGCTTTATATCTAGGATTAGACACGTTTTGGAGCAGCACACTGCAAATGCTTAGTTCAGGTAATCAGGAATATATTTCTTTTTTGCATTTGTGACAGTGCTGATAAATTCAGTTTATACTCATTTATTATAACTGAAAAAACAAATTACATAGTGAACAATACTGAGTCTACATAATTATTCATAGTGCAGAAATCATATAACTAAGTCTATTAAATCCTCATGTGTGTCACAATATTCGTTGATTGTCTCTTCAAGGGAGGAATTTGTTTCTCCAGTATTGGACGCAAACAAATTCTTGTAGAAAGTCAGTTGTTAATTCAGCTTCCACTCCGATCCAAAATGATTTTGTAGTAAATTCTCTACATTCTTAATCTTGGCTGGGTTCAAGGGTAGTCCTGAGGACACAACTGGTGGAACACCCATATTCGTCAAACGTTTACCTTTCTTCATCACAGACCTTCCAGAACCACAGTCTATATTGTAAATTGGTTCTCCTTGCACTGTCACATTTCCTTCAGGCGTTTTGCACAAGATAAACCGCTTAGCTGAAGAAAATTTGAAATGCTTAGCTACTTGGTTTTTTCATCATTTCATCAGCAGCCTTCTTCCAGTCTCTCACTCTACAATCCACACCGAATGTAGAAACCTGAGCATGTGATGCGAAAATATCTTCATACTCTTTTGGGTTGCAAATTACTAGTCTATTTGTCCGAACACCCTGTGCGATGGCAGAAAGGAGTGTCCTGGAATGGAAAATATCAGTTCATTTCTTTTCACATTTGCGGGACTCACTTTTGACAGGAAGTAGCAACACATCATTTTTACTGTAGAGTTGCGATTCTGTCCTCCGCAGCCATCAGCACAAAGTCGCAAAGTTGAGTAGTTCGACAAATCACATTTAGATAGTCTGTCAAATATTGCAGATGCTATCTCATTTGATCCCTTTTTGTATTCATGTACCATCCACGTATAAGTGAAAACATTTTGTACTGCCAGTTCAGTATGTGAATACTGATTTTTCTGACAGTCAAATGACTTTGTGCGCATTATTTCTTGTAGCTTTGTGTAAAAAGCTTTAGCTTTCAACTTATCAATTCTAAGCTGGATCATTATCGAATTCTTATCTGAGGTATCCTTTGCATGCTCAAGTTTTCCCTTAAGTTCAATCCATGTAGAATATGCGTCTTTTACAGGTGTAACCTGTTGTGAAAATGTTGCGAAAGAACCATCGTTTCACTCTCAGATCATGACAAACCTCTGCATTATACATCCTGTGTAACTTCGCAATGCTTAAGTTTCCGGAAAGATATTTTCTTTGCAAAGGATTTTCCTCGACGGTAGTGACTTTCACAGCACTTCAGACGTTCAATAAAAGATTTGACAGATTGTCTCTTTGCATCATACTGTGGCCTGTCTCTAGCACCACCTCTTTTCTCTTTAGGCATTTCACCGGTCTGGTAGTGTTTTCCAGCAATTCTCTGAATTCTATCTTTACTAACATTTAAAATATTGATAAATTCTTTTTGGCATACTTTCACTTGAAATTTATCGGTATTAACAAGCCTGACAAAATACTCAATAGCAACACTCTTCCTACTGCTACCTTCTTTTGCGCTTCTGTCTCTCTTAGGCTTTTCTGCTCTCAGATATTTGAGTATGAAAGCGTCTTGCTCAATTTTATTGTGTAGAAGTTCTTATGGAACTGTTGAATATCCAACATCCTTAGTTTCCTGCATTTGTACGTTGGCCCATTATGACTGCATTTTGGATATTTGGGTGGTCCCATTGGCCCATGCCTGTAACAATACAATATTGGATTGAAAATAACTCCTGATGGGAAATGAAAAGGACACTAATAATAAACTTCAAGCGTGGAATTTCATTAAATCGGAGGAATGTAATATTGTTACATTCCCGTTTTGGAGTGGCGGCTGCTGTGTAAGAGCACAAGAGTACGTGAACACCCAAAGATTTGACGACTTGGGAATGTAGTAGTTATTTATCTTTGAATACTGCTAAACGTAACACAAAGTTTGCATCAATGCCACTAGGTTGTAGTATATTACGATAGATGTTTGCAAGACGTAGACCTACGTCCCCATTTGACTGACATAAATACCGCTAGATGGTAGCACACTCCTCCAATTTGCTAATAATTATTTGTACTACCATTATTACTATTATTGTTATTGGCAGTGGTTGTTGATGTATAAATGTGTTCATACCGTAATCATAATTGTTACAGAAAATGCTCTTTCATGTTTATCTGAATCTAAAAATTTGTGACCACCTTAAATGTATTTACAAAAGCCGCCACTACCGTTTCATTAACCTTTATACATCCATTGTTCGTTGACACCACAGCCTAAACATGTCGTCTAGGAAAAATACACAAATTTGTCATTTTACTTACCTCATATATTTTTCCTTAGTTTTCTTCCATAAAGCATCCTCTTTTCTTCCATCGTAATCCTCTGATATCACAAACCTGTACACGTCTTCAGACCTCACCGACGACAGCGTTAAAAACGCGGGAAAAATATCGCGCGTTTTCTTTGACGGGAATATAAAGAATTTCATTGGCTGGTAGGATAAGGCGACTATTGGAACGATACTTGGTGTAAATAAGGCAAGTTTTGGAGTGATGATCGATATTTAGCTAATGAATTCTGAGGGAAAGAACAAGTTTTGAGTGACTATAGACTAATCAGTCAATACGACGGGAACTGAAGAAAATGAGAGTAGGCTTCACACATTTCGTAAAAAAAATTGGATATGACCAGTTTTGTAACAGACCGCCTCTATTATAAATAGTACCCGCTTTTGGATTATTCTCTCTCTGTGTGTACGTAACTTGCTCTCTATCTTACTAGATCTCAAATTGTTAAACTCTCTACGTGATAGCTCACCGTGATTAGTTTCAAAGTATCGTACGTGGTTTGTTTCCAAGATAGTGAGGAAGCCGAGAAAAAGTATTTATTCATTAATATAAACTTTCATATCGTAATCATACGCGAATGCGTACATTATCTTTGGTCTTTGATCGGGATAGGCTAGGACGGAAGAATTAGAAACGTCTGCCTCCCGTAATAAACTGATTAACATTCGTGATTTTGGTATTTGAACTTATGGTCAAGTTTAATGAAATAACTTTTAAAAAACGTATCTGGAAGAGTTAAAGTTCGGGAGCAATGTAACAGGATCCAGAGACTTAAATATAATTGAGACTTTGACGAAAATAATCACGCATTGTGAACTCATAAAGTGTTTTCTATGAAAGTGATTTTGTTGTAAATATTAAATTCAAAATAGAGAATCTGTGATATTTAAAAAGTCTTGAACAATTATACAAGTATTTAGTTCCCTAATATTGTCCAAGAAGATTCTAAAAGTAAACATATATCTGTGAATTTCGTAATGAATCAGTTAATATGTGAAGAAAATATCTAACATTTTTGATTAGAAGAAACTTCTAATGAAATTTTTTCTAAAGAATAATTCGATAGAAAGGAATCAGGTACAAATAATATCTTTTGTGACGGGCTTCAAACTGTCTGAACTACCGAGAAACGGAATTTCATGCTCAAACATTATAAAACGTCTTTAATTTTAAATGACAAACAGATCCAATATTTACAGTATGAAAAGTTCAACAAAGGTATAAATTTTATTAATTACGAAGAAGTTACCAGGTCTACCAACTTAAATTTCATACTGAGGTGACAAATAAAATTTTGAACCCATCCATCCACTACAACTGTGAATGTCAAGCCGAATCTACAGCTTACAAGTAACAAGCTAAAACCACAAGACAACCAACGTGAAGCCCCTCTACGAGTCACACTTTTACGACAAACTACACCTGGATAAAAAATGGTACTATTGAATGTTATAGCTTCTTCAGGAGCCTCAATCATGTAGAATTTTCTGAAGGTTTTCACAGCCATTTGACTGATTCATATTGTTTTATTGTAGCAATCTAGACTTCGGCCTTAAGCTATTTTCGAGTGAATTTGATCATATCACTTGAAAATAACTTAAGGCTTACATCTGGATCGTGAAAATAAAATGATATATATCAGTCAAATGGTGGTGAAAACTTTGAGGATATACTGAATGTTTATGTGGTTATATTAAATACTAGCTGAAAACCCGGCTTTGCCAGGGTATTTATTTGTTTATTCCTGCCTTCAGTTAGTACATCTCCAATACCTTTTCTCTCTGTCCATCTCCTTTTTTTCTAAAAACATGCTGTATTTATCGGAGAATATATAAGAAATAAGGCTGCTTTTCATAATGTACAAAATTATAAATGCAGTATTGAGCTATATGTTGTACAGTAGTATAATTTTTCAGTTATGTATTCACATGTATAAGTGTTTAAGTGTTTTATGTCTGTAAAATGTGTTGCGAATACAATTAGTAGCAAAGAAGTAATAGATTAAAACTTCGTGCGGGATGGGCCGATTTTCCATTAACGTTACTATTTATGTACTCATATCTCATGAACTACGTGTCGTACTGTGATACAATTTAGGTGGTACATTCAGCTATATGTGTGTATAATGTCTGTAAAATTTCATGCTGATACAATTTGTAGTGTACAAATTATAAATTGTAACGTCATACAGAATGCCGTAATTTTACTCCATAAAAAGCGGAAAAGAAGTAAGCGAGAAACTTTTTTCCTTCTATAATTTTTCTATGGTTGTCAGCGAGAAAAAGTTTAATAAAGGTTTGAAATTATGTTTATAGCTTGTTGCAAGTTGCTAAGTACTCTCATTCTCATATAGCGTATTTATAAAGTCTGGCCGCATTATGTGGCAGTATTTAGCGATTCCTATTGTTTATGACGCCATATCTTCTGAACCATGTGCCGTACGTGATTCATAACCTTGCAGCATTTGTTACCTCACGGTAAGTAATGTGTGTACCAAATTTGGTTGAAATCGGTCCAGTGGTTTAGAAGAAAATCAGCAGCATTGTCGCTAAATGCAGCAATTTTTCGCACATCTCATTGTTTATGACGTCATATCTCGTGAACTCTGTGTCGTACGTAGTTCTTATATTTACGGGGACCGTCCTCATGGATTGAAGCCGGCCGCGGTGGCCGAGGAGACTGAGGCGCTCCAGTCACGGTCTGCACGGCCACTACGGTCGGGAGTTCGAATCCCCCCTCGGGCATGGATATTTGTGCCGTCCTAGTTCGTAAGTAGTTCATAAGTAGTTTGTAAGTTTAGGGACTGATGACCGCGTAGTTAAGTCCCTTAAGCTGTACAAACATTTGAACATTTTGAACATGGATTGAAGCTTACGTGCACAAAATTTTATAAAGATTGGAATAAAACTGTACATTTGTATTGAACACGTACACACATACGGACACTCTGCTTTATATATTAGAAGATTACGTAGCTCCGGTCTGTCACTCTCCTTCTCGTCACATTTCCAGTCTCGTGACGTTTATAATGAGGCGTGTGGCCGATCGCTTAGCGTGTCGCCAGGTCGGGCAGCGGCTGAGAGAATCTTTTATGCGGCGCGTGTCGTGCTGCCCTGCGTCTTTCATCTCTGGTGGCGGGCTGGGACAGCTTCATTATAGAGCCGGTGGTAGGGCACCGCGAAAGCGATCTGCGGCCTCCGAGGGTCGCGCGGTGGCCAGCCAGCTGCGTGCATTGTCTGCCCGGCTGACAGTCGGTCCCGATCAGTCGTCATATAACGAGGCGGCGGGTCGCGCCCTTATTATTGATATGCAAAGTGCCGGGGGGAAGACGCAACAGTCCGCGCGCGTGCGGATCGCGTTCCCGCTTAATATGCACCTCGCGGTCAAAAGAAACGGCCAGCCTTTCACACGCCCCTCCCCACTTCACGCCCTGCAAATGAATGTCCTCCCACAAAGCCGCAATATGCCCGCGCCGCGGATTGCTCTTTCATTTCGACGCTTTCGTTTCCCAAGCTCTTTCTCTTGACGGGCGCTATGTTTGGTAATGTACTATAAAAAGCTGTCCGTACGAGTGTCGATCAAATACAAACGAGAAGTTCATAACCGGCTCGCGCCCTTGTGTGGCAGTCTTGCGCTGTTGACAACAGCTGGTTAGACTAGAGAGTTGGGCTAGCACAGCGCTGCATATACAGTACTACCTAAAAACCCGGCGTTACACGAGTACTTATTTATTTATTCCTGCCTTGAGTCAGTACAGATCACGCACTGAAAAGTAACCCCTGAGCGGAGAATGTTGGGAGTTGAAGCTTGCATTGATCTCGTGTCGCATTGGCTGTTAGAACAAGCCCCACCTCTTTCTCCCAGTGCCGCCAGCTTAAAGCCTATAGCTTACAGGTTTTAAAGGAAACAATATGTAAGGGGTTAAAGCGTCAAAGATTGAACATGAAATTATCATTTTAATGATTAAAAAATGTTCAAATGTTTGTAGAGTCTATGGGACGTAACTACGGGGTCATCAGTCCCTTAACCTACAAACTACTTATGAACTACTTACAACTAAGGACGGCACAAATATCCATGCCCGAGGGGGGATTCGAACCCCCGACCGTAGTGGCAGTGCAGACGGTGAATGGAGTGCCTCAGTCCCCCTTTTTTTTTTTTTTTTTTTTTTTTTTTTTTTTTTTTTTTTTTTTTTTTTTTTTTTTTTTTTTTTGCGGGTCTCCTTCCTCCCCTTCAACCCGTCCTTCCGCTCACCAAAGTCACCTTCTTCGGCGTCGGCTTCTATCGGCCTTTTTGTTCTATTTCTTGGAATTAAAATTTGTACGTCTCTCTTGGACTTGAAAATAAAAGGCCGTCTTGCGTGAGTTCGTTGAAAAATAATAATAATAATAAAAATGAAGCTGATTTGACGAATTCCCGTCTCGCTGTTCCACAGCTTTATATCGAAAATATTGCAAACCAAAAGAAAGTCACTTATTCAGTGGTAAACAAACTATTTCCTCCTATTTACTATTCGATAAAATAACTGTTTTCTTCTTTTTCCATGGCACTGCCCACCGTCGATTTCAAAGTTTGTCTTCACGTATTGTGTTCGCAGTTTTGCATGTCCGTTTGAAGTTCATTTTCTTTGTACTTCTTGTATGTACTTAGTATAAAATGGTTTCTTCTCTAACCCTGAAACGCGTCAGTCGGCTAGTGCATAGGATTTATTTGAATAAAATATACAAATGAAAGAGGGGGTTAATGATATATCTTCTTTCAAAAACAAAAATTTATTCTGAGGTACTGCTCGTTTCATTATTACTTTGTTCTTCATTTGTTCATGTTCTCTTCATTTGGTTTATTGTATTTATTGATTTATTTGTTTAGTAATTAATGTTAGTTTTACTTTACACACTCCATCGCTAATCATGTTGTTTCAGGTGCATTTACATGATAGTTCTCTTTAGGAAATTGGCGTATTGACGATGATAATCATGTACTTGTAGTAGGTTTTGGTGCTGGGTCGTAATATACGTCCAAAAGTCCTCTTCACTCTTTTCATTGTTTGTCAGAATATAAAATACCGTATGTCCCCTTAACCAGTTGACGGCATTGTTCTTTGTGTTGGGATAAAGTTTTTCATCGGGTAACAAAAAACTCGTGGGTGTGATTGTATGCGGAGATGTTCTCTGGATGATTGCCAGTTTTCGTCTAACCGACTGCCAAATGTTGTTGACTTTATTACATACAAACTGGTGTTCGTCCGTGTCGTTGAGATTGCAGGTAATACACAGAGAGGAGTCTGCCATGTGAATGGAATGAAGACGTTCATTTGTTGGTACTTTTCTGTTAACTGCGTAGTACCACGTTGCCCGCACGTTAGTTGGTAAGTGCAAATGATGGACGTTTTTCCAAATATTTGACCAATTGAATGCATTGTACTTTTTTCTATTATATTCTTGCTATGAAACTTCATAAAGTTTTTATATACATCTTTAACACTAAATACATCTTTCTCTGCAATCCTCAGTCTTAGATAACTGTGTTCTATTAGAAAATGCTTGAATTGGCACAGGTGATTGGGGATGTGATGAACATCAATTGGTGCATCGCAGTTGGCTGGTACTATTTCATTAATTAAGAATGCTGCTATGCTATTCGGTGACTTTTTCCACTGTTTATAGGTCTTGCAGGTGTACAACGCTTGTGCTTTATTATAGACGTCTGTAAGGTTTAGGCCACCTTCGGTAAATGGTAAGGTCAAAGTTTCAAACTTAACTTTGAACATGTGACCACGGCTGACGAAATGACCAAAAGCAGCCAGAATCCTATTTGCCACGTCTTTTGGCATGGGCAGGACTTGCGCCACGTAATTTATTTTTGATGTTAGATAGATGTTGACGAGTTGCACTCTTTGTATTTCATCGATCGTCCTGAGTTTGTGTTGGTGGATGCTGACGCGTATGTTATTCAGTAATTTCCGATAGTTCAAAGTAATTGTCTGCCGGATGTTTGGTGCATATTCTATTCCAAGACATTTGATTGTGGAGGTCTCCTTTATTGGTCCTTGGATGGGAATTCCTAAACCACGCCCAACATTCATTACTGCACATTTATTCCCGTTCAGTTTTGCGCCGGAAGCAAGTGCGTACTTATCTATTATTTCCAGTGCCTTGAATATCTCTTCGTTATCTCGGACCAGAAAGACGACATCGTCAGCATATGCCTTGCACACTATCCTTTCTCCATTTATCGTTATGCCTTGGAGATGTTGACTTAAATCAAAAAGCAAAGGCTCAATGGCTATTGCGAAGAGGGACATGGATAATGGGCATCCTTGTCGCACTGAACTGTTTATTGTAATGGGTTTGCTGGCTTGACCATTGATCATAACTGTGGAGGTAGCACTGCTTAAAAAGTTCTTTATAACTCCGATAAAACGTT
This sequence comes from Locusta migratoria, assembly GCA_026315105.1. NCBI lineage: Eukaryota > Metazoa > Arthropoda > Insecta > Orthoptera > Acrididae > Locusta > Locusta migratoria. The sequence continues at coordinate 686,393,826 of CM048744.1, read as the reverse complement.
GCGGAAAGTTCATGCAACCCATAGTATGAAACAGATAATTATGGCTGACTCTGTCGAAAGCCTTCTCAAAATCCAATGATACTAGCGCGCCTTTTATTTGACAAGCTCCAGCAATCGATATGATATCCCTATAATCGCACAGTGTGTGGTGGATAGATCTGTCTCGTCCTACGCTCGACTGATACGAACCGGTGACGGTATTCATTACAGATTTTAATCTTTCGTTCACAATGCGGGAAAATATTTTATAGTCACAATTAAGTAATGTGAGCGGTCTTAGATTTGTTATACATTTTCCTGCATGATTTTTCGGGACTAGAACTATTATTCCTTCTCGAAAGTCACTTGGGATATCACTGCTGGCATTCATTAGTTCGTTGCAAATGCTCGTCAGTTTGGGTATCATTCGACTTCGGAATGTATGGTATAGCTCAGCTGGAAGTCCGTCACGCCCAGGAGATTTGTTTTTCGGACTTCGTAGTATGGCATGTTCAACTTCATCTTGCGTTACTTCAGCTAGCAGGTTATTTGCCTGATCCTGGTCCAGCTTCCGTGTCAGTCCTATTGTCATAACATTTTGCGCCATTGTGTCAGTTGTGGTATTGCTTAATAACTCGGTAAAGTATTTATGGATTTCGTTTTTAATCTCATTTTGCTGCGTGAGTAGTCTGCCATCCATGGATCGTATTTCAGTTAATATTTTCTTTCGGCGAACCTTCCTTTCAGTAATCACGTGGTAAATTGACGTTTGTTCTCTTTTGACATCGTTTTGAAGCCTTGATCGTATTTTACAACCTTCAAGTTGTTTTCGTTTCAAAGCTAAGAGTTTCGCCTGAGTTCTTTTTATATCCAAATGGTTGTTAATTACTGATGGATCATTTGTGTACAAGTCTCGAAGGACTTTGAAATAAAATTCAGTTGTCTGTTTTTGCCAATCATTTTTGTCACGTGAGTAGTGCATCATCGCCCGTCGTATCGACGGTTTAGCACATTTGAGCCACCACGTAAGTGTCGAGGGGTATGACGTGAATTTTTTCTCGCACTCAGTCCACACAGTATTGAATATGTCGTGACACTCGGGGTCCTGCAAGTGTGCTACATTTAACATCCACAGGCCTCGTCCCCGGTATGTTTCCTGTCGTTTGAGGTTAATGGTGCAAATATATGTTATGTGATCTGAGAATATGGTTGGCCATAACTCTGTCTGCAGCACGTGCGTTTTTAAATGATCAGACACATATATCCTGTCGATGCGACTGGCAGAATGACTTGTGATGTAAGTAAAGCCCGGCAGCGCACCGTTTTTGAGTTCCCAGGTATCAGTCATCGTCAGTTGTTTGATTATAAGGTCAAGTTCGGCACAATAGTTAAAATTGGGCGTTTGATCTTTAGCCGACAATACACAGTTGTAGTCCCCTCCAAAAATCATATTGTCATATCGTCCACAGAAAAGAGGAACAACATCATCTTTAAAAAATTCAGCTCTACGCCGCCTATTACTGGAACCAGAGAGTGCATAGATGTTAATAAGTCGAGTACCGTTGATAGTAACAGCTACACCTCTGGCGTTTGTCAGTTTTACAACATCGTGCACAATAATGCCTTCTTTGCTTAATATTGCTGTACCGAGTTCTGAGTCGTTCCCTGAATTGACAATTGCATTGTATCCTGTGATATCATCAAGTTGAATGTCTGTAACTTCTTGCAACATAGCAATATCAATATCGGCTGCGTAAAGCATATCCTGCAAGGTCTTAAGTTTTAAATGGCTGCGGATCTTATTGATGTTTATCGTCCCTATTTTATACGATTGCAATGCAATTGTAAAAGGTAGATGGACCAAATCGGTGAATATGGCAACTGATACTCATGGCGTCTAATGTCTTTAATGAATCGGAAGTGGAGGTGGCGTCCTCTTAGTTTTCTCGTCTCTCGGCCTGGAGAACGAGTCTCTTTTTGTATTTGACACTTCCTGCATTTCTTCATCCTCGGGGAATTGTGCGGTTTCCTCTGCCCAGTTCCCTCCATCGGTGCATTGAAGCAATTCTTCCTCAGAACCATATTGAGATGGAACTTTATTTCGCGAGTCCTTCGGTGTACAATTAGTATTTTCACCGCCCCGTTCGGTGTGCGTTTCTATATTTGGCGAAACGACCATACTCACAATATTTGTCATCTGTTGACTCCGTTGCGACTTCCCAGATGTCGCATCGCTTAATTTTTGACTAATTTGTTTTGCTTTTTCGCGCACTTGCTGTACTTTCTGTTTGGCGTCAGGAGGTGCTATACGCCGTTTCTTATGCCTCTTCGGAGAGGGTCACGATTTTTAACTGTCTTCACACCCTGAAGTGCTACTTAAATCTTGGGTATTACTTTCTTGATTACTAACTTCTTCCATCTCACGCCGTGCATCCTGTTCAAAGGTTACCGTGACTTTTTTATCGTGTTCGTCGCCAGTGACTGTTTCCGTTGCGTTGGAGGGAACGACAGCCGTCGTTTCATTATTACTGGTGTCCATTTCCAGGCTTACGGTAGCATCGTCTCTCTCATTGTTTCCGTCTATTGCGGCGCTAGACGTGGCAGCCGTGTTTACTCGGAGGGCCGTGGCGTACGTCACAGGCAGTGACGTCATCTTTAGTGGCGCGACCGGCTCCCTGGCCGGCACCTGCGTCAATCTCCGCTGCACACATTCAGATCTAACATGCCCTGTCTGCCCACAGCCTGAGCACGTACGTGGTTGGTCGTCGTACATGACAATGGCTCTATATCCGCAAACGTAGATGTAAGATGGGATATGTTTTTGGAGCTCCATTTTTATTTGTCTGACACCGTTTAGTACCGGGAACGTTTGGAAAGTTGTCCATTTTTCCGCAATATTGCTGATAACCCTCCCGTACGGTTTGAGAGCTGTATTAATCTCATCCTCAGTTATTTCGAAAGGCAGTTCAAACATACGAACGGTTCTAGTTCCAAATCCAGCATAATCAACTTGAACGTTACCAACATTGCCGTCACAATGATTAAATTTCAGTTTGCCTCTGCATTGTTCAATGACCTTTTCACAGCATTCAGCATTGATCATTTTGACGTATACAGTGCTACTCACAATCGATAAATGGATCCCGACTATCTCACTAAAACTTAGCTTTACTACATCTCGTAAAAATACTTCTACTTCAAATGCTCTTGGCCGAGCAAAGTGTTCATCGAACGAGAACTTAAAGTATATTTTCTTTTAGTTTGACTCATCTTGGTGATCTACACATTTTGAAACCTAAGGCTACTATTTACGCTACAAGAGCGTCTAACTCACCACACACTGTAAGCGCGCGTCCGGCCGCAGCGAGGAAGTAAACAGACGTCCACACAGCACGCGAGCCGAAAGCAGACTGTCCCCTCGGCCACCGCGGCCGGCTTTTAATATTTGAGTAATAGAGCATATATCTACGAAATATCAATACTTTAAAGGGACTTATTAAGCGGGTGTAGCAACGCTTTCTGCCTTTTTTCATAGTCATAATTGAATAACAATTGACATTAACATTCTTCATACCACTTTTCAATAACAGTCATCGGCGTATGTGCACTTATTTTAGCAAATAACAAAGTGGACGACAATAATCAAAACCAAGCATAAATCAACAATACATTGACGATTTCTACGGTGTACAATGCTTTTACGAGGTAAGGTTGGTAGAGTGCATAAACATTCCGTAGACACACGAACTCAGCCGACTTTCCGCCGATCACAGAGGGGCCACGAAAAAGTGCGTGACCTGTACTTCTCCTATCCCTTCTCCCTCTGTCATATCCTTTATTCTAAAAATATGTTACATATATCAGAGAAGCCAATACCTCCACAGAAAGCCAATTAGCCAGCAGATGATAATCGGATTGAAAGAAAAAAACGCATGATAAATCTAATTATTCACACTGAACTGAATTTAAGCAAGGAACTCGAAACAGTGGTCGCGCTCCATATCTGCACGCACCGAACTAAACGGTTGTTGTTTGGTTTGTTTCAGATACGCAGGATTGGTCAGGGAGGCCTCATACCTCGGCCCGCTCTTTCCGCAGACCCCAATCCCCTAGACCAGCGGTCGGCAACTGGCGGACCACTGTACAGGTTCGGACTGCTGAAGGCCAAAAACTGGACCGCCAAAAATATTTTGAAAGCATAACTTACGCACTACAAATTATTTAAAAAAAAAAAAAAAAAAAAAACTTATTTTCTGTAAATAACAATTCGTATGAGAGCCACCTTACAATTTTCCTAGCATTTTACAGTTAACTGCTGAATAATTAGAACCCTTAGGACCGGTTCGTCCATCTCTCGTTAGTTTTGTCGTTAGTAAACGAGAAGATGCCTTTAACGTCTCGTTAAATGTGCTCGTTAAGTGCACTCCGTTTGTCATTGCCGCATATACCTCTCGTTTGCTAACCTGGAGAAAACGAGAAGGTACGATATATTTCGACTATGTTGGCAATAGAAACAAATGAAAGTTCAGTCTGAATAAACAGCTGTTCCCCATATTTGACTATCAGGGAAGAGGTTAGCAGACAGTTGTTATTTGGTGCTCTGGCAAACAAACTTGAAAGAAGCTCAAATTTTACAAGAAATTAGTGCGAGAGTCTTGTGTCTTTAATAGAGAAATATGACACATTGGAATGTAAAAAAAAAAAAAAAAAAAATAAAAAAAATAAAAAATAAAAAAAAATAAAATAAAAATAAAATAAATAAATAAAAATAAAAATAAAACTCGACGCTACGACATGGAACGAAAAGGAAGCGACCTTGCGGCAAATGAATTCAATGCTGTCCATGGAACATGTAGGACAGCAAAAGTGCTTAGGGCGTAGTACGATAATATACTGCCAAGTGCGTAGTACGTTAGTGCAGGTTAAATTCTACGACGCTTCTCGCCGGGCTGCAGTGGTTATGTTGGACCCAATGGTAATGATGGCAACTCAGATGACCAATAAATGTTTTTTCGTGACAACTGTAATTAAAACGAAAATTATTTTTTTCTGAACGGACAAGGGTACATACAAGAACCTGTCGACCATAGAGCAGGTACAGTATTAAATTTGCTGCGATTGAAACGAGCAGCAATAACATTTACTCTGTAGCTCGTGAAAAATATTAACGCAGTTCCACACTTCATTGTTCATCTGTTGCCAACATAAGCGTGGAGCCCGGCGAGAAGCGTCGTAAAATTTTATCTTAGTGCAAGCAATAAATTGCACGTAGGCGAAAGAGCACTGTTCCTGTAGATTGGAGAAAGAAATCACATTTTAGGCCTTACACTAGGTTCAACAAGCATAAGTAAATACTGAATTAATAAGTTTGCACGCATAGATAATGTATTCTGTTTTTTATTACAACAGATAACTTACAAAATTCATAACTATATGTTGGCCTCTTCAGATGGTCGTGTAGTTTTTCATGCAGCATTTCCAAAGTGGCTTTTCGAAGACGAAATTGCGTAACAAATACTGTATCATCCCAGTATTCAAAATGATTTGGACGAACATAAATACGTATAGGACACCTTATAGGGGCAATGTCCTCCAGATCATCCAAAATGTTGACATCGTAGTAATTGTCAACGAAATCTTATTCCAGCCATTTTCATCATATCGATTGTCAGTTAACTGGTCGTTAGCCATAAGTGATTTGATATCGCAACAATATTTTTAAGGTTATGTTGCGTATCTGCAATGTATCAAACTCATCTAACCGCTACTGACATGGATAGGGCGAGAAATATTACAATACAATTTACCAATAAAGCTGTTTTCCACACTAGTTTTTCATACATGTAGTGCTTCTGTTATTTTGTTCGATAAGTCGGTCTTTTTCATGTGAATATATTGATGTATTTTAGCGCATTGGAATCCTGCAATATTGATACAGATTCTCACTTAACTGGTCGTTAGCCGTGTAACGAGCAGAATTTTGCTCGTTAATTTAACGGCCAGTTTGAGTTCCTTTAACCTCAGGTTAACTCATAACGAAACATTGACAAACACAATTCTTCACTAACGATAAGTTCAAATCTTAACTGGAACTTAACGAGATATTGACAAAACGGCCCTTAATGATTACTATAGGTAGATTAAATAAATGTCATGATGTGTAACGCTGGAGATAACGCTGACAAGGGCCGGCAAAACGGAGCAAGGTGGCCGGTGATCCGCATAAAAGATCTGTACACACGAATGCTGCACGAGAACTTCATCTAACGAACAAGGAAATTATGTAAATAGACTGCATATTCTGACAGTCTCTGAAACCTCTATTTAAGCGGCCAGGGCATATCCACTTAAACACCATTCTTGTGCTCTTAAAAATCACCTTTTGAGGTTTCTGCAGAAGCAGAACAGACGAATGTGACCGCGAAGTTGTTGCACCTTTCAAAGCCTTTACTCCCAATGGAGATGATAAACTTGCAGGACATTTCCTTGGAGACATACAAAAACGTATCCACTGACGAATTGTGGAGCGAACATATCCCGGAGAAATATGAAAATTTGATTAGTCATCTACCTCTCTAATATGTTTGGTTACACATATATTTGTCAAATTTCATTTAAACAAGTATCGCTCAAGATTAAAGGCCGCCCACCTCGAAAACACTATTGGCATGAGTTGCTCCGCATGTGAACCTAACTTTAAGAAACTGGCTGAAGGCCGCAAATGTAATTTCTTGCATTGATTTTTTCAAACACAAATACCCATAGTTCACTGTATTTCATACTTTTTTTACTGAAAATTAAACAAAAATAGTTTTTTAATATATGACCTGGTACTGGATTTTTCAATAGAAGTTTGACTACGCATTTTATTTCATACCTTCTGTGAGTGAAAATAAAAATTAATAAATATCAAATAAAGTTTTACTGGATTATTATACATTTTTATTTCACATCTTTTGTATTTCGTATTAGTTTGAGACTCAAAATTAAGGAATATGTGCTTTTACTTCTGTACCGCGATAAACATTTTCAAAAGTATCTGGACCCCATGCAAGGTTACTTGCCGACCTCTACCCTAGACGTATGGTTATGGGAAAACTTGCAGCAAGCGGTCCATCGTTCTAACCTGATTGAATTTTAAGTACTCTAATATTTTTCATTTCATTTTACTTACGAAAAATCTAAAACATATTTTGATCATTGTTCGTTATTCATAGGTACGTTCCTGAGTTAGACTGAAAGTGGGTAGGTACCTAGCTATCTTCTTGCGTGGTAAACACATAGATCGTACCTACATATTGATGAGCAGAAAAAGTAAGTTGATTATTAAGTTGTAGAAGACTACGCCAAATTTATTTATTTTTGATTTTTAGTGTGTATTAATTTGTTTTGGAATAGTTTTCTTTTTTGAAGTCAGCTTTTTGGTAATTTTATTTTATTTTTCCATTTTTAGTGAATCTGAAGTACACTAATCAATGGGGTAGACGTACTAAAAGTGCTGCTGATATGAGACAGCGCCTTTAAATGAAACAAACGATGTCAAGGAGAAATGCCTATCTCAACAGAGAAAATCTACCTCGAGGACCATTTCAAAAGAGACTTGCGACTAGCGCAATAATATACTTCCAAAAATGCGGCTTTACATGACAAAAGTTTTGAACAAGGTATTACTTGACCATAACGACGTTATGGTGTGTGACTCAAATATCCGGATAGCCTACAAAAGATTCGGCCGAGAATCATTAATTTGCTCCTAAGAATTGAAGAGTTTCGTTACTTTTTCATTGATCCCGTAATCAGAACTTAACCAAATGCTCATCAAATTTGCCCTTGAAGTTCATATTTTCCGCCGGCCGCGGTGGCCGAGGGGACTGAGGCGCTTCAGTCACGGTCTGCACGGCCACTACGGTCGGGGGTTCGAATCCCCCCTCGGGCATGGATATTTGTGCCATCCTTAGTCTTAGCTAGTTCATAAGTAGTTTGTAAGCTTAGGGACTGATGACCCTGTAGTTAAGTCCCATAAGTTCTACAAACAAACAAAAAAAACAACAACATATTTTCCAATAAGAAAAGAATCATTGAAGTCGGTTGGCGTGATTTTGAGTTATTCGTCCATTTGTTGCGCCCATACTTAATGCAAATTGAAGACATATGGCTTTCTTATGGATGCCATTGTCAGAACTGGACCAAATTGAAACGGGACCACACGAGAAGCACCAGCTTTCAAACAAAAAAAGAATCAGCAAAATCGGTTCACACGGTCAAAGGTTCTGAGGTAACAAACATAAAAAAATACAGTCGAATTGAGAAACTCTTTTTTGAAGTAGTAACGTTTCTGCTTTGTTGTGCGCTACCTACAAATCCATTACCAACATCACAAACACAAAATATTGGACACCTAAACAAAAGTTTACAATCGGACTTGTAGACCATCACATTTTCGCGTTCAGTTTAAAATACTGTTAACGCTATTGGTAGAACACGTTTAAGGAATAGCATGTTGGTTTAAACATAAATTTGGCTGTCTTTTTACGTAACTTTCAACTTTGATACTTTCGTGAATAATAACTACAAACACTAAAAATGCAATACGCATGGTTATGGAATATGTTTTTCCCATAAACTTACAAAAACAACAATGCTACATGTTAGAACTATTGTACAGCGCGATTACATATTTACCTTTTGTTTAAATAAATTAGAGAAGAACATGTTTCATATATCACTGTATTCTAAATTAAATACTTATCATGATTCCCACACTCAATTTATTAATCCGCTTGGTACTAAGAAACTATCGCCGAAATTAACAAAACTACTACGACTGTATACAAATCCGTATTTATAAAAAATTAGACCACAAATTGAAATACACAAAAATTACGCCGCGGTGGAGTAGCCGAGCGGTCTAAACCATCTCGCTGCGGAGCGCGCGGTTGCTCGCCGTGGAGGTTCGAGTCCTCCCTGGGGCATGGGTGTGTGTGTTTGTCCTTAGGATAGTTTACCTAGGTTTAAGTAGTTTGTAAGCTACGGACTGATGACCACGCAGTTTGGTCCGATAGATTTACAAACATTTGAACTAAAATTACATGGCTCAATAATAGTACACCTACACAATATTGTCAAAACAGATATGTGTGCACTTCGAAAACAGTAACAATGTAAATAAATTGAGTAAGTTTAACATGAGTCAAAACACGACTTATAATTTGCGTATTACATTAAATACAAATTTCATGAAACACGTACACAAACGAAAGCAAATAGTAGTAATGTGAATGTAATATTTTAATTTAAACATTTTGAAACCTCAATCCTCCAGACTTCTTCCTATTCCCTTAACTCAAACCCGCCAAAGGAAGACTCCATGCAAAATTTCCAGGACACGTATTGCAGAGTTCAGCGGTGCATAGTTATGGGAGGACAGTAACGTAATTTAAGTTCATACTTGATTTACGATTGCTAAAGGTAGTAAAAACTGCCATGAACTGTGGAACACTTCGTTGCTTCGAGGTAAAGGCGAAAATTTAAGAAAATTCCATCACGGACGATGTTCCAATGAAACGAAACGCGTCTGGTGAAAAAAATTATTGTAATTGCATAGTCGTGCAAACAATACCATTCATAATTGTACAGTAACTTTCGACATAGTGGCGATATAAATTAACTATTTATTAGCAGTTTCTGTTGGAAATACGTCAATTTCTTTGAACAGTTTAAAGATAGGTATTAGGCAGTTTTGTAGAGGTTAACTACCATCTATTTAGCTGTGGTTCAAAAATGGATAATTCATATGGAAATTACGATATACCGTAATTACATTCCTGAAGCTGCCTTAACTTCATTTAATTGCAAATCATGCTCTGAAGTACTTTGCTTTAAATTAGTCTGTGTTATTGCAATTTGCCCACTTAACTTCATTATTTGTAATTAAAATTAATTAGCTTCTCCCAAGATGGAAAGGATAATAAATCAATCACCACAAAACTGGCATGCACAAAGCCTCTTATATAATCCATTATATTAAACAGCCTTACCATTCTGGGACTAACCGACTGTTCACTGTGGAAAGCAACATAAAAAGTTACAAGTACAAAGAATATCAGGTCATTTTAAAAAGAAAAATTCTAGTTAACACTGAAACATGAGGTAATCACACACAGCTTAGTTGGGCCTTCACACTGTGGTAATAATACATAAATTTCAGGTATCGTGATTTCTTTATAAGCCTGTTTCACTGTTACATATGCGTTTTAGCTGTTGTTGACCCACTGAAGCAGATAACTTTTAATCTGACTGATTCAAAAATTATTGCGGAGAAAAGAATATCACAAATATAAAAATGTCAAATAGGCGGACGATCTAAATCAAGAAGCTACTCTACTGGTAAATAGAATACGAATTACAATATTAGGACTTCATATCCAAACTGATCAGTGTACCTGTTAAAATTGAAAACGAAAACTTCAATACTTGTAGGTAGTTGGCGCTAGTAATTGTTACTGTTGGTAAGTAGGGAATTTTATATTGAACGTGAATGCTATTTCTGAAATTTAGTTTTTTTGACTTTGTCGTCATTATAAGTCATAATATATTCTCTTGCAAGAAATTCCCAAATATTTTATGTTTATCAGGTCAGGAGAGCAAGAAAATCACGCATTTTAATTAAGATATACCGAAAGTTTCTCCATCAAAACATAAGATTTCGACACATCTGTAATTATGGTAGTAAAATTGCTAATAGCTGTGGCTCACCCGATTTTGTATTGATAATGATGGATAATTTTCTGAAGTAATGTCTGTAACAGAAGAAAAGGTAAATGAAAATTAAACGAACCACTCCACACATTTAGGGAACTTGAGCAGATAAACCTTGGCAAGAATATTTCATTTTTATGATAAAAAGTGACATCCGTTTTATTTCCTGGCGTGTGCGACTTGCGAAGCTGGCACGAAACTCTATTGTATTTTCTTTTTACGGCAAAACAGAAAATAACTGCCGTATTCAGACTTTAATATTCTTCTCGCACGCAAAGTTGTACTTCACGTTATGCTAACTACTTTATAAAAATCTCAAAGATGCTTATTTCTTTCCTTCTGTTAACATCGCTAAATTACAGAACTCTACCGCAGAGCTTTGTAATTATGTCAGCAATAGTGTAAGCAAGAACTTGAGCTACTCTTAGAAAAAACAAAAGGAGAGGCGCATTAGAGCCATGAAGTCGGTAATAATCGGAAACCTTTTATAGGTGTCTGGAGTTACGTTGCTCTACATCGTAACTGTTCTCGTCGAAATATGATAATCGAGTTCAATAAAGTTTGAGACGGAGATAGCTCTGCTCTGTATATGTACCGGAGAGTACTTCGCGTACTAACCCTTTCCATTCCAACGTCGACTGCTGCTCGACATCGCGAAATTTGTTTTCCGCTCCGATATGGAGTCTCATTCGACACGATTTTTCCAAGCTCTCAGGCGTATTCTGAGTCTACTAGGCATTATTGCTGCATAGTGCTGCCATCTAGGAGAACTAGTGTTAACTCTGTGTCGAACAGTTGCAGAAACGAGGACGTCGTTCAACTTTTGATGACGAGAAACACTTGAATGGAAAGTTGCACATTATCAACAAGCTTCCTGGGAACAAGCATAAGTTGTGCCGAGTGCTAAGACAGAAAAAAAAAGGTGGCAACGGGAAACTGTGTATTACTGCGAAACATGCTCACGAAACCAGGCTCTCCACCCTGAAGAGTGTTTCAAAAAATACCACACAATGAAAAGTTTTGTACTGTAAAAGCTTACATAAATATACTTGAAAGAAAGCACACATTTTGTTTTAATGTAAGCCCCAATTGTAGGCCAGCGGCCTCATTGTCTCCACAAAGAGATCCGCGCAAATGTCTGTGGTGCACTGCCGCCCACGCGGCCTCGATTTAAATACGAGTGCGCGGAGTTGCCCTGTGTCTGCCTTACGGAGTGCAAAGGGCTACTACAGGGTGTCCAGAAAAGGACTCCCAGATTTCAAAATTAAATATCTCGAAAACAAAGATCGATAGAGGAATTCAGTAAACGGTATGTCTATTGTAAAAGCTGTAAGAAGTTTATACAGCAGTTTGAAATAATAGTTACAAAAGCTGCTAACAGATGGCGATGTAATCGCCGTACGTAATGCCTAGTATAAATAGTGATTCGAAGCCCAGAGCGATCAGTTCCACTATTGAAACGTGAAAGGAGGTTAGCATACCGAAGGAAGAGATTAAAACCAGGTACTCCATTGAACAACGCGTTTTTCAGAGAGTCCTACGGCAACAAGTAGAAGTTTTCAAGCACGATTTAATGTTCAAAAGGACCCGATCCCAAAACCATTCGTACGCTCTTCGCAAAATTTCAACGAACAGGCAGCATAACAGTAAAATCGAAATGGAAGAGTGAATCTGGTGCTCCATCAATTCCTAACTCGCCTTGACCAAGATCACTTCTTTTCAAATTTAAATTGATAGTTGTAAACATATCCCTCATCTTACTAGTGTACTCGACGCAACAGGTTAGTGCTACACTGCTGCAGAAAAAAAGTGTAGACATTTATGCATCAATAGCTACCCTTCCCGGATTTGAACCGGTAGCACTTTTATTTTATTTTATTTTATTTTATTTTTTAAATTATTTGAGTTATGACTGTGTCTTTCATGCTTGAAAATTTCCGCCTTACCATCCCTATGCATAAAATATGATGCGAAATCGGTGATTAATGATAAAAATTAGAGTTCATAATTACACTTTTGTCACGTCTTTTTGCTTACTGTAGAATAATCTGCATTACACATTACACGTTAAAGTGTCTCGTTGCATATTTACGTCCGTATAAACGTATCTAACCTTATCGCTGTCCCTGTTCGATGCCGTTAACAAAAGCAGAAAGCTGGTACGAACTGAAAGGTACGCAGTTAGAGTTCGTTGCCGGCATTCCAAGTGTATCTTGTTACCGGCAGAGTGAAATGCGATAGTCTGTCACTGGCGAAAGCTTCAGCGGATGCTGATCAAACACTGGGCGACAAAAGGGAGGGGAGGGGAGTGGGGACAGGGATGAGGGGTGGGGGTGGGGGCAGAGAGGAGGCTCTCCAGCAGCCTACACCACTGTGCTGGCGGCTGCACAGGCCGACGGCTCATCCCCTGGAAGCCGACCCAACGTGCAAAAGCCAGCTTCTTCGCTAGGGTCCTTTACAGGTCTTTCTTCAAAAAAGCGACGTGTACCGTGTTTAATTACACGGTTGTAACATCTGTCCTTTATACTTGCACTGGCTGCCTACAATCACATGCAAACTAAAGGAATGGAAGACAACTTTTCTCACGGAAATTCCTAAGTTGGTTTTAATTTATACAGATTTAGGGCCGGTTTGTCAATGTCTCGTTAAGTTCCAGTTATGATTTTAACTTGTCGTTAACTGATAATTGCGTTTGTCAATGTTTCGTTATGAGTTAACGTGACGTTAAAAGACCTCGAACTGGTCGTTAGCCGGTCGCGGTGGCCGCGGGGACTGAGGCGCTTCAGTCACGGTCTGCACGGCCACTACGGTCGGGGGTTCGAATCCCCCCTCAAGCATGGATATTTGTGCCGTCCTAGTTCGTAAGTAGTTCATAAGTAGTTTGTAAGTTTAGGGACTGATGACCCCTTAGTTAGGTCCCATAGACTATACAAACATTTGAACATTTTTTTGAACTGGCCGTTAAGTTAACGAGTAAAATTCTGCTCGTTACACGGCTAACGACCAGTTAAGTGATAATCTGTATGAAAATGGCAGGATTCCAAAGCGCTAAAATACCTCAATATATTCACGTGATAAAGACCGATTTATAGAACAAAATAACAGAAGCACTACATGTATGAAAATTTAGTGTGGAAAGCAGCTTCATTGGAAAATTGTATCGTCACATTTCTCGCCCCGTCCATGTCAGTCGCGCTTACATGAGTTTGATACATTGCAGATACGCAACATAACCTTAAAATTATTGATGCGATATCGGAATACCAACTTACGGGTAACGACTAGTTAAGTAATTAATCACAGTTTAGAAAGCAGAATTGCTTAGCACAGATTTCCTAAATTCCTTCACTAGAGAAGACGAAGCAAAGTCGCATCAAGAACAGCTGTCAGCATGCGTAATTTAGAAGTTGATACGCCTGGTGTATTAAAACAACTTAAATCGCTTAACAAAAGTAAGTCTCCCGGTCCCGATTGTATACCGATTAGTTTCCTTTCAGAGTATGCTGATGCAATAGCTCCATACCTAGTTACCATATACTACCACTCGCTCAGCGAACGTTCCGTAACCAAAACATGGAAAGTTGCACACATAACTCCAATATTAAAGAAAGGCAATGGGAGTGATCCGCAAAATTGCAGGTCTTTAACATTGACTTCGGCTTGCAGCAGGATTTTAGAACATTTGGTTTCCTCAAAAATTATGAACTACCTTGAAGAGAACAACCTATTGTCCCATAGTAAACACGAATTCAGAAGGTATTGTTCTTGTGAAACACAACTAGCGATTTACTCACATGATGCGATGAGTCCTATCGACAAGGGATGTCAAATAGATTACGTATTTCTAGATTGCCGGATCGCTTTTGACATGGTACCTCACTAGCGTCTTCTAATCAAATTGTGTGTTTATGGGATATCGCCACAGTTGTGCCATTTGATTCATGATTTCCTGACCGAAAGGACACAGTACGTTGTAATTGACGGTAAGTCATCGAGCAGAACAGAAGTGATATCTAGCGCTCCACGGGGAAGTGCCTTAGTGCCCCTACTGTTCTTTATTTTTATAAACGATTTAGGAGACTATAAGAGTATCTCCCGTAGACTGTTCACTGACGATGCTGTCATTTATCATTTAGTAAAATCACCAGAAGATCAAAAGCAAACGCAAAATGATTTATATAAGATATCTGCATGGTGCAAAATTGGCAATTAACTCTTAATAATAACAAGAAATTCCTTAAATTTCAGTTACACGATAAATCATTCAAACATACAGGCCGTCAATTCTACTAAATACCTAGGAGTAACAATTGCAAACAACTTAAATTGGAAAGAACTCGTAGAACATATTGTAGAGAATGCGAACCAAAGGCTACGTTTCATTGGCAGAACACTTACAAGATGCAACAGTTCAACTAAAGAAACTGCCTACACTACACTTGTGCGTCTTGTTTCGGAGTATTGCTGCACATTGTGCGATTCTGTCCAGGTGGGACTGACCGACGATGTAGAGAAAATTCAGAGAAGGGCAGCTCGGTTTTGTATTATCACGATATAGGAACGCCCGATATCACCTCTGTTTTGGTCGAAGCCTTACCATCGATTACTACGAACTGTGTCCTCTCTGACAGGAAATCCCCTATCCAATCGCAAATTTGGGGCGATATACCATAACCACGCAATTTGATTAAAAGCCGTTTGTGAGGTACGGTGTCAAAAGCCTTCTGGTAATCAAGAAATACGGAATCAATTTGCTAACCCTTGTCGATAGCACCCATCACTTCGTGTGAATAAAGACCTAGGTGTGTTTCGCATGAAAGATATCTTCTAAATCCGTGTTGACCTTGGGTCAATAGATAATTCATAATATTTGAATACAGGATATGTTCCAAAATCCTGCTGCAAATTGACGTCAATGAAATAGGCCTGTAGTTTAGTGGGTTACTCGTACTGCCTTTCTTAAATATAGGTGTGACCTGTGCAACTTTCCAATCTTCTGGTACAGATCCTTCTTTGAGAGAGCGGTTGTATATGGATGTTAAGTAAGGAGCTATCGGTTCAGCATAATCAAATAAAAATCTAACTGGTATACAGTCCGGACCAGAAGACTTGTTCTAGTTAAGTGATTTTAGTTGCTGCACTACTCCAATATCTACTTTTTCGTTACTCATTACGGCCTCTGTCCGTAATTCGAAATCTGGAATGAAAACTTAGTGACCCTCAGCGGCAGTTGTGTGGTTCGTCAGGAAGAGGTCTGTGTCCCCACGCCTCGGCAGTCTGACTGCGCCGTCAGTCAGCGTTAAACGACGCGCTGGCCTAGCTGCCTCGGCTGTGAATGCCGTGCAGCAGGCCGCGGCAGCAACCCTTGCAGGCCGCTATGCAAATGCAGGTGACGGGGGCGCTCTTATGAATAATAATAACAACAACAATAAGCGGGGGGCGCGCCAGCTGCGGCTACGTATATACGTGTGTCTGCGGTGGGCCCGGTGAGGGTGAAGCCTGGATGACGTGCGGCGGCACGCGACCCGCTCCACCGCCACCCCCTGGCTCACCGCACCTGGGGGCGCCACAGACCGGTGGTGTTCAGTGCCCGCCGATTCCGCCGCCCTGCGGCAAACCGTCTGAAGAGAAGGCCAGCGCGCCAGTGTTGCCAACCCTAGAGCTCAATTTCCCCCAAAATCGTATTTTAATTCCCCCTAAAAATCCCTAAAAGTTTTTGTTACGTCTCGTTTTGCAACTCTTAAATATTCTAGGAAAGAAATTTTTATATATTTTGCACCAAATCTCCTTTTTTTTTTTTTTATTGAAATGCTGACAAGTTTTGGGCTTTGCCCAGTTTGTGAAGCCACATTATTTTTCACGCTGTTTATTTCAAATGCCTATCTGAAATAAAAACCGTGACCTACACATGGTCCAAACATAAAACAATGTGGCTTCAGAAAATGGACAAAACCCTACACTAGTCAGCACTTCAAGAAAAAAAGCAGCCTTGGTGCAATATACAGGGTGTCCCAGCTATCTCGTCCACCCAAAATATCTCTGGAACAATAACAGCTATTGGAAAACGACTTTCATCGGTATCAATGTACGGCTGGGGCCCTTGAATGTACATATTTAGTAACATTCTAAAACGAAAGCACATATGTTCCAGAGATATTTTTGGTGGACAAGATAGCTGGGACACCCTATATATTGCACCAAAGCTGCTTTTTTATTGAAATGCTGACTAGTTTTGCCAATTTTCTGAAGCCACATTATTTTATGTTTGGACACTGTGTAGGTCACGCTGTTTATTTCAAATACCTATTTGAAATAAATTGCGTGACCACAGTGACCCAAACATAAAATAATGTGGCCTCAGAAAATGGGCAATGCCTATTTGAAATAAATAGCGTCACCAACATAGTGTCCAAAGATAAAGCAATGTGGCATTTTCGTTGGTAAAACATTCCAATAAAGCTCTGCATGACAGGCTGCAGGGAGAAGTTAGGATATATAAACGTCCCTATTCAGCTATGCTAATAAAATCTAACAAACCGGGAATAAACGTACCTTTCAACAAGGGATCTGATGCCACGCATTTGTGTATCTCTGGGAATATCTTTTCTCTCTTGAAGCCATAGTCAATTGAATACACACACACACGTACACTTTCAGCGTATTCAACTTCAGTTCACAATCGCCAATACAACAGTAGTTCGGCACAGTAGACATTACAGAAGCGCCTTTAAAGGAGGGCAGCCGCGGTGGAGTAGCCGAGCGCTCTAAAGCGTCTCGCTGCGGAGCGCGTGGTTGCTCGCCGTGGAGGTTCGAGTCCTCCCTGGGGCATGGGCGTATGTGTTTGTCCTTAGGTTAGTTTACCTAGGTTTAAGTAGTTTGTAAGCTACGGACGGATGACCACGCAGTTTGGACCGATAGACTTACAAACATTTGATTTTTAAAAGAAGGGCAGTGCGAACGAAAACACAACAATGAAGTATTTCATTGTAAGGTAGGGGTAAACAAACTTCGATAGCTATGCGTTATTCATGTCTGAGAAGCCCCTAAAAATTCCCCTCAAAGAACGCTTCCCCCTAAATTTCCCCCTGAAGTACAAATCCCTCCAAATTCCCCCCCCCCCCCCCAAGACAGCAGTCCCCCTAAATTTAGGGGCAAAACCCCCAAGTTCGCAACACTGCTGCGCGCTGCCTTTCCACGTCACGCAGAGTAGGTCGCTATCGCGTAGCTCGGTGGCTGGCCGCTGGGGCACAGCCCACACTGCCTCGCATCGGCCAGCCAGTGAGCTAAGCGATTGCGACCTACTCTACGTGACGTGGCACGACAGAGCGCAGGCCTTATCTTCAGACGGTCTTGCCTGCGCCCGCGCGAGACTATCTCACGCCGGCTAACATAAATGTGGCAACCATCAGCCCAATTACAATTAATATCATGACAAGATCTCAATCTTTTCATTTATTTGTCTTGACGACCGGTTTCGGCACACTTAGATACGTTCATCTGCTCTGGTATCTTACAAGGAGACCACATGGATATCAGATTTTAGAATTTCTTCATATTTATGGTACGTGAAGTTCAGAACTTAATTAACAATCAGCCAACGCAACTCTCAAAAATTCTCGAGAAAATCGACTTTGAAATTTTGCAAGTACACGTAAGTACCAATAATTAAAACACTTGAATCATCTGTAGGTGTAGCAGAGGTGGCAGCGTTCTGCCCCTACAGCCGTAAGGTCCATGGTTCGAATCCTACTGCGACAGGCTTTTTTTTCTAATTCAGTTATATAAAATATGTTGGGATCTCTAATTACATGTGTTGTGTCAGTTTTTGTCTATGTGTATGTAGACGAGCTGAACACCTTGTCGTCGTCTAAAACGATGGTTGAATAAGCTAGAAGCTTGGAATGTCATTAGTGATTATAGAGATGACTTTCCAAAAAAACAGCGTCGAAGCTCTTCATAAACTGAACAATCAAAGATTACTGTCGTCTACTACTAGTGAAGCCAATAGTGCAAAAAAATGTAATTATGTTTTTCTAAATCGAAATCATCATTATTAACAACGTTTTATAAAATATAGAAAATTAAATATATTTACAAAAACATGTTCATTTTTTCTAAAAATTACCATTAGATATTAAAATTGAATAAGTAATCGAACACAACGAAAACAATTTTAAACACTCACAGCAGGATTCGAACCACTGACACTCTGGTTATGAGGCCAGAACGCTACCACCTGATATATATTTATTTTCTTTTGTAGATCCATAACTGGCGGTCGTTTTCATTGTTCGTACTTGGTGGTTCGTTAAGCATTTGGCTCAGCTCTTTTATTACAAAGTTAGTTCAGCCCTCTGACCCGGCACGCTGAGCCACGGTGCACGGCAGCTAGAAGGACAAAAGCTAAAAGTAACCTAATCATTGGTACTTACGTGTACTTGCAAAACTTCAAAGTAGATTCTCTCGAGATTTTTGAGAGTTGCTTTATCTGATTGTCATTTCAGTTCCTAACTGTATCAAAAAATTCTAAAACTCGATGTGGTCTCCTTGTTAGAGCATTATGCCTTTACAGAAGTGCTCGACATAGTCCTTGTCAGTACAGTCAAACATAAAATCCATACAAATACGTGCAATAAAATACACCACTATATATTTGTCGCTCTGACAGTCAACAAGACAAATACAATGTTGTTGTTGTCATCAGTCCGCAGACTGGTTTGATGCAGCTCTCCACGCTACCCTGTCCTGTGAAAGTCTCTTCATCTGAGTATATGTTCGGCAACCTACATCCTTTTGAATCTGCTTACTATATTCGTCCCTCGGTCTCCCTCAACGATTTTTACCCTACACCCTTCCTTCTAATGCTAAGTTGACAATTCCTTGATGTCTCAGAATGTGTCCTACCAATCTATCCCTTCTCTTAGTCAGGATATGCCAGAAATTCCTTTTCTCCCCAATTCGGTTAAGCATCTCCTCATTAGTCACGTGATCTACCCATCCAATCTTCATCATTCGTCTGTAGCACCACATTTCAAAAGCTTCTATCATCTTTTTATCTGAACTTCTTATCGTCCACGTTTCACTGCCATACAATGCTACGCTCCAGACAAATGCTTTCAGAAAGGACTTCTTAACATTTAGATTAATATTGGATGTTAACAAGTTTCGCTTCTTTAGAAACGCTTTTCTCCTCATAGCCATTCTGCATTTTATATCTTCTTTACTTCGGCCCTCAGAAGTTATCTTGCTACCCAAATAACAAAATTCATCTACTACTTTTATTGTCTCATTACCTAATCTAATTCCTTCAGCATCGCCTGATTTTCTGACATTACATTCCATTACCTTCGTTTTATTCTTGTTAATGTTCATCTTATATCTTCCTTTCAAGACACTGTCCATTCCATTCAATTGCTCTTCCATATCCTTTGCAGTCTGTGACAAAATTACTATGTCATCGGCAAACCGAAAACTTTTTATTTCTTCTCTCTGAATTTTAATTCCCTCTCCAAATTTCTCCTTCCATTCCTACTCTGCTTGCTCATTGTAGAGATTGAGCAACATTGGGGAAAGGCTACAACCCTGTCTTACTCCCTTCCCAACTTCTGCGTTCCTTTCTTGCCCTTAAACTCTAATAACCGTTTCTGGTTTTTGTATATATTTTACCCCTGCTACCTTCAGAGTTTGGAAGAGTGTATTGCAGTCGACATTGTCAAAAGCTTTTTCCAAATCTACAAATGCCAAAAACGTAGATTTGCCTTCCTTAGCCTATCTTCTAAGATAAGTCGTAATGTGAGTATTGCCTCCCGTGTTCCTACATTGTTCCTAAATCCAAACTGATCTTCCCCGAGGTCAGATTCCACAAGTTTTTCCATTCGTCTGTAAATAATTCGTGTTAGTATCTTGCAACCATGACTTCTTAAACTGATAGTTTTGTAATTTTCACACTTGTCTGCACTTGCTTCCTTTGGAATTGGAATTACGACATTCTTCTTGAAGTCGGAGGGTATTTCCCCTGTCTCATACATCTTGCATACAAGGTTGAACATTTTTTTCATGGCTGGCTCTCCTAACGAAATCAGCAGTTCCGACGGAATATCATCTACTCCAGGGGCCTTATTTCGACTTAAGTCCTTCAGCGCTCTGTCAAATTCTTCTCGCAGTATCATATCGCCTATCTCATCTTCCTACACTTCGTCTTCTCTTTATAGAATATTGGCTTCAAGTTTATTTCCTTTTTTTCTTTTTTTTCCTTTATTGACTTTTTAATGCCCTAAGGCAGGCTGGAAGCAGCCAATGATGCTGCTCTACAGCCGAGCGAATGGTAAACAATGGACAACAGAATATGAAATGAAAGGTGATAAAAAGGCGCTTTTACAATTTTAAGATGAAAATTTGGGAGAAAGTTAAAAGACTATGACAGCGGACAGAACATACATGATTGCAAAAACAAGACATTGCCACGGTGGCTAAAAAACACTCACTGCAGATGTGACATAACAAGACGGCGACATTGAGGTAAAAAACACTGAACTGGTGTACGCAACGTTAAAAAACACTGGGCGATGAAACACTATACACACGAAGCACTGAACACTTAAAACACAGCACTGTACTGGCCCTGCAGGGGAAGGGGGGGAGGATGGAGAAGGCGCGGGGGAAGGGGAAGGAGGTGGGGGAAGGGAGAGTGGGAGAAACCGGAAGGAGCTCCCGGGGAGGTGGAGAAAGAAGGGGGTGAGCCAAGCGGGGGACGGGAGTGGGAGGGGAGGGGGAGGGAGGAGGCGGCGGCAATCCACAGAGAGGGGTCAAAGTTGGAAGGAGGGATAGATGTCGGGATGGTTTTGGAGAATGTCGTCAGGGAGAGGTAGGTGGCGGAAGCCACCCTCTGAGAGGACATAGAGGGTGTGGAGGTGAAGGGAGGGAGGGATGTGGCGGTAAAGGTGTGGCAGGGGCCCGGGATCCAGGAGGAGAGGAGATACCAGTGGGTTACGGGACTCTATCTTTCGGTGGAGGTACTTGAGGCGGATGTGTTGAAGGAATTTGACCAGGTGTAGGAACGGGATGAGGTCGTAGACGATCCGCGTGGGGGAGGGGAGGCGGATGCGGTAGGCGAGGCGAAGGTCATAGCGTTCGAGGATTTTGAGGGATTCATAATAGGAGAGGGGAGCAGATATCCAGGCGGGATGGAAGCAGCAAAGGACGGGACGCATGAGGGAACGGTAGGTATACAGGATGGTGGAAGGATTTAGTCCCCATGTCCGGTCAGAGAGGCATTTTAAGAGGTTAAGGCAAGAGAGGGCTTTTTGTCGGACGGTTTTGAGGTGAGGGTTCCAGGAAAGGTCTCTGTCTAGGGTTAATCCGAGGTAGCGGAGGGTCTTCATTTGTGGGATGGGGCGACCATGGAGGGTGACGTACAGGTCTCGGTGGTGAAAGGAAGGGGTGGTGCAACCTATGATGATTGCCTGGGATTTTGTAGAGTTTACAGTAAGGAGCCACTGGTTACACCAGGAGGAAAATTCGGAGAGATGGGACTGTAGGAGATGTTGGGAGCGAGCGAGGGATGGGGCAAGGGCAAGGAAGGCGGTGTCATCAGCATACTGAAGAAGATGGACAGGAGGCTGAGGTCGGAGCATATCTGCTGAATATAACAGATAGAGGAGGGGCGAAAGGACGGAGCCCTGGGGCACCCCGGCAGAGGGGTAGAACAAACGGGGATTTTTGGTTATTGACAGCGACATAGGATGGGCGTTTGGAGAGGAAGGAAGCAATGAGACGGACGTAATTAATAGGAAGGGCGTAGGTTTGGAGCTTGAAAAGGAGACCAGAATGCCAGACACGGTCGTAGAACTTCTCAATGTCGAGGGAGACGAGGATGGCGGCGCGACGGGAATTAACCTGGACGGAGAGAAGGTGAACAAGGCAAAGGAGCTGGTCATCGACGGAGAAGGACGGCCGGAAGCCACATTGGGAAAGGGGAAGGAGTTGGTGTAGATGGAGGTGTTCGTGGATACGGCGTGAGAGGATGGATTTGAGGACTTTGCTGAACACCGAAGTGAGACAGATGGGACGGTAGGAGGAGGCTTCGGAGGGCAGTTTGTCAGGTTTAAGGAACATTAGGATCCGGGAGGGTTTCCAGAGGTCTGGGTAGAATCCGGTGAAGAGAATGACATTGTACAGTGAAGCAAGGGCGGAATGGAAGGAGAGGGGACAGGCACGGAGGTGCCTGTAGGTAATGCGGTCGTGACCAGGAGCAGTGTTACATTTTGTGCAAAGTGTGTGTATGATGTCTTGTGCTGTAATAGGTGTGTCTGAGGGGGGAATGTGGTCCAAATACCGAAAGCCAGGGGCGAGCGGAGGGACTGAGGTATTGGTGCGCTCATGGACGTCGGGGAAACGGGAGTAGTCGAACCTGGGATCGTCGGGCAGGTCGAATATAGTGGAAAGGTGGTCAACAAAAAGCTGTGCCTTACTGGCATTGTCAGGAAGAGCAAGGTTATTATAGAGAAGAGGGTATGCGGGGACTGAGTGACTGCCAGTAAGGCGGTGGAAGGCTTTCCAATATTTGGAGGAGTTGATGGGGAGTGTAGCATTAAGACGGGTGCATGTCTGTCGCCAATCCTGGCGTTTCTTTGCATTCAAGAGGTTTCTGATGTGTCGTTGGAGTTGCCGATGGTGGAGGAGTGTGTCTCGATCACGGGTTTGTTGGCGAGGAGGGAGCGAATATTGTGGTAAAGGATACGATGGGGCGAGCCTGCCATAATAGGTACTACTGAGGGGGGGAAGGTGGGGAGGGGGCAACGGGAAAAAGGTTAAGGGAAGTTAAACAAGGGTGGCGCCATGGGAGAAGGTGAAGTGGGAGTTGTTGCGGGAGAGTGTGACAATTATTTCCAATTGCCACACGGAGCGGGAAGCGAGGACGATCTGTTGGATGGAGTGAGGACGCTGGAATGGATGGATATTCTGAATGACGGTGGTGACGAAGCGGATGACGTCCTCCACTGTGGGAGGGGGAAGCAGGGAATGGTTGGGGAGCATAGGAGGGTTAATGGGACGGACGGGAACTGTCAGCTCAGGGTACATGGGTTGAGGGTGAGCCTGACATTTATAGGAATAGGTGGGGTGGGGGCCGCCACAGGTGTTGCAGGTGGGGGGAGAGGACAAATTGGAGCATTGCTTAAGGAAGTGGGACTGCTTGCAGTAGGGACAGGTGGGTGGGTTTCGACATTTTTCGGTGAGGTGGTCATTATAGGTGAGGCATTTGCCACACTTATAAGACTGGGGAGGGGAGCGGGAAGGATCCACCTTGTAGCGGCGGTTGTAGATTACCACCCCCTCGGTGAGGAGGCAGTCGATGGAGGCGGGGTCTTCGGAGAAGACCCGCATGAGGTAGGTGGGGCCGTGGTCATTGTTGATCCGCTTGGCGGATCGGATGTGGAGGTCAGGGATGGCTCGGAGATGGGCCAACACTTCACACTCCGTGATCACCGGGCTAAGCTTGGTGATCACTGCAGTGAGGGTGGGTGGGCGGCGAGGTGTTTGTGTTTGAGACTGGGATGGAGTGGCGGAGGCGATATGAGGTGTGAAGTGAGCATGCTCCCCAAATGTAATCCGGGGAGTGTGCCGGAGAAGATCTGTGTGGAAGATGGGCGAGGGGTTTTTTATGAGGACAGAGTCCTTCCAAGGGATGAGTTGGAATGGAGGTGCTGTGGGGAAGTATTTGTATATTTCGCGGGACAGGTGGCAGTTGTCTAAAAACTGAGGGGCAGGGCGGGAAAGGACGTAGGTCAAAAGCTGGGGGGATGAGGTGACGGAAGGTTGAGATGGAGGAATGGGGGAGGTGTCAGGCTGGGGGGGAGTGGAGCAGAGACCGTGGTGGAGGGGGCTTTTTTGGAAGTGCTGGGGATCCGCGCTGGTACGTTTGATTTGTTTTTTCTGAATTGTTGAGGAGGGGATATACTGGGGAGCGGGTCGGATTGGAACTTGGCGGGGAACTGAAGGGCCAGACACGCGAAGTTCAGGGCCGGGCAGAGCTGAGGACTCCACCACCGTGGCACGGCGGTGAACGATGGGGGCGGGGGGGGGGGCAGACAAAACAGGGAACTCATGAGGGGCGGTGACTATGGTAACTGAGGGAGGCGGGGGAGGCAGTGGAGCATCAGGGGCGGGGGAAGTGGCGGAGAGGAGGACATTTAACCTTTAACTAACGTGGTGCGGTCTATCTGACCGCGCGCTTTCATCAACAATTGCGATTTAGCCAGTTCCCTACCCATTATTGCGCCCGTCGGCTCAGTAGCTTCGAGTTTAGTTGTGAGTGGACCGGCAAAGCGTGTGGTGTTGTTCCAGAGCTTCTATAACGTGAGTGACGTCCGTTTGAAAATAGGTCGTGGTCATTTTGACCGCACTACGTTGTTTGTGTAATTTTTTCTGCTGTGACTTTCCTTACATATTCTCGATATCTTCCATTTCACAGCTTTTGAAATATGGAGGAACCAAGTACTTCTACAGGTAAAGGATCTGCTGCAACCAACAGACAGTGTGTGAACACTTTAGACCGTAACTTTGAGGAAACTGTGAGCAGATGGTTGGAAGAGTCAGATGATAGTGACTGTGACGATAATCCTGAAGAAACTGAACCAATTGTGAGTGATCATGACACATTGTCAGAACAAAGTGCAACAGAAAATTACTCTGACGAAAGTAGTGAAAGTAGTGATCCATCTGACGACCAACGGAGAAGCAATTACGTCTATGGCAAGAATCAGTACAAATGGGCCAAAGCTCCGCCAACCCGAGCTGTTAGAACTCCTCGCCATAACATCATCATGAAATTTCCATCCACCACGTTGACTACAGGAGCTCCAAAAGACCCATTTTCATTATGGCATCTCTATTTTGATGACGAAGTTCTCGATCACATCTTACTGTGGACAAATGCTAAAATAGATTGCGTCAGGCAGAAGTACTCTGACAAAAGCAAAGCTGAACTTCAGAACCTGGATTTGGATGAACTTTTGGCGTTTTTAGGACTTCTGATATATTCTTCTGTCTTTAAATCCAATCACGAAAATGTAAATTATATATTTGCAACTGATGGTTCAGGTCGGGAAATTTTCAAATGTGTCATGTCTAGGAACCGTTTCCTAATGTTGTTGAACTGCTTACGGTTTGATGACTTTCGAACCAGAAAAGAGAGGCTCAAAGTTGACAAAATGGCAGCAGCCTCTTTTCTCTTCAGAAAAATTGTGGAAAATTCCCAAAAATATTTCAATTTAGGCACATGTGCTACTGTAGATGAGCAACTAGTTTCCTTCCGTGGTAAATGCTCATTTGTGGTCTACATGCCAAAGAAGCCTGGTAAATACGGTTTAAAAATAATGTCCTTGTGTGATGCAAGGACCAGTTACTTCTATAATGGGTATATGTACACTGGAAAAGGCTCTGATGGTGATACTATGCCGGACAATGATAAGAAAATGATGATACCAACGCAGTCTCTGTTGCGATTGTGTAAACCTATCTATGGCAGTAATCGCAACATTACTGCTGACAATTGGTTCAGTTCAATACAAGCTGTAGAAGAGTTAATGAAAAGAGGATTGACTTTTGTTGGAACTCTAAAAAAGAATAAGAGAGAGATTCCGCAAGCCTTCCAACCAAATAAGAATAGGCCAGTTGGTTCGTCTTTATACGGTTTTACGAAGGACACCACTCTGTTGTCGCATGTGCCAAAGACAAACAAAGCGGTTCTTCTTGTCTCTTCCATGCATCATAGCCCTGCTGAGGATTTGACTTCTCAGAAACCAGAAATTATATCATACTACAACGCCACTAAAGGAGGCGTCGATGAACTCGACAAAAAGTGCTCCATATACTCCTGCAGTCGGAGAACTCGACGTTGGCCAATGTGTTTATTCTACCGTTTACTGGACATCAGCACAGTAAATGCATATGTTCTTCAGAAGAGTGGATCAGATGAAGCTCCTGTCGACAGAGGCATCTTCCTGAAAGAGCTGGCCCGTAGTCTTGTGCTGAAACATATGCAAAAGCGAGCTCAGAACCCACGACTTCCGCAGGAGTTACGACTAACGACCCGCCGGATTTTAGGCCCTGATTCTCCAACAGAAGAAGCAGTGGAAGCAGAATTAGGTCCTAAGAACAGGAAAACTTGCAGAATCTGCCCAGCCAGCAAAAAAAGGAAGACTTCCCATGCTTGCTACGTCTGCAAGAGGCCCATATGCATGCAGTGCTGTTCCCAGGTCTGCAAGCACTGTTGTGAGAATTTGTGATTTGAACGTCTCTGATTTTTCATATGGTACTTCTTCAAGTTAAAAACTTAACATTTTTTGTTTCATTAGTTCTTTAAGAAGAAATACAAAATTTACCAAAGTATGAATGTCATTATTAGCTAATGGAAAACGTATAAATGTATTAGTGTACAATATGTGCAGTAACCACTTCTGAATGCCTGTTCATCAGTAACTATTTGATGTTAATGTTCTGTTTTTTCATGTTTAATTACTTTGTATTAAAGACTCTTTCATATACAAAACAGAGAATTTCAGAGTTGTTCATATTGTTAACATTATACCCACCTATAAGTAAGGGGGTCAGATTGACCGCACCACGGTGTTAGTGTCCCATTTTTGCCACCACGTTAGTTAAAGGTTAAGGGGATGGTGGTGCGAGGAAGGGATGAGGGGCTCCACGTGGGGACGAAGGTTGTTTGTGAAGACGCTGGTTGTGGAAGTGGTGGTGGGGGCGTGGAGGATGAGGAGGTCGACGACGATGATTGTGGAAGTGGTGGCGACGCCATGATTACCGCTGCTGCAAGGGGCAGTCCAAGCGGTGTAGGCGACGGCGACGGCGGCGGCGATGACGGCTGGTGCCGGGCACGGAGCGGCGGCGGCGGCGGCGGCGAACCGATCCCCCGGGCTGGACCGGGGCGGCGAGGCGGCGAGCAGGTCCGGCAGGACCTCCTGGCGGCGGCGCCTCCGGCGACAGCGGCAGGAGGCAGGCGAACTCGACGCAACAGCAGGAACGGGAGGAAGTAACGGGAAGCAGGTAGCCAACTGAAGTAACCGAGATCAGCCCGGCAATATCTACAGTTGGAGGATTGGGAGCCTTTATTTCCTTTTTATAGGCCCTCTATATATTCCTTCCACAGTGCAGCTTTCCCCTCTTTGCTTAGTACTGGTTTTCCATCTGAGTTCTTGATATTCATACAGCTGCTTTTCTTGTCTCCAAATACAGGGTGTCCAGAAAAGGGCTCTCTGATTTCAAAATTAAATAACTCGAAAACAAAGATGGATTGAGGAATGTAGTAAACGGTATGTTTATAGTGAAAGCCGTAAGACGTTTATACAGCAGTTTGAAATAATAGTTACAAAAGCTGCTAAAAGATGGCGCTGTACGCTGTACAGCTCATATCAGCATACATAATTGAGATAATCGTATGAAAACACTCTTTGCAAACAATCACATCACAATGTTTTCAAAATGTTCATTATTGGCACTTCAGAAGTGGCGCAAACGAAGAATGAAATTCGCCATCAAATTTCGTAGTGTCTCAACCGAAATGGATTCACATGCCACAGAGATCGCCGATTCAAGCTCGTATAGCATGGCGGGATGCTTCGGGTAGACTATGACTTTCAATGTGGCCCACAAAAAAAAGGTCACAGGTAGTCAAATCCGGTGAATATGAAAGCCAATCCATGCCTGCACCAGTAAATTTGGGATATTCCAAAGCAATGACTCGATTCCCGAAGTATTCCTCAAGAAAGCGAAACACTTGTTCGGTCCGCAATGGACGGGCTCCATATTGCATAAACCATTCAGTACCTGGTCGATCCTCTAACGCTTGCTGTGTGGCGACAAATTGTTCCAAAATTGCAACGTAACGTGCACCGGTGACCGTTTCTCGAATGAAAAAAGGGCCACACAGCCCACACAGTAACTTTAGGAGAATACAGGGGTTTCGCTTCACACCAATATGGCTTTTCGGAACCCCAAAATCGCCAGTTCTGCTTATTCACGTATCCATTCATGTGTAAGTGTGCTTCATCTGTAAACCAGATGCAGCCAACATCAAATCCTTCACTATCAATCATTGTGAGCATCTGATTAGCAAAGACAATCCTTTGTTGCACAGTTCGTACGGGTATGGCCTGGTGCGTTTGAATTTTGAACGGAAACATGTGTAGGCTCTTTCTCAGTATTTTATGCGTGCTGGAACGCTTCAAATCAGTCTCAGATGCAATTCTACGGACGGATGACATTGGATTTCGCTGAA
This sequence comes from Locusta migratoria, assembly GCA_026315105.1. NCBI lineage: Eukaryota > Metazoa > Arthropoda > Insecta > Orthoptera > Acrididae > Locusta > Locusta migratoria. The sequence continues at coordinate 686,364,797 of CM048744.1, read as the reverse complement.
TAATTCCAGAAACTGTGGCGATATTTTCAGGCGTAACTGCGGTTTGCTTGCGGTCAACATGCCCCACTAGATCATCAGTTACGCTGCCTGTTCGTTGAAATTTTGCGAAGAGTGTACGAATGGTTTTCGCATCGGGTCCTTTTGGAACATTAAATCGTGTTTGAAAACTTCGCCTGGTTGCCATAGGACTCTCTTCTAACCTGTGGTACTCTAGCACCAGAAAAACGCGTTGATCAATGGAGTACACGGTTTTAATCTCTTCCTTCGGTACGCTTACCTCCTTTCATGTTTCAATAGTGGAACTGATCGCTCTGGGTTTCGGATCACTATTTATACTAGGCATTACGTATGGCGATTACAGCGCCATCTGTGAACAGCTTTTGTAACTATTATTTCAAACTGCTGTATAAACTTCTTACAGCTTTGACAATAAACATACCGTTTACTGCATTCCTCTATCGATCTTTGTTTTCGAGATATTTAATTTTGAAATCAGGGAGTCCTTTTCTGGACGTCCTGTATCTCTTTTATTTTCCCTTAGTTACGCATTCTTCTACGGTTCTGCATTTCTCCTGTAGCCACTCCTGCTTAGCCAGTTTGCACTTCCTGTCAATCTCATTTTTCAGACGTCTGTACTCTCTTTTTCCTGCTTCACTTGCTGAATTTTTATATTTTCTCCCCTCATCAATTAAATTCAGTACATCCTGTGTTTTTCAGATATTTCTCTATTAGGCCTTGTCCTTCTGCCTATATGGTCCTCTTCAGCCTTCACTATCCTATCTGTCAGAGCTACCCATTCTTCTTCTACTATATTACTTTCCCCCGTTTCAGCCAGTCCTTTCCTAATGCTCCCTCTGAAACTTTCAACCACCTCTGGTTCCTTCAATTTGTCCAGGTTCCATCTCCTAACTTTTCTACCTTTCTGCAGTCTCTTAAGTTTTAATCTCCAGTTCGTAAGCAACAATTTATGGTCAGAGTCTATATCTGCCCCTGGATATGTCTTTCAGTTTAAAACCTGGTTTCTAAATCTATTCCTTACCATTATAAAGACAATCTGGTACCTTCCAGTGTCTCCTGGTCTCTTCCACGGCTACAGCCTTCTTTCATGATGTTTGAACCAAGTGTTGGTGATCATAAATTTATGCTCTGCGCAAAATTCCACCAAGCGATCTCCTCTTTCATTCCTTTTTCCCAGCCCATATTCACCTACTACATTTCCTTCTCTTCCCTTTCCTACTACCGAGTTCCAGTCCCCCATCACAGTCAAGTCTGCGTCTCCCTTAACTTTCTGAATGATTTCTTTTATCTCCTGATACATTTCTTCGATATCCTCATCATCGGCCATGCTAGTTGGTATATAAACTTACACCACTGTGATCGGTGTTGGCTTCGCATCTATCTTTGCTACGATAATGCGTTCACTATGCTGTTCATAGTAACTTACCCGCATTCCTATTTTTATAATTCATTAGGAGACCTACTCCTGCATTACCACCAATTGTTTTAGTATTCATAACCCTGTACTCGCCTGACCAGAAATCCTGTTCATCCTGCCACATAACATCACTAATGCCCAGTATATCTAACTTCAACCGATCCATTTCCCTTTTTAAATTTTCTAACTTGCCTAAGCGATTAAGGGTTAGAACATTCCACGTTCCATCCCGTAGAATGCCTGTTTTGTTTTTCATGATGACATCCTCCTGAGTAGTCCCCGCCCGGAGATCCGAATGGGGGACTATTTTACCTCCGGAATATTTTACCCGAGAGGATGCCATCATCATATGTTCATACAGTAGAGCTGCATGTCCTCGGGAAACGTAACGGCTGTAGTTTCCCCTTGCTTTCAGCCGTTCGTAGTAGCTGTGTGGCAAAGCCACATTAGCTGATGTTACAAGGCCAGCTCAGTCAATCATCCAGACTGTTGCCCCTGTAACTACTGAAAAGGCTGCTGCCCCTCTTCAGGAACCACACGTTTGTCTGGCCTCTCCACAGATACCCCTCCGCTGTGGTTGTACCTACGGTTCGGCTATCTGTATCGGTGAGGCACGCAAGCCACCCCACCTCGGCAATGTCTGTGGTCCATATCATACAATGATGTATTTTATTGTGTAGGGAACGGAAGGTTATTTACAACTGGTACAAAAATCAGACAGCAATTATAGAGTTGAAGGGCTTGAAAGGGTTGCAGTGGTTGGGAAGGGAGTAAGACACGGGTGTAGCATTTCTCTAATATTATTAAGGAGCAAAGAGAAATTTGGAGAAGGAATTAAAGTTCAGGGTGAAGAAATAAAAACATTGCGTTTTCCCGATTACTTGTAAGCCTGCCAGAGACAGAAAAAGGACCTGGAAGAGCAACTGAACGGAATGGACAGTGTTGATAGGAGCGTATTAGATGAATATTAACAAGAGAAAAACGAGGGCAATGGAAAGCAGTCTAAGAAAATCAGGCGATTCCGACAAGGAAACGAATTAATACATTTTTAAACACGTCTCTAAAAAGCTTACATTGGCACTTGTGCATTTTTGACAGAATTTTGTTATCTTCAAGCCGTAGTAAAGTGAACTTCTCAGGTTGTGATATATCTGTCAAAGTGAACATACCACTAAAAAGTATTTCATTGGAATTTTTGTAGTTTTAACTGAGCTTTGTTATCTGTGATCTGTGGTAGAACGAACGTCTCAGGATGTGGTGTGTCTTTGTCAAAGAATTTACACTGTAGGGTACTCTCTAGTAGTTGCAGTTGAGCGCTGGTGTAGGCGGTGTTGACTAGTGTCAGCTGCTGTGTGTAGTGGTTATAAGGACTTTTGCGGAACAACTGGACATGGATATTGTGGCACCTTTGATGAGAAGTTATTACATCCAGAATTATTGTTTATTGGAAGGACAGACCAGATCACTTCTTTTATCTGCTATTTTCTGTAATATATTGAAAACTAAAGTAATGTACACGGCTGCTCTTGTGCAATAATAAATCTTAATTTTTATTTGTAGCATTGTTTCATTCAAGTAGTTAGTTTTCTAACCCTTTCTTTCAACTGAGGATATGTGTTCAAAGAAATATTGTGTACAGGATGCATCATGCTGACAAGCTTTTAAAATCATTTTCTTTATTGAGCACGAGATGATAACTGAGTATTGGTAATTGTCGTGTCAAATAATCAGTACTCCCCTACTGTGGCGGATACAGAAGTTTTTTTTTTTTTTCTGGAGGCGGGGCATAAGGTTGAGGAGGGTGAACATGTCACTAAAGGCTTTGTGAAACTAATTTTAAAATGAAATAAAGTTTATTAAAGTCATTATCACATAATACTGATATAGGAAACACCCAAAACTTACTCAAAACTTTTTAGTAGACTTCCCATCTATTAGTACCTGGTGCCCCCGTTGGGCTTCAGCAGGGTTCTTCCGACAAAGGTCACTACCACCCACAGAGAGCGTTGCTCGGAGCTGGGATTACAGACAGACTATACGCCTCGTTTGGATCGCGTGAATTGCCGTTTCGATGTATTTTTTTGTCTCGACCTTTCAACGGGGCTTCCGACATCGGAAATAAAAAACAAAGTCCGTCAGAAAGGTCATGGGGAGTACTGAGAATCGTAAAGCTCTCCACACCTGACGAAGCGATCAGCTTTCTGGCCTTTCCTCATGCGTCGGGGGACGAACTTGCGGCAACACGATGCTTTTCAGATGCTATGTCAGGATTCCATAAAATGATCCAAATTAAATACTACTATCATCTGCAATCCCGAAGTTGAGCCGACTGGCAGGTACAATTTTGGTGACATTCGTGAAATAATCGTCGTCGGCAGACGTCGAAGGGCGTCCAGCCATTTTTAAATCGCGTGAACCATTTGCAACAATGAGTGCGGCGCAGGCACTGATCATCATAGGCTTCCTGCGTAATTTGGTGGACTTTACGCAAAATTAAATGCGGACGCGTTGATCATCTAAGTCTTCCATCTAAAAATTCTCAAACTGTGCGACACCACGTTCTCTCAATACAGCAACGAACAATAACTAACTGACTTACAATAATGAAACTTCCGGCAGTTACACTTTCAATATTGGCGTGTGCAGGAATGCTAACCATCTTTCGCTCCAGCACTACATTGGGCGCAGCACTGCGAATGTACCGGAATTTTTTGAACAGACCTCTTAAATGAAAATGAATTGTGCGTAACAGTAAATATTTTCTTTAACATTAAACTACTTAAAGATCTCACGAAAAGTATTGTATATGCTCATGTTCAACTAGTGGCTGCATTGTATAATACGCACTTTTCAAATTCTTACCTTGCTAAGTTCGCCAGTTTTTAGTAACTGTAATTTCTCGTGTGAGAAACCCGCGCTCTTCGTTTTGGTGCTGGCGTCCATTGCGCTGATTTGGTCTTCATTTCAGAATTATATCTTATGTAGGCACAGGATCGTAAATGTTTCAAACTTCAATAATTTTTACATTTTTGGGGGACGGGACTCACACAAAAGCATTGAATCAAGACTGTAAAGTCTCATAAGCGTTAGTACTCCGCCACAAGCAAATGGAATCCGCTGCCCGAATGTATGGTGGAAGCAACGTATGTTAGTATTTCTCATCAATAAAATTTCCCACAGTACAATCTGCAAACTTCGTGAATTTGTTTCGTCTTATGGCTGTATGCTGACCAAATCGTCAAAAACATAAGGAATATCTTGGGGGATTACTTAACTACGGATTGGGCCCCTGAAAGCGCACACCAACGACGTGACTAAATCGAAAGTTCTATTCTCATCTCCGTATTTGTTGGTTTTTGATTAGGTGGATCACGGGATGTGGGAACCGCGATGCACTTACGTATGGGTACTGTTGCCCATTAATAGAGTCGTATCTGGAGATTGGAGTGCTCGAGACGTACATGAAGGGTAGACAGGTATAGGCAGACACAAAAAAAAAAAAAAAAAAAAAAAAAAAAAAAAAAAGCTGGCAAGGCAAGAGCCAAGAGAAGAAGTATTAAAACTAACTTGATGTGCACATCTGAAGATCGTTTACAGAAATATTTAAATAAATCTCTAAGACGATTTTGACATAATGAATAAGAATCAGTATTAATTTATGCTGAGACTTGATAGGAAATTCTCAGATTTTTTTTTCTTAAAAATGCTGTTGGCTTTTAAATTGGCGAAAATAATATTTTATTCTATCCGTTGTGAAAAAGGACGGTGGCTACACTTTACCTTTGGATATAGTTACTTGGGACCACAATCAAGAGCGGGTAGGAAAGTCAGCAGGACTTGCTTGCTATCTGCGACAGATCATGCAGGGTAGCAGCGGTTATCTTTCGGTATCAGTGGCATAGCTAGGTTCCTCATAAGTAGTCAGGTCGAGTTGATGCGCGGTTCTGGTGTAAGAGAAAACCTATGTCTACTGGTTCTTCTGCGGCTGCGTACATGTAAGTAGACAAGCTGTCATTTCGGTGCAGGGTGGTGTAGGTTTTGTTTGTGTTTAGGTTTTATTAGTCAGTCTTCCATACCTTGCCTGTTGGTCAGCAGTGTATGCTCGGTTAGTGTTGCCAGTCACTTTATTGTGATGCAGAGGTTCGCCATATTCATTGTTGCGAGTTACGTGTCTGTTGGATGTAAGTTCAAAATATTGACATTTTTGTAAAGCTATGGTACCAAACTGTTCAAAAATGTTCAAATGTTTGTATAGCTTATGGGACTTAACTACGGGGACATCAGTCCATAAACTTACAAACTACTTATGAACTAGCTATCACTAAGGACGGCACAAATATCCATGCCCGAGGGGGGATTGGAACCCCGACCGTAGTGACCGTGCAGACCGTGACTGGCGCGCCTCAGTCCCCTTGGCCACCGCGGCCGGCGTACCAAACTGCATTGGTCATCAGTCCGTAGACTTTAACTTACTCTATGGACAACATACACACACACACACACACACACACAGCTATACCTGCGGGAGGACTCGAATCTCCGACGCGGAGTAACCGCACACTCCACTGCAAGGCGCCTTAGGCCGTGTTTATAGCGTGCGGTTGGAACCTCGGCGGTTTGGTAGTGCTCGGTTTCTCATACGGCAGCGTGGGAGCCGTTTATAGGCGCGGTTGCGGTAGCGGCCCCTCCGCTCGTCCGCCGCGGAGTCAAAACACCAGCGGCTGCCAGTGGCGGCACTAGGCGTCGGTGACGTCGGCAACCGCCGACGGCCTCGCGCCTGTGTGGGCCTCGCAAAACATGGTTAAAATTTTAGGGTTGTTTTACATTTGATGTTTAACTGCTCTTTTCAATTGCTGAGTTATGTAGCGACGACCTACATCTAACTTACACTAGCTTAACCAAAGGACGAACACAACTTCCGTACCCAAGGGTGGGATTCGACCCCCAAGCCGGCCGCGGTGGCCGAGGGGACAGAGGCGCTCCAGTCACGCTCTGCACGGCCACTACGGTGCCGCGGTGGAATAGCCGAGCGGTCTAAAGCGTCTCGCTGCGGAGCGCGCGGTTGCTCACCGTGGAGGTTCGAGTCCTCCCTGGGGCATGGGTGTGTGTGTTTTTCCGTAGGTTAGTTTACCTAGGTTTAAGTAGTTTGTAACCTATGCACTGATGACCACGCAGTTTGGTCCGATAGATTTATAAACAAACATTTGCCACTACGGTCGGGGGTTCGAATCTTCCCTCGGGCATGGATATTTGTGCCTTCCTTAGGATAAGCTAGTTGATAAGTAGTTTGTAAGTTTAGGGACTGATGACCCCGTAGTTAAGTCCCATAAGCTTTACAAACATTTGAACATTTTTTTCGACCCTCAACGAGAGCGATCTCGTTCACCGTGGTATGACGCCTTAATGCGCTCGGCCATATTTATTTCCGTATGAGTGCAGGAGTGATGCAATTTTTAGTTAAATGCTTGCAAAACAACTTCTTCAGTATATTTTAGAAAACAATTTGGAAGAAGTATACCCAAATGTTTACGTAAGAATCAGTATCATGCCGCCGGCCGCGGTGGCCGAGGTGACTGAGGCGCTCCAGTCACGGTCACCACCGCCACTACGGTCGGGGGTTCGAATCCCCCCTCGGGCATGGATATTTGTGCCGTCCTAGTTCGTAAGTAGTTCATAAGTAGTTTGTAAGTTTAGGGACTGATGACCCCGTAGTTAAGTCCCATAAGCTTAACAAACATTTGAACATTTGAGTATCATGCTAACAGTTCCAGTCAGTACAGCTTCGGCCGAGAGAAACTTCACAAAGTTATAATTGATTAAGACTTACTTGAGAAGCACAGTTAGCCAAGAAACACTGTCTGCGTTGTGAGTACTGTCAATTGAAGCCGAAATACTGGCTGGTATTAATTATGATTGATCTTAAAAAACGTCTGTGTAGCGAACAGCCAAAAATTTCTATATTTTAATTAGTATTTGTCTGTTGTAATTTTTGTCATTGCAATAATGCTTGTATGTTATACTAATAAAATTTTAGTATAATGATTATTGGTGAATAATTCAACTCGTTTTATTTAACATTTTCTTCATTAATGAAAAATGAAAGGGGCCTCGCAAAGACGAGTTCGCCGACGCCCAGTTTTCGTCTAGCGCCGCCACTGGCGGCTGCACTTCCAAACCGCCGCGGTTTTGCGGCGTCTCTTTACACGGCGGCTAATGGGGCTGTTCGGTGCGCGTGGCGCCATACGGCAGTGCCCACAACTGCGCGGCCCTGCCAGATGTAGCGCAGCTGCTCCGCTAGTGAGAGTGCACACTGCTACTGCGAGGGCTGATTACTTGAAAATGTGATCTGTGGGCAAAATGTTCAATACAGAACTATTCATCAATCAAATCAAATTACGACCATGTATTTGGGATTCGGAATCTGAAACGTTTAAGGACAGAGATATGAAGGACAACTGTAAGCATCTTGTTCTAGAGTCCGTAAACAGTCTGATCTATATGAAACAGAAAATTTTAGTAAAGCGACTGTCTTTACAAAAAAGACGTAGCCACAGCAACGCAAAGCTGGGTATTGATTTGATTGCCGTATTTTCTTCGTGAGTGAATATTGGCAAGAACTCTTTTATTGACAGCTAGCTGAAAACCCGACGTTGCTCGGATATGTGTTTATTTAATTATGTAATCAAGCATTGAACACTTCTATCCCTTCTCTCTCTGTCCATCTCCTTTTTTTCTAATAATACGCTATATTTATCGGAGAATGTATAAGAAATAAGGCTGTCTTATATAATGTACAATGTTTTAAGTACAGTAACCAAAGAAAGAAAGATAGCAATAAAATATGTAACATTTGATTCACAACTTGACTGAAAACAATATTTCTTGTGACTTGTCCGGGATCTAATACGAATAATTTCTTTGGTGAGCCCACCCCTGACCAAGCGACATAAAGCATATGTATTTCTGGAGTGTAGAATTGTTTGGGAGTGAAACGTAGACGATAAGGAGTTCAGCTAAAAAGATGATAGAAGCTTTTGAAATGTGGTGCTACAGACGAATGATGAAAATTAGATGGGTAGATCACGTAACTAATGAGGAGGTGTTTAAGCGAATCGTGGAAAAAAGGCGTTTCTGGCATATCCTAAGAGAAGGGATAGATTGGTTGGACACATTCTGAGACATCAAGGAATTGTCAACTTAGCATTAGAAGGAAGCGTGTGGGGTAAAAATCGTAGGGGATACCGAGGGACGAATATAGTGTGGCAGTTTCTTGCAACTATATTGTTCATGACGTTATATCTCCTGAACTACGTGTCGTATGTGGTTCTTAACCCTATAGCAATTGATTCCTCACGGTAAGAAATATTTGTACCAAATTGGGATGAAATCGGTCCAGTGGTTTAGGAGGAAATGTGCAGCATTGTCCGTCACTTAAGGAGTCGCGGCTCTATTCAGCCAATTATCAGATTAGCCAATAGTAGGGCAACGGGAGATCCCAATTGGGAATAAGTGGGAGGGGCTTACAAGTTCCAGCATACACCTTACAACCATGGAAAACCTCCTGAAAACCTTCGTCAGAACCGGGATTCGGACCAATTTAATTTATCTCTGGGACGTTGCCCCAGACTAAAAATGGTCGCTTGACGCAGCAGTTTTCGCGCATTTCATTGTTTATGACTTCATATCTCGTGAACAATGTGTTGTACGTGATTCTTACACTCACGGCGACCGTCCTCATGGATTGAAGCTAACGTGTGCAAAATTTAATTAAGATTGGAACAAAACTGTAGATTTATATGCAATACGTACACACACAAACACTCTGCTTTATAAAAAACAAGCTGAAAACCCGGCGTTGACCGGGTATTCATTTATTAATTTATTCCTGCCATTTTTCAGCTCTATATTCATTTGTATAAGGGCAGTATGTCTGTAAAATCTCTTGGCAATATAATAAGTAGTAAAGAAGTAACAGATTAAAACCTGGTGCGTGATGGGGCGATTTTCCATGAACGTTACTGTTTACGTGCTCATATCTCTTTAACTACGTGTCGTACTGTGATACAATTTAGAAGGTAAATTGAACTAAAAAAAATGTTCAAATGTTTGTTAAGCTTATGGGACTTAACTACGGGGTCATCAGTCCCTAAACTTACAAACTACTTATCAACTACCTTATACTAAAGACGGCACAAATATCCATGCCCGAGGGGGGATTCGAACCCCCGACCGTATTGGCCATGCAGACCGTGACTGGAGCGCCTCAGTCTCCTCGGCCACCGCGGCCGGCGGTAAATTGAACTATGTGTGTGTGTGTATACTGTCTGTATAATTTTCTGCGGCTACAATTTGTAGTGTAGAAACTATAAATAGTAATGTCATACCGCATGCCGTAGTTTTAGTCCATGAACTGCGGAACGTTACTGTTTATGTGCTCGTATCTCATAAAGTATGTGGCGTAGTATGATACAATTTAGAAGCTACATTCAACTATATATGTGTATACTGTCTGTAAAATTTCCCGTCGCTACAATCTATAGTGTTCAAATTATAAATTGTAACGTCATACCGAGAGCCGTAGTTTTACTCCATAAACAGCGGAAAAGTAGTAAGCGAGAAACTTTTTTCCTTTCATCATTTTACACTGGTTGCCAGCGAGAAAAAGTTTAATAAAGGTTTGAAATTATGTTTAAAGTTTGTTGCAAGTCGCTAAGTACTGTCATTCTCATACAGTGTATTTCGAAACTCTCGCCGCATTATATGGCATTTTATGCGATTTCTATTGGTTATGACATAATATCTTATGAACCATGTGCCGTATGTGATTCTTAACCTTGCAGCAATTGTTACCTCACGGTAAGGAATGTGTGTACCAAATTTGGTTGAAATCGGTCCAATGGTTTAGGAGAAAATGAGCAACATTGTCGTAAAATCCAGCAGTTTTTCGCGCATCTCATTGTTTACGACCTCGTATCTCGTGAACTCTTTGTTGTGCGTGATTCTTACTCTTACGGCGACCGTCCTCATGGACTGAAGCGTACGTGTACAAAATTTCATAAAGATTGGAACAAAACTGTAGATTTGCATTGAACACGTACACACATACGGACACTCTGCTTTATATATTAGAAGACGTCGTTCGTTTTATATCAGACTGAGCTACAGCCAAGCTTGGTCGGGTTAGCTAGTTCAGTAGATTCCGCTGACAGCGAGACAATCTGTTAAAACCACGGAGTGTCCCGTGAGGGAAGTACAGCTGTTCTGGACTTCACAGTGAGCGGCCTATTGAACGTAATCAGCGCTCGTGTATCGGTGAGCCAGTGCAGACGTTCGGTAGGTACGCGAGCTCGGCTGTCCTCGCAGGAAGACCGTTGCGATGGCGACCAGGGACAGCTGCAATTCCGAGTGGAGCACTCTCGCCGCGGGCGCGCCATTGTGGTCCGTTTATTGATCAGAATTGCACTTAACACATCCGGTACCGACCTTCATAGCCGCTAACAACGTTTACAGATGCGTATCTCGAATGCCCCCGCCAAACCGGCACAATCACGGACACAGAGCTATCGACGGGAGCGGGGGTTATGAATAGAGACAGGCAGACGGTTTCTGCCATGGCTGGAGTTCCCCTCGTCATTCTGAAGCAGGCGGTGCTACGCCAAAGGGTTACAGCCAGGTATGTTTCTGTGTTTCCCGACGAAGCCGCACCGCAGTACCAACATGTGGCAAATCCTCACATAATGCTCGTAATGCACCGTGAAACCTGAGGTCACACACGACTACGCAATTTTAGTCCAGTTCTGCTGCAAGACTCCCGAGTAGTAACTCAATGTTATCGGCAGATAAGACTTCAATTAGAAGATTACAAGCCAGTGATGCTACCGATGATACCCACTCAGGCGGAGCAAACTTGTGGGATAGCAACATGCACAGTTACATAGTGACAGAGCGTGTAGATGGGGCGGGGTAGCAGAGATTAGATTAATACTTGTTACACAGATCATGAATACGACACTTCGTAATGATGTGAAACGTGTCAGGTTAATAAAGGGTGTATGTATAAGATATTACATTACACAAGATATTAGACACCAATATATATATATATATATATATATATATATATATATATATATATATATATAACTTCCTGGCAGATTACAATTGTGTTCCGGAACCGGGACTAGAAATTGGGACCTTTGCCTTTTGCGGGCAAGCGCTCTACCGACTGAGCTATCCCGACACGACTCACGATGCCGCCTGACAACTTTACATCCGGCAGTAACTCGCCTCCTACTTTCCAAACTTCACAGAAGCTCTCCTGCGAAACTTGCAAGACTGCTCCTTGCAAGACTTCCAGGAGCGCTCCTGGAAGAAAGGATATGGTGGAAACATGACAATAGGGCAATGCATTGACGGTTATTGTTAAGAGTTCAATATTTAGCAAATCAGTTACTTCATTAAATGACAAAACCCCTCTCCATATGATAAAAGAACGCCTCTTCATTTGACGTCAGAAGTGTCCCCTTCTTCACAGTATACGCTCTGAACTCTACCCCAGACCTTATGGTCTCCTGAACGATAAGCTAAAACTCACGTTCACCTTTTGTGTTTGTGGAGGAAATGCTGCACTCGGTACGGGCAGAAGACCCATTCTTTGGCCGTTTTTGCAACAGGAAGGTGATACGCTGATTCAACAGGCTAATGCTCACCTACACACTGCTCAACTTGCTCTGCAAGCCGTCCTTCAGCTAACCTGGCCAGTACGAACTTCGGACTTGAATCGAACAAGTGACGGATATGATTGGATGACAACTGATACATGCGACTCGTCAATCCACAGCTCTCTCAAAACAACGTGAACGGGTCGAGCAGGCGTGGAATAATGGATCCCAAGACAGTAATCGCCATCTGAGTGATCGAATAAATGCCAGAACCAGCGCCTGCATAGCCGCCCTTGGAAGATACGTCACATAATAATTTGGATGTTTCAGTATAGATCGATATTTCATACCTCTGTACCGCTGGAGAAATTGATATGTTAATGTAATAATTTCATGCACTCCACGTGCACTATTTCCACAGTATCTAGCGTGAATTTGAAATCTCTAACTGGGTGTACTACTTTTTCCTGCTATGTAGTTTAGGAAACGAAAGAATAAAGGTAGTAGATCAGTTTTGTTATTTTGGTAGTAGAATACTAGGGTTGGAACTTAAATAGTGCCAACTATCTATTTACATCTGATACAAAAGCGTTTCATAGTTGCTACTATATGTTTGTAAATCTTGTTCATATGTTTGTAAATCTTATGGGACTTAACGTCTGTGGCTCTCAATCCCTAATCTTACAAACTACTTTAACTAACTTAAACCTAAAGACAACACACACACACACCCATGCCAGAGGGAGGACTCGAACCCCCGACGGCGAACAACCGCGCGGTCTGCAGCATGGCTCTTTAGACCGCTCGGCCATTCCACCGCGGCTAGTTACTACTGTTCTTCAAAGTAGTCACCAACATTGTGTAGAATCCGTTTCCAGCGATGTGGAAGACGTAGTATACCGTTAGCAGAGCCTGTTCTGTTGGTAGTGCGAATGGAGTGGTCTATTGCCTGTCGAATCTCTGGAACAGATTTTGCCCGACCTCTAGTACGGTCATTTGCGCTTATGACTTGTCGAGCGCCATCTCGTACAGTATACACCGTGACCCCTACGCCCGTAGTGAACGTTTTCATGCAGTCGCGTCGTTCAAATATCCAGGCATAACATTGCAGAGCGACATGTAAGGACAGTTGTGAGTAACGCCGACAGCCGACTTCGGTTTATTGGGAGAATTTTGGGAAGATGCACTTCATCTGTAAAGGAGAAAGCGTATAAAATGCTTGAGCGACCATGTCTTGAATATTGCTCAAGTGTTTGGGACTTGCAGAAGACCAATTTAAAGGAAGACATGGAGGCATGGAGGCAGTTCAGAGGCGAGCAGCTAGGTTTGTTACTGGTAGGTTCGACCAATGCGCGAGGGTCACGGAAATGCTCTGGGAGTTCAAATGGGAATCGCTGCAGGAAAGACGACGTTCTTTTCGAGAAATTCTGTCGATGACATTTAGAGGGCGGGAATTTAAAACTGATTGTAGAACAATCTTCCTGTCGCCTACTTACATTTCACATAAGGATCACAAAGACAAGATAAGAGAAATTAGGGCTCATACAAAGGCGTATGCAGTTTACGGTTGATTATTGCGGAGTATATATGTAGATGTAGAACTTCTGAAGCGAATGCCATGAAGTGGTTCCTTAATCTTCGGTATCAAATTCACAAGGACTTATGTCCGGGGAGAATCGTGGATGGTACTGTACTTTCCAGTCCTATCCACAGAGAAGCCATAGCTTGCGCTGTTTGCGCCCGCGCATTGTCATGTACAAAGGTGGGTGAGTTGCACAGAAAGTGCTTCCGCTTCTTTCTCAAAGCTGGTCGCAGCTGATGCTCCAAAACAATCAATCTTGATCCAACTCTGTTGTTCCTGTTTCGATAACTTAGTGACACTGTTACGTTAGACCGCTCGTTCACAAGTGACTCTTTTCCCTCGATTGTGCGCATGCCAGAGATGTGAGACGGGCAAGTCCATTTGCTCGGAGGTAATGTAGGTGTATCAGCAACGTGTGCTATCAGCGACAATAGTAGATTCCATTGCATATTGTCTCCACAGCTGTGTTGCCACTATATAAGTTCCAACCCTCTTAACTTCGGATGGACGTAGTAGTGAACATACAAAATACAGAAAGACAATGCGAAAAAAAGCATTTGTTAAGAAGAGGAAGATGTTAACATCTAATGTTAAATGTTAAATGTTAAAAGTCGTAATGTGTGTGAAATATTTATTAATTTTACAACCTAAAATTCGTGGGATTTGTTGTGGCATGATGATGGAAAAGAAGTGTTCTGATATCCTATCAATAAGCGGACCAAATATGGACAAACTACATGTAAAGTGCATAACTGTAAGTAATGTCTTGAAGACAAACTTTTATTGTAATTTAAGTATAGCCTACCAAAATTAGTGTTTACCATTTTCTCGTTTTCTGCCCTACCACAGATTGAAATGTAACTTGTAATATTTTATACCATCTGAAGATGAGCTGCTAGGCAGCTTGAAACCGGTAATGGTTTAAATAAATCTTCATTAAGAAGAAACAAAAGGCGACTGGTTGCTGTAATTTCTGAAACCTATTTCAATAAACAGTCGCAGGTTCCTACACAATGGATAAAAGTTTAATGTTACTTTTACTATTTGGAAGTCTTTTCTCTAGGCCTTTGCCTTGATGTAACCATTGAAAGTGGCTTGTTAAATTTAATGTAAAAAAAAAGAGGAATAGATAATTAAACATGGGACGAAGAGCATGAAAATGTTTGATACTTTAAATCATCATCTATTCAATAAAATGAACAAGTAAATAAATGTGGGGAGACCAAATTAAGCACAATAAAGCACACACCTTGTACAAAAGTGATTAAAAAACATGAAGTTACTGTCCTTAGTAAAATTGTTTCTACCCTTTATGAATATGGAGGTAATGTGGGAGGAAATTTACAAATACACAGTGGATAAAGGAAAGCACATTCATTCACTCACAGACACGTGCATAATGCTTGCAACTCTTTACTTATGCGTGAACACTTCATAGCAGCGACAAAACAAAGTGTTGGCGGCATTTTGACGAGATGGCAGATGTCTTCAAGCACAATTAAAATCAAACTATGCACCAAACGAACTCATGTGTGGGGAGGCAGCAGCATACTATCTTTAAGTACCATGTGGTGTGTAACCATGGTGAATTACATTCAATTTACAAAAAGAAGTTAATTTAAATTAAGCAAGTAAAGCACACACAAGAATTCATAGAGAAGAAAGCTAGTATCAGTAAACGCTGAAGGCCAAAGTAATGACCGTTATGAAAGCACATTGTGCAATCGGTCATACCGACATGGGAAAGACGGAATCGATCCAGAAAATCTGAGAAGAATTCAGCATACTCGCAGATACAGACATGATGTGAAAACGTTAGTTAAAAAAACACCAAGGAAATTTAAACATACTAAGTTTACACAACGGCTGAAGGCCAGACACATTTATTCTAACTTAAGGAAACCAGACACAAAATCGACACCAGAATGAAAATGCAATTACTAAATATACACTGAATTACTCAAGTTCTGTAAATTAAGAAACACTTTGCCTCGCATAGTGAAAGAATTACTCAAGAAAAACTATCACTGATAAACCAAGACTGTTTGGTCACGAACAAAGTAAAGTTCTAACAGCATGCCATCTCCTCAGCATGATTCGACGAAATACTCACTTCGGTGGTGGAGGCAAGAGTGGAGTCTCAGGCCACGCAAAAAGCCTTCCCCTCCACGCACCAGATGTAGGACGCGCTAAAAGCGATGCAGAGTGCGTTCAGAGCCTACTGTCTACCAAACCTCGCTACCTGAAGAAGGTAATACCCTGTACTAGAGCTCAAGAGCTAAGAACAGGCCACCTCGCCATCTTGCCAAGTAAGCATGTCTCTGGCCACCCAGCAGACGGCAGTGCAGACGACATACGAAGCCATGCGTTCTTAACAAAAGTAAACAAGTCCTAAAGCGCGACGCGGTGACTGTAAGCCATTGCGCGGCAGTCAGTCAATATTAAAAGCAACCTTCCACATTCATACGAACACACAAGTTCAGTCGCACGGGTGTAAACATATATAAACATGGGGCATTGATCAGTAATAAAAAATTCAAATGTTTGTTAAGCTTAAGAGACTTAACTGTGGGGTCATCAGTCCCTTATGAACTACCTTATACTAAAGACGACACAAACATCCATGCCCGAGGGGAGATTCGAACCCCCGACCGTAGCGGCCGTGCAGACTGTGACTGACGTGCCGCAGACCACTCGGCCACTGCGGCCGGCTCATTAATAAAGGAATAAAATAATTGACATACAAATAGACAGTATTAATGGCGGAGAAACACTTTAGAGTAACTAATAACTCAAATTGGAACACGACCACACATTCAGTGGAATGAAATGTGAAGATAAACTGTTCAGAGAAGAAGCGGAACGAAGCCTTGAAATTCGGTGCTGTAGAACATTGCTGAAGACTGGATGGGCAGATCGCGTAACTAACGAGGAGGTACTAGACTGAATTGGAAGGAAAGAAATTTTTGGCATATATTGACTAAAAGAAGGGATCGATTGATAGGACACATTCTGAGACATCAAGGATACATGAATTTAGTATTGGAGGATATGCGTGGGTGAGGGGTGGGGTGGGGGGGGGTAATAATCGCAGTAGAAGACATCAATACAGAAAGCAGGTTGAAATTGATGAGGGTTGCTGCTCTTAAACAGAAGAGGCTTGCACATAGAGTGGCGAGGAGAACTGTATCAAATCAGTCGTCAGACAGAAGATCACAACAACCCTCTGCCACGCACTTAAATGTTATTTGCAGACTAATTATGTAGATGCTGGTATTATGTAAGAAAAGAGTCACATTTGAGCTAACACTTTTATGTGTCAGTCTGTTTAGAGGAGTTTACATGTCGTATATCTAGGTAATTTATCGGTAAATGACGCTGAAACTTTATAAAATTTAGAAGCTTCACTTGATATTCCATTTGTAAAACCTAAATGAAAGTCAAGGAAGACACATTCGCAGTCTCTATGCAGTAGCTAGATAATTAGCTGTTTCCACTAGTAAAGCATATCACCGACTAGCATAGAGTAGAGACATTTCTGGAGTGAGCGTTAAGATGTGCAGAACAGGTTTTGTTTTTATTGTAGCTTGACTTCGGTATGACATTAATGTAGTGGCGTGTAGGTAGTTTACGACAAGTGTCACAGTTAGGACGTTTCTACCTTTTACATTTTTTATGAGAATCGCGGGGACAGGTACCGCTATTTTTATATTTTGTACTGCACTTAATTGTCCTGTCAAATATCTGTTGTAGTATAATACCTTGCGATGGCATGCTCACATAGCTTCCCCGTGTACGTATCCCAAAAAAGCCTTGAATCTGAAATTACGATGTGAACCAAATTAACGATTGACGCTATCTGTTTTTCTGTGTCTCGTGGGAGAGCGCACAATAATATTATTTTAATGTATTTATTTCGTGCGTTTTATGCACAAGTGCTCACTATATTACAGAATAAATGTCTCGTGAAAATTTCAGAGTTGAATAAATGTACAACGAAGCCAATTAACATGGAAAAATACATTTCATTCTCCTATGTAGACACTCCAGCGCAGAAATAAAATTTGCACAAACTTTTGACGATGAAGCTGTGCCTTGCAAAATTTATTTTACCCCTACTGCGTCACTTGTCGAGCAAAAGGTTAATGTTGAAGCTGCATACCAGAGAGAGGGAATAGGCTGATGCGAAGGAGGAAGATGACAGTCATAAAGTATTTTCATCTTAATCACTTCATAAGGGAACTTCACCGAAGTTTCCAAAATAATTACATTTTACATGTTCTATATTCGACTGATTTCTGTTCCTCGTTATTGAGACTCGTAATAGTATGCTGATTACTTCCTGTTCTCTCTCTCTCTCTCTCTCTCACACACTCACTCACTCACTCTCTCTCTCTCTCTCTCTCTCACACACACACACACACACACACACACACACAGCGCGCCGTGACATCTTTCATGGAGGAATCGCTTTTAAGTCCCATACCTGCAAACTCGAATGATGAAAATTAGATGGGTGGATCATGTAACTAATGAGGAGGTGCTTAACCGAATCGGGGAGAAAAGGAGTTTCTGGCATATACTGACTAAGAGAAGAGATAGATTGGTTGGACACATTCTGAGACATCAAGGCATTGTCAACTTAGCATTATAAGGAAGCTTGTGGGGTAAAAATCGTAGAGAGAGACCGAGGGACGAATATAGTAAGCAGATTCAAAAGGATGTAGGTTGCCGATCGTATTCTCAGATGAAGAGACTTGCACAGGACAGGGTAGAGTGAAGAGCTGCATCAAACCAGTCTGCGGACTGAAGACCACAACAACAACAACCTGCAAACTACTATAAAATGTTCTCAAATGAATTGTTTTGAATATAAATTCTAACATTTTTGCAACAATATCCTCGCTTTTTATTTTCTAATACGCTATTTGTAGTCCATGAGACAGCTAAAATATTAATGAAATTTAATCATTATCTCTTAAAAGCAGTCATCCATTCTACTGTGACTTCTTCATAATAAATTAGCGACGAATCCAAGCATTGATCTTGTTTTTATTTATTACAGTTATAAATTAGTCCATCACAACCCCCTACTCTCTCTGTCCATTTCTTTGTTCCCTTTCTCAGTACCTTTCTCCTCCTGCCCTCTGTCCGCCTTCTCATCTTTTTCTTTCTATCCATCCCTCTGTCCATATGCTCCTCCCATTAGCTTAATCCGGCCCTCATCCTTCGCCTCTCTGTCCATGTTCTCCACCATTTTTCTGTCTATTACATCATTATCGTTGCCACTCTTCCACACTCACACACACACACACACACCCATTGTAATGACAAGTTGGTGGTTTTTACTCTGCAGATAGTAGCATTAACCAAGTCTGATTGAAACTGATCCAAGGGCTTAGGAGAAAATGGGTGACGTGCCGTACAGTATAACTAAAAAGTATCCTGTAGAAAATATTCATCTCGGGTATGCAGCCGGATACCGTCGTCAACTAGACCGTCTACTTGACGACGGTATCCGGCTGCATACCCGAAATGAATATTATCAGTTACTACGCCGGGAAAGTCTACGCAACCTTGTAGAGTTTTGTGAAAATTATTCATCTTTTACACATATTATACAATATTTTATTCTTTGCATCAATAATAAAACACAAATGAAGAAATATACAACACTCAAACGTAATTTGTCATAAGTAAATAGAAGAAAAACTATAATAAAATCTTAATCTATGATGTTCTTGAATTAATACTTGGTTTCATAGGTATTTTGGTATATCACTGCAGCACACCTAGGTTAGCATAAAACCACAAGTTTGCCAGTCGTGACTGAGCAGTCCTCTTCCATTATTTACGCCATTCTTTGTGTTGGTGTAGTGTTTTGGAAGGAAGAAAAATTAGTATGTATGGTCTCGCTGATAGCGCGGTCATTTGAGACGTAGTTCATGCTAATACTGTTTGGGTAAAGATGAGGAAGAAAATCGTCCGTGCCCTTTCAAAGGAACTGCTTGGCGCGATTTAGGAAAAACTAAATCTGGAGTTCCTACGATGGATTTGATCCACCGTCCTCTCGAGTACGAGTCCATTTTGTTACCACTACGCCACCTCGTTCGGAAAAGGTTACTGATGAAACTTTATCGTCTGAAATTGATTCAAGCCGTTACCGAAGCTGATAAGGTGAATGACTCGAGTTCTGCGAGTCTGTCGTTGATCAAATAGAAACAGATATTTACTTCGAAACTAGTGTTTAGCGATGAAGCTAAATTTCACACTAACGGGAACGTCAGCCGATACACTATCCGCAATTGGATACTGAGAATGCGCGAGAAACAATTCATCATGAACGGGCTGAGAGAGCTGATTACATCGAAGTTTCTTGGCCTGCATGGAATACCAGTTCGGTTTTACAAAGAGTATTTTGCGGCATTGGCCCCTTACTTAGCATGCATTTATCGCGAATCTTTAATCCAGCGCAAAGTTCATACTGAATGGAAAAAAAGCGCAGATGACTCTCGTTTTAAGAAAGGTAAAATAACTGACCCACATAATTACAGGCCAATATCGTTGACATCTGTTTCCTGTAGAATTTTGGAGCGTGTTCTCAGCTCGAATATAGTAAATTTACTTGAGACGGATAAGCTTCTTTCTCTGAATCAGCACGAGTTTAGGAGACATCGTCCGTGTGAAACTCAGCTTGCCCTTTTCTCACATGACATCTTGTGAGCCATGGATGAAAGTCAACAGGAAGATTGTGTTTTCCTCGATTTCAAAAAAGGCATTTGACGCGGTGCCGCACAGCAGACTGCTAACGAAGACACGATCTTATGGAATAGGTTCACAGATCTGTGACTGGCTGGAAGACTTCCTAAGTAATAGAACGCAGTACGTTGTTCCCGATGGCGATTGTTTATCAGAGACGAGTATATCGTCAGGCGTGTCCGAGGGGAGTGTGACAGAACCGCTATTATTTCCTATCTATATAAATGATCTGATGGACAGAGTAACTTGTAATTTGCGGCTGTTTGCTGATGATGCTGTGGTGTGTGGAAGGGTGTCGTCATTAATTGACTGTAATAGCATACACGATGACTTAGACAAAATTTCTAGTAGGCGCGAAGAATGGCAGCTAGCTCTCAATGTAGAAAAATGTAAGATTATCCACACGAGTAGAAAAAAACAATCTTATAATGTTCGAATACAGCATTAGTAGTGAGCTTTTTGATACAGTTGTGTCGTTCAAATATCTGGGCGCAACATTACAGAGCGATATGAAATGGAAGGCAGTTGTGAGTAAGGCAAACAGCCGACTTCGGTTTACTGGGAAAATTTTGGGTAGATTTATGTCATCTGTAAAGGAGATCGCGTATAAAACGCTTGTATGACCACGTCTTGAGGATTACTCTTTTGGGACCCGCAGCATATAAGTTTAAAGGAAGACGTGGAAACAGTTCAGAGGCGAGCAGCTAGGTTTGTTACTAGTAGGTTCGACCATTGCGCGATTGTTAGAGAACTGCTCCAGGAACTCAAATTGGAATTGCTGAAGAAAATACGACGTTCTTTTCGAGAAATTCCGTTGAGGAAATCTTGGGTGGCGAAATTTGAAGCTGACTGCAGAACAATCTTACTGCCGCCTACTTACATTTCGCGTAGTGATCACAGAGACAAGTGCCTTGTACAGAGGCATATAGACATTCTTTTTACCCTGGTTCTCTTGTGGAGTGGAGTAGCAAAGGAAATACCTAGTAATGATACAGTGTACCACTGCGGAGTATACATGTAGATGTTTTCTGTGCCATTCCAAGTAATAAATTTTTAGTCCTTTTTTCTTCGACGGTGCTTCTGTAACCAGGCAGATCTATCTGGAATTGATTGTTCCTTCAACTCGAATAAGGAGCACGTTAATTAGCACTCCAGCAGGAAGAGGCACCATCCCGTTGTCACTTAACCCGTGTGTCACTATTTTAAAGAAAGCTACCCAAAGCAATAGATCGGCGGCCAGGCCGTTCGAGACTGAGCACTTTATCATTGGTGTCTGAAAAGCCGTGATTTCATCCTATTTTTTCAATTAGGGAACATTAAAAGATACGATGTTTCGATCATCTCTACCAGCACTGAGGAACTAAACGAATGCAACTACCCAAACTGTTATGCCTCAGATGTTACAGAGAGTGTGGAAGGATTCTAAGGCTGATGTCATTTTAGTGTGAGAATGTGTATGAACTTGTTTTCTATTGAAAAATCTTTGTTTTCTTCAAAATAATTAATTACGCAAATTTCCTTCGTGTTTCTTTGATTTCAAAGTTGTGATTTTGTTTATGAATCACCCTGTACGAGGTTCATTCGCCTTGTAACACCTTTCATTTTTTTTTTTTTTTTGTCACTTCGCCGCGGTGGAGTAGCCGAGCGGTATAAAGCATCTCGCTCCGTAGCGCGCGGTTGCTCGCCGTGGAGGTTCGAGTCCTCCCTGGGGCATGGGTGTGTGTGTTTGTCCTTAGGTTATTTTACCTAGGTTTAAGTAGTTTGTAAGCTACGGATTGATGACCACGCAGTTTGGTCCGATAGATTTACAAACATTTGAACATTTGACACTTCTCAACGTAATCTTGCTGCAGGTGTGAACATTTTTCATGACGACGACGCCATGGTTCCGCTGTGAACGCTTCATACCGAAACTAGTCGATAATCAAAAGTCAATTTTGCGCTCTAGGCTGTTTTTATAAACAAAAAATTATCATAAGGGTCTGTTTTCCCAAAGGAAACAAAAATGTTTCCAAAAATTTGCCTCTGTAGGAGTCCACTTTGACCACTGGAAAATCGCTGACTGGCGCTTCGTTTCAGGATTTAAAAACAGCATTCGTGTCTCATCCATTGTTACAATCGATGAAAAGAAAGTTCCGGTCATGCCGTTTTCATGCATCAACATTGCCTGACGACATGTCACGTGGTCGCCCAGCAGCATTCGCAGCACTCACTAGAGAACACTTTATGCTTTTTCAGGTCCTCATGCAGGACTGTTTGCACAGATCCGGCAGAAATGCCAAATTTGGAGGCGATGAGTTCCACAGTCCTTCGGCAGTCCTCAAAAGCCATTTTTCCTCTCTCCCGGTCAGACTGGCGGGTGCGAGGCCTACATTGTCTTGAAGTTTCGGCACACGACTTTTGCCTTCTCTGAACTATGGAACGCACATCGGACACACCAATGACTCTCTAACCAAATGCCTCAATCACCTGGCGATTAATTTCAATCGGTGGCACACCGCGCAAATGGAGAAAACATACTGAGAACATCGCCATTTTAAGTGACAACTGAATATTTTAATGTACCTAAAAAAAATATTCTTAGCCTTAAATGAAAATCAATAAAAGTATCAACTTCTTACCTTCATTTCTGTTTTAAGCTTCTTTATTATGGCGTGCCTCAATTTTAGGTATTATTTAATTGATTTTTTATTTTTGAATCCTATTCATGTACATTAAGGAGTTCCAGTGGCTAAAAAATGTAATTTACGGCAAGTTGTTCAGAACGGGTTTACAGCTTCTCGCAATTTGTAGTCTTCAGTTAGTAGTGTTGAGCCATCATATTTAGCAATACTTCGAAGTGTGTCGTCGACAAAAGAAACAAAATTTTTGAAATCCTGTGTGTGTTGAACTTTGAGGTAGTTCATCACTGAACTGTAAGCTTTATGCCGTTTACTGAGAAAGGTACACACCTCGGTGCAGTTGTTCATGAAAAATAAACACATTATACAGATTAGATATCATACATTGGTGAATGATTACAAATATTAAATAAATGTCAAACAATGGTATAATTAATTCACATAAATTTACATTTTTTTACAACCATTCGAGGTCCTGTCACGATGGGCGCAAATTCTTATGTAATGTTACTTTTTTTTATCGCTGGTGTTGTCACAAGATCAAGGTTGAAAACCGGAATTGAAATTTAAATAATCGTAAGATCAGCAATGAATATTAATTTTTGAAATGGTTATCAGTTCTCAGTAGCAATGTAAGTTAAAAATTACGACAACACCAGAAAGCACCATTACATAAGAAAATAGTGGAATAAGTTACCTGGTATGCATTCATTGGTGGAAGCTGTGACACTGCAGTTGAACCTGTATGAATTGATTAATATCTTCGTTCTCGTAAACTGATGCTTGGTTTCATGACTATTAATTATTAAAGTTTTAAGACCGTGTGTAATTTTGATCACTATGGTTATCGAAAGTTAAAGAAATTATCGGACTTCGCTTTTAACAGAATGAAGATTTCCTGCAGGCATTGAATTCACTGTTTAACACAAAATGAGAGTAAATAAATTTTGCATTCTTTTGTCATCATGAGGCAATAGGCAACAATAACCAAGCATCAATTTACTAATATTGCTGAAAATAGGTATCAGATAAATGAAAGATGGGGAGAAATAGTAATTATTTAAATGAAATAGGAATTCCAAATGAAAGTTAAAGTTTATTAAGTAAAAGGGTGCTAACCAGAGCTCACACTTACATGACTATGGAGGTCGAGTAAAATACGTCCGCTCAGTACAAAGGTAGAAAAACGAAAGACGACAAGCGATTCCTTTTTCTCTCCAGATCGTTTGAAATAGTTGAAGGTATAACTTGAAACAAGGATAATCACAGATTTATTGGCAGAGAGAACGGACGCTAGCGACAAGCGTCGCAGATATAATTTTCAATAAAAAAAAAATATTAATGTATCGCTACATTTGCCCCCTCTGGCTTTGAATTGGCAAATGTACATTTCCTACTCAAAGACATCATAAATTTCTTGTTATATAATTTCTTGTTATACAATTTTTTTTAAAGATTATTTAAGACTGTGTGAGCCCACTAGATATGAGATTAGAAATTACAGTTGTGTCTTTTTCCTTTATATATATATAGTTTTTTTTTATTTTTTAAAACAATTTTCATTAATTTTTTTTATCTCATATTCAAATTATACAATGCGAAGCGTCGATGGTTGGACCAACGGTGCAGCGAGCGGTCCCCAGCGCGCCCGGATTGTTGACCCGTGGGCGTGGCGGTGCGGCGGCGACGCGGTGCAAGGCGGCAGGCCGATTGATGTCGGTGGAATGCGCCGCAGACTCGGCCGCAGCGTAGTGGTGGGGTGAGATGCTAGGATGAGGTGCCCTTTGATAGAGCACGGACTGCTTTTCCCGCATCGCCTCGGTGTGTTTTTACATGAAATGGAAGTTGTACATATGCCATTAAAATTTATCCCTTAACTAAAAATTACAGGTTTGATTACGGAATGAGTTTATTTCTGTTTTATTTAGTTGATTGTTTCAGCACTATTATAGATTTTAGCAAACGGTTGTAAGTGTGAGCTTTGATTTTAATAGCAAATATCGCAACCAACTGACATGAACATATGCCCATTCTTGACATAAATTCATTAATGGAAACTAAATTATATACAAGATATATGTTCAGTTTATGACTTTACCTAGACTTATAACTAACATATTACGTAAATAAAAAATTTTCTTTGGCTCACTGTGGGAGCTTTAATCGTTCATGAAATTATTTACTAAGACTTACATACTACTTCACATATATACATATAGACATTTATACATATGTACAGGCATTGGTAACTGGATGTTACATTTTAGCGAATTTAACTTGTTTATTTTTCTGACATAGGTTATTCTTTGTACGTATCATAGTACAGTTCTTTGATTGGGAAATGCCATAGAGACGGTTTTCGTCGTGTTCATTGTACAAATATTAGATACATTTTGTTTATTTTGAAACCACTCACAGTGGTAGTTTGAATTTTCACACGGCGGGATCGCCATTGGGTGCGTGTCGTAACAGTCAAGCGTCAACAATGAATAAATTTCTACCGCTGGCCAGCTTCAGCAGTGTTCGTTCAAACGTGGCAGCGGCAACCTCGCGAGCGTTGCGTACAGCACATAACTCGCCGACTTTGTGTTTTCGCGTGTGTTTTTCATCTTTCTTCCAGAGTAGAAGATTCATCCATAACATTTCATAGTGAAGATCGTCGCAGCGCGGTGAGTACCTAATTATTTATATTAAGGTGGTTAGGTCCTCTTACTTGCTGCGCTTTCTTCATTTATTTTTAGGCTGTCATCTCAGCTGCCTTAAAGTCCATTAGCTGAGACAAGACCTACGACTTAGTATGCAAATATATACGAATAGCCATCAGTTCGTATATGCACTTCGAAAGTCACTTCACTGCACGATTTTTTATCATGACTGTTTATGTCGGTATGCCGTACGTAACAAGTTTTTGCGGTTTATTTCAGATCACACTATTTAAGTGTCCACAACCATAATGCAGATATACATATAGTCAAGTACTTGTCAGTCTACACGTTCACTTATCACTTTAATTTATTATGCGAGTGCTACCTTTTGTAGTCCGAACTCACTATTGTCAATGACAAAATCACTTCACTAGTTAATTAATATGTTCATGAAGGCATAGACTTCTGTCGCGCACTTTGACTATAAATGCGTCCTAGTTTTGTGAATACAAACACTGTTTGTGTTAATAGTTTTATCACTAAAAGTTTTCTGTCACTAATTTCTCACAGTAGTATCACTGTCCTTTCAGTTCGTTGTATCACGTTCTGCACATATCTTCTGGATTTTATACAGTTCATATTAACCTATCGTTACTTTACTATTTACAAAGGTTATCTACAGTGACAAATTATTCTGAAATACTAGTCATTAACAGAGTTCATAAATCTTCAAATGTCATACAAGCCACATTTTATCGTTTTTGGTTGGTATTTAGTCATCATTATAGTTTTTTTTAGACAATATAGTGCATTGTACAATAAGTCACGGGCTATGTTCATGTAAGAGGTCGGTTGGAGGGGGTCCTTGTTTTCAGCAATATTATTCCTCATAATCTTTTTACTTTTCAGCTTAAAGGTTCATCATTAAGCATTCATATCACTACATTGAATATATCAGATTTTTTTTTTTTTTTTTTTTTTTTTTTTTTTTAAGGAATGAGAAATGGATCTTTGGAATCTTCTTCTTCTTCTTCTTCTTCTCTTCTTCTTCTTCTTTTTTCAGACTAAAAATCGAGTGAGAGAGAGAGAGAAAAATAGCATTATAGTTAGAGAAGTCTCTCGAAAATAGTACACAACATAAATTCAGCACATCAATCCATCATTTGCAAAAATTACCATTTATATTATTATTATAAAATATTACGTCAAACTAAAATATTCTAACGTCTCTCATAGCAAAGCACTTCATGCTTCTCTCTCACTTTAAGTTTTGCATGCGTTCTGACCTGCTATTGCCTGTTCTTTCCTTATCAGAAATGAAATGTGTAGTTTAGATTTTCTGTTTTAAATACAACGTGTCTGTAGTCCAGAAACATCATGCTAAGTGTCTAATATTTTCAATCGTCGTGTTGTACGTGTGTGTGTTTAAAGTGTCTTAAAACAAAATAATAGTCATATAATATATATATATATGTGTGTCTCCTCCGTCATTTTGATGTTGAGTTGACGATCTTCTTACCGTTGGCAGGAACACAATTCTCGTGCACGTCGTCAGCTGAAAAAGAAGTCTTAAACTACTGCTTATACTAAAAGTTGTTTAGTCTAAAGATTGATTTTTTCAGTTAGTGAACGCTTCTGACACATCAGCTTGTAATGATGTTCAAAATATTTCATATCTGTTGCAAATGTTTTGATACGTAGCGTATATAGTAGTATTGACGCAACATCGTAATGACACTGTCATCTTAATTACTGCCAAGCTCATAATAAAGCATAAAGTGGTGTGTAATTTTTAAGAAATTTGTGTCCCACAATACGTAACTAGAATTGTTCAATAAACTTAGATGTCTTTAAAGGTCATATGTTCCCTCTTAAATAAATTGCACAGTTGTTGACATGTGTATTACCTGTCAGCTGATCACCATTAATCTATAGGTTCCTAGTGGCTTATGAAATTTCATATCATTTTTACTGTCTTTGAAAAGATAGCTGACTGCAAATACGTTACGTTATCATGTCTCGTATAGCAACATTGTTTGGATTTGAGTGTGTATGTGTGTGTATGTATGTGTGTACGTGTGTGTGTGTGTGTGTGTGTGTGTGTGTGTGTGTGTGTGTGTGTGTGGCTCGTATTAGGAGCCGTTGGGCAAACAAAACATTAATATATCCTTATTACTAAATTTCTTTCATAAAAAAAAATCCTCCTACTTCAGATCCATCGTACTAAAATAAATCATTTGCTCCATATATTCATTTTCATCATCATAAATATTCTCTTATACTTATACTAATAATTATAATAATTAATGCCCATAGTAAGTGTTTTATGTTGTATTAAACATAACAGTGGTTCGATAAATCTGTGTTATTTGCTAAGTGTTTGACATGAGAACAGTTACACCGTCAGTTAATATTTGTTCTCCATTACGTAACATTGTAAGAAAAAAAAATATTTTGTTCAGCTTATTCTCCTTGGATCTGTGAATTTTTTACTTATTCACTAGGAACTAGGTGTCATATTTATCATTTTTCTGATCAGCTTAAAAACTAAGCATAGAACTTTTTCAAATGCTTGTGTGGATATAAACCTCTCACTCTTCCCGAGTGTACTTTAGATAATAAATAACTTCCCTCGCGCGGAATTTGAACAATTCTAAATGGTCCAGAAAATAGATGTTGCCACTTTTTATTACGTTTTAAGATAGCTGATGGTTTAGGATGATTTCGCAGAAGTACTAGGTCTCCGATATTAAATGTTTGTGTTCTTTTCAGCTGCTTATCATAGTAGGCTTTTCTTTTTATAGCTGCATCAGTTAGGGCTACTAATATTTGTCTTACCTTTTCTTCCAGTGTTACATCACCTCGGGGAAATTTTGGTATCGGTTTTACCCATTCGTTTGCCTCTTTGGTTTGTAAAACTAAATCGGTGGGTGTATAGGGTGTAGAATGCAAAGGTAGGTTGTTAACCACTTGCTCAAATAGTCCAATATATTCAACCCAGGATATTTGTTTGTTGGAAGCATATGTTCTGATGAAGCGATTTAATTCACGGAATATGCGTTCCATTGGATTGGCAGAAGGATTGTAACGTGAAATGAGAATGTGATTCAGGTAATTTTTATGAATGAAATCTTTCCACGCGTGACATGTGAAAGTTTTTGCATTGTCGGACAGAATTGTCGTCGGCTTCCCGACAAAAGGAAATAGTCGCGTTCCAGGCGCCGAATCACTGCTTTTGCGGTAGTAGTTTTTAATGCGTATAACTTCACAAATTTTGAAAACACATCATAGATGCCAAGAATGTGTTTGACGCCTCCGCGTCCAATCGGAAGAGGTCCTGCAGTATCAATTGAAACTAATTGAACAGGTTTATATGGCAAGATAGAATGAAGCGGCATCTTGTTTGACTGATTGTTAGGCTTGCATTTCTGACAGATTAAACAGGATTTCAATGTGTAATGGATTTTTCGTGACATATTCGGAAAATAACAGTATTGTTTAAGCTTACGGAGACACTTTAGTGCGCCAAAGTGTCCCCAAACTCTATGAGTGTGCCAAATTAGAGATTTTTCATATGTAGCAGGTATGCAAACACACCAGAGTTGCGATTGTACATGTCTACGAAAGAAAAGTACTCCTTTGTAGACTTTGTAGTGTTGATTTAGATGTGCATCTGACTTGTCTGTAATTTGTGTAATAATTTTCCTCCACCTGTCATCTGCTTGCTGTAATACCTGCATGTTTTTGCACATAACTAAATAATATGTTCTAAATTCCATGTCCTTCATGAGAATTATCTTAAACTCTGTGTTTGACTCAAGATAGTCTTCAAATTCTGGTAAACCCTGGGGAAGTCTGGAAAGTGCATCAGCTATGACATTATCTGATCCTTTAATGTGTTCAATTTCAAAATCGTATTCTTGTAGTATCATGGCCCATCTGGCTAATCTATTGTGTAATAGTCTGCATGACATTAAAAAGCTAAGTGCCTGATGATCACAGAAGACTCTTGTATGTTTACCAAAGATGAAAATTTTTGAATGCCCAAACAATTGCAAGAAGTTCTAACTCTGTGGTTGAATATCGACGTTCGCACTCAGTGAGCGTGCGACTAGCAAAACTGATGACTTTTAGGGACTGTGGATCCAGATTATTTGAAATTTGGAACAGACACGCCCCGACCCCAAAATTTGACGAGTCCGTAACAATACAGAAAACCTGTGACATGTCAGGGTGGTTTAATATGTCTGAGTTAACAAGGGCTTGTTTAATTTTGTCAAAGTCTTGCTGACACTGTTCTGTCCAATTCCAAGGGTTGTTTTTTCGAAGAAGTGAAAGAAGAGCAGTACTATTGAGTAGTTGTTGTGGCACAAAGCGCCGAAAAAATGAACATAAACCGTAGAAGGCTTTTAATTGCTTCCTATTGTGAGGTGCAGGAAAATTTTTATTTGCTTTAATTTTTTCAGGGTCAGGAACAATGCCCGTGGGTGAGATAATGTGCCCAAGAAATTTGATTTCAGTTTTAACAAACTTAGACGTTTTCAAGTTGACAGTTACTCCCGATGACAGAAATGTATCTAACACTCTTTCAAGTAGGATGACATGTTCTTCCCATGTAGAAGTAGCAACAAGTATGTCATCAACGTAAACTGTAATATTATCTAGTAATTCGGATCAAGTACTGTATCAAGTGCTGTGATAAAGACACCAGAACTCACATTTAGACCAAAAGGCAGTACCTTAAATTGGTACGATCGTCCTGAGAAAATGAAAGCCGTATATTTACGAGACTCTTCTGTTATAGGAACCTGCCAATATGATGCTCTAAGATCAAAACTTGATAGATATTTGACTCCATAGAACTTCTGAAGCTGTTCTTCTAAGTTTTCTGGCCTAGTTCTAACTGGAATGATAATCTTATTGATTTGACGTGCATCAAGCACAAGACGAACAGACCCATCTGATTTAGAAATTGCAAGAAGAGGACTGGAATACTGCATCATTGAAGGTTCTATTATGTTCATCTAAGCATACGGTTAATTTCTGCTTTGACAGCTGGTTGTTTTGCCCAAGGTATAGAATATGTTTGCCTACAGAATGCTTCATGAGGCTTAACTTGCATGTTATACTGATATGTCCTAATTACACCTGGCCTTTTGTCAAATACTCGTATGTACTTGTGTAGCAAGTGGAGAAGTGTTGTCTCTGACTATCTGTAGCATTAGTGGATTCGTTAACCTTTTGAACTATAGATTCAAGAGATTCATTTTCAGATTCCTGAATTCCAGTATAATTTTCAAATTGCATTTGATTAACAGTGACTTGCTTCAACCTAACAGAATTACAAGATTTTCTTGGTGTCACTTCCTTCTTAGTCAGATTCAAAATACAGACACAGTGATTTACTGTCAAATAACTTTTACCTTCCTTAAAATCTAATTTTGCTTCTCGACTTTGAAGATATTCTAAACCAAGTATACAGTCTTCTATGACAGCATCTACTACAAGGAATGAGCAAGTATCAATTTCATCACAGATTTGTAGTTGAACAAGTGTTTGTAACTTAACTGGCTTAGATTTTGCACCTACTGCACCAATAATTTTGCAGTTCTGTACAGGAAAGGTAGGTAACCTCTGAATATTGTTTATGCGTTTAAATAGACTGTAAGACAATACATTAACAGCTGCTCCAGTGTCAACTAAAATCGATGTAGGTATGTCTCCTACTGCTATTAAGATGTGTGCTTGATAGGCAACTATAGGTACTTTGTTTTGTTGTGTTTGTTGCTGGAGTAGCTCTTCCCTGATATCGATTCCTTTATTGTAACGCAGCATATTTACTGTGAGAATTGTGCCCTCACTGCCTCGGTCGCTCAATGTCGGAGGGCTAGACACGAGCCGATTTAGTTTGACGTCTGCGTCCCGTTAGAATGTCTTTGAGGTCGATTTAAAGTTTCTGTCACGTCAGTTATAGTCACGGTCGATTCATTTTGTGTCCAGTTTGTTTGATCTGTACTGTCAGTCGTCATCGTTGCTACTGGTATTTGATTGACATTTGGTTGTTGTGCAGGAGTAGTAGAAAAGTTCGGAATTTGTTGATTACCGTTATTGTTTGGAAAAAAAAATTCTGTTTCTGTTATTATTATTGTAGTAGTTTCCACGACGCCAGAGCGGTTGTGTATTACCATTATATTGGTTAGGGAAAGTAGCTGCATTGTTATTGAAATTATTATTATTGTGATTGTAGTAGCCCGGATTAAATCTGTTGTCACGACGGCGTCGGTAATACTGACCGCCGTTAAGTACGTTTCGTACTGCGTTTCCACTGTATATTCCACTAGTCACTTGTTGCATTTGCGGCTGTCCGGTATTGCTAATAAATGACTGTTGCGGTAACATCTGTGGAGGGCGTGACATGTTTTGATTATTAGGCTGCGGCTGGCTGACATGAATCAGCTGATTACTAGGATAGTTGAAGTAATTATTTGCGTTACCGTACCTGTAACTATTATTTCTTGCTCGGTCGTCTTCAAAGATTGAATCTAGTGTGTCCACCTCAGTGAGAAAAGTTTCTAAGTTTTGTGTTGAAACGTGTGCTAGTTGCAACCGCAATCGTGTAGGCAATTTGTTTATTAATACGCGTAGTACTTCCCTGTGCGGGAGGGGGTCATCAAAGAATTTAGCTTTGTTTACGTACTTCTCGAAATATCTCCGCAGACTCCCGTTTCGTTCATTGAAAGGTTGCGGATTATAAACTTCATTTCGAAACCTTTCTTGCACAGCAGGCGACCAAAAGGTGGCTAAAAATGCCCGTTCGAACTCACCATAAGTTTCACAACTCTGTAGGGATTCTGCAGCCCAGATTGCCGCTTCACCTTGAATGTATCCGACAACAAATCTTATCTTTCTTTTTTCGGACCACGATTCAGGTAATAAACCTCTAAAAGATTGCAGGAAAATGACTGGGTGCACAGTACGGTTCTCATTAATAAAGATTTGAAATTGGTGGTGCTTTATCATACTTTCGTCAAGTTCTTCGGCAGTAGCATGATTTCGTGGTGAATAAGAGGGGGGTATGTTTGATTTCATTTCCCTACCTAGTCGATCAAGGTCATTAGAGGTCGTCAAGCAAAAGTCAGTCTGCGTCCTGTCTGACGTCAAATTGTTAGCTGTATCCGGATTATATGGAGAGCTTGGAATATTTGTTGCAATTCTGGGAGATTTACAATCATGGAACACATTTGTCACGGGTTCATTTGGCCTAGATTGTGTCATCTGTGTATTTAAAATTGATTTCACGTCTGTAAGATCTTTTTGCAAAGCTTTAACAGTATTTCCGTGTTTTTCATACACTTGAGTAGCTACGTCTTGAATTACAGTGGTTAATTCTGCGTCTATCTTTTCATTCAACTTCGCTTCTGTATTAGATAAGAATTGTTGTACCCTATCATGATTTTCTTTGACTATGTTTTCTGCCTGACTCGTAATTCTCGTAACAGTTGTTTCCAAGTTTTCTTGTTGAATTTTAAGCTGTGTAAGATTCTGTGTGAGACTGTCGATAGCTGTTGGTAATGTTTTAACGGTTTCTTTACAATTAGTTACATCATCGACTACAGAAGAGATTTTTGCATCTACTGTGTCCATGATTTGATCCACTACTTTGTTTTGTACTTCAGAAAACTTACCATTGATAGCCTGTTCGACTTTGAGTATCTGTGCGTCTATCTGTTTACTTCCTCAGAAATAATTGAGGGTAAATTTTGTTGTACTGATTCTAGATTTTTAAATCTCGACTCAAATTCATCCCGAGTTATCATTTGAGCCGCGATTTGATTTTGCTGTTCCTCTAATCTGTCTAATTGTTGCTTGGTGGAATTTTGCAACAGCTCTAAATCATGTTTCGCGTTGGCCTGCAAATGATTAATTTGATCGGTCAAGCCTGAAATCTGATTGTTTGTAGCATGTGTAGATGTTTGTAAATTGTTAATTTGTTGCGACATGTTCGCATGTATAGCATTCGTAGATGCTTGCAAATTGTTTAGTTCGTCTTTAGTAGATGTTTGTAAATTGTTAATTTGTTGCGACATGTTAGCAAATAATATCTCAAATCGTTTTAACCAATCTTCTTGCGGATTTTCAGATTGGTGTACTGTCTGTGTGGGAAAATCTGTTACGTATGATGTGGTTGCAAGATTTTCCTCCACTATGTGTGGAATCATTTCAATTGATCTCGCAGCCACATTATTTCCAACATTTTGCGCGGGCTGTGAAACATTAGTGTTTTGTTCTGACTCCATTGCAGTAATTTGTCTACGGGTTTTAACTATAAATTATCAAAAATTTGGAATAGTGTGGGGAACCTACACACTTCACACGCAAAAAATTTCTTTTATCAGCACTGTTGAGAAACAATTAAATCACTATTAATATTCGTCACACGCATGCAAAACTCTTCGAGTGAGAGACAAGCGAGGATCGCTTAGTTATATCGATTTAGCAGCCATGTTGGCCATTTTTCCAACTTGTTATTTAAAATAAATATCTGACTACAAAAGAAATTTTGAAAACAGATTTTTGCTAATAGAATGAGGTACTGGATCGGAGATTGCGTACTTGCGAAAGACTAAGAGAAAGTAGAAAGCACCAAATAAGCGAAATAATCAGTCTGTCCTTACCTGTGTTGCAATTTTCATTGTTGGCTGCGGTTGAATTTCTCGTGATCGGGTGTGGCTCCAAATTTTTATTTTATTATTCTCCGGGGTAGTAATTATGGTTTTCACGTCACAATCGGTCAGCAGTTTTCATGAAAAATAAACACATTATACAGATTAGATATCATACATTGGTGAATGATTACAATTATTAAATAAATGTCAAACAATGGTATAATTAATTCACATAAAATTACATTTTTTACAACCATTCGAGGTCCTGTCACGATGGGCGCCAGTTCTTATGTAATGTTACTTTTTTTTTTATCGCTGGTGTTGTCACAAGATCAAGGTTGAAAACCGGAATTGAAATTTAAATAATCGTAAGATCAGCAATGAATATTAATTTTTGAAATGGTTATCAGTTCTCAGTAGCAATGTAAGTTAAAAATTACGACAACACCAGAAAGCACCATTACATAAGAAAATAGTGGAATAAGTTACCTGGTATGCATTCATTGGTGGAAGCTGTGACACTGCAGTTGAACCTGTATGAATTGATTAATATCTTCGTTCTCGTAAACTGATGCTTGGTTTCATGACTATTAATTATTAAAGTTTTAAGACCGTGTGTAATTTTGATCACTATGGTTATCGAAAGTTAAAGAAATTATCGGACTTCGCTTTTAACAGAATGAAGGTTTCCTGCAGGCATTGAATTCACTGTTTAACACAAAATGAGAGTAAATAAATTTTGCATTATTTTGTCATCATGAGGCAATAGGTAACAATAACCAAGCATCAATTTACTAATATTGCTGAAAATAGGTATCAGTTAAATGAAAGATGGGGAGAAATAGTAATTATTTAAATGAAATAGGAATTCCAAATGAAAGTTAAAGTTTATTAAGTAAAAGGGTGCTAGCCAGAGCTCACACTTACATGATTATGGAGGTCGAGTAAAATACGTCCGCTCAGTACAAAGGTAGAAAAACGAAAGACGACAAGTGATTCCGTTTTCTCTCCAGATCGTTTGAAATAGTTGAAGGTATAACTTGAAACAAGGATAATCACAGATTTATTGGCAGAGAGAACGGATGCTAGCGACAAGCGTCGCAGATATAATTTTCAATAAAAAAAATATTAATGTATCGCTACATACTGAGAAAGGTACACGCACACCACCTGCGCCTTCTCTCTCTCTCTCTCTCTTTTATTTTATTTATTTTTTTCAATTATATTAACCGCGCGGCCGCACAGAAATAAATAGACGTTCTGCGTCCGACGTCACGTACTGTGAAACTGATTGGCTCCATGTCGCCAGTGAGAACGCTCATGTTGGCTGCATGTGCCGAGCACATGTCTCTGAACAAAGTTGCGACATACATGTGCCGAGATACTTGTCTCCACGACTTCTGTCCGGCATAAATCTCTGCGGTAAATCCCTCATTGTGAACGTAGCTTAAGGCAGGGGATCATGAGTGCAAATATTTTGAAATATTCTAAAACGAAAGCATTTGTGTTTGTTTAACATAAACTTACGGTTTTTAAGTGGATACACTATATATATTTCGTCATCTAGCATTACAATCACATAAGAATGGTATTCATTGCATCGCAACACATCATTGACATCCCGAGATATTGCGAAGCGAAGTTGAAGTTTGAAATACGCGAAACACGCGGCTAGCGCACGTCCTGAGACTCAAGAGAGAACCCCACTATTGATTCAGTGTCTGCTCTTTTCGGACATATCCGAAAGAACAGACACAAACAGTTGATAGTAACGGCCGTAAGTTTACGAAATCGAAATATTACAACATGTCGACCGTTTCGGATTGTACTGGAATTCTAGTGAAGAAACCTGGACGTTACTCAGTAGAAAAGCGACACTTTCTGCCAAAGGATAGGTTTTCTCGTCTCACCTAGCAATTTTTTTTAATGGAAAATGAATTTATGTAGTAGAAACCTGTAGGTTACAAGATAATTGTAAATAAACTGTCCTGCAATGTTCCGTTTCGTACCTTATCAGGGATCTTGGTAAACGTAAGGAAGACTAATGTGGAGCTATTTTTATGTTATTACCTATTTTTATGGCGCTACATACGTTCCATAATGTAAAAAGTACGTTACAATCAATATAAACGACAATGTTCGCATTGATTCTATATCATATTCAGAAATGTAGCTTACCGGCCACTTGGAGTGCTGCTGTCGCAGTGTACAACAAAAATCTGTAGGAGCGTCGTGACTGTATATGTTAGAATGTGGCTTTATTATGTGCTGTGCAGTGTTGCCACCACTATCACGCATTCACAATGAGGCGCGCGCATTTTAAAACAAATCATATATTTCTGTCTGTAGCCAGTCATGAGAAAAAATATCGGATATGTTATAATTTGAATGTACCTCGTATAATATGGCACAAATGAGAGTACAAGTGTAGAGGTATAAGAGGTGCGACAAAAAAGTAGTGACATTGATTTTCTTTGCAAGATGTGGCAACCCTGCAGGTATGCGTAGGCACAATATCTTTGACGTTGGTTTATAAGCTGCTTCTAGTTGAACTGGCACATCGATGCTATGAGTTGTGCTATATTAAGTTAACATATGTTTGTGTCTGTCGTCACGGAAATGGAACAGCACAATATTGCGCAAAGGTATGTCATTTCTTTTTGCGTTACATTGGGTGAAAACGCGACGACAACTTACGGTAAGCTTCAGAAGGCTTTTGGAGAGGAGGTTATATCAAGAGCTCGAGTTTTTCGTTGACATAAAATATTTAGTGAAGGCAGAACGAATGTTGAAGAGTGCAGTGGACGACCATTAACCTCACGGACGGATGTCAAATTGGCTAGGGTGCGAGAACTCGTACGATCTGATCGAAGATAACGATGAAAATGATTGCAAAAGAACTGAAGATCAATCGAGAAACACTTCGTGTAATAGTGAAGATCTGCATCCCATAGGACTACTGCTCTGTCAGTACAGAGCAGTAACCTCAAAACAAATTTCAGTTCTACCACAACCGCCACATCACCAGATATCGCTCCGTGCGACTTTTTTTTCTATTTGCAAGAGCCGAAACGGCGCTCAAGGGACACCATTTTCAAACAACACAAGATGTCCAAAAAGCTGTGACAAGGGTCTTGGAGGAAATTGCAGAAGATGAGTTCCAGAATGTTATCATCAGTAGCAGAAGCGCTGGAAAAAGTGTGTGCAATCAGAAGGGAATTACTTCGAAGGAATAATTTACACATATTGCTGGATGCGACCTGCTTTTATGTTAAATTTACGTTACTGCCAAGATCGCTTATTCAGATCTTTACTTGGATTTGCCGGTTTCGGCGGATCTTGCCGCCATCATCAGAACTAAAAATAATCACAAAGAAGAGGATCAATAAAACCACCGGCGTCTCTAACGTGCAGCAACCGATAAAAATCTTAAAGTGTAAACAATCTAAAACTGTAAACGCCAAAGGAAAAATGTCCTCAACGATGAGCTGGAAACAGTAGATAATAATTTCTTCAGCATCTTTGATGATATACTGTAAGATCAACCGCCCCCGCCCGCGCGAGAAGTACTATAGCCGACATATACATGTAAACGACCCATGTGCGTCCTCTAATGATCATTTAGATAACTGTCGGCGCGTGAACATATCGCGTGCTCGCCCAGTTGAATGTGATGGAGCCTGACAATAACACGGTTCCAGGAGGTCTTTCATTCAACAGTTGGGTGTTTTTCTCTGTTGATTTAAACTGAAGATTTTTCTTCATCATCTGCAGTCCAACTTAGCATTAGAAGGACGTGTGTGGGGTAAAAATCGTAGAGGGAGACCGAGGGACGAGTACAGTAAGCAGATTCAAAAGGTCGTATTCTCAGATGACTTGCACAGGACAGGGTAGCGTGGAGAGCTGCATCGAAGCAGTCTGTGGACTGAAGACCACAACAACAACACAACATCTGCAGTCATCCATTCTCACCAGATGACCGAAGAACATAAGCCTCTGTATATTATATCATCTGACAACTTTTTACCTGACAAACACGCAACACGAACTACGGACAGAAGTATGCAGAATAGTTGGGCAGTCACTCTTCGACAGTTATGTAAGCAGTATTTTAGAATGTTTATACTTTAAGATTTTTAACGGTTGCTGCATGTTAGCGACGCAGGTGCTTTTATTGAACCTCTTCTTTGTGATTATTTTATTTCTGGTGATGGCGGCAAGATCTGCCGAAACCGGTAAATCCAAGTAAAGGTCTGAATACGCGATCTTGGCAGTAACAAAATCAAATGTTTTTATAGCTTATGGGACGTAACTACGGGGTCATCAGTACCTAAAGTTACAAACTACTTATGAACTACCTAACACTAAGGACGGCACAAATATCCATGTCCGAGGGGGGATTCGAACCCCCGACCGCAGTGGCCGTGCAGACCGTGACTGGAGCGCCTCAGTCCCGTCGGTCACCGCGGCCGGCTTGGCAGTAACATAAATTTAATATATTTTGAAGGAGACAACACTAAATTTGACTAAAACGGTAAGCAACATTTTTTCTTTCACGTCAGACTCATTACTGTCGCAGCTCTAGCCGTTGATCGCCCCCAAGATTCCCTCCAGAAGATCCAACAGACGCCCTGCCCGGGCTCCCTGTTCCCCTAACCTTGACTCCGTATCTCACTGTCGCGCTATCACGTCTCAACGTCTGCGATGAATTGCTTCCGCGGATCTGTGTCCCGTGCCTTAAACAACCGCCGTGAAGCGACCTCGCGAAGTTCCTCTCGGCACAATTATGCTCGCGGCTCTCAGACACACAGTGTAGCGCGCATTGTTATTTTAAGTTCCCCGTGGCTCTTATTTATTTCCCCTTGCCTATTCTGGCGCTGCCATTAATGAAGGCCGGAGGAAAGTTGCTGGCTGCTCTAAAGGGCTGGCCCAGGCCCTCCACGGCGCGGTGCCGCCTCCTCCGTCCTCTCCGTGCCCTTAGCCCCGGAATATCCAATTCCAAAGAGTGCTTCCAGTTGAGGAGAAGGGCCGCTTCTGCCACTGTAATATTCAAATGCATCTCCGGCTGGCGTGTATAATATCTGTCCCGTGAAGACGGCCCGGGACGCGCCCTTCCGTCGACTGCTGCCGTTTGCCCCAGCCGTGCCGTCCGCCACCAGCCTCCAACGTCGCGCTACCTAGATTCACCATTGTCTGCTTTATCTAGCGCCAAATGTTCTAAATTTCTACCCCGCAAAAATTATTTACTATTTATCGTTTAAACTATTCTCATGAAATACCTTTACTTCAGTCGTACACGACCACTCGCTCGACGACAGAAACGTAAGTACTTAACAGGTGGAAAATTGCAGAGATCACACCAGTGCACGAGAAATGAAATATTAATAGCACGTTCTAACATTGTATACACCAGAGGTGGCTGGTGCTTCAGATGACTGGGCGTTCACTTGCCACGGTGGAGTAGCCGAGCGGTCTAAGGCGCCTCGCTGCGGAGCGTGCGGATGCTCACCGTCGGAGGTTCGAGTCCTCCCTGGAGCATCGGTGTGTGTGTGTGTGTGTGTGTGTGTGTGTGTGTGTGTGTGTTGCCCTTAGATTAGTTTGTCTTAGTTTAAGTAGTTTGTAATCTATGGACTGATGGCCACGCAGTTTGGTCCGATGGATTTACAAAGATTTGAACATTTGGGTTCAGTTCTTTGAGTGCCGGATCTTGATAATGGCGACCCCCCCCCCCCCTTTTTAGATATATTTTCGTTACAAGATCTGCAGAATGTGTTACCTCAACTTGAAGAAAGAACACATGAATCTCTCCGTTCGAATTCAGATTTCTCGGATTTTATTCTGATGATCATTTCTACCTATTTAAGTGGGAGTCAACAATATATTTTCGCATTCGGAGGGAATGTTGGCGATTGGAGGTTGGGTTGGATTGTTTGGTCGGATGGAGGACTAAACTGCAAGGGTTATCACTCCGCCGGTGAGCAGGGGAAGGAGTCAGGATAGGTAAAGAGGGGAAGGGAAAACGAAATGCCGTCCGGGAAGTAAAGAAGGAAGAAAGACTGCATCAGATCGGGGCCCCGTGCCCGCCACGCACCTACTCACGAAAGAACCGTGAGCCCCATGGGGGGTGGCGATTGAAGTTTCATAAGTAGCCCACGTAGCAGCGATAAACACAGTTATTGTAATGATTCCCATCCCAGATTCTGTATCATTCCCGTGATGCTGTCTCCCCTGTATCGTAACAATATAAAGCGAGCTGCCCTTCTTTGGATTCTTTCGATGTCCGCCAAACCCACCTAATAAGGATACCACACTGGGCAAAAATACTCCAAAAAAGGATGGACAAGCGTAGTGTATGCAGTTTCTTTAGTAGTTATGTTGCATCTTTTAAGGTTTCTGCCAATAAAACGCTGTCTCTGGTTCGCCTTATCCATGACATTATCTACGTGTTCTTTCCAATTTAAGTCTGAAGTAGTAGTAATACTAGGCATTTTGTGGAGTTTACGGCCTTCAATTTTGATTCATTTATCTTGTAAGCAAAGTATAATGGATTTCTTTTCGTACCCATGCGGACGACTTCATACTTGTTGTCATTTTTACACCATAGTGATATCTTATTTAGATCGTTCTGCAGTTGGTTTGGATCTTCAAATATATGCTTTCTATTAACGCTTGGAGTTCTGGTACTTTCCTGACACAGATACGACAATTTACAACTGTTATACCGATAGTTCCTAGATCTATGTTTCTCCTGTGATCGACCTGCAGCCTTTGAGACAGACCATTTAGCCTTTCCCCAAAGGCCTGCACCCTAAAAAGCCGCCCATTCCACGCCACGCAACCCCCGCTATCCGCAGCCGCTTCCTGCGTATAGTGGACTCCTGCCCTTTCCAGCGGAACCGGGAAGCCACCACCCGATGGTGCAACTAAAGGAATCCGCAGCCTACAGCGTCGCAGAATCGTCTGAGCCTCTGATTCAGATCTTCCACTCGGCTCTGTACCAGAGGTCTACAGTTAGTCCAGTAAACTATGCTGCAAGTGGTGAGCCTTGCTTTCATCCTGCAAGCAAGACTAGCAGTCTTTACCACTTCCGACAGCCTCTTACAAAATGAGAGGCTCTATTCAGATCCAAAGCGACACACATTGGTACCGACGTGAACCTTACATCATCATCATCATTAGAGACTGATTACGCCTTACAGCGTTCAGTCTGGAGCATAGTACCTCTAATAAAATTCCTCCATGATCCCCTATTCAATGCTAACATTGATGCCTCGTCTGATGTTATGCCTTTCACTTCAAAATCATTCTGCACCGAATCTAAGTACTTTCTTCTTGTCCTACTTCGACTCCTCTTACCCTCCACTGACGAGCTCATGAGTCTCTTAGGTAACCTTGCTTCTTCCTTGCTTCCCACCATCTCAGCCTGTTCGCTCTAACTGCTTCATCTATGGTGTTCATTCCCAGCTTTTCTTTGATTTCTTCATTACGAACACCAGAACCTTACATATATAAAAAAAATTTATATCGAGCATTAGCGGTGTGGAGATGATGTAGTCACATACGAGGGATGTTCAAATGAAAAGTTAGAAAACGACACAGTGGGTATTATTGAAATCCTTCAAAAAGAATCACCGGAGACCTTAAAATAACTGTCCCACTATTTAAAGAGCCGAAGGATTCCCTGTTCCCAGAATTGCTGTGGCTGTGACAACAGTCAGTCCTCTAGTGCCCTTCAGTTTGTCGTCTGAATTGAGGCGGACCAAACAGAAACCAGCAATATGTCTGGGATGTAGGCGGGATGTTCAAGCCGCTCGTACTTGGCCAGTTCACTCTGTGTGACCCTGGAGACGACTGGACGCGCGTTATCATGGAGCAGAATCACTCCCTCCGAGAACAGGCCAGCCCGTTTGCTGCGTAGGCTACGATGTGTCTCACAATACGTGTCATTGTTAATGGTTTTTTCGTGCTCAAGGAATTTGATGAGTAACGAACCTCTACCATCGGGTTATTGCGTTATTACCTTATTACCTTGCCTTATGACGGCATATCTTTGAACTTTTTAGGAGGAGGTGACGACACTATATTCTCGTCCCTATATGTCGCACTACGTTATCCCAAAGCGGCACATTCAAATTTCACCCGGTTTTGTAGTTAAGAAGTTTCGTACATTTTCATTTGAACACCACTCGTATTTATTTACTTACAATATTTTGACTTCATAGCAACGTTTCCTATTATTTCGTCTTCGCTAAGAAGAAAACCGATGTTCCGTAATGTAACTACCCCACACTATAAACTGACGATTACAGTTGAACCTAACTATGAACGACGAGTTGACGCCACTGAAATATGATCCTAGCAGCAAGATCGTACTACACTCAGCTTCAAATTCCGGCCCTCTAAATTTCCTCAACAGAAATTCACGATAAGAACGTCGTCTTTCCTCCAGCGATCCCCAATTGAGTTGCCGGAGCATTTCCGTGACACTCGCGCACCTACCAGTAACAAACCTAGCTGCTCGCCTCTGAACTGCCTCTATGTCTTCCTTTAAACTGATCTGCTGCGGGTTCCAAACACTTGAGCAATACTCAAGACGTGGTCGTACAAGTGTTTTATACGCGGTCTCCTTTACAGGTGAAGTACATCTTCCCAAAATTCTCCCAATAAACCGAAGTCGGCTGTCCGCCTTACTCACAACTGTCCTTACATGTTCGTTCCATTTCATATCGCTCTGCAATGTTACGCCTAGATATTTGAACGACGCGACAGCATCAAGAAGCTCACTACTAATGTTGTATTCGAACATTATGGGATTGTTTTCCCTACTCATGCGCATCACCTTACATTTTTCTACATTGAGACCTAGTTGCCATTCTTCGCACCAACTAGGAATTTTGTCTAAGTCATCCTGTATGCTATTACAGTCTTTGATACTCATGGACTGGTTTATCAGAATGTCGTACATGCACAAAGAAAATGAAATTCAAGACAATTATCTAGGAATTAGATGAAGATTAGATAGAAGACACTAGAATGTGACAGAGCTCTCAAAGACCTAAGTCCAAACAAAGCTCCTGGAGAAGACGATATTCCCTTAGAGCTACTGATGTCTTTGGAAAGCCAACCACGACAAAAATGTTTCACCTGGTGTATAAGACATGTGAGACAGGCGTAACACCATAAGGCTTCGATAAAAATGTAATGATCATGGTTGCAAAATTCTAAAACGAATTATTTACAGAAGAATGGGAAAGCTGATAGATGCCGACCTCAGCGTCGATCAGTTTGTAATTAAAAGAATGTGGGCACACGCAAGGGAATACTGAAATTATTACTTAGATTAAGGATAGGCAAACCTATATTTTTAGCTTTTTTAGATTTCGAGAAAATTTTGACAATGTTGACAGGAATACACTTTGAAATTCTGAAGTCAGCGTAAAATACAGGGAACAGAGAGTTAATTACAACTTGTACAGAAACCAGACAGC
Source organism: Locusta migratoria (assembly GCA_026315105.1). NCBI lineage: Eukaryota > Metazoa > Arthropoda > Insecta > Orthoptera > Acrididae > Locusta > Locusta migratoria. Next base: position 686,320,940 of record CM048744.1, on the reverse strand, counting down.
AGTTATAAGAGTCGAATGATATGAAACGGAAGTATTTGTTGGGAAGTGAATAAGGCACGGATGTAGCCTTTCCTTAATGTTATTCAATATGTAGATCGAGCAAGCTGTGAAGGAAAGCAAGGAGAAATTTGGAGAAGGAATTAAAGTTCAGGGTGAAGAAATAAAAAACACTGTGTTTTGTCCACGATCCCCCTTGAAAATGTCCTCCGCAGATGGAGACGAAACGTTGGGTTTCGGTAATAAATCCATAAGACCGTGTTTGTAGAGCTTATATGGCTTAACTACGGGGTCATCAGTCCCTAAACTTGCAAACTACTTATGAACTAGCTAATAATAAGGAAGGCACAAATATCCATGCCCGAGGGAGGATTCGAACCCCCGACCGGAGTGGCCGTGCGGCATAATAGTCCGGAAACTTTTAGCAATATTGACCTTTTCGGCCGTGAAAGTTTACATTGTACAATGGAGTCACGATGCCACAAAAGTTTTATAAGCTTACTTCCCCACACCAAAATCCTGGATTAACCACTGGCACAGAGTAATTATTATTGATTTTTTTTACAAAGTCCTTTGTGACATTTGTACACAGGAAAAGAGCGTCCTGTAATGTATAAAGTACAGTGAACATTCACACGGCTGTGAGAACCAGTATATCGCCGTTCCGTATTGGCAGTCCTCATTAAGGTAATTGCTGCTGTGATAGTCCCGCTGAAAACAGCCACTCGTTTGTGGATGCAGGGAGAATGAGCGACGTTCGCTATCTCCTCGCTGATTGAGGCACCTGCAGTCAGCAACATAGGTCAATCGTGCCTCACCTGATGAATGCGTGATGTCTATCGAAGCCACTGCACTTTTTAATCCTCTGTCACTACGATTTGAAATGTTGTGCTTTCGTATTTATTTAACACAAAAAAAGCACTTTATGTATCAGGGTTCGCAATGTTCACTTAACAGAAACGTGGCTCTAGCGTCCAAACCCCATAGATTCTCATTTATTATTTCATGAGATGTTAGTTACATGGCAGGAAGCTAAATTTTTGACTTCATATTTACACTCTGTACTGTTCGTCGAAAATGGTCAACTTGGTAGGAATGTATTTTCAGTGTACTGATCGTACTTTTCCCTTTTTTAAATTATGCACAATAATTTACACTGAAAACTGCCGAAATCTGTACATCCATTAAATTCACAGTTCGTACTACACGCGCGAGATATGTCCACAATATGCGTCAGCTTAACATGTTAATATTACGGTTTCACAGCCCATGTTGTGCATCGAAATACTCTACACCATGCTCCATAAAAATACGGCTACTGAAACATATTTCTTTCTCTAGTGCCAGACATGAGAGCCATTCGCTTCACTTCTCTTTAAAATTTCCTTTTTTGCCTCTCGATAAATTTCTAAAGTTCGGTCCTTTCGCATAATATTCCATATATGATATGATCAAACCAACGGGTAAAATTACAAATATACCCGGTTATGTTCATGGAAGATTTGAGCCACCTCTCTATAGATGTGTAAGTACACAACATCTACATAATGGTCAAATGTTGATCAAATGTTTGTAAATCTATCGGACTCAACTGTTAGGTTATTAGTCTGTAGCTTACAAACTACTTAAACTAACCTAAGGGCAACACAAACACCCATGCCCGAGGGGGGACTCGAACCCCCGACGGCGAACGTCCGCGCGCACCGCATCACGGCGCCCAGTGCGCACGGCTAATCCGCTGCCGTTAATGGTAAAAACGAATTTTAGAATTTTATTCATATATTGGTTACAATTGTAAAATTTAAATGTTTGTGATCCTATGGGACCAACCTACGTTGGACACAGCCCCTAGTCTTACAAACTACTTAAACTAATTATATATTTTTGACGACGTTACAGCGTTCAATGAATGAAATAAATCGCAATCTGCGATCAGTTATGGCTTCACTGTACTAGGTTTAGATGTAAGTGCGGCGAATGAAAATTTGTGTCCCGGCCAGGATGAAAACTCGGGATCTCTTGCTTAGTAGGCAAACGCGTTGACCACTCCGCCTCCGAGGACACAGTGACCAGCCCCACTGCAGAGGACTCTTACCTGCACGTCTCCCGCCATACCCAAATCTCCATTCGCCACACTGTCTCTTTCCTATACCACAGCCTATTTGTTCTCGATACCTCATGGTCTGTTCTCCCTGATGCGGGAATACAGTATTTGTCTGCTAGCATTACAGAACAAATAGCTGTGGTATGGGAAAGAGACAGTGTGGCGAATGGAGATTTGGGTGTGGCGGGAGACGTGCAGGGAAGAGTCCTCTGTAGTCGGGCTGGTCACTGTGTCCTCGGTCAACGCGTCTGCCTAGTAAGCCGGAGATCCTGGGTTCGAATCCTGGCTGGGGCGCAAATTTTCATTCGCCGCACTTTGGTATTACATCCAAACATAGTATATCGAAGCCATAACTGATCGCAAATTGCGATTTATTTCATACTTAAACTAAGTTAAACTAACCTAAGGACAACACAAACATCTATGCCCGAGGGAGAATTCGAACCTTCGACGCGGGAGGCAGCGCGATCCGTAACGTGGCGCTCCAGACCGCTCGGCTCCTCCCGCCCGGATTACAGTTGTAATTTTTGTGTGATACAGTACGATATTTTGCTAACTCTTGAGTTTTGCATGGAGCAAGGCACCATGGGGCTACCACAATAGTGAGTCATTCTCGTTGCTCTCTAATAAGGCGTTTGATCACTTGGGACGGCCAGTACAGTTGCACTCCTGCGTGGCATGGACAGTTTGAGGGATATTTGGCCAATCTCCCATCAGTGCAATATCCAGCTCTGCAACCGTTGTGGGAGGTGTTGGTCGGTCTGCGACATGTTTGCCAAGTACGTTCCAGACATGCTCAATCGTGTTTAAGTCCGGTCGACAAGCTGGCCACTCCATTCGTTCAATACCATGAGCTACAAGCATGTTGTCCACCAGTGCAGCTCTGGGGAAGAGCGTTATCGTACACCAGAAAAACCCATCTCCTATGGCACCAGTTTAGGGCACAACAAAAAGTCGTAGGATTGCGTCTCTTAGTAACTGGGCGCATTAACGGGGCCATACATTTCGTTATCAGTCAATGCCAGGTTGAGTAATGACTCTAAACAGACATTTGCATCAATATTTTCACAGAATAGTCTAGAGACAGTGACATTCACTTACACACACAGAAAAAGGGCCAGAATTGAGACACGCTCCCACACACATACAGGCATGGTCTAGTTATTATTTATTTTATTTTATTTAAACATAAACGTATCAGTACGTAAACACAGCACTTGTCTATGCTGAGGCTCAGTTTCCATTCCCTGCACCATTTTTCAATACGCGTCAGATCACCCTACATCTTTTTTTTAGCCTTTTCCAGTGTTGGGACAACACCATCATTCGCAAACAGCCTCAAGGAACTCTCAGTATTCGAGGTCATATATATATATATATATATATATATATATAAGCAACTGTTCTATAATACACTCCTGAGGCACAGCTGAAATCACTTTAAAGTTTGAAGACTTCCCTCCGTTGAGAATGGCACGCTGTGAGACGGAGGCTGTAATTAGTCTATTTTTCATACTAACCTTGTGTTACTGTATCTTTCTCTTTCCGCTAATTATTGAAATATGTAACATTTTTATCTGTAGATCTTTCTTTATTTTGATTTCTGTGGCTTTGGGGACACATCTGGGGTGATGGGGTCCTGGGATTGTAGTACATTCATGTTTATATAAAATTTCGGGATTTTAATGTTTATTGGCGCTGCTTAGCTGCTAAAAAGTGGTTATCCGTGTTGGGTACGGTCAGGCCGCACAGAGCAGAGAAGCTCTTGGAGGTCTCCCCCTCCCATCAACTTTTTCTCGTCTTCGGGGAAGGACGAGAGGGGCTGGCTTGACCTGCTCGGCACCAACGCTACGTCCGGCGGGCGGAGTATATCTGGCAGAATTTTTTAGAGTGTGTGTGACGCTTTACATAAAGCTGGACTGCAGTTTACGGTGGGCGGTAACGGGGACTGCCTTTTTAGTCATTCGGCCGTTCCGCAAGAGAGGAATTTGCCGGATACAAACAATAACAGAGTGCTCTGGGTCCCGGGCTGTTTATGGAGACGTATTGCCCTTAGGTGTTATCTAAAAAAAACTTTCTTGAAGGCAGCAGAGTTTGAACATAGATAGTGTGACGAATGGTTAGGTTGAGAGGAAAGCTTTCTGCCCGTCTGGCACCCAAGGGGTTTGGCTCCAGCGGCTGTATATATAGCACAACGTCAACATATTTAGGCTGTGTGACCGTAGCTAGGAGCAAGCTGAAATTCCTTGCAGGTCACTCACCCTGGGAACGGTGAAATCCATGGGAAGCTTTGGTGGCGTGAGCGGAACCTCTTGGCAGCTGCAGAGAACGAGTCCTGATTCGGCAAATTATTTTAGTATGACAGCTAAACAATTTGTCAACGGCGCTACGGCATCCAATTGGTCTATTAGCCGTTAGCAGAGATTGGTGCGCCTATTGCGCGTGGGTGTGGCCGCCCGTCACTTGCTGTGAGCTGTGGCAGAGCGGGAAGAGGCGCGTGGACTACTGTGTGAGCGTCCGAAGTGTACGGACCTCGGGAAGACTCCTGTCTGAGCATCCGAAGTGTACGTAACTCGGGAGACACATTACGCGTGGTGATCACAAAGAGAAGATAAGAGAAATTAGGGCTCGTACAGAGGCATATAGGCATTCTTTTTTTCCTCGTTCTATTTGTGAGTGGAATAGGAAAGGTATAGTAGTGGTACAGTGTATCCTCCGCCACGCACCTTTTGGTGAATTGCGGAGTATGTATGTAGATGTAGATGTAGATATAGATATGACTATAACTTTCCAGCAGAAGAAACCAGTTCTGCTTTCTTGCGGGGTGGTAATGGAGAATTCCGCACACAGGACCAAAATGATGTAGCCAAGTTTCATCAGCAGTGATTACATCTGAAAAAAACTCCGGATCTTCCTTAAACGCCAACATTAACTGCATGCAGACCTGCACGCGAATGATCTTACGTGCGGGAATCGTGCCTAAACACGTCACATTTGTAATGTTTCTGTCACCAATGTGAGGTTGGCACCCAGTAAAATGTACAGTTTTTCAGAAAGTGATTTTAAGTTAATTTGTCGAGCCTCTTTGACAATGAGAGCATCAGTGTTGATGTTTTGTTCCTTAAGAGCAATAACTGGAGCTTCGGAACCACCTTCTTTTGAAATTGATTGTGTCCCCTTTTAAAACATTTTAATCCTTAACTACTATAGACGTTGACAGGAACGCAACTACTATGGAGAGTTCTCTCAGACCGCTCTCTTATTTTCCATATATTAAACTAGTGTTTTACTAAATATATATTTTCATGACTTCCTGTCGTTCATTACATTTCTTAGAGGTGGCATTAGTAGAAATTTGACTTTTTTTAACAATGTAGTGTGAGTAACATGACGACAAGTAAAACACAGCGCAATTTGCAGTACATTTTTCAAATGTTCAAATGTTTGTATAGCTTATGGGACTTAACTACGGGGTCATCAGTCCCTAAACTTACAAACTACTTATGAACTAGCTAATACTAAAGACGGCACAAATATCCTTGCCCGAGGGGGGATTCGAACCCCCGACCGTAGTGGCCGTGCAGACCGTGACTGGAGCGCCTCAGTCCCCTCGACCACCGCGGCCGGCAGTACATTTTTATTTCTTGTGCTACGAAAAGAACAACAAATAATTGTTTCTCTACACACCCACAGATTATCATTTTTGAGATTATAAATGCACAGCGTGATTATATACAAAAATCCCATTTGAATTATAGTAAATTGTATGCGAAATCTCCTGTCCATTTACGATTCTCCCAGAACGGTTGCCACATTTTCCTTATAAAACGAAAAGTACAAACTAAAGATATCCTTGATATCCTTCTACGTGCCACTAAACACTCTTTTAGTAGCTTTGACCCCGCATATACTTCACGCAGACCTTTCTAGAACACCCCAAACAAATTGGAACACCACACTGTTAACACGAATATCGTGTTTGCCTCTTCAGATGAGGACAAAAGGCACACGTTCTTCGATTTTCAAAATGTTTGGGTGTATGAGGCTCATCTCGTATACTCAGTAATCTAATGGTATCACTCACCTCTCGTGGCAAGTGTCCAATAGAAAGTCTACGCTTCATATGATGTTCAACTAGATCTCTTGCTAGGGTCTTCTTGAATCTCAGTCATTACCTCTGCCTTTGGATACGCTTGATGTACCACATAAGAATTTACACCACGCAACATTCACTAAAGTGTAGAAAATTGCCGAAGGCCATGTTCATGTCCGCTGACTTGAAGAATGATCTGCACATCTTTGGTCGAGGCAGTCCACACCTCTTTTGTTCTATTATAAAACATGATCTCGGGTTTTTCTGATACTGGATCATTACTTTCTGAATGATGCAGAGAAGAGACCAGTATTGCAGCTTTGGCCTATTTGGGCACAAAGGAAATCAGAGTAATGTCTTCTGTAAAACCATAAACTATTGTGTAGGAATTGCGGTGGAATCTCCTTTTTGTTACTTTTCAGTGTACCAATGTATGTGTGACCTTTTTTAGAAAGTTCATTGACTAATTCTATAGATGAGTACCAGTTGTCACCTGTAACATTTCTTACAGTGTTTTCAATAGGTTTCACCAGACGAAGAACAGCCTGTGTGGGAACACTGTGACTTTTCTCATGGTTTGAAAGGGTGTGACCATCGCTACCTTTTCCAGAATAAATGTATGCATTGTACAAGTAACTTGTACTGACGTCGGTCAAACACTGAATTTTCACGATGTATCTTGCCGGTTTGTTTGGTATATACATTCTAAACCCACACCTTCCACGGGAAGGTACAAGCATTTCATCGACACATACTGTTGTACCTACAGAATATCAAAGTTGACTGTTTTCGATTATACGCAGAAAGATTTGTGAAACTGCAACTGCCTTGTCTATTTCCTTTCTTTTCTCCAGATGATCTGGCTTGTCAAGTCGTAATGAATACAGTAAAAACATATATCTTTCCTTACTAACAGTGCATCTGAAAATATCTCTGCTTGTTCCATCGGTTGCAAACAGGCTGTAAACTAATTCGTGACCCGATTTGAAAACCGCTGAATACACTAACAGGCCAATTAGTGCCTTCAATTCAATAACGTCAACATCTTGTAGATAGGACAAGCGATCATTCGCATACTGTGCTCTAAGCTGCGATATTTTCAGTTTTGTCCCTAGCACTATTTCGTCTATAATGTCTTGTGCAAAGAACAGATTCCATACCTCCAAAGCAGATGGGTTTTCTCCAAGACTTTGAGCCGTCTGTCGCAGTCCAGGATGCTGCAAGACGATGTTGTGTTGCCTTGTTCTTACGTTGGCTGCCGGCTGCTTTTTTCGCCATCGAAAACATCTGTTCTTACCGGAGAAGTAAGCTGCTTCGTCATCATGTGTCACATCTTCATCAGTTTCAGGTTTCTGCCCTGAATTAGTGTCATGTTCACTAAATACCGCAAAATCCGGGTGATTATCGGTGTCGTCAAAATCATCGGGGGGTTCACCGTAATGTTCTTGATCATCCACATCTGCTTCACGTAAAATGCGTTGCATTGAACGTTCAGCTTTTCCTGCCAAGGAGAAACACGACACGCAACAACAACAGCGAGAGAGGCCACGGCCACAGCGCTGTCGCTTAGCAGGCCGCGCTCACCAAGCCGACTAACCAGGCACTATGAGACAGAGCCTGCGCCAGCGGCACGGAAACACTATGCTCGGTCAGTGAGGCCGCGCAAGGCTCATAAGAGCAGCAACACTGCAAGAATGCTGGCACGTGGGCCTTGTCGGCCACCAGGAAGTATACAGAAGAGTCCTTTTAGCTTGGCAGGGGCGTGTGAAATATCTCGTAGCGGTCTGAGAGACCGCAGATAGTAGTTGAGGGTTAAATAAGGACCGACCGAATATTCGGTTTCGGCCAATTTCGGACAAAATATTGATTTTGGTAGGAGTTTCGGTTCGGTAAAAATCAGACGAATCTTCGGCTTTGTCTAAACTAGCTTTCTTGGAATTACGGATGAAGTCGCGTGGCGTTCGGGATGGATTCAGTCAACATTGACGCTTTACCTCAGTTGACAGTGCGCCGTTTAATTGCTAGGAGCCTATTCTCGTGCGAATAAATTGTAGGTATTTTGTTTCTAACACAATATAAGGCAATCGTATCTTATAGAGATATTCTTGTACTAAGTTAGTTACAAAGTACCTCATTCAGTATTGTACGTAATGGAACGGGTTAGCGCGCTGTAATGCCGAAAAGTTCCTTGAAAGCGAGTAGGTTTTTGATAACTAATATGGGTTTAGGAAACATTGACTATTTGGTACACAGCATTTCCTGTTCAGTTTGCGTAAATTTATACTGACAATAAACATACAGTTGGTGGGAAGTGTCATCTTATTTTTCGAAATACTTTCTGCAGCATTGATTGTATTCAGCAATGTATTTATATATGCCAAAAAGGAGGTATGTGAAGTATTTTGTCGACTGCAAAAACGGAAATGAAGATGGCAATAGAAAGTCAGCGCTCCGAAGAAAAAAAATTGCAAAGAGACTGTTTATGAAACGAATAAGTTATTACTTCCTTCGTATTTTGTGTTTCCAGGCGCTAGCATTTCGTAGTATCTACTTGGCACGTATGTAGTGTCCCTAAAGAATATCTTCCTACAAGACTACAAGAAGATACGCAGGACTGTGGAATTTTTTTGTGGTAACTGTGCAGTAGAGTCTCGTTAATTCGAATATCGAAATTTATGTGCAAAAACAGAAATAAATCGATCTTGAAAAGAATATATGTATAAAAAATATGAACTTTTTTAAAAACAAAGTGTTTAAATAGGCATTTACATTGGCAGTCTAGGTTTTAAAGTCTTTTAACTACTTACTTCGCGATATAATGGTGGGGTGCCTATTTTTCGATGAAGACACAATGTACCCGCAGTTTTTTTTTTTTTGTTTTTTTTTTTTTTTTTTTCTATTTTTTACGACGCTCGGATTTATGCGAAGCTCTTAATTCTGAGATTATAAATATCTAGTCTTCCCTGTATTCTCCCCTGTATGTAGTTCAGTTTACTCCTTATCGAACTTACTTTAATTTTTCGATTAATGATGTGAAATTCTTCTCAGAGATGATAAATAATTTTTCAAAAGAGATAGATTGGCTGATTAGTACTAACCTTTGTGCAGTACCGCCGATAGTCACACAAATGAAGAAAAAAGAAACAGGACAAGCTTTCGGAACACAGTTCCTTCTTCAGGTAGGAGAGAAGGGAAGAAAAAAGGGATAGAAGGGGAAGGTAATTCACGACCTAGGTCATTAGGATGGTGTTTGAAGAGTGTCCTCAAACACCATCCTCATGACCTAGGTCGTGAATTACGGGGCTCGTCCGAACTGGGCAACTTCTACCAGTTGGTGATAAACGGAACTGGGCAACTGTCCCCCAAGTGCCCCCTGAGTAGCACGCACGAACTGGGCAACTTCTACCTGCTCCGGCTAGACTGACAGGCGCGCACGAACTCGGCATCTCCTACTTGCTCCAAAATAAATGTTCAAATGTTTGTATAGTCTATGGGACTTAACTACGGGGTCATCAGTCCCTAAACTTACAAACTACTTATGAACTAACTAAGACTAAGGACGGCACAAATATCCATGCCCGAGGAGGGATTCGAACCCCCGACCGTAGTGGCCGTGCAGACCGTGACTGAAGCGCCTCAGTCCCCTCGGCCACCGCGGCTGGCCTACCTGCTCCTGGCAGACCGTCTGCACTATCTCGCAAAATGCTTCCAAATCTAAACTTACTAACTGCGCAACCTCTGCCCCTATTTGTAGAATTCTTAACGAATAATGTCAAACCGTACCAAGGAACAAGATATAAAAAACAGACAAATTATATACCAATTCAAAGATTTTATTACTAATTTCACATACAGAAATATTTGCAGAAAACAAATGCATTTAGTTTGGCTTATTTTCTTCTCATGGCTGCTTGGTATGAAACGCACTTTACAGGGTCTAATTTACAAATTTCACCATTCCTAAGTAATTCTAATTTCTGTTACAGGAAAGCGTGCCTCTTCCTGGTTTCTGAGTCAGTTTGGATGGTGATATTATATTTTCCTGAGTTGATTCTTATATAAGTATCAGTTTGTTCATGCTTCATACTTTTCACAAACTGAAAGATGTTTGGGTGAGGAGATTCATATGAAGCGCATTGAATCGGCAATGAAAGCTTTCGCAAGCGTTAGTCGTCCTCCGCAAGGAAGCGAAATCTGCTGCCCAAACGTTTGGAGAAAAGACTGCATCGTTTTTCATCAATGTAGTTTTCAGTTATGTAATCCCCAAATTTTCTGATAATGTCCTCTTGTGGTTGTTCCAAACGCGAAAATATGTGTTCGCTGCCTATTGTAAATAACAGCACACCGCGAACGTTTACCGCAGCATCGCCGTCCACGTTCTTCTGTTGCTACAACTCTTCTGTAAGGTTATAACCGTCACAGATCAAATGCCACGATCACTAATAAATAGTGACTTTCTGCCGTATTAAACTGAAGTACAAAATGAAACACTATGTGATTCTACACGGATGTGAGCGAGCTGGCGTCATTCACAGGACTGACGAGTTCAGTGAGGGCCAGGAACGCCTTGGGTCGGACCGTCTTGCTTCCTGCGAGCGGAAGTTGCCCAGTTCGAGAGTGGAATTAACGGTCCTTCCCAGAGTACCCTTCTAATGGTCACTAAAAGTTGCCCAGTTCGGATATACCCGAATTACCTTCCCCTTCCGTCCCCATCCCTTTTTGGCCCACTAAAAGTGGGCCTTTGCGATCGTCTTTTGACAGCTCGAAATTTAAATGAAAATAATGGCTGACACGAAAATTGAATAACCGAATTTGTAGAGGAGAAAATTCTCTACTACTTCGCTGAATTATGTTTTTTTCATATGTTGCATTGTTGCAGAGATATTTGCAAAAAGAACGGCGATTTGACGATGTCTGTCTGGCTGTAACGTGTTCCCACTTTTTAGGTCGAACCGTTCAACCGATCGGCACCAAATTTTACAGACATAATTGTTGGCCACCAGAGACCAGAACCTCGCTTTTTGAAATATTTCGGACAAGAAATACGTTAGTAATTCCAATAAAAGTCGTTTGTAATATAATTTTAATTGCAAATAAACCGTTCATCTGACGCGAAAATTGAATAAACGAATTTGTAGAGGAGAAAATTCTCTAAAACTTTGTTCCCTTATGTTTTTTCTTATCTCGTATCGTTTGAGAGATATTTGCAAAAATAACTGAGTTTTGACACCATTAAATTAACGAAAACCAGCCGTTCGCAGATGTAACGTGACGTTCCTCGCCCAGAACTGTCTCTGGCATACGCCATCTTGCGTTGCGTATTTGATGATTTTGTTATTGTAACTTACACGTTGTCATTTCAAAGCAATGGCGCACTGAAGAATTAAGAAAAAGTCGTCGTTCTTCGTACGATAAATGATAATCTAATGTTTACAAATTCCATATTAGCATCAGTTAACAACGGCCATCAATAGTATGAGATTTAAAAACGTAATTCCCAACTGTTAGCTGTAGCGTAGTGGGCAATGTGTTGGCCTGTGACGTTGAAGGTCAGTGGTTAGGAACCCTCCAGTACCTAATTTTTTTTCCCTACAAGGATTTCAGACACTGTTATTAGTTATTTTTTTATTATTTAGATTATTATTTTGGTACAAAATGTTTGTAAAAACTTATAAAATTACAAATCTAAAATGGGCCGTAAAACATTTCAGTGCGATTTTTTTCCCTTCTCTCCTACGTTAAGAAGGAACTGTGTTCCGAAAGCTTGTAATTTTTCTTTTTTCTTCATTTGTGTGACTATCGGCGGTACAGCACAAAGGTATCTCTCTCTTTTGAAAAATAATTTAATTTTTTAGCTAAAAAATGTTACAACGAGGAGAACAGAATCCAATTTGAAAGTACTTTATTAAAAGTACTGTCGATTTGCCTAAACCTGTTCGCCTTTCAAGAAATCTTCTACGAACTGCCGGCCGCGGTGGCCGAGAAGACTGAGGCGCTTCAGTCACGGTCTACACGGCCACTACGATCGGGGGTTCGTATCCTCCCTCGGGCATGGATATTTGTGCCGTCCTAGTTCGTAAGTAGTTCATTAGTAGTTTTTATGTTTAGGAACTGATGACCCCGTAGTTAAGTCCCATAAGCTGTACAAACATTTGAACATTTTCTACGAACTCTTGGTTATGCTTACACACACACACACACACACACACACACACACACACACATTCAAGAAGGCTTAATACAGGGAAGGATCTTGCGAAATGTGGAACAACTAGTGAATTGCGGTGTAATGTAAATATACCAAAATTTTAACTTAATTACGCAAGTTTCGGTTCGGACGAAGTAGAAGAGGAGCCGAATATTCGGTTACGGTTTCGGCCGCAAAATCATATTTCAGTCGGACTCTAGTTTTAAACCACCTTTGAGCAGTGGAACAGAGAATTGTATCTATGTTTCATAGATCTAGAAAAGGCTTATGACTGTGTTCCTAAGAGGAAGCTACCATCAGTTCTTCAAGATTATGGCATAGGAGGCAAACTTCTGCAGACTATTAAAGGTCTTTACGTAGACTGTCAGGCAGCAGTTAGAGTAGATAGCAAATTAAGCTCATGGTTCAGGGTAGTTTCAGGGGTAAGACAAGGCTGTAACCTGTCACCACTGTTGTTCATACTATTCATGGATCATATGCTGAAAACAGTAGACTGGCAGGGCGGGATTAGAATAGGTGAAAACAAAATAAGCAGTCTCGCATATGCGGATGACTTGGTTGTAATGGTCGATTCGATTGGCAGGTTGCAAACTAATATTTCAGAGCTCGATCAGAGGCGCAACGATTATGATATGAAGATCAGCATCTCCAAAACGAAGGTAACGTCTGTGGGAAAGAGATTTAAACAGATTGAGTGCCAAATAGGAGGAACAAAGTTAGAACAGGTAGACAGTTTCAAGTACCCAGGATGTATTTTCTCACAGGATGGCAACATGGTGAAAGAACTGGAATCCAGGTGCAGCAAAGCTAATGCAGTGAGTGCTCAGCTAAGATGTACTCTCTTCTGCAAGAAGGAAGTAAGTAGCAAGACTAAGTTGGCAGTGCACCGCTCTAACTTTGTTGTATGGGAGTGAAAGTTGGCTGGATACAGGTTACCTTATTTATAAGGCAGAGGTTACACATATGAAAGTAGCAATAATGATTGCAGGAGGATGTCCATTATAATGAAATCAAAGAAAAATTTGGAATGAACACCGTAGATGAAGCAGTTAGAGCGAACAGACTGATAGTGGGGTCATGTTACAGGCATGGGAGAAGCAAGATTATCTAAGATACTCATGAACGCGGCAGCGGAGGGTAATAGGAGTCGAGGTAGACAAGAAGAAAGTACTTAGATTCGGTGCAGAATGATTTTGAAGTAAAAGTAATAACGTCAGACAAGGCATTAATGGTAGCATTGAATAGGGGATCATGGAGGAATTTTATTAGAGGTGCTATGCTCCAGACTGAACGCTGAAAGGCATAATCAGTCTCTAATGATGATGATGATGATGATGATGATGATGATGATGATGATGAGCAGTGGTGTAGGGAAGAACAGACTCCCATATGCCTTCTGTAACACTGTATAGGCCTCAGCCAGCTGAGACAAAAGCAGAATTTCAAAGCCGCGTATTCTCCCTCGCGTGTTACCTGCATTGCAGCGGTAGGCAACACTGAACATTTTAAATGAAAACATTTTGGTATAGGCTTAACCGTGACTGTTGTTTGATTGAAACACGAAGTATTACTAAACAGTAATACCTTACTTACTTAACAGTAATACCTCGTGTTTCAATCAAACAACAGTCACGGTAAAGCCTATACCAAAATGTTTTCATTTAAAATGTTCAGTGTCGCCTACCGCTGCAATGCAGGTAACACGCGAGGGAGAATACGCGGCTTTGAAATTCTGCTTTTGTCTCAGCTGGCTGAGGCCTATACAGTGTTACAGAAGGCATATGGGAGTCTGTTCTTCCCTACACCACTGCTCATCATCATCATCATCATCATTAGAGACTGATTATGCCTTTCAGCGTTCAGTCTGGAGCATAGTACCTCTAATAAAATTCCTCCATGATCCCCTATTCAATGCTACCATTGATGCCTTGTCTGATGTTATTCCTTTTACTTCAAAATAATTCTGCACCGAATCTAAGAAATTTCTTCTTGGTCTACCTCGACTCCTATTACCCTCCGCTGCCGCGTTTATGAACCTCTTAGGCCGGTCGCGGTGGCCGAGGTGACTGAGGCGCTCCAGTCACGGTCAGCACGGCCACTACGGTCGGGGGTTCGAATCCCCCCTCGGGCATGGATATTTGTGCCGTCCTAGTTTGTAAGTAGTCCCATAAGCTTAACAAACATTTGAACATTTTGAACCTCTTAGGTAACCTTGCTTCTCCCATGCGTGTGTTTGTCCTTAGGTTAGTTTACTTAGGTTTAAGTAGTTTGTAAGCTACGGACTGATTACCACGCAGTTTGGTCCGATAGATTTACAAACATTTTTCTCCCATGCGTGTAACATGACCCCACTATCAGTCTGTTCGCTCTAACTGCTTCATCTATGGTGTTCATTCCCAGTTTTTGTTTTGTTTGTTTTACTGTGCCCACAACGCGATTCAAGTGTTTAAACCCCCATCATCAGGTGCAATAACATTGTGTACATGCAGGTTAGGTTGACCTGTTGCACTATTTCCAGTGGTCACAGGTGCCTTGCAGTGTCTTAACCTGACTTATGTAATAAATCACAGCCACCATCTTAGTTATTCTGCCTGATGTTGGGGGTTTGAACCCTTGAAACGCGTTGTGGGTACAATGAAACAAAGTGACTGTAACACTAATATCTTGTGTTTCAATCGATACTGAACATGTCTGAACTTGCCTGCCTCTCCGTGGAATTATTTTTTAATTTTATTTCAAAACGTACAAATTACCTTCATATGATCGCACAAAAACGTAATAAGTGTTTTTTTTTTCACAAACACATAATTAGTTTTGGAATATTGCCTATCTTTGTGGAAGGACGTCAAAATGAATGTCTTAGAATTTTCATTCTGAGCAGTCATTATCATGAAAACACTGTTGAAGTTAAAATATATACATATAAATGTGACGAAAATTAAAGAATATTCTAGAAATACAAACCTAACGACGAGAATGGCTTAAATAACATATGTATGAACCTCAATTTTGCAATCAACAATGATACAATGATCTGAAATGTAAGCAGGAGATTCAGAGAAATGAAATATGACACTCTGCAAGAATTCGTAACACCAAGTATGAAAAACTAAGGCACCATTGTTGTCCTTTTGGAAGGGCGTCAGCGCTATCAAGTTAACGTGATATCATAATTATTAAAATTTAACACGGGAAATTGTGACCGTAAATAATTATGCTTATTCTTTGTTGAATAGTCCTCGTACTACACTTGAAGGTGCCTGTCGGTTCCGCCTCTGACCTGACTCGCTTGAGGCAATCTACTTTTTACTACATGTTACGAAGTTTTTACCCTTTATTTGGCAATGTTGTTTTCAAGCAACATCAAAATTGCGCTTGGTTTTCTGAAACATGTTTCAAGTTTCATCCTTGGATGGGCAACAGTGGTTGAAACTAACATTTAAGCTCTCCAATTAAGTGATGTTTCGTTCTCTTTTGCGAAAAGTTTAGCAATAAACTGAATCTTTAGCGGACACTCCAAGCATAAGTTGCCGAGGTAATTTTTGTTTGAATTTTGTGACAATATTTTTCGTGATACATGGAAAACTGTTTATAAAACCGAAAGGATAGCTTGAAGTTGATTTATTATGGAAAATTGTTGACGAGTTCTTACATAGGAGACTGAAAATGGAGTTATATTTATTGAGAAGAGGAGGCGTAGTACACCACAACAAAACGGACAATAAGTCCAAAAGAAGAACGAAACAGCGTCTCCTGTACCAGACAATGATGTACGATATGACAGATATGACAATATGTTGTCACTTGACAGATTACGGGCCGAAAGAATTTTGCAAGTTTTGTCTTCAGAGGTACTTGACTATAAAATGTGCAAATCATGGGGATTTTTCTGAACCTTGCATAAAAAACGACTTGTTTTCACACGTTTCACATGAAATAGTTCAAGATACAATAATTTCTGCATTCATAAGAACAACACTGTATTACTGAGACTATACCACCATGCGAAGTTTTTGGGGAATGTTACTTACAAACCAGAAACTATATTTTGAAAAAAATCATTTAAATCTGTTCACATGGCCCTACACATTTAAGTAACATAATACTTTTTCTTCGCGTGATTTCTGTATGTGGCAAATAAAGGGTTAACTGTCTTGTCCGTTACTACTTTACTGTATGATAGTTCGCTTACATCTCGTACGCCACGGCGGAATAGCCGTGCGCACTAAGGCGCCTTGCTACGGTGCGCGAAACCGTCCAACGTCGGAGGTTAGAGTCCTCACTCGGGTATGGGTGTGTGTATGTTTGTCCTTAGGTGAGTTTATTTAGTACAAGCAGTTTGTAAACCTAGGGTCTGATAATAGAAATTACACCACTGGCCATTAAAATTGCTACACCAAGAAGAAATTCAGATGATAAACGGGTATTCATTGGATAAATATATTATATAACTGACATGTGATCACATTTTCACGCAATTTGGGTGCATAGATCCTGAGTACCCAGAACAACCACCTCTGGCCGTAATAACGGCCTTGATATTCCTGGTCATTGAGTCAAACAGAGCTTTGGTAGCGTGTACAGGTACAGATGCCCATGCAGCTTCAACACGATACCACAGTTGATCAAGAGTAGTTACTGGCATATTCTGACGAGCCAGTTGCTCGGCCACCATTGACCAGACGTTTTCAGTTGGTGAGTGATCTGGAGAATGTGTTGACCAGGACAAGAATCGAACGTTTTCCGTATCCAGAAAGGCCCGTACAGGACCTGCAACATGCAGTCGGGCATTATGCTGCTGAAATGTATTTCGCAGGGATCGAATGAAGGGTTGAGCCACGGGTCGTAACACATCTGAAATGTAACGGCCGCTGTTCAAAGTGCCGTCGATGCGAACAAGAGGTGACCGAGACGTGTAACCAATGGCACCCCAAACCATCATGCCGGGTGATACGCCAGTATGGCGACGACGAATACCCGCTTCCAATGCGTGTTCACCGCGATGTCGCCAGATAGGGATGCGACCATCATGATGCGGTAAACAGAACCTGGATTCATCCGAAAAAATGACGTTTTGCCATTCGTGCACCCATATTCTGCTAACAATCACTGGATTGCGATCAACGCGATACGATAAACCGCAATCGCGATAGGCTACAATCCGACCTTTAACAAAGTCGGAAACGTGATGGTACGCATTTCTTCTCTTTACACGAGGTATCACATAAACGTTTCACGCCAGCCGCGGTGGCCGAGGGGACTGAGGCGCTTCAGTCACGGTCTGCACGCCCACTACGGTCGGGGGTTCGAATCCCCCCTCGGGCATGGATATTTGTGCCGTCCTAGTTCGTAAGTAGTTCATAAGTAGGTTGTAAGTTTAGGGACTGATGACCCCGTAGTTAAGTCCCATAAGGTGTACCAACATTTGAACATTTTAAACGTTTTACCAGGCAACGCCGGTCAACTGCTCTTTGTGTGTGAGAAATTGGTTGGAAACTTATAATATACAAGGATAAAATATATATATAAATTCCCAAAAGCCTCCAGATCATAGGTACAAATTCATCATACTAAGTACAAGACATCTTCCTAGAATTAAACATAAAACGAAGTTAATGTGGGAAAAGACAATCATAAAATTTGTGGAATCTTCTTCAGTCTTCATAGAGTCACATTTCTTGAAGTCTCAAACTGCAGGCAGGAGTCCATTGCAGTGATACATTATTGTAAATTTTGGGGCATTATCCCCAAGAGGATAATAATTATTCGTTGAGTCTTCTTCAGTCTTGGTAGAATTACGTATCTTGAAGCCTCTCACTGCAGGCAGGAGCCCAATACAGTGGTACATTATTATAAATTATGGGGCAGTATCCCCCAGAGCAAGATAATAACACGCTGAAGCACGATGACGGTGTCGCCACAGGCGGCAACCTTGTGTGACTGCTCTGAAAAGCTAATTATTTGCATATCACAGCATCTTCTTCCTGTCGGTTAAATTTCGCGTCTGAAGCGCGTCGCCTTGGCGTGGTGTAGCTATTTCAATGGCCTGGTGTGTAAGACGCATGAGATGTACAAACATTTGAACATCGGAGCCTCTCGCAGCGGACGGCGAGCGTACCGCCTGTAGCCGCTGCGCTGCGCTGCCCGGTGTGCGCAGGTAGGCGCGCCGGTGAACGCCTATCACTGCGCCCCGGAGGCCGGGGCGCTCCCCCGCACAAATGAAATGTACTCCCGGGGGCGTCGAGTGCGAGCTCGTCCCTGCATTATTTAGCGCCGTTCCGCTCCACTCCACTCCAGCAGCCCCTGCCACTCGCTGTCGAGCAGTTTCTTGGCCCCGCCGTCTCGAGTCTTGCTTCACAGAAAAAGCAGAAAAAAAAAAAAATAGTACACCTGACCGGCAGATTAGATCGTCGACCGCCGTCTGTGATAAAATGTTCAAATATTTGTAGAGCTATGGATCCTAACTCTGCAAGATATCCCGAAAAAAAATAATTTATGTTTAATAAACATTTGCAAGGTTGTTGTTGTTATGGTCTTCAGTCCGAAGACTGGTTTGATGCAGCTCTCCACAATACCCTATCCTGAGCAAGCCTTTTCATCTCCTCATAAGAACGGCAACCCACATCCACTTGAATCTGCTTACTATACGCGTCTCTTGGCCTCCCCCTGCGATTTTTACCCCACACACTTCCCTCCAATGCTAAAAAAAATAGTTGCAAGGTATTCCGAATATATTAATGTATAATGGAAGTTATTCTGCCCTACGTACGTGCAAAACTAATTTTTTTTTTTCAACCGAACAATGTGGTGACTAAGACCACCGAGGTAAGCCTAGGAAAACATTAATATGCGCAACGGACACGCTCGGGAAAACACAAAGAGTAAAATGTATGGCCCTGCCGAAAGTACCCCCAAAGGGTACAACAAAACTGATTAAATTATATATGTTTTTTGACGACGTTATAGCGTTCATTTTTAATGAAATAAATTGAAATTTGCCATCACTTATGTCTTTCACTGTACTAGGTTTAGATGTGAATTGCGATTTGTTTCATTAAAAATGATCGCTGTAACGGCGTCAAAAAATATATAATTGTTTACAAGCCGAGGCTGGGCTCCTGACGACAAATAATTGTGTCTCGATACCTCATGGTCTGTTCTCCCTGATGCGGGAATACAGTATTGTGGCTGCGAGCATTACAGAACAAATAGGCTGTGGTAATAGGAAAGAGAGAGTCTGGAGATTTGTGTGTGGCGGGAGACGTGCAGGGAAGAGTCCTCTGCAGTCGGGTTGGTCACTGTGACCTCAGTGGCGGAGTGGTCAACGCGTGAGCCTAGTAAGCAGGACAGCCCGGGTTCGAATCCCGGCCGGGCACAAATTTTCATTCGCCGCACATTGGTATTACATCTAAACCTAGTACAGTGAAAGCCATAACTGATCGCAAATTGCGAATTATTTCATAAAGGGGGAAACAATCTGACTGCGATACAGACAAATTGAAAATTGATTTACCTCGTATCTTCCTTATTACAAAACTGGAAATAGCAAGCAGCTCGCGTCATGCAGTATTTCAGTATTAAAATTTTCAGAAATGATATTTGGTTAGTAATTAAGTTCATGTAGTAAGTAATTAAGTTTAACAATAATCAAAAATGAAGAAAATGAAAGAAAGGGGAAGCTAACTACCAAATGAGGACGCACAACGCAAATTGAATATTAGAAATTCTGTAGTCTTAAAAAATATGACGTAGAAAATATTACAGAAAATTAAATTAACATCATACATTACAATAATGGCCTGCTGCAACACATACTTAACGACTGCCTTCTCCAACAGCGTCCTCGCGCTACGCATTCCAACAGGCAACTCCCGACAACTGACACCCAACACAGCTCGCAACTGACTACTGACTGCTCTCTCTCTCGCAGCCAGAGCGCTTACTCTACAGTCGAACTTCCAAAGATCACTGTGCCACTTACAATATACATCTGTGGCCAGTTTAGATATGCAACAAATGGTGCCTGAGGGAAGACCTGGGGCACAGCAGTGGCCTCACCAACTCGAGCGCACAGTGGTAACATACTTTTCTTGACGCTCTTCACGACACTTTCAACTCCTTTATATATCTCTGGTGGATACAGCTACATGCCTGAATTTTTAGATAGCAAGAGGACCTACCGTAAATAGCTTTTTTCTCACATTACACTATTTTATACATGATTTTATGGAGGACACTGGCAACCCTTAGAAATTCCTATTTGAAGTATCACAACAGACGCTTCAGTAGGGAAAAGAGTGACTCCAAGCAAGGATGAGTTAGCGTGGAAAGTACTGCACCGTCTGAGTTACTCGAGTGTTGCCTGTAGCAGCAATATGACGCCTATATCGTTGACGTCGATTTGCAGTAGGATTTCAACACATATACTTTCCACAGACATTATGAAATACCTGGAAGAGAACGACCAATTGACCCATAGTCAACACGGATTCAGAAAGTATCGTTCTTTTGAAAAACTGCTAGCTCTTTACTCACATGTTGTAATGAATGCCATTGACAAAGGCTCTCAAATCGATTCTATATTCCTAGATTTCTGGTAGGCTTTTGACACTGTGCATCACAAGTGGCTTCAAATCAAACTGCGTACTTATGGAATATCGCCATAATTGTGTGATTGGATTCATGATTTCCTTTCATATTACGCTGTAATTGACGGAAAGTCATTGAGTAAAACAGAAGTGATAACTGGGTTTCCCCGCGGGAGTGTTATAAGGCCCCCACTATTCCTTAATTTTATAAAAGATGTAGGAGACGATCTGAGTAGCTCTCTTACACTTTTCTTGGATGGTGTTGTCATGTATCGGTTACTAAAGTCACCAGAAGGTCAAAAGGAACTCCAAATTAATTTAGATAAATTTTCTGCATAGTGCAAAAACTGGCAATTCACCTTGAATAATGAAAAGTGTAAAGTCGCCCACACAGCACTAAAACAAAACCTTTAAACTTCATGTATACGATAAATCAATAAAATCTACAAGCTGTAAATACCATTGCCCTAAATGCCTTGGAATAACAGTTATGAACAACTTAAATTGGTGAAAACACATAAAAAAAATTGTAAGGGAAGGCGAACCAAAGTGCTACTAAAGAAACTGCCTACACTTATACCTGTTCGTTCTGTATTGCTAGAGTATCGCTGAGAATTGTGGGATCCCCACCAAGTTGGACTGTCGAAGTATATACAGAAAATGACATTTTAAGTTAATAACTTGTTCGGTTTGCTGCTATAAATATTTATTTATAATGTACATTTGTTTCGGATTTTAGAGCCTTTGTCAAGTACCTGGAAATAAATAAATAAATATTTATAGCAGAAAACTGGACGAATTATTAACTTAAAATGTCATTCTCTGACATATTTATTGCTGCGGGCCCGAAAGAAAAGAAACTTTTGACAACAATATAAACAGAAACTTGTGAGATTACCGCCCAATAGAAATATTGGTAATTAATAGCATTTGATAATTAAACAGTATGAAGTTCACTGCAAACATTGATCATGCCACTGCACTAAATGTTACACAATTTCAATCTTATTAATTATGGTAGCAATGTATGTAGGCAGTTGGGTGACAACATTTATAGTTAGGCCATAAGTAGAAATTCTCCACGTTGAGATTTGCTGTGTGCTTGTAGCTGACGGGAAGCCAGCGAGCAGGCCGACGTTGGTGGCTTGTTCCAGCTTAGGATTTTCCAGGTTCGTTTCCGGTGAGGGGAGAGAGGGACAATGGCGAGTGCCAGGCACAGTGCAGTGCACAGCGTGAAATAAAATATTCTAATACTACTGGCATTTGAAGTAATACGATGCAGTCAGGAACCTTTAAGGCCCTCATTACAAAATAGCCTGTTGACAAATAAACAATACCTTAGCTGATATAGTCACATCTGGCGTAATATGTTTAATTGACAATGAAAAGTAATAAATTACCAATGAATACAAAACAGTTACACAACTAGCATGGCAATGTTTGTTTATAAAAGTAATATATTAACTATTTCTCATTTTATTTTCAATTAATATTGTGTATTTTATCTTGAAATATTCAGTTAAATCACTTATCTGTGATATAACAAATTGCACGATTGTAATAAATAGTGCAAAGGATGTTTATACCAATATAAAAACATATATAAGAAATTTGTTTAATGTGTAGTGTAATTATTTTGATTTTAAGTGAAGTTTTAGAAATGTATTGGCTGAGTGCTGTAAGTTGGCAAGTCGGTTAGAACAGCTCACATGGGGAAGTTGATGACGTAGGGAAAAAACCCGGCAGTTGGGCTTTTGGCGCGCGCACGCGGGCAGGAAGTGACGAGTCGGGAGCAAGTGGTGTAGCTGGCCGGGCGGCGTCGCTCTGCGACAGTCGGCATGTGGATCTCCAGGTGGAGACTATAGTATTTTGTGTGGCAATTGCCAGGTGTGGGTGCTCGTCGTAGACTGCACCAAGTTGAATTGAGTGCTACTGTGTGTTGTGAATATTTAGCCGGTAGAAGAAGGTGTGCATCGAGTTGAATTAAAGTGACTGTGCTTTGTTAATGTAACACGTGTCGTCGCATAGGTATGAACATAAACGGTGTTTGAGACAGGCTCATGGTGTGAAAACAATTTGCGACAAATATTCATTTTGTCTGGGGACTCACGAGCTATAACTTTATTTGATAAATGTGTCGACGTACAGACGTATCAGCCACAATGTTTTAATATGGTGTAATAAACAACATAAAGTGAACTTTCACGTGTTTTCAAAATTAGTAGTTAGTACACCCTCTCATGAATTTACTTTATTATGAATTTGTTTTGTTAATCATATGCAGGGAAGGAAAGCTGCGAACGTGTGATATCATCTCCTAGAAAATGAGTCAAACAGTAGCAATCACAATTCCAGTGTTTTTGCATGTTTAGGAATTTGGTTCGCAATTGGTGGTTGTGAGTTTTAAAAATTAATCTTTCCGTAATTTTAAACTCTCAGCCCGACCTTCACCCTCGCATTTGGAGGCTCGTTACGGGATAAGTTCACGTTGCACTTGCTCGGACGGAGAGATTAGGGCGTGTGTAGGACAGTGAACAGTTACGAACAGTTGCAAACAAGTGCGCGGACGCGACGGACAGTTTCAAGTGTGTGTGGCGGCTGGCAGCAGAGAGCGGGATAAATTCACACTGGTCTTGCTCGGACAGTGAGGTATGGCGTGCTTAGGACAGTGACAGTGGACAAAACAGTTATCATAATCGTGGACGGTACGCGAACGCGTCGCGCAGTTAACGACGGTTGGTTGCTGGCTGAGTTCGGGCGCGGGCATCCGTAACCGGCGATCGACGGCGCATCGGCGCCGGCAGCAGTGAGCGGCGGCGCGCGGGATCCACGCACTCAAATTTCATCTTCTGCAACGGACGGCAGTGATCGTGGGGACTTCGCAAGTCGCCAACGGAGCGTCGGGGCCCAGCAGCTTCGATTCTACAAAGGATAAGTGAGGACATACTCCAGCCACAGCTTCTACAACAGACGGCAGCGAGCGTTGGGGACGTCGCAGCTCTTTGCAGCAACTTCTGGATTAAAAGATAAGTAAAGCAGCTGGCGCTATAGATTCTTGTGTGTTAATCAAGCTTTCTTGTGGCACATAAAATGGAGCAGGTTTTTAAAAAGTCGCCAAGCGACGTAGATTCAGAGAGTAGCATACCAGAAAGTCCAGTGAGGGTAAATACTGGGGGAATGTTGTTGACACCGGAGATGATCGCAGCCATGTTAGCAAGTTTTAGCTCAAATTTAGAATCAAAAATAGAAAATTCACACTCAAATTTAGAATCAAAAATAGAAAATTCACACTCTAATTTAGAATCAAAAATAGAAAATTCAAACTCACATTTAGAATCAAATTTAAGATCAGAAATAGGAACTGTAAAATCAGAATTGAAAGCAGACTTTAAGGCAGACATTGGGGCACTACAAAATTCAATGTTTGCATTAAAGGCAGAAATAATCACAGACATTGACAAAAAGATAGGAAGTCTAACGGTTTGAAAATAGGGAAAAGGAGATACATGCTAGAATTGGTGCTATTGAGACTGAGGTAGGAGGCAAGTTATATGCTGCGAAACAAATATGTGATCACAGGAATGAGGGCACTATGCAGGCATTGGCTGAGGTTGACAAGAGGATGGTGGCAGGTATTGAGGAAACAAAAACTTTCAGGAAAATTAGAGAATACAGAATGTAACTTTAGGAAAAAGATAGAACAAGTAGTGACAGTAAACAGTACTGAGATTGAGAAGGTGAACACTAGAATAAATAATCTAGAATTGTGTACTGCATCAGTAAACACTAATTGGTCCATGGTGCACACAGCTAATGGCAAAAAGTTTTCAGGAATGGGTAATTATCATCCAGTAGATTTTTTGGCTGCATGCAAGGACCAATTTGTGCCTGGTATGTAGGACCAGTGTAACGTGAAGTTGGCAAAGAGAATACTTGACTGTTCTGCTCAAACTTGGGCAGATCAGTGTGGTGATAAATTTGTTACTTTGAGGCGTTTGAAAAATTGTTTTTAAATAAGTATTGGGGGGAGGCCAAGCAAGCTAAGATACAAAATGAATTCTTGAACGGGCCAAACTATGTGAAAGGGAAACAGAGCATGAAGGAATTTTGTCAGGAGGAACTTAAGAAACTAGTGCATTTAGATACACCTTTGAGTCTTTTAGCAGTAATTTCCATTTTGTGTAGGAGGTTCCCTGCAGATTTGCATTGGCAGTTAATTCACCATCCCACATATTCAGCTGAGAATTTCATTGAATTTGTAGAAAAGATAGACCAGGGTTTAATTATGGAACGACAGCTCAGGGGAACACAGCATGTGAACCACAATGAAAACAGAGACAGTAGAAATGTGGGTCACGACCAGGGAAATCACAATAGAGAGAGGAATTTAAATGAAAATTGGAGAGGTAACAATAACAGAGGAGACAACTGGTATAATAGAAGCCAGAGGGAAACATGGGAAAATGATAGGAGAAATCAAAGGCAGGAAGGTGGAAATATGAATGGGGATAACAGTAGGAGAGAAAATCAGAGACAGAATCAGGGAAACTAAGATTTGTTCCAAATGATGTCCGTTTTGGGACAAGGAGCTATTCTAATGACAGGACCAGAAGATGGGATAATAGGGGATCAAATGACCATAATTACAGTAGAAATAGAGATGGGGAGAGAAGGGAGGAAAAACTATGTCACATGGACAGAGATGATGATAGGAAAGAGGAAGTAGGAGTTCACAAGGGCAAGGATAAAGAAAAGAAGGAAGAAAACATAAATAGAGTAAACAAGGAAAGGGAGAAAAGAGAGGAAAGAATGTGTCAGATGGATGCTGTTATAGATAGTGATAAAATTTTTGGGGATTGGTTCATGCAACATGACAAAAGAAAGGCAAACAGGAGGAGAAAGGATAGGAATGAGGACAGTAAAGGGGAATATTATGTGGGAAGTTTATTTGATAATAACATTAAAGAGGATAAAAACAGTGTTGGGTTAGCCTTAGTTTTGGATAGGTCAGAGGCACAAGTGTTGACTGAATGTGAAAGTATGAATGTAAATATTGATGGTATTGGAGTCAGCTAAGATGTTGTGGAATGTATGAATGAGAGTGAATGTTTTTCTAAATTAAATGTAAATAAATGTGGTCCACTAGAGACAATAAATGACACTGGACCTACTGTAAATGTTAATATAAATGTGAAGATCTCTGAGGAAGGCCAAGTTGACAGTGTAGATGAACAAACCAGAAATTTAATTGGGAAAATAAACTGGATTAGGAAGTGGGCACCAGTTGATTGGCTATTGCACAAATATGATTACTTGGACAGACTAGGCAAACAATATAATAGGGACTAAACTTATTACAATGTGTTGAAAGAGTTTGTGAATGGGGACTATGAGCATGATCAATTAAGGGGATTAGGCATGTGTACCCAAGATCATGATGAGATAAGTGAGGGACTGAGAGTTGTACAGAAGGGGTTAGGATTTGAGGAGGAGAAAATACAATATTTTATGATTCATAATAATGAACAGTGTCATGAAATAGATATTGATGGGTTAAAGTCAGGTTGGGTTAATAAAGAAGTACATGAGTATGGGCAAGATGATTGGATCCAATTCCTCAAATATTTAAAAACAGTAGAGCCAGTGGCATGGGAAAAAGAAAATTATGCTTTTGCAAGAAAAATAGGGGTGTTAAATGCAGGGAACTCAGGATTTGAAGTAATCATTGAGGAGGAGCTGTTTATTCAATATTTATTGGTGATGAAAGGTCTACGTTTAAAACTAGTGTTAGGAAGTGATTTTCTGTGCAAATATGAAGTTCAGTTGTTATATAAGGATAAAGTGCTAGAATTAAGTCTGGAGGGATGCATGAAGAGGGTGAAATTCAAAAATTTTGTAAATGATAAAGATTTAATGGCATGTTTACACAAGAAACTGCCATAAAACACTATAAATCATATAAATCATGAAGTATGAGATCCAAAGCAGTGTACATAGTAGTTTAAGAATTTGTGTATATTTATTCTGTGGTCTGTGTTAGTATTTATGTGTGTGTTTAGATTTAAGCATTGGGGTCACGTTTACATGCTTTCTTTATATATTATTTTTCTTGTTGTTGTTTGTTTTAAAACATGTGCTTGTATCAGATTTGCAGTTCAACAGTGGTACATGAGGTAAATATGTATATGTGTTGATGAAAGGTGCAGTTGTTGCCAGGACTCATTCCTGAAACAGCATCTGAGAGGTATAGTGTGTTTATTGTGTCATCATAATTTATGTATGAGTAGTGAAACTATTTAGTTAGGTAATTCTATGAATGATAATTAAATTGTTTTTATTTTTGTTTATGTATACTAATCTGGAGTCAGGACTAGAGGACACACACACACACACACACACACACACA
Organism: Locusta migratoria; assembly: GCA_026315105.1. Taxonomy (NCBI): domain Eukaryota; kingdom Metazoa; phylum Arthropoda; class Insecta; order Orthoptera; family Acrididae; genus Locusta; species Locusta migratoria. The sequence goes on along the minus strand of CM048744.1, from coordinate 686,293,544 downwards.
CACACACACACACACACACACATATATATATATATATATATATATATATATATATATATATATATATATATATTTTAGACATAGGCAGGTTGTTGGTGTTTTATTTGATGGAGTAATACACCAAGTAGGCCACATATTCTCTTGTCTCTTTTCATCTGAAGCTATGGCTGATGAGAGTGCAGGCATGTGGTTTTGGGTTAATCTGATCATGACTAACGCAAGCCACTGTAAGTTCTTAACTCTGTTGATTTGCATGTTACTGTACATGTCTCAATGCTTAGTTTCAATTGTACCAAGTCCTGATGGCAGAGGGGTGGGATACAAATCCAACCGAATCCTGGTGTCCAGACACACTTTTGTCTGTGTTGACTAATGGGTGCCTTCTGCTCTTCCTGTTCCATGTAGGGTGCATATGATGTGTGTGAACAAGAACGCTTGATCCAGTGCCATGAATCTAAGCTGCAACAGCATGTTGGTTGAAATGAAGGAGACGTAGGACCATACACCATGAGCAAGGGTTGCTGCAACGATGACTCTGGGGTTCTCAGTGTCAAAGTGGTGAGAGATTTCCTTTAAACAAGTGAAGAGTACACCGTCAAAAGTTTTTATAGTGATAATTTTAGTTTTTCCATGTAGGACAAGGTCCTCTAAAAACTAAAGGTTAATACTATTACAAATTTGGTGCCAATTCTGTATATAAACAACAGGCAGACTTAAATTTCATGGATGTAATTAGTTATAAGGATTCTTTTCTTAAAAATATGCACACACTATAAAAATTATTGTATAATTTATAAGTGGTCTTAATGGTACAAATATTGTGAAATTTTCTCACTGCCCTATTTATTTATTTATTTATTTTTTTGCATTAGTTGAGGTCATAATTGGTATAGTGTTTGAGTCAATCCGATTCAATAACTTTGTAATTTTAAATTTTGCTCAATTTGAAAGTATTAATTGTGGTGCTACTTGCGCCATCCTGCACATGGTTTTGATGCCGCAAGTGGGGGTATTGTGAGATTACTGCCCAATAGAAATATTGGTAATTAATAGCATTTGATAATTAAACAGTATGAAGTTCACTGCAAACATTGACCATGCCACTGCACTAAATGTTACACAATTTTAATCTTGTTAATTATGGTAGCAATGTATGTAGGCAGTTGGGTGACAACATTTATAGTTAGGCCATAGGTATAAATTCTCCACGTTGAGATTTGCTGTGTGCTTGTAGCTGACGGGTAGCCAGCGAGCAGGCCGACGTTGGTGGCTTGTTCCAGCTTAGGATTTTCCAGGTTCGTTTCCGGTGAGGGGAGAGAGGGACAATGGCGAGTGCCAGGCACAGTGCAGTGCACAGCGTGAAATAAAATATTCTAATACTACTGGCATTTGAAGTAATACGATGCAGTCAGGAACCTTTAAGGCCCTCATTACAAAATAGCCTGTTGACAAATAAACAATACCTTAGCTGATATAGTCACATCTGAGGTAATATGTTTAATTGACAATGAAAAGTAATAAATTACCAATTAATACAAGACAGTTACACAACTAGCATGGCAATGTTTGTTTATAAAAGTAATATATTAACTATTTCTCATTTTATTTTCAATTAATATTGTGTATTTTATCTTGAAATATTCAGCTAAATCACTTATCTGTGATATAACAAATTGCACGATTGTAATAAATAGTGCAAAGGATGTTTATACCAATATAAAAACATATATAAGAAATTTGTTTAATGTGTAGTGTAATTATTTTGATTTTAAGTGAAGTTTTAGAAATGTATTGGCTGAGTGCTGTAAGTTGGCAAGTCGGTTAGAATAGCTCACATGGGGAAGTTGATGACGTAGGGAAAAAACCCGGCAGTTGGGCTTTTGGCGCGCGCACGCGGGTAGGAAGTGACGAGTCGGGGGCAAGTGGTGTAGCTGGCCGGGCGGCGTCGCTCTGCGACAGTCGGCATGTGGATCTCCAGGTGGAGACTATAGTATTTTGTGTGGCAATTGCCAGGTGTGGGTGCTCGTCGTAGACTGCACCAAGTTGAATCGAGTGCTACTGTGTGTTGTGAATATTTAGCCGGTGGAACAAGGTGTGCATCAAATTGAATTAAAGTGACTGTGCTTTGTTAATGTAACACATGTCGTCGCATAGGCATGAACATAAACGGTGTATGAGACAGGCTCATGGTGTGAAAGCAATTTGCGACAAATATTCATTTTGTCTGGGGGCTCACAAGCAATAACTTTATTTGATAAATGTGTCGACGTACAGATGTTTCAGCCACAGGGTTTTAATATGGTGTAATAAACAACATAAAGTGAACTTTCACGTGTTTCAAAATTAGTAGTTAGTACACCCTCTCATGAATTTACTTTATTATGAATTTGTTTTGTTAATCATATGCAGGGAAGGAAAGCTGCGAATGTGTGATATCATCTCCTAGAAAACGAGTCAAACAGTAACAATCACAATTCCAGTGTTTTTGCATGTTTAGGAATTTGGTTCGCAGTTGGTGGTTGTGAGTTTTAAAAATTAAACTTTCCCTAATTTTAAACTCTCACCCCGACCTTCACCCTCGCAAACTTCAGAGAAGGGAAACTCGTTGTTTATAGTCGCGATATAGGGCAGAGAGTGTCACGGATATGATGCACGAGATGGAGTGGAAATCATTAAAAGAAAGGCGTTATTCGTTGCGGCGAGATTTATTTGAGAAGTTTCTTTCCCCAATTTTCTCTTCCGAACTCGAACATACTTTCTTAGCACCCACCAACATAGGGAGACCCGATCATTTTAATAAAATAAGAGAAATCAGGTCAAAAACGGAATGTTTTTGGGGTCCCTTTTTCCGCGCGCTATTAGACAATGGAACTATAGAGAAATATCATAAAATCTTTCAATGAGCCCTATTCATTGTGACTTGCAGAGTATTTCTATAGATGTAGCGCTCACAAGAGAACTTCCCTATCACACTCCCCTCCACATCTATTGGTAAGACAGCCCAATGGATAGCCCATCATAAACTGAACACAGGTTAAGTATGGAAACAGCAAGGAGGTGAACTGAACCGTGAAAAGGAGCATAGTAGAACAATCCAACGGTCTAAGCCGAACACGTGCAACTACCAAACGGGAGATCCGTGTTCAAATCTCACTATATCCACCGTATTACAAAACAGAGATTTGTCTGTCCGATCACTACCATAGCTGTCCTTTTTCTATAGCCACGGAAAATATTACGTATACATTAAGTGGTATGAACATACGAGGCGTATTCAGTACGTTAGTTTCTCTGTTGTTGTTATTTTTAACAAATACAACATGTTGTTGTTGTGGTCTTCAGTCTGCAGACTTGTTTGATACAGCTCTCCACGCTACCCTGACCTGTGCAAGCCTCTTCATCTGAGAACCTACATTAATTTGAATCTGATTACTGTATTCGTCCCTCAGTCTCCCTCTACGATTTTTACCACACACACTTCCTTCTGATACTAAGTTCACGATTCCTTGATGTCTCCGGATGTGTCCCACCAACCTACCCCTTTTCTTAGTTAGGATATGCCAGAAGCTCCTTTTCTCCCCAATACTGTTGAGTACCTCCTCATTACTTACGTGATCTATCCGTCTAATCTTCATCATTAGTCTGTAGCACCACATTTCGCAAGCTTATATCATCTTTTTGTCTGAACTCCTTATCGACCATGTTTCACTCCCACACAATGCTACACTCCAGACAAATGCTTTCAGAAAGGACTTCCTAACATTTAAACTAATATTGGATGTCAACAAATTTCGCTTCTTCAGAAACGCATTCTTCCGATTGAAATTCTGCATTTTATACCTTGTTTACTTCTGCCGTCGGAAGTTATCTTGCTACCTAAATAACAAAACACATCTGCCACTTTTATTGACTCGTTACCTAATCCAATTCCTTAATCATGGCCTGATTGTCTGGCACTACATTCCATTATCTTTGTTTTACTTTGGTTAATGTTCATCTTGTACCTTCCTTTCAACACTGTCCATTCCATTTAATTGCTCTCCCAGGTCATTTGCTGTCTCTGAGAGAATCACTATGTCGTCAGCAAACCGCAAAGTTTTTATTCCCTCTCCAAATTTCTCCTTGCATCCCTTCACAGCTTACTCACTGTATAGATTGAACAACATTGGGCAAAGGCTACAAACCTGTCTTACTCTCTTCCCAACCACTGCATCCCTTTCATGACCTACGACTCCAATAACTGCTATCTGGTTTTTGTACAAGTTGATTATAACTCTTCGCTTCCCATATTTTACCCCTGCTACCTTCAAAATCTGATAAAGTATATTCCAGTCAACAATGTCAAAAGCTTTCTCCAGATCCACAAATGCTAAAAACGTAGATTTCCCTTTATCTGTGTGAGTATTGCCTCACGTGTTCCTACATTTCTCCGAATTCCAAATTGATTTTCCCCAAGGTCGGATTCCACCAGTTTTTCCATTCGTCTGTAAGTAATTCGTGTTAGTATACTTCAACCACGACTTATTGAACTGATCTGTAATTTCCAAATTTGTCTGCACATTCTTTCTTAGGAACTGAAATCACTATATTCTCTTTGAAGTCTGAGGGTATTTCCCCTGTCTCATACATATTGCATACCCGGTGGAACAATTTGTTCTTGGCTGGCTCTCCTAATGATAATAGCAATTCATACGGGACATCATCTACTACAGCAGCCTTGGTTCTACTCAACTCTTTTAGTGCTCTGTCAAATTCTTCTCGCAGTAATCTTCTATCTCATCTTCCACTTCTAGAATACCGCCTTCAAGTTATTTCCTTTGTACAGGCCCTCTATATATACCTTCTACCTTTTCCTTCTTTGCTTAGTACTAGTTTTCCAACTGAGTTCTTGATATTCATACCGCTGATTTTCTTGTCTCCAAATGTTTCTTTTATTTTCCTGTATGCGGTATCTATCTTTCCCCTAGTTATACATTCTTCTAAGGTCTTGCATTTCTCCTCAAGCCGCTCTTGCTCATCCAGTCTGCACTTCCTGTCAACCTCATTTTCAGACATCTGTACTCCCTTTAGCCTGCTTCACCTGATGTATTTTTATATTGACACTGTACCTCACGAGCGACTTGTAATGAAATTGCATGCTTATGGTATATCGACCCATTTATGCGATTGGACTCACCATTTCCTATTAGAAAGGACACAGGTCCTAGTAATTGACAGTAAGTCATCGAGTAAAACAGAAGTGATATCTGGCGTTCCCCAGGGAAGCATTATACGTCCCCTACTCTTACTTGTGTTTATAAACGATTTAGGAGACAATCTGAATAACTCCCTTAGACTGTTTGAGGATGATGCTGTCGTTTATCGGTTAGTTACGTCAACAGAGGATCAAAAGCAACTGAAAAGCGATTTACACGAAATTTCTGCATGGTGCGAAAATTAGCAATGGACACTAAATAATGAAAAGTGTGAAGTAATACACACGGCCACTAGAAGAAATCCGCTGAACTTCAATTACACGATAAATCAGTCAAACCTTAAGGTCGTAAATTCTACCATATACCTAGGAGTTACAATTACGAACAACTTAGACTGGAGACAACACAGAGAAAATTTGTGGGGAAGGCGAACCATAGGTTACGTTTCATTGGCAGAACGCTTCGAAGATGCAACGGCTCCACTAAAGAGAACCGCCTACATCACTTGTGTGCGTCCTCTCCTGGAGTACTGTTGCCCAGTGTGGGACCTTCACCAGGTGGAACTGACGGAAGACATTGAGAAGGTCCAGAGAAGGGCAGCTCGTTTTGTTTTATTACGTTACAGGGGAGAAAGCGTCACGGAAATGTTTCACGATTTGAGGTGGAAATCATTAAAAGAAAGACGTTATTCGTTGCGGCGAGATCTACCGGGTGATCAAACAGCCAGTATAAATTTAAAAACTTTGAATCATGGGATAATGTAGATAGGTAAAAATTGTCATACATGCTTGGAATGACATGGGGTTTTATTAGAACCCTCTTATACAAGGTGACCCGAAAAGAATGGTCACATTTGAAATTAATGTAACTTTAATGATTTTCAACACAGCCTTTGTTTACATACATTTTTGAGTTTGTTAATTTTCCAATATAAAAAACACACCAGGAACCTTGTTTTCTGAAAATCTCCGAAAGATGGCCCCCTTTTTCCATAGATGAACATAAGGAGCCTTTGCTCTAAGTTCTCCATCACTTTCACGACATTTTCACCTTCTGTTTCTAATATTTTCTCGCGAATGGTCTGTTTCAGTTCATTTGAGGTTAGGGTTTTCTTTACCTAAACCTTAGATTTCAGGTATCCCCCCCCCCCCCCCAAAAAAAAAAAAAAAATCACACGCTGGGAGATCTGACAATCGAGCGGGCCAATGTATGTCGCCAAACCGTGAGATAACGCGGCCGGGAAACATTTCTTTCACGACGTCCATCGAACCTGTCGCTGTGTGGGCTGTAGTGCCATCCTGCTGAAACCAAACTCGAGTAATGTTTGTACCAAAAAGTTACGGAGCTTGTTGCCTTAACGCGGTGAATTTCGTGCCATTTTCTTTGAAGAAATAAGGTCCAACAATCACAAATTTGGAAATTTCACATCAAACCGACACTATGGATAGGCTTTTGGTATAGCTTTCAGGGATTTTCTGTTGCCAAATTTTGCTTGTTGACGTAGCCGTGGAAATAAAAGTGAGCCTTATTTGACGTCATAAGCACGACACTGTCATCGGTGTGCAAAAGTCGATCGTTTTTCACGAAATTGTATGCGGTGCACCTAATTAACTTCATAAAGCTCTTCCGCAATCACGGTTTTATACGGGTGCGTACAATGCACTCTAAGGTGCTTCGACTAAGCACTCCGCCTAGTGAGAAGTCGTGGACTCAAAAACATAGAATGATGCTATTCATTCTCGATGTTTTCTGGACTGACCGCCGTACGTGAACTCCCAATAGATTTACAACTCATTATTGACCCTGTAGTCCGAAATTGAGAGTCCCATCGCATTGTGGATCTACGTTCAGGGAGTGGGTTCGTCAGGCGCCACATTAAAGTGCCGCCGAAACATCCGCTGCACAATAATAGTAGAAAGTCAAGTAGACGAGCAGGCAAGTAGTTGTATGACTGCTGCACGCATGAGACGGAATGACTACCAGCTGTGACTGTTTACCTAAGGTGTAGTGGAAGCTACCCTCGTCAAAAAGTGACTTATCTTCGAATAGAGTTATTTATCCACTTTTTAAAATACATATAATTTTACTTAAAGCACTTTGTAGCAACGACATTGTACTATTGCGTTTTCTTTCTTTCGATCAGGTATTGGAGTAGAATTAAAAACATTACGTTTTGCCGACGACATAGTAATTCTGGCAGAGACAGCAAAGGATCTGGAAGAGCAGTTGAACGGAATGGACAGTGTCCTGAAAGGTGCATATAAGATGAACATTAACAAGAGCAAAACTAGGGTAATGGAGTGCAGTCTAAGAAAATCAGGTGATGCTGAAGGAATTAGATTAGGTAACGAAGCAATAAAGGAGGTAGATGAGTTTTGTTACTTGGCCAGTAAAATAACAAATGATGGTCGTAGTACAGAGGATATAACATGCAGAATGGCAATGGGTAGAAAAGCGTTCTTGAAAAAGAGAAATTTGTTAACATCGAATATTGATTTAAGCGTAAGAAAGTCCTTTCTGAAGGCATTTGTATGGAGTGTTGCCTTGTATGGGAGTGAAACATGGACGATAAACAGTGCGGACAGGAAGAGGATTGAGGCTTTTGAAATATGGTGCTACAGAAGAATGCTGAAGATTAGGTGGGTGGATCGCGTAACTAATGAGGAGGTACTGAACAGAATTGGGGAGAAAAGAAATTTCTGGCATACCTTGACTAAAAGAAGGGATAGATTAGTAGGGCACATTCTTAGACATCAAGGAATTGTGAATTTAGCATTGGAGGGAAGTGTGTGGGGTAAAAACCGCAGAGGAAGACCAAGAGATGGATACAGTAAGCAGATTCATACAGATGTAGGTTGTCGTTCTTATGTGGAGATGAAGAGGCTTGCTCAGGATAGGGTATTGTGGAGAGCTGCATCAAACCAGTCTCCGGACTGAAGACCACAACACACACATTGGAGTAGTAGTCACTGTTCGTAGCCGCTATTGAAGTTCACTAACCTTACAATAATACAAGAAAGTAATTTGGTGGATCTGACACACTTAAGTAACTTTATAGATAGAAGACTCAAAAAAGGAAGCGGAACCTGACTTTAAAGTTTAGCGGCAGTAGTAATTTGGAATGAAGGCAAAACCTGAGCACAATATTACACAAAGAAACTAGCAGATTCCGCGATGACCTTTCTTACCATGATGATTGTGTTAAGTTGACTGGATGTAGCAGATGAAGCTGTAAAAAAAACTCTTGCTGCATTGTGTAAAATGATGTTTTGTTGGTTTGGAGCAGATTGTACTAACTGAATGACCGTTTAATAAATATTAAGTTAACTTTCGTGACAAAGGTCTCTTTAAATCGATCGGATTTCGTTTAATTCCGAAGATTTCTTTGCAGGCATTACTAGAAAGTCACATAAATGAAAATTACAAAAAATGAGATCTCGAAGAATATCTAGTAAATTATAGATACATTCCAACAATGGCTCCAAGCATCATGTTACATAATCAAGATTACTGCTGGAAAAATAGAAACACATAATTATATTTTCGCCACGCTTCATAAGAAAAACGCTCTCACACACACTTACATTAATAATGAAGTCCCTGACGTGCGACTGTTCTCAGTGAGGAAGGAAACATGAAAGACCAAGTTCACAACCGCGTTCTGGGCAGCTCGTAAAAGACAGACGAAAATCAAAAATATAAGAACAGCGTAATTAGCTGCCAGAGAAAGCTGTGGTCAGCGATAAGCATCGTAAATAAATTATTTATCGAATGAAAATTTTTTTAATGTAGTACTACAACATTGAAGCAACTAAATCAATCTGGGCCCTTCTTGGTAATCATAGTTTACTAATTCACTCCTAGTAACATTAAACGCCACATGGAAAAAGTTGTCGGTTAACTTCCTGTTGCACCAACAACTAATAGGGTTATAGTTGAACATTTGCAACATTTGAATACATTTAAAGATCAAGAGAATTAGCTTAAGTAGCACTTCATTTAATGCAGAAACTAATGAACATAAAAAAATTACATACTCTGTAAAGTAGGACATGCGGAAATAGCAAGATTACAACTACGTTTGCAGAAGCAAGAAACACCATACTGTAAAGAAATGTACCTAACTTGGAAGTTAATGTGAAAATAAAGGAAATTTGCCCAAGATGTTAAGTTGGTAAGACGACTTTATGATATCGCAGAAAGTTTGCTTGAATCTGTGCGCAAGAATAACAGCACTGTTCCACCTTCTTTAAAACAGATATCTGAAAGAGAAAACTTCTTCTCGCAGTGCTGCGAAGTTATCTGACAGCTACAATGTGCAGTTTCTATCCTGAACTGACTCGTACTATCTAGAGCAATTCATTTCATGAAGCACTGAAATATAAATCAAATTCTCCTTTTTAAACAAAAGAGCAAGAGTGAATTGCTAATAGTGAAATTAATCACATTCTTCTAATAGTGAAGAAATAATTCACAAGTTAGACAAAATTGTCAAATAATACTGACCTGTTAAACTCGCTACAATATGGAAACCACCCATGAGAGAAAATGTCAGGCAAATAGTTTTTAGAAAATCGTTGGAAGATAAAATGACTAGCATTAAGCTACCTGTATTTGCAAAAATTTTAACACAAATTATTTACAGGGGAACGGAAAAGCTGGTAGAAGCTGACCTCGGGGAAGATCAGTTTGGATTCAGGGGGAAGTAGGAACACGGGAGGCAATACTTACTTTACGACTTATCTTAGAAGATAGATTAAGGATAGGCAAACCTACTTTTTTAGCTTTTGTAGATTTGGAGAAAGCTTTTGACAATGTTGATTGGAATAAACTCCTTCAAGTTCTGAAGCAAGTAGGAGTAAAATATGTGGAGCGTAAGGTTATTTACAACTTGTAGAAAAGCTAGACCGCAGTTATTAGACTCGAAGGGCATGAAAGGAAAGCATTAGTTGGGAAGGTAGTAAGACAGGATTGTAGCCTCTCTCCGATGTTATTCAATTTGTACATAGAACAGGCGGTGAAGGAAAGCAAGGAAAAATTTGGAATAGGGATTAAAGTTCAGGGGGAAGAAATAAAAACATTGCGTTTTGCTGATGACATTGTAATTCTGTCAGAGACAGCAAAGGACCTGGAAGAGCAGTTGAATGGAATGGACACTGTGTTGAAGAGAGCGTATGAAATGAACATTAACAAGAGCAAAACAAAGATAATGGAATGCTGTCTTAGAAATTCAGGCGATACTGAAGGAATTAGATTAGGTAACGAAACAATGAAGGTAATAGATGGGTTTTGTTACTTGGGTAGTAAAATAACATATGACGGTCGCAGTACAGAGGATATAAAATGCAGAATGGCAAAGGGAAGAAAAGCGTTTATGAAAAAGATAAATTTTTAACATCGAATATTAATTTAAGTGTAAGGAAGTCCTTTCTGAAGGCATTAGTGTGGAGTGTTGCCTTACCTGGGAGTGAAACATGGACGATAAACAGTGTGGACATGAAGAGGATAGAGGCTTTTGAAATGTGGTGCTACAGAAGAATGCTGAAGATTAGGTGGGTAGATCGTGTAACTAATGATGAGGTACTGAGCAGAATTGGTGAGAAAAGGAATTTCTGGTATACCTTGGCTAAAAGAAGGGAACGCTTGGTAGGACACATTCTTAGACATCGAGGAATCGTAAATTTAGTATTGGAGGGAAGTATGTGGGGTAAAAATAGCAGAGGGAGACTAAAAGACGCATATAGTAAGCAGATTCAAATGGATGTGGGTTGCCGTTCTTATGAGGAGATGAAAAGGCTTGCTCAGGATAGAGTAGGGTGGAGAGCTGCATCAAACCAGTCTCCAGACTGAAGACCACAACAACAAAATTTGAATATATACATCCCAGAGAACAATTAAGTGCTAACGTAATTCCGAAACAGAATCGAAATCACGAAACTTACGAAATAATTTAAAAAAAAAAAAAAAAAAAAAAAAAAAAAAAAAAAAAAAAAAAAAAAACATTTTATGCCAATCTAATAGAAAAGAGGCATATTTCGGGGGTACCTAAGTTCAAACTCAGACTATGGACTGCAAAAGGAAACAGTCATAGCAAAGAGTAATTTCACCTCGCAGGTGCGCACATACGTACACCAGGTAGCTTTCCAAAGATGGATGCCAGCTTTTAAATGCAGAAATATCAGAGCAGTCACTGTAAATTATACGACCAAACAAATTGGTACAGGCATGCATTTATAAACAGAGAGATATGTAAACACCCATAAGACGGCACTACGGTCGGCAAAGCCTATACGAGACAACAGGTGCCTGGCGCAGGCATTAGATCGGTTACTGCTGCTACAATAGCACTTTATCACGATGTGAGTTTGAACGTGGCGTTGTAGTCGGCGCACAAAAGATGGCATACAGCATCTTCGTAGCAGCGACGAGGTCTGGATCTTTCCGTACGACCATTCCAGGAGTCCAATGTGAATATCGGAAAACCGGTAAGACATCAAACCTCCGACATCGCTGCAGCAGGAAAAAATACTGCAAGAACGGGATCAACGACGACTGAAGGGAATCATTCAACGTGGCCGAAGTGCAAGCCTCCCGCAACATACGGAGTATCTCAATGCTGGGCCATCAACATTGTCAGCGTGAGAACCATTCAACGAAAAATCATCGATATGGGCTTAATGCTTATGGACTGTGAGTGCATCTTTCTCAGCATATGCCGAATTTTAATTATTTAACCACGGTGGTCTTTCGATCGAAAATCGACTTAGTCGAGTTACTTCATAGAGGTCATTCAGATTAGTGAGGACTACAATATTGTCTGTTGTGGTCTTCAGTCCGGAGACTGATTTGATGCAGCTCTCCACCCTACTCTATTCTGAGAAAGCCTCTTCATCTCATTAGAACGGTAACCTACATCCATTTGAATTTGCTTACTATATTCATCTCTTAGTCTCCCTCTGCGATTTTAACCCCACACACTTCCCTCCAATCTAAATTCACAATTCGTTGATGTCTAAGATTATGTCATACCAATCGATCCCTTCTTTTAGTCAAGGTATGCCAGAAATTCCTTTTCTCCCCTATTCTGTTCAGTACCTCATTAGTTACGCGATCCACCCACCTAATCTTCAGCATTCTTCTGTAACACCAAATTTCAAAAGCCTCTATCCTCTTCCTGTCCACACTGATTATCGTCCATGTTTCACTCCCGCACAAGACAACACTCCACACAAATGCCTTCAGAAAGGACTTGCTTATGCTTAAATTAATATTCGATGTTAACAAATTTCTCTTTTTCAAGAACGCTTTTCTTCCCATTGCCATTCTGCATTTTATATCCTCTGTACTATGACCATCATGTGTTATTTTACTGCCCAAGTAACAAAAATTCATTTACCACCTTTATTGCTTCGTTACCTAATTTAATTTCTTCAGCATCGCCTGATTTTCTAAGATTGCATTCCATTACCCTTGTTTTGCTCTTGTTAATGTTCATCTTATACGCTCCTTTCAACACACTGTCCATTTCGTTCAATTCTCCCAGCGACCTCAGTAGTTCTCATGGAATGTCGTCCACTGCAAGGGCCTTGTTTCGACTTAGGTCTTTCAGTGCCCTGTCAAATTCATCTCTCAGTATAGTATCTCCAACTTCATCCTCGTCTACTTCTCCACTTCCTACAATATTGTCTCTAAGTTCATTTCCTTTGTAGAGCCCCTCTATATACTCTTTCCACCTTTCAGCTCTCCCTTCCTTGCTGAGAACTGGATTTCCATCTCAGTTCTTTATATTCATACAGCTGCTTTTCTTGTCCCCAAATGTTTCTTTTATTTTCCTGTAAGCAGTATCTATTTTCCCCCGATTTATACAATCTTCGACGGACTTGCATTTGCCTTCTAGGCAATCCTGCTTAGCTATTTTGCACTTCCTGTCAATCTCATTTCTTAGTCGTCTGTATTCCATTTTGCCGTTTCATTTACTGCATTTTTATATTTCCTCCTTTCATCAATTAAATTTAGTATTTCCTGTGATATCCAAGGAGCTTTAGTAGGTCTTGCCTTTCTACCGATTTTGTCATCTGCTGCCTTCACTATTTCATCTCTCAATGCTACCAATTCTTCTAATACTGTTTTATTTCCCCCAGTTTCTGTCATTTGTTGCCTAAAGGTCCCTCTGAAATTCCTAAGAACTTCAGGTTCCTTCAATTTATCCAGGTCCCATCTCCTTATTTTCCTACCCTTTTGCAGTTTCTTCAGTTTCAGTCTACAGTTCATGACCAACAAGTTATGATCAGAGTCTACATCTGCCGCTGGGTATGTCTATGCTCGGAATTTATTTTATAAAAGTTTAATCATTATAATAATTTATGTTCTCTGAATTAGTTTACGTGTTATTTGTACCCCTCCCGCTGCATTGAGATTTGGTGAGATTTGCCGGATCCTTCCCTGCCTCCCTCCCTCCCTCCCTCTATAATCAACTGACCTAATGAACATTCTCCCTTACTCAAAGTGTAAAAACGAATGAAAAACCTACTGCACATTGTTTTTTTGTAACGTAAATAGCGTGACTTCTAAGTACTCCGTGTGTTTCCCCTGAAATACTTATCATTTTCCTGTCCAAGAACATGGTTGTCTACACTTCACATCAGTTTGTTGTATATAGTCTTCATAATTTTTAAACTTTAGTAGTTGTAATGTAGCACATGCTGCAGTATTTTTTCAGGGATTTAGTGCTCAGTCGAAGTTATCAACTATTTAATACTGCAGGAAAGTGCGAGGAAAATTCTGAAAGGAAGACCAAGATATAAATACGGTAACTAGGATCAAAATGATGTAGGTCGCAATAGTTATTCGGAAATGAAGAGTTTGCAGAGGATGGGATGGAGTTGAAAGCTGTCTTCAAGCTTTGGACTGAAGACTGCACCAATAACCACATAATGCATGCCGATTATTGAACTGCATTAATCGAAAGAATAAATCTGATTTAAATACAGAGCCGTGATTGGTCAGTAGCCATAGCACACGCAGAATTGTGTTGTTTCGCTCGTAGTGTTATTTACCTGGTGATTGTTGTTGTAGTGGTCTTGAGTCCGCAGACTGGTTTGATGCATCTCTCCACGCTATTCTGTCTTTTGCAAGCCTCTTTATCTCTGAATAAGAACAGAAACCAACATCCTTTTACACCTGCTTACGGTATTCGTCTCGCGGTCTCTCTGCGATTTTTACCCCACATACTCCCCTCTAATGTTAAACTGACTACTCCCTGATGTCTCATGAAGTGTTCCACCAATCATTCCATCCCTTCTCTTAGTCAAGGTATACCAGAATTTTTTTTCTTTCCAGTTCTGTTTACTATCTCCTCATTAGTTGCGCGATCTACCCACCTAATCTTCAGCACACGACTGTAACACCACATTTCACAACCTTCTATCATACTTCATACTTGATACTTCCCTATCGTACAACGCTACACCCAGACAAAGGCTTTCAAAAGGACTTCCTAATAATATTTATATTTATATTGGATGTCAACAAATTTCGCTTCTTCAGAAGCCGACCGCGGTGGCCGAGGGGACTGAGGCGCTCGAGTCACGGTCTGCACGGCCACTACGGTCGGGGATTCGAATCCCCCTTCGGGTATGGATATTTGTGCCGTCCTTAGTCTTAGTTATTTCATAAGTAGTTTGTAAGTTTAGGGACTGATGACACCGTAGTTAAGTCCCATAAGCTATACAAACATTTCAAACTTCTTCAGAAATGTTTTTCTTCCCACAGCAATTCTGCATTTTATATGTTACTAGCTTATATGTCCGTGCTTCGCAACGGTTGTTCAAGGAGGGCCTGGATGTATCATGGCTTTTTAGGGTTCCGGACCTCAGTCAGTAAAAATAGAATCATATAAGAGTATAGCTGTGGTGGTGGCACTTTTAAAGGTGGTAATTTGACTTTACCACTCATACAGCACATACCTGATGTTTCACCTTTAAATTTTTTTACAGAGCAGTACTTGCATGTTTTGATCATTTTTCCGATGACGATGTTTGGAAGTTCACTGTATTTCTTCGTGGCATCATAATGCAGCTCCTCAAGGTGTAAATTGTAGTTCCTGCGTATATCATTCTGTCTCTATTTTGTGCATTTCGGAGTTGACGTTGGTTTTCAGATTCACGGTTTCTTGGTGAAGACACTCTGAGTCTCGTTGCTTCGGAGTCCTTGGCTCTTTCTTGTTCACTTCTGCCGTCTCTAATTCGTTGCATCCTTTCGCGCAATTTTGTAAGTGTCCCTTCTCTTTCCTCTTCCGTTTCGTTTCGTCGTGCTAGTTTTCTTCGTTTCGAATTCACGTAAGTTTGTGTGAGTACAGTCTTACGCTTTGGCATTTTGATGAAGTTACGCGATGAGCAATATTAAATCACCCCCACCAACTAATAGAAGTATGACTGTGACTGTAGTGTAGCGCTCTATTATTCATTTGTTAGCCTATCTGAATTTTCATCTTCGTCTTTGTTGATCGTCGGTAAAGTGTGATTGAGGAAAACGCGCCGAGAAGTTAAAAACTTATATATTTGATATTATGCGTCGTTATTCACAATTTTGTTACACATTACAACAGCAGCGCCGAAAGCGGCTGGCAAATTACATTTCTGAAAACGATATTGGATAAGTGCGAATATTGATTTGTAACAGTTTTCACAAATATCTTCTTGAATAGGAATTTGGAATGAACTGTAAGACTGTGTGAATCATGAGACTATATAAAAGAGTTTCGCGTGAAAGTGCTGGTCATAATGCGATGTGACAACAGCGGATGTATCTGATTCGGTAAAATTTTACTTTCTATCCTGGCGGACTCGTGTTGTTATGTTGGCAACATCAATAACACGATATAAAATCGTTGCAAAGATTACCGAACCACATAGAGTGTAGATAAATACTGCTGTTCCTGCTGTATGCTTTATTTCACGACAAAATCTTTGCGTGTCACGCGATTGGCTTATGACGATGTCACATGATTCTCGTTATTCAACATCTGTTGGCAACATCATCACAGGAGGCCGCCGGGATATGAGTAGGACTACGTCGCATAGTTATCGATAACACCTTTCACAGCAGAGTGTTGTTCAAAATGTTTGTAAATCTATCGGACCAAACTGCGTGGTCATTAGTCCGTAGCTTACAAACTACTTAAACTAAGCTAAACTAACATAAGGACAAACACACACACACACACACACATGCCCCAGGGAGGACTCGAACCTCCACGGCGAGCAACCGCGCACTCCGCAGCGAGACGCTTTAGACCGCTCGGCTACTCCACCGCGGCCACAGCAGAGCGTCGCGGCTATATGTATCAGAGATCACTGATTAGCACAGACCAGTGAGCTCACTGACACAAGCATATCAATATCTATGGCCTAAGAGACATTCATTAATGTATGTCTATGTTTCCACCACGCTTCCATGATAGTGATCAATGTTCCACGAGTATTTTTATCTTTGAGTCTATCTGGATTTTTATCTTTGTTTTTGTCTCTGTTTATAGTCGGTAATGTGTGGTTGACGGAAATATGTGATCTATTTAAAATTTGTGTGTTTGATATTCCTCGTCGTTATTAAAGCCTGAAAGGACCGCATTGTCTGACGATTGAAAGAATAAACAGATTTTGACTCTTACCGCAAAGTTCGTAAGTCACAGAGTATATAGCTTTTCCTAAGAGTATTTATTGCATATTTTGCGAATTTTTGCTCGTCACACTCACCCACTGCCACGCACCGCGACCAAACTGCCTTACTAACATCATTAGACCAAGGGTTATCTACCACCACAACCACGAGTGAGTGGCAGATGTGGTCATGGAGAAAAGTCTGTCAGCACGTACACACACAAGCCTTTTATATATAGATATAGATTTACTTCTGTCATACGAAGTTATTTTTCTGCCCAAATAAGAAAACTTATCTACTAATTTTCTTGCTTCATTACTTAATCTCATTTCATCAGCATCGCCTGCTTTTCTTACGCTACATCCCATTACCGTGTTACTCTTGTTAATCTTATAACCTGCTTTCAAGACACTGACCATTCCGTTCAACTGCTCTTCCAGGTACTTTGCTGCCTCTGACAAAGTCGTCAGCAAAGAGCGAAACTTTTATTTCTTCTCAATGAACTGTAATTCCTTCTCCAAATTTCTTCTTGCATTCTTTTACAGCTCCCTCAATATATGGATTGAATAACATTGCCTACAACCCTGTCTTACTCCCTTCTCAACCATTCCGTTTCTCGCATGCCGCCTCGCACGAGTGTGCTGTAAGGCGTCTTGCTGCAGATGCGCGGCTGCTCACCATCGGAGGTTCAACTCCTCCCATTGGCATGGGTGTAAATGTTGTCCTCAGTATAAGTTCGTATAAGTAGTTTGTAAGTCTAGCAACTGATGATCGCAGCAGTTTGGTCCCATAGCTTTACAAGCATTTGAACTTGAACCTCTCATGGCCTTCGACTCTTATAACTACTGTCTCGTGTTTGTATAAGTTGTATATAACTTTTCGTTCCCTATATTTCATCCCTGCTAGCTTCAGAATTTTGAGGGAGTTTTTCGACGTTGTCATAAGCTTCCACCAAATCTACAAATGCTAACCTACCTTCTAAGAAAAGTCGTAATGTCAGTATTGCCTCACGTTTTCCTACATTTCTCCTAAATCCAAACTGATCTTCCCCAATGTCAGATTCTCTCAATTTTTCCATTCGTTTGTAAATAATTCGTATTAGTATTTTCCAGCCAAGACTTATTAAACTGATAGTTCAGTAATCTTCACACATCTGCACTTCCTTTCTCTGAAAATTTGTATAATTATATTCTTCTTGAAGTTTGACGGCTTTTCCCCTGTCTCATACATCTTACACACAAGGTGGAAAAGTTTCTTCGTGACTGGCTCTCCTAACTATGTCAGAAGTTCACATGGAATATCATCTACTCTTGGGCCCTTGTTTCTACTCCAACCTGTCAGCACTCTGTCAAATTCATTGCGCAGTATCATATCTTCTACATCACCTTCATCTACATCATCTTCTAGTTCTAAAATATTGCCTTCAAGTTCATTTCCCCTTGTATACATCCTGTATACTTACTTCCGCCTTTTGATTCTTTGCTTAGTACTGGTTCCCCGTTTGAGCTTTTGATACTTATGTAGCTGGTTTACAAACATCTCCTTTATTTTCCTGCAGGCAGTCTATCTTTCCCTTAGTTATAGATTCTTCTATGGTTTTGCTTTTGTCCTCTAGTCACTCCTGCTTAGACAGACTACACTTTCTATCAGCCTCATGTTTCAGCTGTCTCATTTGCCTCCTTCACTTGCTGTGTTTTTTATTTTTCTTATTTCGTCAATTAAGTTCAGTATCTCCTCGGTTATCAAAGGATTTCTACTAACATTGTCCTACCTATGTAATCCTCTGCGGCCCTATCGCCCGAAGCCACTCATTCTTCTTCTATTGTTTTAGTTCCTTCCGTTTCGATTAGTCCGTGCCTAATGCACCCTCTGGATTTCTCGACAACCTTTTCAATTTATGGAGGTTCCACCTTCTCGAGGTTCTACCTTCTTCCGGCTTCATTAGTTTTAATCTACAGTACATAAACCGATAAATTATGGTCAGTGTCTATATCTGCCCATGAATGTGCCTCACAGTTTAAAAGGTGTTTCCGAGATCTATGTGTTACCATTACAAAGCCAATGCGGTGCCTTTCGGTGTCTCCTGCACTCTTCCAAGAATAAAAACTGCTTTCATGGCGCTTAATCAAAGAATCTGTGATTATTAAATTGTGCTTAGTGCAAAATTCTACTAGGCGAACTCTTCTTTCATTTCTTTTCCTCATTCCATATTCACCTACCATTTTTCCTACCGCTTCAATTTCCTACTACTGAGTTCCATTCTCCCATCGAAATCAAGATTTCATCTCCCATAACTGTCTCAATGACTTCATGCAAAATAATATTCCGTATTATGTTAGCGATTTTAAAAACTTAAATACGTAGTATTTTTGTTCCACAATATTTTTTATTTGTTTGTTATTAGCAGCTTTCGGCTTCTTAGGCCATCGCCAAATAACTTCGTACTAAACAGGTAGTTCACACGTAACATTGAGGTTACATATACAAAGATGCTTTCCCAAAGATATGTTTATCCGCAAATTTCTTATGTATATGAATCAATACTACAGAACAAGCGTACTACAAAACAAATGGATTTTAAATGAACACATCTTAAGCTACACTGGTATTAAAATATTGAAACTGTGGGATTGTATGAGAAAGTATTGTTATCAGGTGATGGTTGAAACAAAATATGGATTTCTTATGAATAAGTATCAATACCACAAAACGTGCATAATATAAAACACAATTTTCATCATTCATGTTTATAATTGCAAAAGCTGTTTGTTAAGAACGAAGGCATATTATATTTTCCCTCTGGTCACAAAGAAGCGTGTTGCAGAATTTTGCCGTATGTTATTGCCTTCTGCTTAACCCGTAACTGATGATGTGATCATTTTGTAACGCAGGTGGTGAGATCGGGATATTTATACCCATTAATTTCCATGGCCCTCATTTATCAATGGTGAAGGAGAAATGAAAAGTTTCTACTTACATTTCAAAAGTGACATTTATTGACATTACTGACCGACTTTTAGCAGCAGAAAATTATTTAAAGTTAACAGAGTAGGCAGCTTTTCAAATATATGTAAGGCCATAAAAAATTTGCAACGTTGTACATAATCCAAATATCTGCTAATTTTATCAACAAATAAATCAAATTTTGGTATTACAGTATAAAGAAACAACGAACCTTTGTAGAAATACACTATTCTTTGACAAATTATTGCACGCACAAGGATTTGCAAGCCATTACTCTGCGCAATCTCGGCATACAGCCATTGTGCAGCCTCTGCATATCGGTACATTGCAGCTGTTACAGATGTCTTTTGTTTTTCTGTCAGAGGCTGGCAGTCACTTCTTACACCTCACTTGTTTGGCCAAGTCTCGTCTGATTTCGTATGTAACAGGTATCTGGTGTTTTCTACTGAAGTTTAGCTGCAATTCACGGGGCAAATGGTTGATTTGAAGCCGACGAATGAGATGAGACTCTACAAGTTCTTTAGCAAGATATTTTATATATTCCAATCTGGTTAGCTCTGGATTGCATGGAATGCACGGTAGATAACATAGGCATACACTAGGCTAATGTTCGTGAGAGTGAAAAACATGGTTAGGTAACTGACGTGGTTATCAATATGCAGAGTTTCTAGGAATAATGAATCAAATAAACTCACTGCTTGGATGAGAACTGCGCCCAGGGTTATTAGTTATCATAGGAGACCTGCCAGATGCCATACTACCTATAAAATAGCATACGAGAATATTCCAAAAAAAGTTCCGCAACAGGTGAGGTTGGGTTAAAAATACCAATAATTTAAATAATATCATATAAAATCAAACATTTGACCGGTCTGTTGAGTACCGTGCATCAGGCCGACTCGCAACGAACTGACTTGAAGGTATAGCAATCAACAATGATGTACTCACAGCAATCTGGCAATAATGCGGTTTCAAAGATTTAGCTGGGAATTTGATACCCAACATCACCAGTTACGAGTTAAAAACTAAGTGACATTCGGAACTACATTGTTACTCCGCTCGTCCCTTTGTATGTTTTAACTGCAACTGTTCGCATTACTGTAGTATAGTTAGACGATCTGGGTTGGCAGATCTATCCAAGTTAAATGCGTCGGCTAAGCTGTTGCCCCTTATTGCTGCTGAGTCGATGAGCATGTAACGGACAACATGAAACGCATCCTTATTACGAGAGTCGTCCACAAAGTAAGTTCCGTTTCTATTTCCATCCGCGGTAGCGCTACGATCGTAGTTCCGAGAATGCGCCGCAATTACTCTGACTCAAGGAGAAGACACATACACCATTTCCACATCGCTGCTGCCGACGTGTGCTTTGTAGTGCTTCTTTATAACGTCAACCGTAATTGAAAATGCCGCCACGTGTGAAATTAGATCTGTGATTCTTTTTCTGAATGCAAAGAAAGTTAAACCAAAGGAAATTCATCTGCGAGGTTTACTGACAAAATGTTAAGAGTGATTCATTGGTTAGAAGATGGGTCAAACTGTTCAATGAAGGAGGCGATCAAGTTCACGATGAAAAACGAAGTGGACGCCCGTCTGTGGTTACTGATGAACTGGTTCACACAACTGAAGAGAAGATTAAGTACAACCGTAAGTTTACACTTAGTGCCCTAGCTATGGAATTTCCGCAAAGCTTATGATCACTAATTCATGAAATTGTTACTGAAAAACTGAAATTACGAAAACTTTGCTGATGTTGGGTACCCAAAATTCTTACCGAACAACACAAAAAATAACGGATGGGCAGTGTATTTCAGTTTTTGCCACGCTACAATAAAGAAGGCCATGGTTTTCTTTCTCGGATAGTAGGTATCGTACGAAACCCCTGAAACAGAACGGCAATCAGTGTAATGGAGGTACACTTCATCCCCAACGAAGGTTAAGCCTAAGCAAATCTTGCCTCCTCTAAATGTTATGTGCACCGTTTGTTGGGACAGAAAAGGTATTTTGCCCAAACAATCAATGCACATGGTTATTGCGAGGCCATTAAGATTAATTGCGCCGCGCAATACAGAACAAGCACCTACGATTACTATCAAAGGGTGTTGTTTCTTCTCCACGATAATGCCCGACCTCAAACTTCGAATTGGACCAAACAACTCTTACGGAAATTCTACATACATACTCCGCAATTCACCGTAAGGTGCGTGGCGGAGGGAAATTTCACTGGTACGTATTTTATTATAGTCCGTGCAGCCCGGACCTCGCCCCTAGCGACTTTCATCTCTTTTTACACCTAAAATCTGTCCTTGGTGGTCAACAATTCAACGATGATGACGAGATGGAACATCATGTCACCTCGTGGTTGAATACAAAGCCGGCGATCTTCTACGAAGAAGGCATACAAAATCTTGTGCCACGCTATGACAAGTGCCTTCAAAAATTCGGAAGCTATGTAGAAAAGTAGTGTAACAGTTGTAGATTTTTGTACAATGAATATTTTTTTCTGTATCTGTACACGTTTGTTTTATACAACCAGACTCAGAATTCACTTTTGTATCGAAAGAAACCGTAGATGTTGCACCAAAAATAGGTGCTGATATTCCACCATATTACTTTTCTCTTGGTGGAATTCGATGTTGCCAAAACATCCTATAAGGCCAACTCGTAACAAATCTTCAGTTTTGATAAAGTTTTAAATATACTAGACACTGAACTTGTGAGACCTTTCATTTCAAACTCTGAAATAATTTAAGGAATCACGTATTCAAACACAAAAAATTGAAAATTTTGTGGGTACACAAATGTTACAAAATTTTCATGCAGTACTGAATCGTTAGAAGCAGCAATTAGGATATTAAAATATCTTATCATATGACATGAACAGCAACTGCAGTGAAGACTGACTATTTATTTGCATTGCTCAAGATTTTAGCGCAATATAAACTTGTGTTATATGACATGTAGACATTAAGTCAAATGGCAGTGACTATTCAAACATCGTCCATATCATGTGAAAGAACATTTTCATTTATGCGACCTGTAAGAAGTTATTTAAGCAATTCAGTGTCTGATGAATGCCTAACTTATCTGTATTCTTACGTAGAAACAACTGTCACAAATGATGTTGACTTGCAAAGAGTGGTTGGTGGTTTCACCATCGATCACAGCAAGAGAAGGATTAATGTATTTTGAAAGTAAGTAAACACATGTTTTTTATTTCGTATTTCACAGTTTTTCACATTCTTCCCAATGGTATCAAGTTTGCTGTTTTCCAGATGGACATAAATGAATGTACTCTCTAAACATGTGTTTTGAGGCAAAATTTTATGTTTGTTTGTTGGCATGCTAAGAAGGGGGTGTCATCCATATCGGTATATTACGTTCGAGCTTCTGTATACAGTTGTACTTTAGTTTTTGCTTTTCCATATTCGCTTGTTCGTAGGTAGTGTATGTCTCAGACAAATGTACAAATGTTTGTAAATCTGAGGGACTTAACTGCTGCGGTTTTTAGTTCCTAGGCTTACAAACTACTTTAACTTGTGCTAAGGACAACACACACATGTCCGAGCGAGGACTCGAAACTCTGACGGCTAGCAACTGCGCGCTCCACAGCAAGGTGGATTAGTGTACTTGCCGAAACTTTTGATAAGGAATTTTGTTGTTGTTTTATTTTGTTAATATTGTTTACATTTTAAACCTCTACATTTTCTTTGCTCTCCTGATATTTTGAAACAGAAAGAAAATTTCAAGCTATGTAGACTTAGGTGAGCGTGCTATAGGAATGATGATAGTGAGTTACCGTTAGAGTACTTTGTATTTACGGTCGCGTCAAAAAAGGTTATCTATAATTTTACTAAAACTTAATTTGTTGCAGTCACTGTACACTGTTTCTCGAGAAGAAATAATGGTAGTATGAGCTTTTTCAAGTTAGACAAAGGAAACTACATAGAATTTTCAAGGGGGCATGACGAACCAGATAATTCCCTTGATTGAGGAAAATATGACAGGTAGAAGTTCAATTATCTGCAGATATCACTATATGAAATATTATTTCATTGATGCATTTACATAAATACACGCAATAAATATACAGTGAATATAAATATACAGTACGAGGACATAAATGTAACCTGCATTACAAATCAAATATGGCATTTTATGGCTGTGTATTATAATGAATGTATTAGCGAAATTACCTTAGGTCAATAAATTAACATTTTAAAGTACATTTGCCCTTCATATTTATGCAACTGAATGTAGACCACTCGTGCCTCCCCCCCCCCCCCCATGTGACCTACGCTAGACCTGCCATTGGTCACGGTTACCGAAGTTATGTTACTCGTACCTGCCACATCTGAATTGCTCGTTCAAGGTAGAAACTGCCACTATATAAGTAAAGAAGTGGCAATATTTTTTATACTTAGCATCCAGTCGTACTTGGCGTAAAAATATATGAGAGGGCTCCTCCAATACTGTTCCGAAGAGTGGAAAAAAAAGAGGTGGGACAATTCTTCTGAAAACAGTGTGCTAAAGAAAGAAAGATGGATATATAGATACTTTCCAAACAACGTTTTATTGCAGCACCGTTATTACGATATTTAATTCTGCTCCGACCAACTCTTATCTAACGAACATAGCAACGCAAACGAAAGGACGTCTATAAAGCGAACAACCGTGTTTTACGCTCCATTGATTTATACGACCAATAATTGGAAAGAGAGGAGAATATCGTGTGCCATAAAATATTCAGATGTTTCGCTATCTTGCTCTTTTCATATATTCTGCTCCTATACCTTCCTTCACGCAAGCGACGTGAATATTTCCACCGCAGGAAAAAGAACACTCGAGACTCCCCACTGCCTTCTTTTTCTCTCCCCTCCCCCCCTCCCCCCCTCCACAGCCACCCACTCGGCCGAACCACTTCATTTTTTTTTTTCTTTTTTCTTCTTGCTGCTCCCTGTTTCTCATTTCCCCTCTTTATTCCGCGCAGGATATGTGACGTTCTTTTTATGCGCTCGATGTCGCATATTTCGCAGCAGTAGACTCCCGACCGTTACTCTGCCTTAAGCCCCGTGCTGCAATATTCTTCCGTTCTCCCTCAGGATAGGTTTAGTACAGAGTTTTCTTAATGGATGGTCGAGTAATGCGCGGGCAAACACATGCAAGGGGCAGGTGTGTCAACAGCAGCGAGATCCCTCCCCCTCCCCCATCCTAGCCCTCGGCGCACAACCGCAGTCTTCACACAAACACACACACACACACACACACACACACACACACACCCTGGGATCCCGGCCTGCGCCGCTCGTTAACAACGGGCTCAACTTCCTTTCCGTTAATTCGAAAACAACCAGATGGATAGCCGGGATCTCGGAGCTCTGTGCCTCCTCACACAAGCAGATCACTTACAAGATTAAGAGTGCTCGAGCACATCTCGTGTTAGTCCCTTGCGGTTGCAGCGTAATCCGGAACCCTGCTAAGACCGCCAGCGAGGAAGCGTTAAAGCAACAGTTTGTAACAACATTTCTACTAACCGCGAATGTATCTTAACAACACGACGTTAAAAAAAAAAATCTATTTCAACGAAGTTATGATCAGAGTATCATATTACTTTCACAAGAGAGAGAGAGAGAGAGAGAGAGAGAGAGAGAGAGAGAGAGAGAGAGAGAGAGAGAGAGAGAGAGAGAGAAAACAAACATCATACAAATCGACCGCCATTCCACTGGAGAACAGCTGAAAGTCAACTGACACAGGTGCAGTTTAACAAAGTAAACAGGCGAATTTTTAAAGTGGAAAGTGGTTGTGATTAAAAAAAGTCCACAAAATATGTGTATTACATGTGTGCTATGCGAAACAGGGCGGAAGAATAAGTATATAAGAAAAGAAACCGTAAGTAATAGAGAATAAACAGACGATAAAAATATCCCCAGATGCCAAAATTACGTTTTGCACCATAAGTAGCGATTTAAAAACCTCACAAGTTGTTAAAAGAGAAAATGTTGGTTGCAGATGACAACGCTACCACTTAATAAGTATATAAAAAAGCGTCCACATGACCACAAAATGTAAATTAAGGTAAAAAACCAAAATAAGACTGACGACTTTTTTAGGCCTAAATTTACAACTAGCACAATAGTAAAATAAATGTAATTTGTTTTTCACAGCATGAAATAAATATAAGGCCCACTGATGATGGCACAGAGGTGCTGAAACTAGTTTGGGTGCCAAATAAAAACAGTGTTTTGCATATCAGGCGGACCTCATACCCAGTAATTTCTGAAGATACTGCAGAGATAATATTTTAATTATATAGCGTGTTTCAATACAATATTCAAGAAAGGCAAAAGAAGTGATCCCCAAAATTACAGGCCAATCTCATTGACGTCGATTTGCAGTAGGATTTTGGAACATATACTTTATTGGAACATTATAAACTACCTCGAAGAGAACGACCTATTAACCAATAGTCAACACGGATTCAGAAAGTATCGCTCTTGCGAAACACAGCTTGCCATTTGTTCAATATGAAGTGATAAGTGCCATCGACAAGGGATCTCAAATCGATTCCATATTTCTGGATTTCCGGAAGACTTTTGACACTGTACCCCATAAGCGGCCTCTAATGAAATTGCGTGCTTATGGAATATCTCCCCAATTGTGAGATTGGATTCGCGATTTCCTATCAGAAAGGACACAGATTGTTGTAATTGACTGTGTAAAACAGTATTGATACCTCGCGTTCCCCAGGGAAGCGTTATAGGTCCCCCACTCTTTCTTGTGTTTATAAACGATTTAGAAAACAATCTGAATAGCTCCCTTAGACTGTTCGCGGATGATGCTTTCGTTTATCGGTTAGTGAAGTCAACAGAAGATCAAAAGTAACTGCAAAGCGATTTAGACGAAATTTCTACATGGTGCGAAAATTATCAAATAACACTAAATAATGAAAAGTGTGAAGTAATACAGATGATCACTAAAAGAAATCCGCTGAACTTCAATTACGCGATAAATCAGTCAAACCTTAAGGTCGTAAATTCTACCAAATACCTAGGAGTTACAATTACGAACAACTTAGACTGGAGAGAACACACAGAAAATATTGTGGGGAAGGCGAACCAAAGATTACGTTTCATTGGCAGAACGCTTCGAAGATGCACCAGCTCCACCAAAGAGACTGCCTACATCACACTTGTCCGTCCTCTCCAGGAGTACTGTTGCCCATTGTGGGACCCTCACCAGGTGGGACTGACGGAAGATATTGAGAGGGTTCAAAGAAGGGCAGCTCGTTTTGTTTTATCACGTTTCCGGGTGGAAAGCGTCACAGAAATGTTACACGAATTGGGGTGGAAATCATTAAAAGAAAGACATTATACATTGCGGCGTGATCTTTTTGCGAAGTTTCAATCACCGACTTTTACTTCTGAATGTGAAAATATTTTGCTAGCACCCACCTACTTACGGAGACATGACCATCGGATCGAAAACGATTTAGGTGTTCTTTCTTTCCGCGCGCTATTAGAGAATGGAACGGTAGAGAAAAGTTATGAAAGTGGTGAATGAACCCTCTGCCAGGCATTTAAATGTGATTTGCAGAGTATCTATGTAGATGTAGATGTAGAATACGTTTTCTTTTGACTGTGGCAGACATATTCTCTCTCTCTCTCTCTCTCTCTCTCTCTCTCTCTCTCTCTCTCACACTCTCCATCTTTCTCAACAGGGAGATTCACGAAGGTATGCAAATATTTTAATATGTTATTGTACAAGTAAAAACCAAAGAAAAAGTTCATAAAAACGTAGGTCCGTAATGTTTACTTGCATAATTACGGCTGCAAAATATTTCCCATGAAATTTAGCAACTTCGCGGTAATATGAAGCCGTCGTAAAACGGAAAGAAGTTAAAGTAAAGCAAGATTTCCATCTGTTTTCTTGTTATTGGTGCGGTGAATATAATAAAACATGACCCAGACGTGTATCTCCAGTAGTTTTTCAGAAATTCCAGAGAAACAAAGAAATAATTGCAGGAAATGCTTACCGTAAACTGAGGTTACTTGCGTCCAGGGATGAAACTTGGACCCAAATACCGCGGCGGAGTAACCGAGCGGATTGATGCGTTATGCTCTGATGCGCGAGGCCGTTCCCCGTCGGTGGTTCGAAACCCCTCTCGGGCATGGATGTTTGTACTGTCTTTAGTATAAGCTAGTTTATACGTAGTTTGTAAGTTTAGGGATTGATGACATTGCAGTTAAGTCCCACAAGCTTAACAAATATTTGAACATGTTTTGGACCCAAAAGAGAAAATATGTTTTAAATCAGTTCTAGGCGTTCTGTAAAGCACGTATACAGCTGACCGACCATTTCGTCGACAGGTAGTAGCACTAGCTAGTGCCAAGTGCCCTCAGCATTGCATCTGCTTTTCGCGTCTTCTCACAGTTAACGTTACATTGTTGTGTAGTGCAACCGAGGATTGTTGCTGCCAGAAAACCTACTTTCACCGCGCTTCCACTGAAGTTGCATGCAAGGTAAAGTAAAATTAACATCTTATATACATTCCTTCACAAAATAACTATTGTTATAATTATGTAAATAAAGAACGCCCAGTAAAATTAATATATTTAGGGAACAGTGTGTTTATAATCTAAAAATGGCGTATAGTATTAGGAACACCGGAGAAAGTGACTTACTTCTGAAGATGAAATTTGTACGCCAGTAAATGAGCGTTTTCCAATTCATTATAAACTTCCGGCCTCTTATCCACCCCTTTGTAGTAATCTTCCAGATGTCGAAAATAAAGAAGACAAAGAAATGCTAAAAGGTTTCTTACATGAGCAGGATTTTGTTCTTGTGGAATAATGTTTCATTTCCAGGTCAAGTAGTTACCGTATGCGACAACGGTGTCATTGTTGAATGCATGACACCGACACTAAAAAAAATTAACCCACCCACTTTTAATTAAAAGGGGTTTGTTCTCAGTGGTAACATAAACTAATTTTATTGTGCACCATAATTTATTATTATGAAAGTTTAGTACAGTGTAAACGACTGCTGGTATGTTTCTTTCAAACAAACACAGTTTATTATATATATATATATATATATATATATATATATATATATATATATATATATATATATATATATATTAGGATATTTTTCAATTAAACATCAAAATAAAAGAACATTCTTCACACCAAAATATATTTATATGTCTTTATTTCCAGAGCCCAGGTCCTACTTGCACCTGATGCACCTTTAAACTGCTTTTTACAAGGATAATTAATGCATGGATTCATGTTAGCCAAACTCTGGGGTTACTGGACCCAAATTTCAATAATTGTTTACTCACATACAAAAAATAAAATTTTGTCAGAAAACGACGTAAAGTGCTAGAAAAACATCAAAAGTATAAAAGAATTTAGGATAGCGACATAATTAATGGTTTTAGACTATCATTGGTTCTAAGTACACAAAGATTTTCACTTCTTGGGTCCAAGTAACCTCAGTTTACTGTAATTTATTAACCACTTAACCTATATTTTTTAATTTCAGACAGTTGCACAAAATTTTCAATTAAACTACTCTGGTGAAATAAGGAGGCGCGCCATCATGTTGAAAATACATTTCCAATCGTGTAGCAAGTGCAACATCTCCTTGTTGTTGTGGTCTTCAGTCCGCAGACTGGTTTGATGCAGCTCTCCACGCTACCCTGTTCTGTGCAAGTCTCTTCATCTGAGAATACGTTCGACAACCTACATCCTTTTGAATCTGCTTACTGTATTCATCCCTCGGTCTCCCTCTACGATTTATACCCCATACGCTTGCTTCTAATGCTAAGTTGACAATTCCTTGGTGTCTCAGAATATTTCAACCAATCTATCCCTTCTCGTAGTTAGGATATGCCAGAAACTCCTTTTCTCCCCGATTTGGTTAAGCGCCTCCTCATTAGTTACGTGATCAACCCATCTAATTTTCATCATTCGTCTGTAGCACCACATTTCAAAAGCTTCTATCATCTTTTTATGTGAACTCCTTATCGTCCACGTTTCACTCCCATACAATGCCACACTCCAGACAAATGTTTTCAGGAAGGACTTCCTAACATTTAAATTAATATTGGATGTTAACAAGTTTCGCTTCTTTAGAAACGCTTTTCTTCCCGTAGCTATTCTGCATTTTCTATCTTCTTTACTTCGGCCAACAGAAGTTATCTTGCTACTCAAATAACAAAAATCCTTTACTACTTTTATTGTCTCATTACCTAATCTAATTCCTTCAACATCGCCTGATTTTCTGACATTGCATTCCATTGCCTTCGTTTTACTCTTGTTAATGTTCATATTATATCTTCCTTTCAAGACACTGTCCATCCCATTCAGTTGCTCTTCCAGATCTTTTGCGGTCTCTGACAGAATTACTATGTCATCGACAAACCGCAATGCTTTTATTTCTTCTCCTTGCACTTTAATGCCCTCTCCAAATTTCTCCTTCCATTCCTTCACTGCTTGCTCAATGTACAGATTGAACAACATTGGGGAAAGGCTACAACCCTGTCTTACTCCTTTCCCAACCTCTGCGTCCCTTTCTTGCCCTTCGACTCTAATATCCGCTGTCTGGTTTTTGTATAGGTTGAATATAACTCTTCGCTCCCTATATTTTACCCCTGATTCCTTCAGAATTTGGAAGAGTGTATTCCAGTCGGTATTGTCGAAAGTTTTCTCCAAATCGACAAACGCTGAAAATGTAGGTTTCCCTTTCCTGAGCCTATCTTATAAGATAAGTCGTAATGTGAGTATTGCCTTCCGTGTTCCTACATTTTTCCTAAATCCAAACTGATCTTCCCCGAGGTCGAATTCCACAAGTTTTTCTATTCGTCTGTAAATAATTCTTGTTAGTATTTTGCAACCATGACTTATTGAGCTGATAGTTCTGCTATTTTCACACTTGTCTGCACTTGCTTTCTTTGGAATTGGAATTACGATATTCTTCTTGAAATCGGAGGGCATTTCCCCTGTCTCATACATCTTGCATACCAGGTGATACAATTTTTTCCTGACTGGCTCTCCTAACGACATCAGCAGTTCAGACGGAATATCATCTACTGCAGAGGCCTTGTTTCGACTCAAGTCCTTCAGCGCTCTGTCAAATTCTTCTCGCAGTACCATGTCACCTATCTCATCTTCCTCCACTTCGTCTTCCATTTCTAGAATATTGGTTTCAAGTTTATTTCCTTTGTATAGGCCCTCTATATATTCCTTCCACAGTTCAGCTCTCCCCTCTTTGCTTAGTACTGGTTTTCCGTCAGAGTTTTTGATATTCATGCAGCTGCTTTTCTTGTCTCGAAATATCTCTTTAATTTTCCTTTAGGAGGTATCTGTCTATGCATTCTTCTACGGTTCTTCATTTGTCCTCTAGTCACTCCTGCTTAGCCAGTCTGCACTTCCTGCCAATCTCATTTTTCAGACGTTTGTACTCCCTTTCTCTTGTTTCACTTGTTGAATTTTTATATTTTCTCCTCTCATCAATTCCAAGTTCAGTATATCCTGTGTTATCCAGGGATTTCTATTAGGCCTTGTGTTTCTGCCTATATGGTCCTCTGTAGCCTTCACTACCCTATCTCTCAGAGCTACTCATTCTTTCTTCTAATGTATTACTTTCCCCCGTTTCAGTCAATCCTTGCCTAATGCTCCCTCTGAAACTCTTCAATATGTCCAGGTTCCATCTCCTAATCTTTGTACCTTTCTGCAGTCTCTTAAGTTTTAATCTGCAGTTCATAACCAATAAGTTATGGTCAGAGTCTATATCTGCCCCTGGATACGTCTTACAGTTTAGAACCTGGTTTCTAAATCTATTCCTTACCATTATAAAGTCAATCTGGTACCTTCCAGTGTCTCCTGGTCTCTCCCACGTATACAGCTTTCTTTAACGATGATCCTTGAAGGAATTGTAAATACGTCTTGCCAGTTAGAGATCCATGGAAAACGAGTGATCCAATAAAGTGTGTGTTGATTGTATCACAGCGCACATTTACGCTAAAACGCTGCTGGAAAACTACTACATACACACGTCTGCGACATGTTTTATTGGATTCAAAAGATCAGTAACGACAATAAATGAAAATCGTGCTTTAACTTCGTACATTTTAGCTATGGTTTCATACTAGCTAGGTCGCTACATTTCAGGCAAAATCTTTTATTAGGCGGAACTCCGTAACTAAACATTTGTGCACCTATATTTATATGAACTTTATTCTTTAGTTTTACTTGTAGAATAACTTATTAAAATATTTGCATATCTTCGTGAATATATATAAGAGGGTTGTTCAGAAAGTAAGTTCCGTTTCTATTTCCATCCGCAGCAGCGATACGATCGCAGTTCCGAGATACGCGGCAGTTACTATGACTCAAGGAGAAGACATGCGATGCGATGCCTCGATAAGTGGTTAGTACCAACCTCTCTTTCTATGCTCCCAAAGAGGTTTCCACGTCCTTTCGTTGCAAGTTGGCAAGAGGGTGGTGTGAGCCTATATGTGCCCTTGTGCGAATTTCTACGTTTCCCCCACCACCCCTGGCTCCCTCGGCCTTGCCGATTTCCCGGCGGAGGCCCACGTGGCCCGCCAAAGTCTCACTCATTCGGAATGGTGAGTTAGCTCTGCTGTTTCAGCCTCGAGATGGCAGCAATTCGTTGTTCAGTTAGTTCAACTTAGATTTTAGAACTTGCATTCATTTTCGGAGTAAGTTTCTCCAAGCATGCATCGAAAGATGCGCGACTACTAAGCAGGATTTTTGCTTCTTGTAACTCCTGTGCAATTTTACTGTTCATTTTCTCTGTCCGCGAGTAACATGTACTCCACGTGGTGTGTTCTCAGAACAAAGCCTTCAGCGGAACCCATGTTTGTTCTATGCCCTTCAGGCTAGAATAACAGCATGTATCCTTCCATTTTCTGGTAGTACTGCTCGATCTTCCCTCTTCCGCCTGTTGTAAATTGCTGTTTTATTCTCGAAATTGTACTCTGTTCCCAACTGCAGTCTGTAAATTCTTTACTAGCCCTGTACAACCTTTCTCATTTGCTTGCTTATGAAATGCTGCGCGTTTCTATAAGTTGCATGCCGTATTTCATATTTGTTCCTTCGCAACTCCGAATTTATTAAACTTTGGTGACTTTTGAAATAGGATTTCATCCTTCTCTGTAAAGTTCGTGCTATCACGTATGTCTGTGTTTCTTTCGTTTCCTTACAACGTTCTACGTATTTCGATGCTTAGCATGCCGTATTTCATATTTGTTTTTCCGTGACTCCGAATTTATTAAACTTTGATGATTTTTGAGATAGGATTTTATCCTTCTCTGTAAAGTTCGTGCTATCGCGTATATCTGTGTTTCTTTCGTTTCCTTACAACATTCTACATATTTCGATGCGTTGCATTTTGTATTTGTTTTACCGCGAATCTGAATTTATTGAACTTTGATGATTTCTGAGAGCAGACCTCATCCATCTCTCGAAAGTTCTCTTATCGAGTGGAACAGTGTTTCTTCCGTTTCCATGTAACATTCCACACATTTCTATGGATCGCATGCTATAGTTAATTTTCGTAATATTTTAATAACTGATTTTCTTCATTTTACTGGATTTCGGAACCACGTGGTGCGCGCCTCAGTTAGTTTGCCAGCGCTTGGTTTAGCTTCAAATGCAAAGAGATTTTGTTGCTATACACGCAATCTCCAGTTAAGAAAGAATAGAACCAGCCACGTAGGAACGTTATTTTATTGTGTTGTGTCCTTCGCCTTGGCTCGCTGAAACTTCCCCTACGACATCGATGGCCGTTTCTGCCTTGTTCAGCACGCTGATTTTAATAAGTTTTGCTTGCATTGCGTGTGTGTGTGTGTGGATGAATAATTGTTATTTGTAAATCCTCCTCCAACTAAAATTCAATTCAGTGTAGATAAATTTAAATTTCTATTATGGGCATTGTTAGCATAAGATATGATCGTGCTTGTGAGCTAGTTTCAATGGGATGCGTTTTTATTGTGTTACTAAATTGGTTCCCCTACGTGCTTTGATTATTTACCAAGACTAAGATCAGTTTATTCAAGTAAGCAGATAACTACAGTGAATATACTCAGCTAAAATTGCTAAATATCACATTACATCTGTATTGGATTACTTTCAAACTACAGTCGCCTCCACCAAAGCCCGTGCGTGGGTGGCGGGGAGAAACTTTGAAATTTTCTATGGGAACCCCCGGTTTTATCGCAGATTAGGATTTTATGGCAAAAACTACATTCGTTTCGTCTTTCCGTTTCGCCACAGATGAGGTTGAGCAGTTGTATCGAAATGAATGCGTAACTGTAATTGACGACGTGTAGCTCAGTGTCCATTTAATATTCAACGTGAAGAGGGACACGATCTCCGTGCTTCGACCGTAGGACAAGCCAGTACCGTATTTGCCGGCATATCAGACGCATCGGCGTATAAGGCAGTGCCTTCAAGTAGTGTTCATAAACTTTACGCAGTCGAGTTTCGTGACATTTTGCGCTTATTCAAACGGATATTTCGCCTATGGCTGTTTACAATGCGCGCCGACTATGACGCCATGGTTGACGAGATCGTCGTCAAGTCTTACGACATTGACAGCTAGGTGACTCTGCTTTGCCCCATTCAGACATCGCGCCGGGTATCAGTTCGCGAACTTCGCACGACGAATAAGGGGTTTTCATGTTCAAAATGAAGCGTTTTGAGAATTTATTGTGAAACTCAAATATTTATGTAAGCATTTTTCTGATGTTCCATAAATTGTTATAATGATGGATGGTTTGCGTCTGTGTATTGGTCGGCGCACTGTATGGGGCACAACGTGTTATAACCTCAAAAATACAACAACTGTGAGACGCAGAAGCTGTGCAAACATCACAAAAAATACTTGTGTAGATATTTGCACTTGAGAATACGAATAAATTCTCAAATCTCGTTTGGCAAATACGTGAGCAGCGTTTCATTATTCAAATAATGAATGACACCGTTACAGGATCACCGAAAAAATCCATTATGCTTCTCGTGAAGTTACCAGTTTCAGTTACGCTTGGCACTAAAAATAGAATGAAATTCAGAAAACCTTTACTACATAATAAAGCTCCCGACGGGTATTTTTGTGCATATTATGTACATATATCAAGTAAAAACCAGGAAAATTTAGTGTGAAACTTAAAGCAAATTATCCCGCTTAAAATATTATTTCCCGTTGTTTTACACAATTTTTTGAAATCCCTTAAAATAAATCGAACTTATGGGTACCTACTTTAACTTGCAACCGGCGTATAAGACACATCCAGTTTTTGGACGAATTTTTGTAGGAAATGAAGTGCGTCTTATACGCTGGCAAATACGGTAATTTATGGCTTTCAATTGTATAGTCCACTCACAATGTTGTATATCTCCGGCATATCGATCAGGAGACTACCTGATGCGCCTCTGTTTCCGGGACTCGAAGCGAACGATTCCCTGCTTTTCCATTTAAAGTAAATCTTCAAATGTAGCACGTTCAACTGCAGTACACGCAGTGACCTGTTCTACAAATGATTACACACTGGATATAAGCATAACTGTGGAAATGTCAGCACAAGCGTTATGTATGCGGTCGACCATGTCTCTTCGGCCTGTTGACATTTGCTGGTACACTTTTAAATATCCCACAGAAATAAATACAGAGGCGTAAAAATTGTTAACCTAGCAGGCCAGTTAATATGGCCACTTCTTCCGATCCTTCGACCAGTGTAAACACAATCCAATACTTCGTGTGCTTTACTTAGGTAATGCGATGGGCACCCGTCGTGCTAAAAGCACATACGTTGCAGAACGTCAAGGGCGTCAATGTGGAGTAGTATCGGTAGTTCTTGTTCCAAAAACTTTCCATATACGCGTCCATCCAACGTGCCATCAATAAAATATGGGTCAATTAGCTTGTTCCCATGATGACACACCATACGTTAGCAGACCAAGGGCGTTAATGGTCGACTTGCCGTAAAAAGTTGCGACTGTCTTCACTCCCGTAATGCATGTTATGCCGGTTAACGCTACCACGGTTGGTGAAGGTAGATTCATAGGGAAACATTACCTCGGCAACGAACATGGGGTCATTCGCATTTGTTGAAGTGCCCATTCACAAAACACTATCCGGTTCTGGAAATCGTTTCCATGCAGTTGTTAATGCAGAGACACGTGGTCTGGATGGAATGTAATATGCAAATACTACCGATTGACGTCCCATAATCGCGGTGTAAATGCCGAACACTTACCTGTGGACTGTGGTGCCCTGCTGCTAGTACTGCTGTCTCATTGGCTTTCCCTGTGACTGGTGTGCTTCATTTCCACTTGCCAGTCTGCACACTGCGACCAGACATAAAGACGTTCACAACCTTGTAATAGAACGAGAGCGAACACTCTGGAAAACGCTCACCATACTTGGTAACAGAAGCGTCTACATTTCTCTTACATTCGCCGTAATTCAGGAGCATTTCAATATTTTCTTCTGTGATAGCAGCGTTCATTCGCCTATTCGCACGTCTTCTTTACGAATCATAGGCAGGTGTGCAGAAAGTTAACACTGAACATGTAATTCTTAGATATGCTTTCTGTCCTCCGTCTGTTAGATACACTGCTGGCCATTAAAATTGCTACACCTCGAAGATGACGTGCTACAGAAGCGAAATTTAACCGATGCTGTGTTATGCAAATGATAAGCTTTTCAGAGCAATCACACAAGGTTCGCGCCTATGGCGACACCTACAACGTGCTGACATGAGGAAAGTTTCCAACCGCTTTCTCATACACACAGCAGTTGACCGGCGTTTCCTGGTGAAACGTTGTTGTGATGCCTCGTGTAAGGAGGAGAAATGCGTACCATCACGTTTCCGACTTTGATGAAGGTCGGACTGTAGCCTGTCGCAAATGCGGGTTATCGTATCGCGACATTGCTGCTCGCGTTGGTCGCGATCCAGTGACTATTAGCAGAATATGGAATCGGTGGATTCAGGAGGGCAATACGGATCGTCGTGCTGGATCCCAACGGCCTCGTATCACTAGCAGCCGAGATAACAGGCATCTTATCCGAAGGGCTGTAACGGATCGTGCAGCCACGTCTCGATCCCTTCGTCAACAGATGAGGACGTTTTCAATACAATAACCATCTACACGAACAGTTCTACGACGTTTGCAGCAGCATGGACTATCAGCTTGGAGACCATGGCTGCGGTTACCCCTGACGCTACATCACATACAGGAGCACCTGCGATGGGGTACGCAACGACGAACCTGGGTACACGAATGGCAAAACGTCATTTTATCGGATGAATGTAGGTTCTGTTCACAGCATCATGATGGTCGCATCCGTGTATGGCGACATCGCGGAGAACGCACATTGGAAGCGTGTATTCGTCATCGCCATACTGGCGTATCACCCGGCATGATGGTATGGGGTGCCATTGGTTACACGTCTCGGTCACCTCTTGTTCCCATCAACGGTACTTTGAACAGTAGCCGTTACATTTCAGATGTGTTACGACCCTTGGGTCTACCCTTCATTCGATCCCGGCGAAACCCTGCCTTCCAGCAGGATAATGCACGCCCGCATGTTGCAGGTCCTATACGGACCTTTCTGGATACGGAACATGTTCGATTGGTGCCCTGGCCAGCACATTCTTCAGATCTCTCACCAATTGAAAACGTCTGGTCAATGGTGGCCGAGCAACTGGCTCGTCACAATACGGCAGTAACTACTCTTGATGAACTGTGGTATCGTGTTGAAGCTGCATGGGCATCTGTATCTGTACACGCCGTCCAAGCTCTGTTTGACCCAATGCCTAGGCATATTTCAGGATCTATGCACCCAAACTGCGTAAAAATGTAATCACATGTCAGTTCTAGTATAATATATTTGTCCAATCATCTGCATTTCTTCTTGGTGTAGCAATTTTAATGGCCAGTAGTGTACCTGAGCTCCGTTTACAGTGTACTGCGTGTTATGATCCGTCGTAGTTTGGTATATGGCGACAGTGGCGCATCGATTAGTCCCATGTTCAAAAATTTTCAACTGTTTGTCAAGCTATGGTACTTAACTGCGGGGTCATAAGTCCCTAAACTTTCAAACTACTTATAAACTACCTTATACTAAAGACAGCACAAACATCCATGCCCGAGGGGAAGGGGGGATTCGAACCCCCGACGGGGAGCGGCCTCACGCATTGGAGCATGGCGCCTCAATTCGCTCGGCCACTCCGTCGCGGCGTCCCATTTTCAATATGTCAGAGTTGTAAAACGTTGCGGATGGGTTTTCCAAGTAAATGTTTGAATTACTGTCCTGCCCTACTCTCGCAGTATGAATGTTGAGTCCCCCGTGCCATAGGATATTAAATGGACACTTAGCTGCATGTTGTAAACTACAGTCGTTGACTTATTTCGATTCCGCTGATTACATCACCCTCTGTGGAGAAATAGAAAAATGTCTCAGACAAAACGTATCTAGTTTTTACCATACAATCCAAATCTGCAATGGAAACCGGGGATTCTCATTTAAGATTTCAAAGTTGCCTCCGCCACCCACGCAGGGGTTGGAAAAGATGGGGCGACTGTAGTGTCATTGGATTTCCCCTCCTGTTTTTGATTCGGCATGTAGTTTCTGCGATATTTAAGTGTCTTCAGTTGAAATAAACCACATATATACAAGGGTTGAAACTTAAATAGTGGCAACTATTTATTCACAACCGATACAAAAGCGTTACTCGTTGGCAACTGTTACTGTCCTACAAAGTAGTCACCAGCATAGTGTAAAACCCGTTGCTAGCGATGAGGAAGGTGTAGCAGAGCCTGTTCTGTTGATAGTGCGAATAGAGCAGTCTACTGACTGTCGAATCTCTGGAACAGTTCTGAAGCGAAAGCCACGAAGTGGTTCAAACAAACGTGTGTTCAAATGTTTGTAATTCTAGGGACCAAACTGCGTTGGTCATCAGTCCCTTGACTTAAAATGTACTTAAATTAAGTTAATCTAACCTAAGGACAACACACAAATCCATGCCCGATGGAGGATTCGAACCACCGACGCGGGAGCCCGCCCATACGTAACGTGGCGCTCCAGACCGCCCGGCTACTCCCGCGCTGCCGAATTGGTTCCTTCATCTTCGGAATCAAATCAAAGTCACAAGGACTTAAGTCCGGGCAGTGTGGTGGATGGTACAGTACTTTCCAGTCCCTTCGACCGAACAGAGCAGCCACGGCTTGCTCTGTATACGTCCGCGCATTGTCAAAATGATGGGTGCGTTGCGTAGATACTGTTGCCGCTTCTTTCGCAAAGCTTGTAATATTCCTGGCTTAAATCCATCGTATTCGGAGTATTGATTCAGTGCAGCCGGTTACGACCAGTAGGCGACAGATGGTCAAATCTGGTGAGAACCACGAAAGGTGGTACAATAGGTCGGGTTCTCATGGGAAATAGCACTGGCAAATCTCCCGGAATTCTAGGGTAGTCCCCGAGCAGCTAGCAACGGACGCCGATTGGCTGCAGTACTGGCAGTCACGCGCCAAAACGCATTCATATTTTTGTTACTATTTATTAAACTAATTATTTATGCAATGTCATGCTCAATTTAGAAAAACCCCTCAAAGCTAAGCTATACCCTGAGTAGGCAAAACATATTAACAATTGCTAATTCAATAAACAAAACAATTAATGTAAGACGGACGATGCACGGCAGCCATGTTTGCGCGCCAAAGTGTGGAGCGAAGGCAGCCTTGCATCGAGCCGCCACAGTTCACATGAGTACACGCTCTCGGAGGAGAAACATGCATACGTAGGCGGTCATAAAACATTGTTTAATCATCTTAGTTCAAGGCTAACTTAACTTTTAGTTAAGAAAATGTGTGTCAAGTGGATGTTATTATGCAGTTTGCTGGTTTTCTGCTTAATTTAAATAAATCAGCTGGCATTCCGAACTACCACAGTTTTATTCCATGATTAGATCAGTTCCTGCCAATGGTTTATCAATTTCAGCCTCATTCAAGAACTCCGACCTGCGTGCTATCATCTGCGTGGGGACATGTATAGAAGACGTCATGTTGGTGGACTTTTAGAGTTTCTACTCTTCACCCAGTGCAGCGGGGAGTTACTACAACTCTCGCGTACTCTGTCATTGCGGTACAAACGAAAACTATTGTGCATCATCCATGGCAACATGGAGGTGGAAAGAAAATGATACAGGACCGGTTTAACATAAACCCCCTGTGGACGTTTTCCTGTTGAAAGCTGGTAGCAGGTATTGCTCCAAAAACGAACAATAAAACTGTGCACTGACGGTCTGCCGTAGAGGAACGTAATGCGTTAGGATATCACCATAGCAGTCGTACATGAAAATCACCACAACTTTCACCATACTGGGGCTCTGACGCAATTTCGACTTTCGCGGAGACCCATAATGACGCCATTCGTTGGATTGGTGTTTCAGTTTTGGCTCGTACGATGTGGCCCATGTCTCATCCAGTGTTACGATACGGCGTATGAAAGCCTCTCCTTCGCGCTCATAGCGTTCCAAGTGCGTCTGAGCAGTGTCGTAGCTCAGGGGTCCATCTGTTGGATATGAAACCAATGTCGGGAGAATGTAATGAAATACTGTTGCGCCCGCAATTTTAAATGATTTTTTTATATCTCCTCTGAATTTCTGAGATTAAAATCTACGCAATGCAAACACATTAAAATATTATGTTACAATATTTCACTTGTTTTTATGTTGCACAGTAACTGTGACGAAATAAATAAAATAAAATGAATCCTTCGCCGAGCCAAGATATGAAACTGTTGAATGCGCAAAATTCAATTTTTTTTTCTATGAATAGATTTCTTGCAGTTTCATAGCGGTCGGATCTCCGTATTCCAGCGCAACTGGCACTACCCAAACATCGTGGTTTTTCGGATGTATCGTGAAACGCATGGGGATTTTAGAAAGCGGGAAAGTGGAATTTCCAGATAAACGTCTACAGAAAGATTTGTTAAAATTTGAACCTTTTTCGAGCGTTAATTATCTAGTTGTTGGCGGCGGATTAGCCGCGCGTACTGGAGCGCCGTGTTGCGGTTCGCGCGGCCGTCCGCCGTCGGGAGTTCGAGTCCCCCCTCGGGCATGGCTGTGTTTGTCCTTAGGTTAGTTTACCTTAGTTTAAGTAGTCTGTAAGCTCGGGACCAATAGCCAAGCAGCTGAGTCCCATAGATTTACAAACATTTTTTAGAAGCCGATTTTTGTAATTTTGTCCGCAAGTACAGTAACTTTGAACCTCTAGATCTCGGTAACAGATAAAAATATTTAAAAGTAGTTTGAGAATCAATATTAAGAACACATGGTACAAATTATGATGATTTGCTACGAATAGATAGTTTAGAAGTGGCCACCCACACAATTCTTATGTTCGGTACCGAAGGAGCCATCCTTTAACAAATGGTGCCTTCGTACATCGTACAAATCCCACTCCATACCACCTGTAATGTACAGTAATCAACAGATTTGCTTTATTTGGATAGGCTACAGGAAGTAAGTAATGTTTAAATCTCAAATCAAATGTTCAAATGTTTGATGCGTGGTCATCAGTCCGTAGCTTACAAACTACTTAAACCTAGGTAAACTAACCTAAGAACAAACACACACACCCATGCCCCAGGGAGGACTTCGAACCTCCACGGCGAGCAACCGCGCACTCCGGAGCGAGGCGCTTTAGACCGCTCGACTACTCCACCGCGGCGTTTAAATCTCGACCATGTGCTGTAGTACAGTTACAGTATGTCGGTTGTTCTACATCTACATCTACATCTACATAGATACTCTGCAAATCACATTTAAGTGCCTGGCAGAGGGTTCATTAACCACTTTCATAACTTTTCTCTTCCGTTCCATTCTCTAATAGCGCGCGGGAAGAAAGAACACCTAAATCGTTCCGTTTTCGATCTGATTTCTCTTATTTTATTGGGATGGTCATGTCTCCCTAAGTAGGTGGGTGCTAGCAAAATATTTTCACATTCAGAACTAAAAGTCGGTGATTGAAACTTCGCAAACAGATCACGCCGCAATGAATAACGTCTTTCTTTTAATGATTTCCACCCCAATTCGTACAACATTTCCGTGACGCTTTCCCCCCCCCCCCCCCCGTAACGTGATAAAACAAAACGAGCTGCCCTTCTCTGAACCTTCTCAATATCTTCCGTCAGTCCCACCTGGTGAGGGTCCCACAAGGGGCAACAGTACTCCAAGAGAGGACGCACAAGTGTGATGTAGGCAGTCTCTTTGGTGGAGCTGGTGCATCGTCTAAGCGTTCTGCCAATGAAACGTAACCTTTGGTTCGCCTTCCCCACAATATTTTCTGTGTGTTCTCTCCAGTCAAAGTTGTTCGTAATTGTAACTCCTAGGTATTTGGTAGAATTTACGACCTTAAGGTTTGATTGATTTATCGCGTAATTGAAGTTCAGCGGATTTCTTTTAGTGGTCATGTGTATTACTTCACACTTTTCTTTATTTAGTGTCAATTGCCAATTTTCACACCAAGTAGAAATTTTGTCTAAATCGCTTTGCAGTTGCTTTTGATCCTCTGTTGGCTTCACTAACCGATAAACGACAGCATCATCCGCGAACAGTCTAAGGGAGCTATTCAGATTATCTCCTAAATCGTTTGTAAACACGAGGAAGAGTAGGGGACATATAACGCTTCCCTGTGGAACGCCAGATATCACTTCTGTTTTACTCGATGACTTACCGTCAATTACAACGAACTGTGTCCTTTCTGATAGGAAATCGTGAATCCAATCGCATAATTGGGGAGATATTCCATAAGCACGCAATTTCATTAGAAGCCGCTTGTGGGGTACAGTATCAAAAGCCTTCCGGAAATCCCGAAATATGGAATCGATTTGAGATCCCTTGTCGATGGCACTTAACACTTCATGTGAATAAAGGGCAAGCTGTGTTTCGCAAGAGCGATACTTTCTGAATCCGTGCTGACTATTGGTTAATAGGTCGTTCTCTTCGAGGTAGTACATAATATTCGAACAAAGTATATGTTCCGAAATCCTACTGCAAATCGACGTCAATGAGATAGGCCTGTAATTTTGGGGATCACTCCTATTGCCTTTCTTGAATATTGGAGTAACTTGGACAACTTTCCAGTCTTTGGGTACGAATCTTCCGCTGAGTGATCGGTTGTAAATTATAGCTAAGTACGGAGCTATTGCATCAGCATACTCTGAGAGGAATCTAGTT
The DNA here is from genome assembly GCA_026315105.1 of Locusta migratoria. Taxonomy (NCBI): domain Eukaryota; kingdom Metazoa; phylum Arthropoda; class Insecta; order Orthoptera; family Acrididae; genus Locusta; species Locusta migratoria. The sequence continues at coordinate 686,250,455 of CM048744.1, read as the reverse complement.
GGTATACAATCTGGCCCGGAAGATTTATTTTTGTTTAGTGACTTAAGTTGTTTTACTACTCCAGGAACATCTACTTCTAAGTTTCGCATGCTGGCAGCTGTTCTTGGATTGAATACTGGAGTGTTCACTTCGTCTTCTTTGGTGAAAGAATTTCGGAAAGCTGTGTTTAGTAATTCTGCCTTAGCAGTACTGTCGTCGGTAGTATTACCATTGCTATCGCGTAGTGAAGGTATTGTTTGTGTTTTGCCGCTAGTGTACTTTACATATGACCAGAATTTCTTTGGATTTTCTGCAAGATTACGAGACAGGATTTCGTTCTGGAAACAACTATAAGATTCTCGCATTGAAGTCCGCGCTAGGTTGCGAGTTTCAGTAAAAGATTGCCAGTCTTGCGGATTCTGTGTCTTTTTAAATTTTGCATGCGTTTTTCTTTGTTTCTGCAACAGTGATCTGACCTGTTTTGTGTACCACGGGGGGTCAGCCCCCTCTTTTATTAATTTATTTGGTATAAATCTCTCGATTGCTACTGATATTATGGCTTTGAAAGTAAGCCACAACTGATCTACACTCGCATTTTTAGTTTTGAAGGACTGGAGACTATCACTCAGGAAAGCGTGAAGCGAATTTTTATCTGCTTTATTGAATAGATATATTTTTCGTTTATTTTTGGTGCATTTGGGAATTTCGATATTCAGTCTCGCTACTACAACTCAATGTTCGCTAATCCCTGTATCTGTTTTGATGCTCTTTACTATCTTGGGATTATTTGTTGCTAGGAGATCAAGAGTATTTTTGCAACCACGTACTATTCTAGTGGGTTCATAAACTAACTGTTCAAAGTAGTTTTCAGAAATAGCATTCAGAACTAGTTTGGACGATGTTTTATATTTGCCCCCGGTTTTGAATACGTAATTATGCCAACATATCGAGGGTAAATTAAAGTCGCCACCGATTATAACAGTATGCTTCGGATACCTATTTGAAATATGATTCAAGCTTTCTTTGAACATTTCTGCAACCGCATCGTCTGAGTCAGGGGGCCGATAAAAAGATCCAATTATTAATTTATTTCGGTGGTCAGGTATAACCTCTACCCAGACCAATTCACAGGAAGTATCTGCCTCAATTTCGCTGCAGGATAAACCGTTTGTAACAGCAATAAACACGCCACCCCTGTTTTATTTATTCTATCCTTTCTGAAGACCATTTGGCCCTTTGAAAAAATTTCGGCCGAATTTATCTCAGGCGTCAGCCAGTTTTCAGAACCTATAACGATGTGTGCCTCAGTACTTTCTATCAGCGCTTGGAGCTCTGGAATTTTCCCAACACAGCTACGACAATTTACAACTGTTACAACAATGGTTTTTAGGTCTGCTTTCTTCCCGTGTCTGACCTGTCCCCTTTGAGACTGAAACCCATTTTGTTTATTCTCGAGGCCATCTAACCTAAAAAAAACCGCCCAGTCCACGCCACACAGCCCCCGCTACCCGTGTAGCCGCTTCCTGAGTATGGTGGACTCCTGACCTATTTAGCGGAACCCGAAAACCCACCACCCTTTGGCGCAAGTCGAGGAATCTGCAGCCGACACGGTCGCAGAACCGTCTGAGCCTCTGATTCAGACCCTCCACTCGGCTCTGAACCAAAGGTCCGCAGTCAGTCCTGTCGACAATGCTGCAGATGGTGAGCTCCGCTTTCATCTTGCAAGCAAGACTGGCAGTCTTAACCACTTCTGATAGCCGCTCAAAACCATCTCTTCCGATCCAAAGCGACACACATCATTGGTGTCGACATGAGCCACCACCCGCAGCTGGCTGCACCCTTCACCCTTGTTATGTCACTAGGCTAAGGACTGTCCAAAACACTTTATTTCTTATAACTGTGATCAATAGAACCCGGATACGGGCCCCTGAAAAATCGCATTTTGACACAGGGTGTTTTCAAACATTAGGACAGTTGAGGTTCGTTGTATGGAACATCACCGTCATACTCGTTTACAGTCGGCTGTTGCTGAACATTGTCTGAATGAGGGACAGAAGATGTTATATAATGAGACAAAAATGATTGCTCCTTCCTCTCGCTATTGGGAATGTATTTTTAAAGAAACGATGGAAATTCGTATGGCCGATAATATTATTAATAGGGACAAGGGCTTTACTTTAAGTAAGACTTGGAACCCAATTTCGTCTGAGATTAAACAACAACGGTCTTCATTTCGACCTGCAGTTTCTTTTAACTAGTCTTGTTTCGACCCATCGTTATGCTGATTTTCTCCACTGGCGCGCTACCAGTTCTATTGCGAGTAGAGGGTCTCTACCTTGTTTTCGCTCACGCACAGTGTGCAGTCAGCGGTGTATACAGGAGCCTCTGTTCTGTCTCAGTTTCGCTCCCGCCTCCGCCTCCTGAAACTCCTTGTTGGGCCAACCTGGGGCCTGAACCCTTCCACCGTCCTCCATACCACAGACAAAGATATACAGACGGGAAACCTCCATAAGGGCCCGGTCACATGCACAGGGGTGTGGGAAGGAAAGGTTCTGTAATATGTCCCATGATGGCGCTGAGGTCAGAAGCAGCCCTTTAAAACTGGCCAGAGCAGGCGGCAGGTGGCGTCTGCCCCCACCACCACCTCCCCTCAAACGCGGGCAAGCCGGACCAAGGTCTTTGAGCCGGACACAGCCGTGTCCTCGTGGAAGGCGGCACGAGCTCTCCCCTCATCCTCCACTCCACGCGGCCCTCTGATGTGCGAAAGGCACCCTCAGCAGCGATTCTAGTGTCGTCTACCGGTATTAAGCCGGGGAATCGCCTGATATCTGCTGGCATCTTACGGAACTACGAGGGAAGTGTAAGACAGTGGTATGGAGGCTTCTTCTCTGTATATATTACTCTGTGTCCATCCGCCACATCCTCTGCGTCTCCCATCTTGCCTGGATCTGTGTTCCTCCGTCTTTCTACAAGTCCCTAGAGATCCTGGAACGCCACGTCCTCCGCCTCGCCTTCCGCTTCATTGAGCACCTTCGTCCCCATTTACTGTAAAATAGATCCTATTGTCCATCTCCTCCTCACCAATAACGGTCCATTGCCGCGCCATTACCATTGTATCCCCCTGCCCTCCACTTACCCACCCTCCCTTACCCTTTCCCATGGCAATTTCCGCACCCTCCTCCTGACTGGCGATGCCCTCCCTTCTCCTCTTCCTCCTCCCCCCCTCGCTCCTTGATCCCACCAAGAGGGCTCTGCTCCCCTCCTTCCTCGCCTGCCCTCCTCCTGCCAGTCCCTCTGGAATCCCACCTCCCTCTCCTTACAGCTTCTGAAGACATTCTACCCTCATCCTTTCGCCCAGCCTTGTGGCCCCTCCTCACCCTGTCCCCCACCTGTCGCCCCCTCCTTTTCCGGGCCACGCTGGAGTAGCTGAGCGGTCTGGAGCGTCACGTTACGGATCGCGCCGGCCGCGGTGGCCGCGGGGACTGAGGCGCTCCAGTCACGGTCTGCACGGCCACTACGGTCGGGGGTTCGAATCCCCCCTCGGGCATGGATATTTGTGCCATCTTAGTTCGTAAGTAGTTCATAAGTAGTTTGTAATTTTAGGGACTGATGACCCCGAAGTTAAGTCCCATAAACTATACAAACATTTGAACATTATTATTTTTTTTATTTATTTACTTTTTTTTTTTTTTTTTTTTTTTTTTTTTTTTTTTTTTTTTTTTTTTTTTTTTTTGATCGCAGCGGCCGCAGTGGCCGAGCGCTCTGCGGCACGCGAGTCAGTCGGCACGGCTACTACGGTCGGGGATTCGAATCCCCCCTTAGTATTAGCTAGTTCATAAGTAGGTTGTAAGTTTAGGGACTTATGACCAAATTAGTTTGGTCCCATAAGAATTACAAACATTTAACCCCTCTTCGCCTCCACCCCCCCCCCCCGGCCCTCTTTTGCAACTTCCCCATCTACACACCTCACATTCATAATCTCTGCATCGTCTCTGTCCCCTACGGAGTGTAAATCGTCAGTGCTTTTTTAACACAACTGCAAACGGCCATCCTGCAGCCGACGCCTGTGATTTTTAACTGTCCGTGTGACTCATTGCTTCAGTGTAGGCTTTCTCCGTTTTCATCGCCTTGTGATGTTATGTAATACTGCACGCCTGTCACTCCATTTAAACGATGCTCATCTTCCATTTTGTCGCCATGTTATATGTATTGTCTTTTTTTGTACTTAATTTGTATTTTGTTATTTTCTTCGTTAATGTATAATTTCTATAGGCTGAAGACAGCCTCCGGTGTTGCTAGCCCGCCCCACTTGGGGAATGAAATAACAATAAAAATATTTTGAAAAACGTCTCAGTTTCCGGCGAGTAAGTGCATTTGGCGTACTTACTCACGTGAAGATGGCAGCCAGTTGGTCTGCGGAAATATTGTCTAGTTGACGATGGTATCCGGCTACAGACCCGAGAAGAACATTATTAAGAAATCTAATTTGTAAAACAACTACAGATACAGTATCTAAAGTGTCACTAATGGAAGAAATATCTCAGCCCTTCCATAAACACTGGTGTTCCTTTTTATGTTCTAGAAAAAAAAATTAATTGGAAACTGCATGAATACAAAACCAGTTCGCGTCCCCCCCAAGAAAGCTCGCCAGGTGAAACCAAATTATAAAACAATGCTTATTCGTTCTTAAGTGTGAGAAGAATCGCCCCCTCAGAGTTTATTGCAGAGGGTCAGACAGTTAAGCAGGCTTTCTACTTGGAAGTTTTGAAAAGACTGCGAAGCAGTGTACGTCGGAAGCAGCCCGACTTGTGGCGTCAGGTGAGTGGTTTTCTATCACGACAACGCCCCTGCACACACAGCTCCATCTGTACGACAGTACTGTTGCCCGAAAACAGGGTGAACCCCAGGGCCGAATTCAGGGGAGGCCTGCAGCCCCAGGGCCTCCACCGGACATAGGGTCTCTACAGCCCACAATAAAGTTTTCTAGCTATACCAAATAATATGCAGACTTACATTTGGAATACAGAGAGAAAAATCTTAGTTCATCTGGCCTACACCATTGCATTACTAAAAACTGCAACTTGATTGATTATTATAATCTCATAAATATCAAATACCCTTCAATAACATTATCATTTTAAAGTTTGTTACAAAAGAATCAACTGAAGTGAGCAGATTATGCGAAAAAACAATATAAGCGCAGTTCTCTAATTGGTCTGCCCCCATAATGCCTTAGTATACCAAACGTCTCATAAATAGGCTCTGTTTCCCACCGACATTTTCACGAGTACGCCAGTGACAAATTGGTGCACATATCTACTCGACTCGAAGATATTGCTGACAACAACATAAATATGTTTTGTATATGTAGTTAGGTGTGCAAATAATTATTTCTTAACTGATTTTAATCAGATATTCACATAACTTACTGTGTAGAATAAATACGAAATAAATAAATAATTTCTGTAGTAATAGGAGAATATTATTTGATCGCATATTAATATTAAATAGTAGTTTTCTTTACCATTTTATAAGGAGAAGAATCGAGGTCTGAATTATCTTCTTTGTCGGTCTACACACGTTTATGCCAGTTTTTACTGTAATGTCCACGGATACTAGAATAGACGGTAGAAGTCACGCGCAGGTGGGGGGGGGGGGGGGCAGGCCGTGCGCTGTGACGTCACCCGGTGATCACAGCCGACATCAACGGCCGCCACGAAAAACTATTTGCTAAAAAAATATGATTTTTTTTTTTTTTTACATCTTACAGCTTGACATCTCCGCTCGATAAAGGATTGAATTTCTTTTTAGTATTCTGCATACTTTTTTGTGCTGTATAAATGAAGTAAATGGTTGCAATAAATTTTATGATTTTGTAGAGGTATTATTCATTTTAGATCATATGTTGCTGCTTATGAATGTTGTAAATATGTTGAAGTAAATAATTATTTCATGTATTAGTTTATTGTTCTCACTTCTTAAATCGTCAACTTCTTTAGTTAATTCAGCTACAATTATTCTATCATTGTCAACGGCAGTGTTCGCTGAGGGGGTTTAGGAATTAGTACACCTACTGATTTCCTCAACGGAATTGTTTATACAATTCACGCTGTCATCCTTATCATTTGTTGTTAACAATAACATTTCTACTTCTTTTCGGTTGTTCCGTCTTTCTACTTTGACTTCACGGCATTCAGAAGAACCTGTCTTGACTACGTCGATGCACTTAGGCAGCTTCTAAGTAGGGGCCGCATCTGCTTTTAATATACGTTTCAGTGAAAGGTTTAAAAGTTCATTTTTCAAGTCTCTAACATAATCAGACTCTTTAAAATGTTATGAACATACTCGACCAGTATCAGAGTTGAGAGCTACACGCCTTCATCCACTTTAACGTTACCCCTTTATCTCTCGGAAATCTGTGAAATATCGCATTCTTCTGTCTGCCGTGGTTCGTATAGTACGCAAAAGCACAACACGCCATCGTCACTAATAGGCTATCACGTATCACTTACAACTATTTAGTACGTACACATACTATAAAGAGCCAGAGGGAAACCATTTCTGTGGATATACAACGCTTTGGTCGCGCGGGAAAACTCTGGTGACGTCAGTGGCGTGGCATACGACTGCGCATCCGGCGGTTGACCCCTACCTACCGTCTATTATAGTATCCGTGGTGGCGTCAGTCACCCCGTTTACATGGACTCCCAAAACCGGATTTCGTAAACCGATTTCCCAATTCCGCTTTTGGATGGTCATGTAAACACTCCAAAATCGATTCTGGAAATCCGATTCCCTAAAGCGGTTTTCCAGTTCCACAATCGATTTTCGTGCCCATGTAAACGCAACCGTTTTTGAAATGTTCTTGGCTTGTCAGATTGTGTTTTCTTGTTAAGAATTTTCGGCACATATGGAAAGAGTGATATTTTCTAATGTGAAATAAAAGTATAAATATTAGAGTAAACATAAATCTACGTATTTAAGTAAGGAAAAATAGCGATTGTGCTGACTAAATCAGGAACTGAATCAGCTGTTTTTCAAAAAAAATGTTCAAATGTTTGTTAAGCTTATGGGACTTAACTACGGGGTCATCAGTCCCTAAACTTACAAACTACTTATGAACTACTTACGAACTAGGACGGCACAAATATCCATGCCCGAGGGGGTGATTCGAACCCCCGACCGTAGTGGCCGTGCTGACCGTGACTGGAGCGCCTCAGTCACCTCGGCCACCGCGGCCGGCGCTGTTTTTCAGCCGCCATGTTAAGTGGATTAGGAAATCCGATTCAGGCTATGCCATGTAAACACGACGGCGAAAAACGGTTTACGAAAATCGGTTTTCGTCTTCCGGAAGATGTGTTGCATGTAAACGTAGTGAGTCTTGGAGTTACCAAGTGTCCACCTCGTAGCGACCTTGTAAGCAGTGAATACACGAAATTTCGGACATGAAGGTCACACTAAGTGACTCTTAAGATTCCAGTCCTGGCAATGATGCTTTGTTAGATGAAACTACCATTCAAAATCCATGGTCAGAAGTCATCCGCCGCAATCGAAGAAAGGCTACTGCGACCAAAACGACAAGCTGTCATTCAGAGAGGTACCGCGCAAGCAGCGGGGAAAAACCTATGGATCTACGTCGGCCGACTCAGTGGTGAAACGACAGTACAAGATATAACTAAGCACATCAAAGAGAAACGAATTCATAAAGTGTGAAATGCTTAATACAAAGGGAAATAACAAAGCTTTCAAAGTGGCAGTTCCTGCTTAATACCGAGAGGAGATTTTCAACCCAAACTTTTGCCCAGAAGATGCCACGGTTTGTTCCTTTCGTTCACAACACTAATGAGCCGAACTGTATCCTCTAGAACGTTGAAAGGGCAGGCACCTGCGTTCACATAGCTTACATCGTCTAAGGCTAGTTTCGTGAGCAAGCGGAGGATTTGTCCGGTGTTCTCTAGCCACTAAAGTCTCCAAATCTGGATGTTATTGAGCTCTTTTGTGAGATTTGGACAGAAGGGTGTGTGTCGATAACCACCTACATCACAGTTAACGTATCTTGACACTATTTCGCACGCAGAATTGTATAAGAACCGTTTGAAACAGCACAGGTCCTGTATTTACCCATTCCGAGACGTCTACAATCTGTTTAGACTTTAGTCACGGTAATGCGTTGCGTTCCTGGTGTTTTCATATTTTTTGTCCATCTACTGTATTTGCTGTAGCGCATTTAACAGTTCCCTATGCGTAGCATGAAATGAGATATTGTTCACGATACGTTACTTTCTCGTTTCTTAAAAAAGAAAGATTTTGTATTTAGTAGACTGAAAATGTTAACATTAATGACTTAAATTATCGGAACACTTGTACACAAGGAAATAAAAACCTTTCGCCACGTGGGATTCCTCTGTCATTAGAAACCCAATTATAACTCAACTGCCGAGTATTTCCTTCCCCTCTTGAGAATATACTTTAAAAAAGATAAAGCAGATACTTTGCATACAAACAATGTATGCAAACGCGAGTACCGCAAAGCAGTTCAAATCGTATCTCCTGAGAGCAGCCAGAGAGAGAAATTTCAATATATGTGCTGCCATCTGTTGGAGCTCGGGCGAACTGCGTCCTCTACTGGCACGCTCCAGAAACGACAGATTTAATGTCTCGATGTAGATGACAAAAATAAGGATATAAAACGCTAGCGCCAGTTCTGGCTATTGCATTCGAATTCAAATGTTATATAGAAAGTTCTTTTCAACTTGAAATTACTATTCGTTTCTCAGGACGAAGTGCTTCCAAAACTCATTTTCTTCCTTTCCGATTCGTAGCCACCAAAACAATTTTGTGATAAAAGATACGGTGTCTGTTCTTTCGGACACAGTCGTATTCATGCCTTTAACAGGCAAATAATTCCTGGGCGTTCGTAATTATGTGATAGGAATACACTGAGTAGAGTGTTGTTTTTACGTTCTCGTTTCTCGTCGTCGGAAACAAATTCAAGGCGAGTGTTTACATCTTAGGAGCGTTTTCTTTGTCGTCTGTATCAGTCACTGAACCTTGTGGGATACGTAACTTATGTTAATCAGTGTCAAGTGAGTGAAAGAAGTCCTTTTCATTGTATCATACATTTAAAAGTTTTTCCGCGTTCAGTTCAAGTACTGAAGGTTCGTGAACAGTGGCTTTCACTTTAAATGTTATTATTTTTATTTTCTGCGCAATCTATGAAAGATTATAATTTTAACTTCCTAAGTACGTTATCATGAGACACTATCTTTCTTCAAGTGCCTGTCAGTACAGTTTGCAGTGTATAACGCTATCCCACCATTCAAAGAAGCTTGTGACCTGTCATTAACCACTAACCTGAGCAATATCCCATGATGTGGACGATAAGCAGTGCGGACAGGAAGAGAATAGAGGCTTTTGAAATGTGGTGCTACAGAAGAATGCTGAGGATTAGGTGGGTAGATCGCATAACTAATGAAGAGGTACTGAACAGAATTGGTGAAAAAAGGAATTTTTGGCATACCCTGACTAAAAGAAGGGATCGCTTGGTAGGACACATTCTTAGACATCGGGGAAACGTAAATTTAGCATTGGAGGGAAGTGTGTGGGGTAAAAATCGCAGAGGGAGACCAAGAGACGCGTATAGTAAGCAGATTCAAGTGGATGTGTGTTGCCGTTCTTATGAGGAGATGAAAAGGCTTGCTCAGGATAGGGTATTGTGGAGAGCTGCATCAAACCAGTCTTCGGACTGAAGACCATAACAACAACATCCCATGATGAGGGTGAGTTGTGCAAGTATGCATTTCACAGGATCCAACAAATAACGTTGCTTTATTTACAACAGAGATCAAGTGGCTAAGTCATTTTTTAGTCACGCTCAAGCAACGTTGCAGATTGTTAGTCTTTGAGTAAAATTCTACTATCCAAGGGCTCCCGTACGGAAATGCCGATGGGACAAGTCCTAATAAGCGAGAATTAGTTTACATATATGAAAAAGGTTATTGAATTTTATGGAAATACAAAAGGCCGCGCAGAACGGCCGCGTGGTTGAAGCCGTCATGCTACTGCGTGGGCGGTCGTTTCCGTCGGAGCTTCGAGTCCTCCATCGGGCATGGATATATATATATATATATATATATATATATATATATGTGTGTGTGTGTGTGTGTGTGTGTGTGTGTGTGTGTGTGTGTGTGTGTGTTGTTCTTAATGTTAGTTTGTAAGTCTAGGAACTGATGACCATATCAATTTGTTCCAATAGGTTTACAAACTTTTGAACATTTGAAATACGAAAGAAGGAGTTGCGAAGAATGGATAAAGTAACGTATAAATTATGTAAAAACAGGGAGAAGAAATAAAATGTTTGCGGTTTGCCGATGAGATAGTAATTTTGTCAGAGACTGCAAAAGATCTGGAAGAGCAATTGAATGGAATGGACAGTGTCTTGGAAGGAAGATATAAGATGAACATTAACAAGAGTAAAACGAAGGTAATGGAATGGAATGTCAGAAAGTCAGGCGATGCTGAAGGAATTAGATTAGGTAATGAGACCATAAAAGTAGTAGATGAATTTTGTCGTTTGGGTAGCGAGATAACTTCTGATGGCCGAAGTAAAGAAGATATAAAATGCAGAATGGTTATGGGGAGAAAAACGTTTCTAAAGAAGCGAAACTTGTTAACATTCAATATTAATTTAAATGTTAGGAAGTCCTATCTGAAAGCATTTGTCTGGAGTGTAGCACTGTATGACAGTGAAACATGGACGATAAGGAGTTCAGACAAAAAGAGTATAGAAGCTTTTGAAATGTGATGCTACAGGCGAATGATGAAGATTAGATGGGTAGATCACGTGATTAATGACGAGGTGCTAAACCGAATTGGGGAGAAAAGGAGTATCTGGCATATCCTGACTAAGAGAAGAGATAGATTGGGAGGACACCTTCTGAGATATCAATGAATTGTCAAATGAGCATTAGAAGGAAGTGCATGGGGTAAAAATCGTTGAGGGAGACCGAGGGATGAATACAGTAAGCAGATTAAAAAAGATGTAGGTTGCCGAACGTATTCTCAGATGAAGAGACTTGCACAGGACAGGGTAGCGTGGAGAGCTGCATCAAACCAGTCTGCGCACTGAAGACCACAACAACAACGATGTAAAAACATACAAAATTGGCAGCACTGTACTACCTGTCTTGACAGATATTGCCGTCTGCCGGCCGCGGTGGCCGAGGGGACTAAGACGCTTCAGTCACGGTCTGCACGGCCACTACGGTCGGGGGTTCGAATCCCCCCTCGGGCATGGATATTTGTGCCGTCCTAGTTCGTAAGTAGTTCATAAGTAGTTTGTAAGTTTAGGGACTGATGACCCCGTAGTTAAGTCCCATAGACTTTACAAACATTTGTATTTTGTATTGCCGTCTCGGAATGGTTGTACGTATTTCGAAAGCTATTTCTGAACACATTTTGAACCGTTCATAATGTAGTTTGTCAATTATTTCCTTGCCGACAGCAAAGAAACAGCTATCAGGATTACTATTATGTATATAAGATATTTACATTTATTGGCGTTGCGCGAACAACGTTTAAAGCGTTTTTGTATAGCTCTCTTAAAAACTTCCATTGCAAAATTCCGAAACCGCTTTAATAAAGAATCAATCTTCACGACTTGTAAAAAGCACCCTTAACGTTAACTTTTGCGGGGTAACAGCCTTTGTCAGTGGCTCCCCATTCCCAACACGCAACGCTCACTAATTCCTCCTAAAAACACTCATTCTTCAGAGTACACTCATTTCATATGTAACTCTTTCGATGAAACTTAGTGGACGTCACGTGACTTCTATCATTCGAATGAGACCTGGACAATGATATTACTTCGCCCACCCACACATTTTAAAAATTATCACGTCTGGAGGCTGCAATAAGGACACTATGGCAGTGGCGGATGTCAGATACATTATATTGGTGTGCACCGAGCACCAGCAGCGAAATATTTTGAAACTAGTACAGAAAAACTTGAAAAGGACAAACAAACAGAAAAATAGTCAATGCACCGGCTTTAAAATGAATAATTTTCTGAGAAAACCTCATTTTTCTTTCCTTTCATTCCACGTTTCCACAAGAACTCAAAAAATAAAGAACATATTCATTTGATTTACGTATGTGCTCGGTGAGTCTTTGTTCCTAAATATTTATTTACTTTCTCGTTAATCCATAGCAGACCGAGCCGCAGCAAAGCGTGCCCGGGTTTGGGATAGTTTATTTAGTTAGCCCTTTATTTGGCAATGTTGATCTCAAGCAACATCAGAATCTCAACATGTTTCAGACTTCGTGATTAAATGGACAATGCTGTTTACAACCAATATTTAAGCTCTGACATGCTGCAATGTTGCATTATCGCTTGCAAAAAGTTTCGGAATAGTTTGCATCCTTAGCAGATTCTGCAAGTGTATGTTAGCGGTGTATTAGTTTCTTTCTATTTTGTAGCTTTATTTTGTACTACACAAGGAAAACTGCATATGAACTGTAAGAGGTAACCTTGAAGACACGTTATTACGCAAAAGTATTAACTAATTCCCATCTGGGACATTCCAAATGGATTCCTGTTTACTGCGAAGAGGAGGCCTGGCAGACTAGTATGGAAAGGACAACCAGTACAGAAGAGGAAGAAAACATCATCTCCTGTACCGGTGAACGATGTACGATATAACAGATTTCTTTATTTGCCAGCTTGTGGGCCAAAAAGGAAAAAGTAGACTTTGTGAAATGCGAAAACTGTGCGATTGTTCTGGACTTTGTACCAAAAAGGACTTTTTTCCATACATTTCACATGGAATAGTGTAAAATACAACAATTTTTACAGTCGCAAGAACAACACTGTAGTATTCATAATTTGCTTTTGTAGTACATATGAGCATTTTTTGGACAACGTTACTTACAAACAAGAAAAAAATTCATGACAAATTGTTCACATGACCATACACATCTAATTTAACAAACTTAAAGGATTTTCTTCACGTTATTTCTGTATGTGCCAAACGAAGGAATGAAACGTACATGTGTGTCTTTTTTAAACTATTATAAGTGCGCAACTGTAAACAACTGTTTGTAAATATAAACAGATATATCCAATATCGCTCTAAACAGCAATCAAAGGATGAAAGATGATTAAACAAATAAATAAATTACTCGGGCGGATACCAGACAGCGCGAGGAAAGCACTTATAGACATTAGCAGAAAGACACACAGATCCAGCAACCTAAAGATTAAAATCTGTTTTTTGCATGAGGGAATTGAAGAGCACGATTTTTTTCTGACTCGAAGAACAGCGCCAGAATCATAAAAAAGTTCACAATGACATGTTGAGATACATTTCCAAACAGGTGCCTGAATCATACCAACAGGGAGTCTCCTAGAGAAAGAAAAAACTGGCGGCATGGTTAAGGTGGCAGCAGAAACCTACATTTACATTTCTTGTGGTTTCCCCAAAATCCTTTAAGGTAAATTCCAGAATAGTTCATTCGAAAAGAACTTATGAAATTTCTTGGCACCGTCTTTCATAATTGGTGCTTGCTCTAATACCGCATATCTTTAGACGAGTCGTTAAACTCTAAACCACCTTTCATTTTTGCGATGCGATTTCCGTCAAACAAATCTTGAATAAGTTACAAACACCTCAAAATTCAACCAGTGAACACACATACGCATTCACACAAATTGGGCTTTCAGAGCACAAGGTAATCAGGTCACAATAAGAAAGTTCTAAGAAAAATAGACATGAAGTTTTCGCTGAATGTATAATTATAGGTAAAAGTTCGCACCACTGTAAAATGTTTAAATCATAGAATATGTATCTGCATATCAAAGAAGGGTAATGGTAAATGCTATTCTATGCTCCCTAGAATTAAAATGCAAAGTTTTTGACTTGTATCTTCCTCTTTAGTCTCGGGTTTTATAAAGGAAACAGTAAATAAAATACATTTCTTGAAAACATTATTATAGTTTTATTTTTCGTGTCTGCCCGTAAAAATATTTACAAACAGGAAGTTTTGTAGTTCGGATTCAAAGAAAAATGTGTTCACTGTCGTCTGCTTGCTACTGAAATACCGTGGAAGCTGTTATCACACACAAAGGTCTTGAAAAAAGAAAAAGAAGAAACAAAATTATTCACAAGCAAAATGTATGGTATTAAAGCCCCCATGTCTGCTTTTCTTAGACCAGAACAACGCCCACTAAACTTACGGCCGTCATTATGTTAACGAACTCCCCATTACATTGAGTACCAGAGAACTGTGGCTGGAAGCAGAGAAGATGGACCAGCGAAAGATGACTGCAAGCGATGGGCAGTGTCAGCAGAAAGCGTGAGTGACAAGCTATAAATTCTCTTTTCTCTTGTTTTCCTTTTCATGACGTCGACCGAGGTAGCAGCTAAAGCGGCCAGATGCAGGCACAGTTAGAAATGTTCAAATGTTTGTAAATCTATCGGACTCAACTGCGGGGGCACCAGTCCGTAGTTACAAACTACTTAAACTATGTTAAACTAACCTAAGGACAACACAAACACCCAAGTCCGAGGGGGGACTCGAACTTCCGACGGAAAACGACTGCGCGCACCGCAGCACGGCGCCCCAATGCACGCGGCTAATCCGCCGCGGCGCACAATTAGAGTCTCTTAAGGTAACGGAGAGTGTAGAGTCAACCTCAGGTACGGTAATGACATATACTACTGCCGCAACTTTGGTAACTCCGTTTACTGAAAAACCAGAGGAGGATGTATTCACCGTCTTTGACCACTTTGATACAGCCCCCAAGGTGGGGAATTGGTCGAAAGAGGAGTTATTAATGCTTAATTTAATTGGGGAGGCCAGAACAATTGTTATGTACTATGACAATGTACGGGAAGCTAAGACTTTTTGAAGAATTTCAGGAGAGATTAATAGAGAAGCTTTCGGCAGAGAAAACTGAACGGAATTTTTCTGAAAAAATGGGATTCGATCGAAGTTTTTGTAGACTGGATCAGTAAGCTTAATATCGGCACCAGAATGCAAAGCAACATTCGAAAAATTTTGAAGGAGTTATTGACATCAAGTCCTGTATTGTTTTTTCCTTGATTTCAGTAAACAGTTCATACTCTCGTGTGATGCAACGATACCGTATTAGGCGTCGTTCCAAGTCAGGAAATTAATGGTTGGCTTATTGCGTCAAGACAAATAGCGCGGAAAGAAATTATTCAACTAAGAAAAGGGGGATGCTAGCTTTAATTCTTGGTGTAACGTACTTTCAGTACGATGGACGGCGATTCGAGGTCGTGTTCGCAAATTAATTGCGACATCCTATGTTTTTACATTAACAATAGAACATTCCGTTTTCTCGGAATCGACACATACAGTTCATGTTTAGTTTCAGCAAGATGGGTATACGCAAGAAGACGTGTACTGCTGTAGCAATTGCTTTATAAAGGAAATAAGAGGTAAAACTAAACTACCCAAATGCTCTCGTCTACAAGAATTATCGGAAGGTGCAGAACTGGATATTAAAACCATAAAAGAGGTGGATTACAGGAAGACGTGGATGTAGTTCGAAAACTTACTTCCCCGATACCTGTCGAAATACTGGTTGGGAGGGGGAAATAGGAGACAGCGATACATCGATCTAAGGGTTTCGTTTAGTTTAAACATACAGAAAGAACGGTCTGCTGATTTGCAAAAATAAATGTAAACTTTAAATTCTCTGCAGAAATTCCTTGGAAGTGCAGTCTAGAAGAGCAGGCTGTGTGTCGATTCGTTCTCTGTCTGTCTGAGTACAATCAGGAGGACTGATAACATCTCTTGCAGATCCATATTTAGACGCATTCCTGTTCCTGTACCACTGCAGGTATAACGGCGTTTGATTCACAGAATGGTTCTCGTCGTCTGTTGTGGATGGTCGGTAAATTACTCTGTGTGTAAGCTGCAGTGTTCGAAATCTAAAGTTTCTATGCAGACTTTGTGCTTGAATTATGAGATGTTCTTGCACATTTTCGCTATTTCCGTCATTAAATTCGATGTTTTTTTTTAATTAACAATAGGTATTCTGTTGCTGCTGTTGATGTGTTACCGAAAGAGTGTTTGTTAAGATGGACACACACATTTGTGGAGATCTAACGCGCGCTATTTTTAACACGTTCGTCGGTTGCTGCACGCGCAGTCCAAACGAAGAGCATGGTGAGAGAATGCTTAAAATCATAAAACTTTATGATATTTTGTTTAAACATTTAGCATCTGTTTATCGATAGGACTGTAAGATTTGTTTTATGTAGCTTGCCGAGAGAATACTGTGTGTGTGTGTGTGTGTGTGTGTGTGTGTGTGTGTGTTTGTTTGCGATCGAAGTGGAGATCGAGCTGTAATCAAATTGCTGTTAACACCTCTAGACATCGAAAGAGTGTTAAGATGGACACACAAGTATGTATCATTCGCTACCATTACATCCGTTCGCTATTTTTCTATTCTTTTAACACGTCTTTTGGTTGTTGCACGCATCATCTTTACGAAGACCTACATTTATTTTGCCCAGGCACCTTAGGCGGCGAATAATTTCCGAAATATGGAACAGTTTTTTAGATAGTCCTAAATGTTTGACTTGGTTAGAATTGTTTTTAAAAATTGTCGATAAATGAAGGTAGATTATACAACACTTACAGTACACAAACTCGTAGCATTACACTGAATTTATTTATGCTGTGTCTATATTTACCTGCAAAATTGCGTTCCATACGAGTTATAGTTAAGGTTCGATGTATTACGTTACTTAAACTGTGTGTACCGATTCCAGGAAAACGTAATGTTCTAATTATTAATGAAATATCATAGGATATCGCAATTAATTTGATAAGCAAATTAGGAATAAAAAAATAATCGGCAGCGGTGGTGGGTGGCCTGGCGACAGGTGGGGTTGGTAGTGATTAGTTGTGGATGCGGTCAACTTGTTTACGAAACTCTCGTGCTAAGTACAGCTACATGTTTGATGTTATCAGTTATTATTGCAGGTAATTGTACGGTCCGAAGTACGGTTATAAATCATATAATTGGCTCATTTGTTTCAATGCTGTTGTAGGACACAGTAATACAACATGTAAGTCAGTCAGTAACTTCTTTTGTAATTTTTTATTTTATATATAATTTATTTATTTATTTGTTTTTATTGTTATTATTATTATTAGTTTTTTTCTGTTTCGAGTGCCGGTCCGGGTCTCTCGGGGGCGGCAAATCTTTAGGACTGTCGTTGGGGTGGAGGTGGGGGCGTCGACAGGGGTGGGCTCTGTTGTCACGCAAGTGCCCACTTGTGGAGGCGGTCATGTTGTTTAAGAGAACGTTACTTGTTATTTGTCATTCGCCCTTAAGATTGTCATTGTCTTACTAAGTATAATTACATGTTTGATGACAATCATCCTTACGTGCGCTATTGTCTGTCGTGTCCTTCAGGGAAGGACGGGTGGCGTCGTCCTTTGATTAGCGGTCGGGCAAGTGGCTTAGGCCGGTATTACACTATCAAATTATTTGTCAAAGAAATGGACAAAGAAAAATTGGACGTAATGTAATGCGAACATCGTCCAATATTTCATCCAATCTCGGCCTCGGCCTAGATTTGATCAAAGAAATCGCTCGTCTTCTGTTTCCTGCAGTGAGAAATGTGACCGCTTGGAGCGCTAGTAGTATACAGCTTCCTTACCACTACAGCTGTTTTATTTGGAGGTTAAATATCTGACATTACTTGGACATAACGTTCGTATTCGTAAACATGGCTAGTAGTGGAATGTTTGTGTAGTGTTTTCTAGCAACAACAAAATTTTAAAAATCAGATGGGGCGTTGTATAACAGTTGACAAGGCCAATTCACACTGTCCGTCACGTCAATTCGCATAGCCCAATTCTCTGCGGCAAAAGTGAGGTTGAGTTACAATCCGTGATGTAAAAAAGTCATTATATACTATCGGAATTTAAGTAATACCCCTAATCTTAATACAGCCGAAGCAGATTTTAGAATGTATGATTTTCGTAATGTGGTGTGCTAAGTTCTGGGAAATGAAAAAACTTT
Organism: Locusta migratoria; assembly: GCA_026315105.1. Lineage (NCBI taxonomy): Eukaryota > Metazoa > Arthropoda > Insecta > Orthoptera > Acrididae > Locusta > Locusta migratoria. Next base: position 686,232,409 of record CM048744.1, on the reverse strand, counting down.
CAAAATATCGACATCTGTTTGCAAGCGAATCTATGAACATATAAATACGTCAGCCAATTTTTGTAAGGAAATAAATAGAGCCTATTTACTTTATCAGCAATGTTTTCCCCCTTACATTTTAATAACGTCATAAACAATTTAGATTATCCTCTTTGTCAGTGCTCACACTTTCCATTTAAAACTTTATTTAATGAAACTTGCTTTATCAACTTAACAATCTTATTCGTATACACTGTTTGAGTCAGCCTTTTTGTTACTCTATTGCAAACTGCGAAGGATGAAGAGCGACAAAATAATTAGCAGTGAAGGGCCTGGCTGTTCTGCCGACGGAATAAAAAAGAAAAATCCTCCCAGTCCCGTAACAAATTTTATTTATCTCGCTCTGACACCCATGGTTTCATCCAAGTGCGTTTCCTTTTCTTTTTTCCCTCCTCTTCTAAATGCAGACACAACGCAACTGTAGTATAAACAATAGCTGAGCATTACACCGCCATTTTGAAGCAAATTTGACAAAATATTAGATGATAGTGTAATACCCCCTTTTGCGTTTCATCCAATTTCTTTGTCAAAAAATATGACCAATATTTCATCCAAGTTTTTCGTCCAATTCTTTGTCCAATAATTTGATAGTGTAATACCGGCCTTAGGGTGGAGGAGTGGAGGTAACGGTACTCGCGCGATGCATCATGGGTAGAATCTCAGTGGGGGTCGTATGCCCACTGCTACATTACTATAGCATTTGTCTGGAGTCTAGCAATTTACAGGAGTAAAACTTGAATGATAAGGAGTTCTTATTAAAGCATGATAGAAGCTTTTGATGTGTGGTGTACAAACTAATGCTGAATATAAGATACAAAGATCGAGTAGCTAATGAGGAGGTGCTGAACAGAACTGAGGAGAAAAGACATTTCTGGCATTGACTAAGAGAAATGATCCATTGGTGTGACACATTCTAAGACATCAAGGAATCGTCAATTTAGTATATAAGGTAAATTTCCGGGGTAAAAATCAGAGAGGGATACCGAGGGACGAATACAGTAAGCAGATTCAAGTGGATGTGGGTTGCCATTCTTATAAGGAGATGGAGAGGCTTGCACAGGATAAAGAAGGGTGGAAAGCTGCAAAAACCTGTCTCTGGACTGAAGACCAATACAACAAAAGTGTTTGTTTACAGGCTGATCTTTTTCCGCGATGTACAAACGCTACAGATTGAGAGGTGAAACAACACAGAACAGAAAAACTTACGTCCCGAAATGCATGGTGCATAGTTTCCTTGTTAGAGAGCTTTTATTCAATCGTACTTTGTTATGTTTCATATCAGAATTTTATGACTATAGTGTACCTTATCACAGTCGATAAATTTCTTATTGGATTTGACAGTGAATGTATTTTTATATAAACGATCTCACACGACATGGCTGACTTTATTGTTGTCGTAATTAATGATGAATACCTGGCAAAAATGTCTAAAACGAACACTTCTGTATTTTTATATATAATGACAGACATTTTCGTGTATTATACCTTCACATGCCATCTGATATAGACGCCATCTTGTTTGTTTACAAAATTGTCACCAAAGACTATAGAATCAGTATAATGATCACATAGAACCTGGAGTTCTCTGACTAATATTCACCTACTCGAATAATGTTATTTACGATTCTTATAATAGTCTATGACAAAAGAGTCAGCTCATCACAAACAGTTAATTTACCAATGGAACAGTACTTTCAAACAGATGTAAAATGGACAGTGTTCAAGAAGCAATCGAAATTCTTACTGTAATTGCCATATTCGACAAAAAATGTTATCTTGCTGTTATTGGTGTACGATACTTAAATACCATTATCATTTTTTTAATTTTAAAATTTTATATTTGACTCATGTTCGGTGATTGTTATTATTATTATTATTTATTTTATGGCCTTCATTGGACCACTCTAGTCAATATTAAAAAGGTTTTTACAAGTTGTTATTTTGCAGTAACACAAGTTAGTTCACTACTTATTCAACATAATTCAATAATACACAGGTTATACTAATATTATTGCATTTTTTTATTATATGAAAGATGTTTTGCTCTTCTGTCTGCCCAATAAGTCTTCATTCTTTCCGATATTTCTTTCTTTCCTTGTCTGAGATCACTCTTCCTGTAGTTCTTTTATTGATCTTCATTTGGAGCCTGGTTTGTGTGACTTGCAGTATTTTGATTGTCTCGGTTTTATTTTTAGGTCATCTACTGTAATTTTCAGTTCTCTAGTATCTTCCTTAATTTCAGTAATCTATTTAATATTGCTCTTACAATTCCACAATTTTTTCTAATTTTTTAAATTTTTATTTTACTAATTATGTTATTCTGGAGTTCTTATCAGATACCCAAAGAATGAGATGCGTTTCTTTCTGATTGTGCTCATTACTGGTTCTATTTTCTTATACACTGTTTCATTTGAAGCTATTCTTCAATGCCCATTTGTTTGATAATGTTTATTTCTATATGTCCTAATTATTCTTCTTCTTTCTGTCTTTAGTATTCTTTCAATTTCTACTGTATTCGAAGTTTTGAATACAGTTTCAGCTCCATATGTTATTTCTGGTTGTGTAACTGTTTTATAACGTTTTAATTTTGCAGCTATAGACAGGCTTTTTTGTTATATGTGATTTTGGTTATATAGTTTGAATGGTTTAGTTTTTTACTCTATTTTGCCATGATGGTTTCTCATTTATATTGAACGTTATTATTTCGCCTATATATGTAAATTTATAAACAAGTTTGATTTCCTGATCTCCTAGTGTTATTTTGTTTGCAAGTGGGGATCAGTTACCATAATCTCTGTTTTTTTCAAATGATATTTTAAGGCCAATTTTCTGCGCTATTTCTTATAGTGACTTAACTTCTTGTGTTGCCTAGGAGAGCAAGATCATCAGCAAATCCCAAAAAGTTTAAATTTATATCATTTTTCACACCTCCAATTCTACTTTGGATTATCCTTGTACCTTTCTCTCATTATATTGTCACGTTGCAATGGAAGAAGGCTTGACTTCGAAGGCAACTAAACACAGCACTTTACTCAAAGCACGTTTATTACGAACTCAACATACACGCAGCACTGACTGCCTCTCAGGCAGAGTGCTCTGCTATTTATACACAGACAGAATTTACCAGAAATTAGAAGGACAGTCAACATAAGAAACAAGTAGAATTTACAAGTGAACATAAGAAAGATGTAGAACCTTCTGGAATTGTAAATTACAAAGAAATAAATTTTTGCCGGTGGGCGGGATTGAACCGGCGACCTTCTGCTCCGCAGTCCGTGACGCTATCCCCTGCGCCACGCCGGCAGTTGGTGTTCGTGGTCTCTTGCGCCATTGCTCCCTCTCTTGGAGAAACAGCGACCCGCTGTTACGATCCCTGTGGAGCCAGCTGTAATGTCCTGGATCTTGACCGTGTCATGGGTCCTCTGTATGACAGTTCAAGAGAATCCTTCCCTTCTCCGCGATTATCGACGATAGACTTTCCTGTCGTGGCTTCATCAGGAACATTACCGTCCTTAGAGTCCTTGAACAAGAAGCCATTGTCGTCTACCTGCTCTTCAGGATCGTAGTAAGGCTTCATGCGCAGTACGTGAACACTGTCTCTTCGTTTTCGACGTTTCGACGACAGCTCATAATCCTCAACTTCGTATGTGACGTCTGACAGGCGGCGTATGACATGATACGGACCAAAGTATCGCTTCAATAACTTTTCTGACAGTCCTACCTTCCGTACAGAGGTAAAAATCCATACCAGATCTTCTGGGCTGTACACAACATGTCGGTGCTTGTCGTTATACCGCTGACGGTCCTTCTCCTGGGCGTCCAGTGTCCGTATGCGAGCCAGCTGTCTTGCTTCTTCGACCCTGGTGATGAGCTGTTTAACATAGTCATCCTGAGTGTCTTCCGGTTAGAACAGGAACAGTGTATCCATTGTCGTGTCAGCTTCACGGCCATGGAGCAGGAAAAACGGAGTGAAGCCTGTGGTGTCTTGTCTTGCGGTATTGTAAGCAAATGTCACGACTGGCAGAATTGTATCCCAATCCTTTTGCTCAACATCGACGTACATCGACAGCATGTCGGCGAACGTTTTGTTAAAACGTTCCGTAAGACCATTTGTCTGAAGATGGTATGCAGTTGTCATTCTGTGGACAATTTCGCAAAGTGACATTACCTCTGATACTAGTTTTGACTGGAATACTTTTCCACGATCAGATATAATGACACGTGGTGCTCCATGCTTCAAAATAAGTCTTCTACAAGGAATTTTGCGATCCCTGGAGCTTCTGCAGTCGGCACAGGTTTGGTGACAGCGTAGCGTGTGAGGTAGTCAGTGCAGACTATTATCCAACGGTTACCGGTTGTCGACTTCGGGAACCTCCCTAAAAGATCGATCCCAACTCGGTTGAATGGAGCTGCTGCCGGCGGAATCGGTACGAGATGTCCTGGAGGTAATTGCGGCACATACTTCCGTCGCTGGCACTCTTTACAGTGACTCACATAGTGCTTGACAGATCGGTAGCGACCTTTCCAGTAATACCTGCGTCTGATTCTGTCTAGGGTCTTCACGAATCCCAGATGACTGGATATTGGAGCATCATGGAAATATTTGAGAATAGCTGGCTGGAGATGAGCTGGAACAACAAGTAGCCATTTGGGGCCCAGTGGATCGTAGTTGCTCTTGTACAATGTTCCGTTTATAAGTTGGAACTCTCCATTGATCGGTTCTCCTTTCTCCAAGGTCTCTATCATTTTTAATAGTGTTGGATCTTCCCTCTGTTCAGCTGTAACGTCATCTAATTCAATTAGAGCTGAAATTTCATTAATGCTATTGTGTTCCACTAATGGATTCCTCGAAAGGCAGTCGGCATCCTTGTGTTTGCGCCCTTTCTTGAATACCCCTGTGACATCGTACTCTTGGAGTCTTAGTGCCCATCTTGCTAGTCGACCTGATGGATCCTTCAAGCTAGTCAGCCAACACAAAGAATGGTGGTCTGTCACGACGGTGAATGGTTTGCCGAATAAATACGGCCGGAACTTGTTGATAGCCCAAATAACCGCGAGACATTCTTTTTCAGTTGTAGAGTAGTTTATCTCGGACTTTGAGAGTACTCTTGACGCATAGGCTATCACTTTTTCGGCACCTTCCTGAACTTGTACAAGCACTGCACCAATCCCATAGCCACTGGCGTCTGTGTGAAGTTCCGTTTCTGCATTCTCGTTGTACAAGGCTAGCACTGGTGCGGAAGTTAGAGCCTCCTTAAGTGCTCGGAAAGCTCTTTCTTTTGTCTCATCCCAGTAAAATTTGGCGTCTCCCTGCAGAAGTTCTTGTAATGGACGTGCCTTGTTACAAAATCCTTTTATGAAACGTCGGTAGTATGAGCACAGCCCGAGAAAACTTCTTACATCACGAATGTGCTGAGGAGTTGGAAATTCTGTGACTTCCCTTACTTTATCTGGATCAGGACGGACCCCATCTCCGTTGACTAGGTGCCCCAGGATTTTTATCTCTTTGGCGACGAAGAGGCACTTCTTTGGACTGAGGCGGAGACCTGCAGCCTCAACACACTTCAACACAGTTGACAGGCGACTCAGATGTTCTTCAAATGTTTTCGAGAAAACGACAATGTCATCTAAATAGCAGAGAGACGTCGTCCACTTAAGGTGTCGCAGCAAGTTGTCCATCATGCGTTCGAATGTGGCTGGAGCATTACATAATCCAAATGGCATTACTTTAAATTATAGAGACCGTCAGGTGTAATAAAAGCCGTCTTCTCCCTGTCAGCTTCGTCAACCTCGATTTGCCAGTAACCTGTCTGCATGTCCATAGTTGAGAAATATGTAGCTCCTTTCAAGCAGTCTAAGGTGTCATCAATACGCGGCAATGGGTAGACATCTTTCTTTGTGATACTGTTCAGCCGCCGATAGTCGACACAGAATCGCCACGTGCCATCCTTCTTCTTTACGAGGACCACCAGAGACGACCAAGGACTCTCCGAAGGTTGAATAATGTCATCTCGCAACATCTTCTCCACTTCCTCCCGAATTATCCGTCTTTCAGCTGGCGACACTCTATACGAACGCTGGCTAATTGGCGGGTGGTCCCCAGTATTGATACGGTGCTTTATCGTGGGCCGTTTCGTCTGACTTTTCCCCTGCTGAGGTGTGAATGCACCCGAAAATTGGCGTAGTATACCTACCACCCGCTGGCGTTGTTCCTTGGTCAGTCCAGGCCCTATTGGCAGTTCCACGTTTGTTTCCTCCAGCGTGTTGTCTGTACTAACAGCAGGGCATGGGTCTTCATTGATGACATTGAGCTCACCGTCCTGGATTGGTTCAGCTGTCCCGATACACATTCCCTTGGGGATAAGTTGTGACTGCTCGTGACAATTTGTGATCCAAATCTCTCCTTGTCCACCGGTAATGCTTATGATAGCCGCTAGTATATAAATTTCTTTTGTGAGCCTGATAAACTTTTTACTATCAACAAGAACTTCACAGTTTAACCAGTCATCTGTGTTTGTGACTGCAACTCTTCTCATTGTCAACGGCGGTATCGTCACATTGTCAACGACGAATAACTTCCCAGAAAATTCTGTATTACGTGTATCTGGCGGAACAACTTCTTCAATTTGCAGCTCAGATCTTCCACAGTCAATGATAGTTTGGGATGCCTGAAGGAAGTCCCATCCGAGGATGACATTGTGACTACATTCTGTTAACACGACAAATTCAAACGGCTGCGTCCTGTTGTTGATGGTTATTCTTGCGACACAAGTTCCTGCTGGATGGACGTACTTTCCATTCGCGACCTTCAGCACAGTTGCTCCCGTATCACAGAACATTGTCTTCTTTAGTGTGCGGCGGTAATTATCCGATAATACAGAAAAAGAAGCTCCTGAATCAACAAGTGCCCGGACAGGTTGGTCGTCGATTATGACGTCGATGGGATTTCCCGACATCTTAGCGACTGTCGTCCATGGAGGATTTTCATCTGCGGCGGCCTCACCTCCTTAGATGGTCGCCTCGCTTAGTTTTCCTGGGCGCGGCGGCTAGGGGAGCGGCTGGTACCTCTGTACGGCGACGGTGTACGGCTGCGACGGGTCGGGGAGCGACCTCGTCTAGGGTACGGCGATGGGCTTCTTCCCATAGGTCGACTGAACTCATCAGCAGGTGACTGCCGTGGATAGAACTGCTCCGACGGCTGACGTCTTCCGGCAAAATAATCATCGAATACTCGCCTCCTCTCTCTGCAGTAGCGTACGACATGTCCAGGGCGTCCACAGTGGAAACACAGTGGTGTGTTGTCTTCTGTCCTCCAGACGTCTGTTCTTCTGCGGGGCGTCATAGTTACCGGAGGAGTTGGCTCTGGTCGCGTCGGTCGGTTCATGGGCTGCCGTTTGGCGGCTGCAGCGTAAGTCATAGCAGGGCGACGCCATTCTTCACGTCGGGTGCGATTAACGGGGCAGACAGGAGCTAATGTTTGAAATACCCTGTCCTCAGCGGGGTCGGCTACCTCGTGACTTACAGGGCTCACATCCATGGCCATAATCTGATGCTCGCTCGGTCTAATAGTCCCGGCTGCCATGCACTGTTGTAATTCTTCTCTCACTATTTGTCGTATGAGAGAAGCCAAGTCCTGCTGGTCTTCCACAACGGCCATAGGGACTACATTTGGGAGTCTGTCATACTTCTTGCGTCCAACCCTCCTTTGTTGCATCTCTTCAATACGCTGGCACCACTTGATGAACTCTTCTGTCGTAGCGACGTCTTTTATCAGAAGAGCTTGGTACATACCTTCTGCAATTCCCTTCATCAGGTGCGTGATTTTGTCCGCTTCAGTCATGTTCGGATTGACTACGTTACACAGGGCCAAAACACTCTGTATGTACGATTGTGTCGGCTCACCATGTCGTTGGGCCCGGTTCTTCAGTTGTTCTTCCGCCGAGCGGATTTGTCGCTGGCGGTCTCCAAACGTCTTCTTAAGTTCCTCCTGGAACGTCTCCCAGTCATTCAACTTGTCTTCGTTGTTTTCGAACCATTTCTGGGCTGTTCCGTCCAGATAGAAGTAAACGTTGGCCAAGCACATCGTATGATCCCACCTGTTGTACTCGGCGACTCGGTCGAACACTTTTAGCCATTTGTTTGGGTCCTGTCCAGCATCTCCAGAGAACACCGACGGGTGTCTGATGTGCAGCTGGCTTATTTCTGGTTTCGTCTCCATCGTTCTTCTGATAATACGGACTTTTGGAAGGATGTACTCGGTGTATCCCTTGTATTCCGGTTCCAGTCCGTGTAAGCGACAGCTTTTACGTTGCCTAATCGGAGCCACGGTGATGCAGCTGTTGCACAGTGTACCCGGCGCCTCCACCAAACAATGTCACGTTTCAATGGAAGTAGGCTTGACTTCGAAGGCAACTAAACACAGCACTTGTACCCAAAGCACGTTTATTACGAACTCAACATACACGCAGCACTGACTGCCTCTCAGGCAGAGTGCTCTGCTATTTATACACAGACAGAATTTACCAGAAATTAGAAGAACAGTTAACATAAGAAACAAGTAGAATTTACAAGTGAACATAAGAAAGATGTAGAACCTCCGCAGTCCGTGACGCTATCCCCTGCGCCACGCCGGCAGTTGGTGTTCGTGGTCTCTCGCGGCAATATATTCCATGGCACAATTGAACAGTAATGGCGAGAGGCAGTCATCTTCTCTTAAGCCTCTTCTTATTAGGAATGGTTCGGAATTTTCTCCTGTAAACTTCATTTTTCTTTTGGTATTGGTTAGTGTGAGCTGTATTAATTTCATTATTTTGAATGACGTCCTAGCTTTCTTAAAATTCTTAATACTGAAGGTCTGTGGAGACAGTCATATGCCTTCTTAAAATCTATAAATGCTACTGCCAGAGGTTTGTTCCGTTTTCTGTAGTATGCCGCAATCAATTTTAAACTAATTATCTGCTCTGCACAGCTTCTCCATGGTGTGAAACCTCCTTGATATTCCCTTAACTTCAGTTCTAATTGTTCCTTGATTCTTCCGTATAGGATCTTAGATAGATTTTGTACCAGCAATCTAGGAGAGAGATTCATCTGTCGTTTTCTGGATTACTCTTGTCTCCCTTTTCGTGTAGTGGGTGGATGACGTCTGTGGTCCAATGTTCGGGGAATCGTTCTGTTATCCAACTCTTTGTTAAAGCCATGTGTAAGGAGGTCTTGACTGTGTCACTTGCATATTTCCACTTTTCAACAAAAAGCCTGATCTCCACACGCGTTATAATGTTTTTATCCTTTAAGTAACTTTTCACTTTTTGTAAAGTTGATGGGTCTAATTTGATATGTTTGGCTATTATTGGGGTATTTACATCGATTTGTAAGAGTTCTTTGGGTTCCTCACAATTCAAAAGTTTATTAAATGATTTTGCCATAACAGTGTTTTCTTTGTTACTATGTGTCATTCTTCCATCTTCATCTTTCAATATTAGCGTAGGTGCGTAAGTGCGTAGGTGGCTTGTACACTGTTGTAGTTGTTTCCCAGAGATTTTGTAGTAGTTCTCGGAATTGATTTTCTAATATTATCTTGTGTGATTGTATGTAACTATGAGAATTTTTTTCTGTTTTGTTTGTTATCTCCTGTTAACGGCAGCAACTGCTGTATCCGGTCTTATTTAACAAGTTTGCGAATGAATTGGGAAGTTACTGCTACAGAGGTCGATAAATGAACGACTTTCTTCTTTGATATTGAACTAATTGGAACTTGGCCTGCTTATCGTCTGAAGTGACAAGCGCTTATGTGCCTGATGTTGAGCCTTTTACTTGAAAATCAGTCTTCCCCGAATCTAAGTACTTTCGCCTTGGTCTACCTCGAATCCTACCCTCTGCTGCCGAGCCCATGAGTCTCTTAGGTGACCTTCCTTCTTCCATGCGTGTAACGTCACCCCACGATATCAGCCTGTTCGCTCTTACTGCTTCATCTATAGTGTTCATTCTCTTTGATTTCCTCATTATGGACATTATTTGTACACGGTGAAAAAAATCACAGCTCCAAAGTCTCGCATGTTCGAGAAAAAAATAATCCATTCATATGGCTTCGCAATATTGCTCAAAAGTCTATAAACTCTAACGGGCTCAAAATGAGTCATTAGGCTGGAAAGGTTTGAGTACCTTTCAAAACCCTCACAACACCAAGCCATTCACAGTAACGTGTATTACCAAGGGGGGGGGGGGGGCGTACTTTCGGCCCACCATAAAAAATTCATTACTTGTTCTTGAATAACATTAATAACATACTTTTGAAAGAATTATTAATGCATAATCAGGATCCAGAACCTGAATATTTCATTTAAAACTGTCTTCAATAATGCGTTTCATATCTTTCACGTAATTCAGTCTGAAGATACTGTATCATTGTCTACATTCTCGTGCACAACACATTCCTCTTCAGGTTCTCTCACTAAATTGTCAGTTTAATCGATTTCTGTTTCATAATCTGTAGATTCTTCCAAATCTGTCAGTAAGCGACTGCCGATACATTTTCAATCACAGTTATATCTAACTCTGAACTAAGTGTCACTGAATTGGAAACAATGAAGAATCAAAGGGAAATGAATCATTGTTACTGTCAAACCAGAGCAATATAATGTCCATGTGTTCTAAGGTCACCTAATGCTATTATCTGTGGAGTAAGACGACCGTTATTGGAAGTCACATATACCACCAAGGGAAGGGGGGGCGGGTACTTCATGACCATTTCCATTAAATTATCCGATTAAGCTTAAATGAAAGAAAAACATAGAATTCGGAAAAAGACTTCATTAAAGACATCATCATCATCATTTGGTTGTTTGCCTTGGGGCTGGTTTAGAGTACATAGCCCTCCATTGCTTCTCTGTCTTTTGCGATCATCTTCGTTCTTTGGTACCCTCCCAGTGGCTTGCTGACGTCATCCAGCATCCGGTACCTACTTCTGCCCCTCCCTCTCTTTCCCGGAACGCAACCTTCAATTGCCTCAACCAGAAGGCAATCTCGTCTTAAACTGTGGCCTAGCCAGTTTAGATTCCTGTTCTTTACCGTCAGTAACATCCTCCGTTCCTCTCCAACTCTACTCAGTAATTCTTCATTTCTGACTTTATCGATCCAGCTGATCTTCTCCATCCTACGCCATATCCACATTTCACAAGCTTTCTTAATGTCCACGTTGCTTCTCCATACAAGGTCACACTCCATATTAGACACTTAACTATTCTCTTCCTTAATTCTTTGTTTAAATCACTGGTTAGGAGGAGTCTTCTTTGTAACTGAAATGATTCTTTCGCCAGAGCCATTCTCACTTTGGTGTCTTGTTGGCAATTCATATCTTCCTTAACCCAACTTCCCTAATACTTAATCTGACTCCAACTTAATTTTCACTTTTCCTTTCTTTAAACCTATGATCGTGCTTTTGGATTTCATTTTATTAATTTTCATGCGATATGCTGTACAGGCTTCACTAAGGTCATTTAGCATTTGAGTCAGTGTATCTTATTTTCTGCAAGGATGACCATTCAATTTTCCGCCCATCTATCCTTACCCTCTTGCCCCATCCAAACAGCTTTCAAGTACTTCCTCCATATAAATGTTAAATAAAATTGGCGAGAGACAACGGCCTTGTCTGACACCTCTCCTAATCTTGCTGTCTTCTGATTCCAGTACAGCTTTGCAATTAATCTTCTCTCCTTCCACTTCCTTCCTCAGCCACCCCCATGAACTGGTTTTGTGTGTGGTGGCTTGTCTAATAATAATTGTAAAATTAATTACTGTGATCTAAGGGACTGATGAAATGTTCAAATGTTTGTTAAGCTTATGGGACTTAACTACGGGGTCATCAGTCCCTAAACTTACAAACTACTTATGAACTACTTACGAACTAGGACGGCACAAATATCCATGCCCGAGGGGGGATTCGAACCCCCGACCGTAGTGGCCGTGCTGACCGTGACTGGAGCGCCTCAGTTACCTCGGCCACCGCGGCCGGCAGTACCCCCTCCCCCCCCCTTTGTTACTGTAAGGGTTAAGTGCCTGATCTCCTTTTAATCAGACACTTGACGAGTTATTGAATTGGAAGACACATATGAAAGATCTCTTGAAACGTTTGAGTTCAGATACGTACACAACAGGGTCATTGCAAAATTTGGTGATATACATCTCAGTAAATTAGCTTACTTTGCCTATTTTCATTCACTGCTTACATATGTGATCATACACTGGGGCAATTCAACATTGAGTAAAAAAGTATTCATTGCACAAAAGCGAGTAATCAGAATAATTGCTGGGGCCCACCCACGATCACCCTGTAGACATTCATTTAGGGATCTAGGGATGTTCACTGTAGCTTAATATATATATTCACTCATGAAATTTGTTATTGACAATCCGACCCAATTCAAAAGTAATAGCAGTGTGCATAGTTACAACACTAGGAGTAAGGGTGATATTCACAATTCAAGGTTAAATCTAACTTTGGCACAGAAAGGAGTAAATTATACTACCACAAAAGTCTTCGGTCATTTACCAAGTAGCATCAAAAGTCTGATAGCCAAATAGTATTTAAAAAGAAACTAAAGGAATTTCGGAATGGCAACTCCTTCTACAATTTAGATGAATTTTTAGATAAAACTTAAAAAATATATAAATAAATAAAATGTAAATAAATAATCTTTAACATATTGTCATGTATAGACAACATTTACTAAACTGACACGTTCCACATCATTACGAAATGTATACAGTGTGTCCCAGATATCTTGTCTACCCAAAATATCTCTGGAACAATAACAGCTATTGGAAAACGACTTTCACCGGTATCAAGGTACGGCTGGAGCCCATGAATGTACATATTTGGAAACATTCTAAAACGAAAGCAAATGTGTTTTTTTAACACAAACTTATGTTTTTTAAATGGACACTCTATATTTTTCTTCAGAAATCCATAGCATGACAAATTACATAAACAATGGCGTTGATTGCATCGCAATATTCCAATTACATCCCGAGATACTGCGACGCGAAGTTGACGCTTGAAAAACCCGAAATGCGCTGTCAGCGCACGTCCTGAGGCTCAGGCGTGAACCCCATGCTGCCCGTAATCGCGATGTGATTGACATAATCGTAATCGCACTTCCATACTTATCAAGAGGTCCGAAAAACGCCATTGTTTATGTGATTTGTCATGCTATGTTGAAGAAAAAATATAGGCTGTCCATTAAAAAAACATACGTTTGTGTTAAAAAACACATTTGCTTTCGTTTTAGAATGTTTCCAATTATGTACATTCATGGGCCCCAGCCGTACATTGATATCGGTGAAAGTCGTTTTGCAATATCTGTTATTGTTCCAGAGATATTTTGGGTGGACAAGATAGCTGGGACATCCTATATACATTTTCACTCATGAAATTTGTTATTTACAATCCGACCCAATTCAAAAGTACTAGCAGTGTGCGTAGTTACAATATTAGGAGAAAGGTTGATATTCACAATGCAAGGTTAAATCTAACTTTGCCACAGAAAGGAGTGAACTATGCTGCCATAAAAGTCTTCGGTCACTTACCATGTAGCATCGAAAGTCTGACAAACTAGTATTTAAAAAGAAATTAAAGGAATTTCTGAATGGCAACTCCTTCTACAATGTAGATGAATTTTTAGATAAAACTTAAAAAATGAATAAATAAGTAAATAAAATGTAAATAAATAATCTTTAACATATTGATTGTCGTGTATAGAGAGCATTTAGTAAACTAACACGTTCCACATCATTACGAAATGTTGTATACGAGGTATGTCCACAAAGTTCCTTTTGGTTATAAAAAAATGTTCAAATGTTTGTAAAGCTCATGGGACTTAACTACATGGTCATCAGTCCCTAAACTTACAAACTACTTATGAACTAGCTACTACTAAGGACGGCACAAATATCCATGCCAGAGGTGGGATTCGAACCCCTGACCGTAGTGGCCGTGCAGACCGTGACTGACGCGCCTCAGTCCCCTTTGGTTATATAAAACAACGTGTACACATACAGAAAAAATATTTATTGTACAAAAATATACAACTATTAAACTACTTTTCTACGTAGTTTCCGAAATTTTGTAGGCATTTGTCATAGCGTGGCAGAAGTCCTTGTATGCCTTCTTCGTAGAAGGTTGCCGCCTGTGTATTCAACCATGTGGTAACATGTTCTTTCAGCTCGTCATCATAGCTGAAGTGTTGACTACAATGGACAGGTTTTAGGTGTAAGAAGAAAGTCGCTAGGAGCGAGACTGTACGGAGGATGATCAAACACGTCCTAGTGAAAGTTCCATAAGAGTTGGGGATCTCATTCGCCTTGTGAGGTCGGGCGGTAATGTGAAGGGAAGAAGACTCCTTTCATCTCTTCTTACACCTAAAATCTGTCCTTGGTGGTCAACACGTCAACGATGCTGAGCTGAAAGAACATGTTTGCCACATGGTTGAATACATAGGCGGCAACCTTCTATGAAGAAGGCACACAAAAACTATGACAAGTGCCTACAAAATTTCGGAAGTTATGTACAAAAGTAGTTGAACAGTTGCAGATTTTTATACAATAAATATTTTTTCTGTAACTGTTCACGTTTGATTTATATAACCAAACGGAACTTACTTTGTGGACATACCTCATATATGATCTATGGAACAAGTATTAATCTAATCTAATCAGGTATACCGCATGTTTCGGTGGCACCAACCAATAATTTTTATTTTCTTGTCAAAATTGAGAAATACGCAGTAATACTGCACCGAACGTTGTTCTCAGAGCAAGTGTGCGACCTCTCCTCGCAGATTTACAGGCTCCAAATGCATCCTTTTCATCGCCGCCACATTAACCACTGCTGCACAAACGGAATAAGTGCGGCGTGCTGTGTGTAACAGGGAAGAAACACGCCGGGGCACGGTGGAGCGGAAGACCGCGCCGCGCCGCGTCGCCACTGTTTCGGCGGCTGCGCGCGGGTAGCCGCGCATTCCGCGGTCCGCGCCGCGCCGGCGCCTGTGACACTCCGTGGAGCGCGAGCGTGCGCGCGCGGCCGTCCGCTCCGCTGATTCTTTTGCTGTCAAAAGCTGGCCGCGGCCCGGACAGGCGGCCAGGGGACACTCTCAAACACACGGCCCGCAACTTGAGTCCGAATACTGTGCTCGCGGCGAAATGTGAAAGTATTTTTACCTCGGCTCGTTTGTAAGTGTTTGCGGAGAATTTCATGCGGATTAACTCTAGATTAAAATACGTAGAAACTTGTCTACGAACTCTGAAAAATACGTTCGCGAGTTTGCCTGTCCATTGACCCGTTTCTGTCGTAGACATGCCGGTACAGTACGCCCACTTTGAAATTTCCGCAGTGGATTTTTTTTCTGTACCAGTGGAGCAAAGAGGCAGTATTAATTTCAAAAGGTTTTCTTGGAAAGAAATTTACTTAGACCTCTGAACAAGAAAGTAAATACATGTTTTCGCACTAATGAACAGCAGGGCTGTTACTGCAAAAATCAAACGAAATTATTCAGAGGCATTTCACATATCACAAACCTTAACTCATTTCTTCCCGGTGTTGCGTACACGCAACACAAAATTTAGCCTTACAAAATGCAGTCGAAATGGACTTACTGTACAAAACTCACCACACATGTGTTAAAAGGTATTAACGAGCTCTCTGTAGATGTGTTAAAGTTTCACAATTACCTTTAACACTTCGCAAAAAGATGCAAGATTTACAAACGTCAGATGATCTACATAAACAAGAAATGTCAATTTCAGCTTCACACAGAGTGTTTTTCAATATTTCATGAGTGATACCATCAATGTAAGTTACAGTTATCATATAATAGACAATATTGCACAGTTTGAACAAATAGAAGAATGTGATTACAAAACTAATTTTTTCTATTTTTTTACTAGGAAACAGCGCAACATTATGGGTGGTGCAAATTACAACACATACTGATAGTTTGTGATTTTTTTTAATGTTATTTCAATTATTTTAAAGAGAACCTGATGACTAAATATAACACTTTTTCACAATTTCTATTTTTGGGAAGAAATGGATTAAAGACGTACACACTCCCAGAAAATATATCTGTTTTGGTTTCATCGTGAGTCATTTATAACAAAAAAATACAGCCTGTGATAATAGAGTTCGGTAAATAGTCCCCTAACATGAACTATGAAGAGTTACCTTATTGTCCTTCGAAATAGTCATCTACATCTACATGATATACTCTGAAAATCACAGTTAAATGCCTGGCAGAGGGTTCATCGAACCACCTTTATACTATTCATCTCCCATTCCATTCTCGAATAGCGCGCGGGAAGAAAGAATATCTGAATCTCTCCGTTCGAGCTCTGATTTCTCGTATTTTATTCTGATGATCATTTCTACCTATGTAACTGGGAGTCAACAATATTGATTGGAGTTTCGTAAGTAGACCACGCCGCAGCGATAAGAGCCGTTGTTGTAATGATTCCCAACCCAGGTCCTGTATCATTTCCGCGACGCTGTCTCCTCTGTATCGTGACAATACAAAACGAGCTGCCCTTCTTTGGACTATTTCGATGTCCTCCGTCAAACTCACCCACACTGGGCACCAATACTCCAAAAAAGGACGGACAAGTGTGGTGTATGCAGTCTCTTTAGTAGTTCTGCCAATAAAACGCAGTCTCTGGTTCGCCTTTCCCACGACATTATCTACGCGTTCTTTCCAGTTTAAGTCTGCAGTAATAGTAATTCCTAGATATTTTGTGGAGTTTACGGCCTTCACGTTTAATTGATTTATCTTGTAAACAAAGTTTAACGGATTTCTTTTCGTACTCATGTGAACGACTTCACACTTCGCATTATTTAGAGTCAATTGCCAATTTTTACACCATAGTGATATCTTATTTACATCGTTCTGCAGTTGGTTTTGATCTTCAGATGATTTTACTAGACAGTAAATGACGGCGTCATCTGCAAACAACCTAAGAGAGCTACTTACATTTTCTCCCAAATCGTATATGTAAATAAGGAACGCCCGATATCACATCTGTTTTAGTCGATGCCTTACCATCGATTACTACAAACTGTGTTCTCTCTGACAGAAAATCCCCCCATCCAATCGGACATTTGTAGCGATATACCATAACCATACAATTTGATCAAAAGCCGTTTGTGAGGTACGGTATCAAAAGCCTTCTGCATATCAAGAAATACGCAATCAATTTGAGAACCCTTGTCGATAGTACTCATCAGTTCGTGTGAGTAAAGAGCTAGTTCTGTTTCGCATGAAGGATATTTCCTAAATCCGTGTTGACCTTGGGTCAATAGATCATTCTGTTCAAGATAATTCATAATATTTTAATACAGGATATGTTCCAAAATCCTGCTGCAAATTGACGTCAATGAAATAGGCCTGTAGTTCAGAGGGTTACTCCTATTGCCTTTCTTGAATATAGGTGTGATCTGTGCAATTTTCCAGTCTTTTGGTACAGATCCTTCTTTGAGAGAGCGGTTGTATAAGGCTGTTAAGTAAGGAGTTATCTAGAATGGAGGTATCTCTTCAGCATAATCAGATAGAAATCTCATATAACTGTGCACCCTTGAGCTTTGGCATACATGTTCTGGAAACTTTGCTTAAGTCTTCCTTTGGTATGGTGTTCAAAAGCCTCGTCACGTTTCGTTGTATGTCGTCAAATCTCTTTCAGAGTGAGTTTGAGTCTTTGAGTCGGGGGAATAGGAAGAAGTCTGGAGGAGTGAGATCCGGCGAGTATGGTGGAAGTTGAGTAGCACAACAACGCTCTCCCACATATTATCAATATCGTCAAACAGCTCATGACAAAAAGGGGATGGTGCAACTTGATTCTTTCAGACTGCTTCATATTCCCTCGACTAAAACTCGCTTTGAAAGAAGAGAGATTTGACGATTTTCCTGACATCCAACGAAATTTGTCGAAGCTTTTGAACAACATCCCAAAGGAAGACTTCATGCAAAGTTTCGAGGACATGTATTGCAGAGCTCAGCAGTGCATAGTTATGGGAGGCGACTACTTCGAAGGACAGTAAGTAACTGTAGTTCATAGTTTATCTACTGTAATGTTTATTCACCGAACTTTATTGTACAGGTTGTATATTTTAAAAGCTGTATCTATGGTTTATATGAAGTGTTCCTGTAGCACTGCTTCGCCACTTTTGCTCGACATCTCAAGATCACTCCTCCCCTCCCCCTCCCTCTCCCCCTCTCCTCTCGCAGACACTCCAAGCCTTCTCACCAATCCCTACACCTACAGCAACAAAGCTGTTTTGGCAAAATTACGGATGATTGACGCCGCGGTGGAGTAGCCGAGCGGTCTAAAGCGTCTCGCTGCGGAGCGCGCGGTTGCTCACCGTGGAGGTTCGAGTCCTCCCTGTGGCATGGATGTGTGTGTTGTCCGTAGGTTACTTTACCTAGGTTTAAGTAGTTTGTAAGTTACGGACTGATGAACACGCAGTTTGGTCCGATAGATTTACAAACATTTGAACATTTGATGATTGACAGGTGCACTTAACAACACTTGCCCTCACCCTCCCCATCCCTTTCTCACTCACATGAAGGAGTTGCAGCTCTTTATCTAACTGAGTGTTTCCACTTACTGTTTCCCAGGGTCGCCACATTGCTTCAATTCACCTCCCCTTCCCTTGCGAGGCACTTGATACACTATGCCATTTTCATATACAATTGACTGACTTTAAATTAAACTGAGCAATTATTCTCAAGCCTCGGTGTACACTAAATCCATGTTTCTATCTCCCATAGCCACCTTCCCTCCTCCTCCTACCTGTCTCCGACATTTTGATTTCATGTGATGTCCAGTGTTTGCGTTATCGATGGAACCAAACACCGCGGCGACTACAGCTGTCAAATAAATACATGAACTGCGAATATGAATCTGCATCAGCTGTGTGATTTGATGGTGACGTGTGGAAATTGATGCCAGACCGAGTCTCGAACCAGGATTTCACGCTTTTCACGAACGGTCGCGTTAACCACATCTACATCTATACTACGCATCCACCGAAAGGTGAGTGGCGGATGGTACACTGCACCACTGCTAGGCATTACCTTTCCTATTCCACTCTCAAATAGAACGACGAAAAAAATAATGCCTTTATGCCTCCGTACGAGCCCTAATTTCTTTTATCTTGTCTTTGTGACCCTTACGCAAAATGTAAGTCGGCGGAAGCAAGATCGTACTACACTCAGCTTCAAATTCCTGTCCTCTAATTTTCTCAACATAATTTCTCGAAAAAAACGTCGTCTTTCCTCCAGCGATCCCCATTGAGTTCCCGGAGCATTTCCGTGACACTCGCGCATTGGTCGAACCTACCAGTTCAAATCAAATGAAATGTTCAAATGTTTGTAGAGCTTATGGGACTTAACTACGGGGTCATCAAACTACTTATGAACTAGCTAATCCTAAGGACGGCACAAATATCCATGCCCGAGGTTGGATTCGAACCCCCGACCGTAGTGGCCGTGCAGACCGTGACTGGAGCGCCTCAGTCCCCTCGGCCACCGCGGCCGGCCCAGTTCAAATGTTCAAATGTTTGAAAATCTATCGGACCGAACTGCGTGGTCATCAATCCGTAGCTTACAAACTACTTAAACCTAGGTAAACTAACCTAAGGACAAACACACACAGGGAGGACTCGAACCTCCACGGCGAGCAACCGCGCGCACCGCAGCGAGACGCTTTAGACCGCTCGGCTACTCCACCGCGGCGAACCTACCAGTAACAAACCTACCTGCTCGTCTTTGAACTGCTACCATGTCTCCCTTTGAACTGATCTCCTGAGGGTCCCAAACACTTGAGAAATACTCAAGACGTGGTCATACAAGCATTTTTTACGCTGTCTCTTTTACAGGATGAAGTACATCTTCCCAAAATTCTCCCAATAGACCGAAGTAGGTTGTCCGCCTTGCTCAAAACTGTCCTTACATATTCGTTCCATTTCACATCGCTGTGCAATGTTACGCCTCGATATTTGAACGACGCGACTGCATCAAGAAGCTCGCTACTAATGCTGTATTCGAACATTATGGGATTGTTTTTCATACTCATGAGCATCATCTTACGTTTTTCTACATTTGGAGCTAGGTGCGATCCTGTACGCTATTGCAGTCGATTAAAGACGGCACCCTCCCACACACCACAGCATCATCTGCAAACAGCCGCAAATTACAAGTTACTCTGCCCAGCAGATCTTTTATATAGATAGAAAATAATAGCGGTCCTGTCGTGGATTCGGGTGTACTGCCGGTGATCCACGTCTTTCAAACACAGGTGAAGACAACGAGTTACGGTGTCGAAATACCGTGTTTGAAAGACGCGGATTACCGGCAGTACACCCGAATCCACGATATGTCAACGAAGCGCCGGAAAAGGCTACGAGATTCCAATTGCGGTCCTATCACACTCCCCTGGGGCACGTCTGACGATACACTCGTCTCTGATGAGTACTCGTCGTCGAGAACAACGTTCTGCGTTCTGTTACTTAGGATGTCTTCCAGCCAGTTACAAACCTCTGAACCTGTTCTATTGATACTGATAACTATAGCGTTATCCGGCACGGCTCCGTTTGCCACTCACTGCGTACGGCTGGCTGACGCATGCCTGTCTTAAGGTGATGGTCCCATCGATAAACACGGACACTGGACATCGTATTAAAATTAACCGCAGTATATTTTTTTTTTTTTTAATTATGGGACTTAACTACGGGGCCATCAGTCCCTAAACTTACAAACTACTTATGAGCTACTTACGAACTAGGACGGCACAAATATCCATGCCCGAGGGGGGATTCTCGAACCCCCGACCGTAGTGGCCGTGCAGACCGTGACTGAAGCCTCTCAGTCCCCTCGGCCACCGCGGCCGGCGAGCCACAGTAATGCTTGCAACAGCGGTAACAGTAAACGTCTCTCCACATGCGGGACTTACATATTGAAATGTACGAGCAGTCATGGGTAGTTGGCAATTTGTACCATATGGAAGTTTGGGTCGGTACTGGTGATGTGTGTGGACGGCGTGATCGCTAACGTGAGCACTCGCGAGAAACGGAATATCCGGCTTTAAGTTCTGATCTTGTACAAATTTTCAGATTTCACCATCGAATCACACAGCTGATGCTGATCCATATTCACAATTATGAATACATTTCTTGTATTTTATTTTGACTTCAAATAGATTGACTTTAAAATATGCCGTTTTCTGTCTGCCACACGGCTTTCTGTAACACCTGAGATAATGCGAACAGGATTTGGACCCTCGAGCCCTTGATCTTTTGATTGCAAAGCCCGTCCTCATCCCTCCACCTCTATCTGTGGGAAATTCAATTCAAATTTTCATCCCGCGCAAGCCTTCAACCCCCCCTTTTTTTTTCACGCTATGAGCACGACCTCTCGTTTTCGGAATCTGTTCCCATCCAGCCTACTGGTAATAATTCAATTCTCATTGCAGGACAGAAATTATTCAGTTTTATATCCAGAAATTTCGTAAATCAGAGGGAGTGTCGAAAATCGACGAGAAATCTCTTTGAGCTCTGCAGAGAATGCTGGGGATAAGTCTGCATTAATGACGTTAAAAAATTAGAAGAGAAAAGAAAGAAAAACTCTCGTTTGAATTTAATTCTGTAAGATGCTGTCGGGCCGCCAGGAAATAAAAACATTAAAATGCACAGCAGAATGCGTAACATTATTCTCCTACTCATCATAGTTTTGCGACTCTGCTGACAAATAGACACCAGTGTGCGTGTGTCTCTGTCTCACATAGCGACCGCATCAAGAATGGCCACCTCCTGAAGGGCATGTGTCTGCTATCAAGTAACTCCCGCAAGTAAGTTCTGTAAGTACTTGCCGAAATGGTTCAGCCGGGTTTACACTAGCAAAGAGGGCCACGGCGGAGCGGCTGAACGCATTGCGGCGCTATGCTACGATGCGCGAAGCTGTTCCCCGTCGGGGGTTCGAATACACCCCCCCCCCCTCGGGCATGGATGTTTGTGCTGCCTTAAATTTAAATTTAGTATAAGGTAGTTCATAAGCAGTTTGTAAGTTTAGGGACTGATGACCCCGCAGTTAAGTCCCTTAAGCTTAACAAACATTTTTAGCAAAGAGGCTTGCATAGGTTATTGCGATACACTTGCTGCTGTGTTTACACAACAAGAAGAAAACAAGATATTTCCGCAACTACTTTGGTTAGAAACTTGCCAATAACTTGCAGACAGCGTTCACATGTACCTTTAAGTGGGAGCAAGTAAAATGACGAGTAGGTGCGGCACTTTGCTGTAGCTCTTTTATAATTTGTTGTATCTCTTTTTAATTATTACGAAGAACACTAAAAAGAGAAATATTTCGATTTGAGAGGATACTTAGAAGACCACAACAAATGAACCTATAATAATTTCTTGCTAGAAATGGGTTTCAAGAAATTTCGTAGAATATCTATGAATTATCTTAATTGTTTATTAACATGAAGTGGACTCGTCATATCAAAACAGAAAACGTATAACACAGTTATTCCAGCCAGGAAATGTTAGTAACGCTACATTCTGAAGAGTTTTTTTACCATCGTTCTGTAAGTTAGTGCGAAAATAGCGTCTTTATATTACGCCATTTCCTGAAAACCTCCTTCACCACGATATCAAATTTAGAAGTAATTTTGTTTAGCTTATTCTGAGATTTAAAGGAATAAATTAAATTTTCTAAACCTGTATACTTGTTTTTCTGTCTTTAAAATCATGACTGTGTAATGTACAAATTGTATATTTGATTCAATATTTGATATCTTGCTTTCTTCGTTCTCGTTTATCTTCTAGTTCTGTTAACATATAGTACGTCGGATGGTTGTATGGATTTTATAGTGACATTCATTAAAAGGTTAAAAAAATTCAAATGTTTGTATAGCTTATGGGACTTAACTAAGGGGTCATCAGTCCCGAAACTCACAAACTACTTATGAACTAGCTAATCCTAAGGACGGCATAAATATCCATGCCCGAGGGGGGATTCGAACACCCGACCGTAGTGGCCGTGCAGACCGTGACTGGAGCGCCTCAGTCCCCTAGGCCACCGCGGCCGGCCATTGAAAGGTTAATTATGTGACGATGCAGATGACAGAATAATAATAATAATAAAAAACCTTGTAATTTCAACTTTCAGAAAATAAAAGTGAATCCTAAAAGATGCAAGTAGCTTACAGAAGCTTCTTGCACACTTTCACTCGGACAGTCGGATTCCTGCAGCAAGTCACTTGAGCAGTAAATTGCAACGCTCACAAGTTGACTTGGTGACACGTGTTTACACTCCCAAGTAGTTTGGCAAGGTTCCACATGCTGCAATAACTTGCTGAAAGTACTTGCAGAAGTGTTTCCGCAAAGGTCACGTATTCAAATGTTTGTCAAGCTTAAGAGACTTAACTTATGAACTATCTTATACTAAAGACGACACAAACCGCCATGCTCGAGGGGGAATTCGAACCCCCGACGGGGAACGGCCTCGCGCATCTTAGCATAGTGAGATAAGCAGCTGTGAGATAAGCAAGTGTTAAGTTTACAACGTGGTGCGCAAAAATAAGAGAAGCTTCTACCGTTATTACATTTATCGTTATTAAAGAAAAAGAATTGACGAACAAACGTTCAAGCCAAAAAGAAGTGTTTTGAGTGCATAAACGGATGCAGAGACGTAGCCCACACGTTTAATCAAGAAACATTAATGAATTATCTAAACTCGGAGGAAATATAAATTTCATTGACTCAAAATACTCCCAATTGCCAGTATAAATGTAATCTGCGCTTTGTCCACATTTTCGTTTCCTCATTTCGTTTAATTCTTGTCCGTACTGCATGCGCAAATTATTATTTTTTTCTTATTACTTTTTTTTCGTATCTCGCCATCTCTTACAAGAAATTTGCTGTAATTATTTCGAGTACGATCTGTATTCTTATTCTGGTTTTTCGTCATTATTATTGATATTTTCGTTTCCTAAGCTGTGTTTACCCTAAAAAGCTGTTGTCGCAAATTACTTGCGGATAGGAACTTTCCGAATTACTTGGGAGTGTAAACACGTTACCTGGTCCACATACGGCCGTTGAAATGTACTGCCAAGTGACTTGCTGCCAGTATCCGACTTTCAGAGTGAACAGTGTGCGAGAAGCTTCTGAAAGTTACTTGCAGCTTTTAGGATTCATTTCTATTTTCTGAAAGTTTTTGTATGTCGTCTGCATCCTATACATAAACTTATAATGAATGTCACGATTAATTTTATGATATCATCCCTCATACTATATGTTTACAGGCGCGCTGGAATAGCCGAGCGCTCTAAGGCGCCTTGCTGCGGAGCGTGTGGTTACTCCCCAGTTGGAGATTCCAATCCTCCCTCGAGCATGGGGGTATGTGTTGTCCTTAGTTTAAGTAGTAGGAACTGATAACCAAAGTAGTTAGGTCCCATAGATGTACAAACATTTGAACAATATGTTAACAAATAACAGAAATGGAAGACAAACAAGAATGGAGAAAGGAAGATACCAAACTTTAAATGAAGCTCTGGAGAACTTCACTGAAATATAGAATGAGTACAGACAGTATGCAGTCGGGAATTTTAATTACAGCATAAAGAAAACAAGTGTACAGGTTTAGTAAATTTAGTTTACTCCAATAAATGTGACAACAAACGTAACGAAATTTCTTCTAAATTTGATATTGCGGAGGAGACGTTTTTCGGAAGCGGCATAATATAAGGAAACAATTTTCGCACAATCTGAGAGAACAATGGTAAAAAATAAAAATACTCTTAGAATGTAGCGTGACAATCGTTCCTTGGCTGAAATAACTATTTTGATATGACGTGTCCAATTGATGTTAATAAACGGTAAAGATAATTTATAGACATTCTATAAAAGTTTTAAAAGTTAAAGTTCTCAAAACCGAGTTCTAGCAACAAATTATTATAGGTTCCTTATTGTGATCTTCTAAGTATCCTCTCAAGTATTTCTCTTTTAGTGTTCTTCGTAATAATTAAAAGAGCTACAGCATAAATGACCAAATTACCTACCTGCTCGTCATTTTACTTGCTCTCACTAAAATTATGTGAGAACGGCGTTTGAAAGTTATTGATGCAAGTTTCTCGTAAAAGTACTTGCTGAAGTGTCTTGCTTACTTCTAGCAAGTGTTGTGTAAACACAGCCGCAAGTGTATCGCCATAAACTGCAGCAATAACATCTGCAGACAACTTGCTACTGTAAACCCAGCTTTAAACGCAACACAAAACTTTTGAAAGTCGAATAGAAACTTTCAGCAATTGGCAAGTTCGGTAAGTGGTTGCGGCAAGTCGCATGAGACTTGCGGAAGCTACGTCCTCATCACCATTGCATCATCACAGACGCGCACGTCGCCCAAGTGGTGTCACCTAGAGAGACTTGAAAAGGCACACCGAACACCATCCCAGCTGGGGTTTGACAGATAAAAATGTCACAAAATCATCATCATCATCGTCATCGCCATCTGCTGAGGAGCTTGGCCAGTGGCGCACAAGCCATTCCACTGACTATGACAGGTAGGACAGCTGCGGCAGCTATGCGTCACTTCACAAATATCTGCCCAGGAACTAAACTGCTAAGGTCATCGCTCCCTAGAATTACAAATTACTTAACCCTTTCCTCCCCAAGCTATCAAATATTCCAGCATATAGCTTCATATTTGGTTATTTTACTACAAAAGTGAATAAAATCACATTGGTGTATTCACACATTTTTGTTTTCCTTATTTGACGCAAAAATTAAAAACTGGGACTTAAAAGTCCAAGAGGACACAATGCAAGTGGGAGACATTATGAAATACTTAACTTTGTTGACATATTGATTTACCAGCAACAAACAGATAGCAAAACTTTTATATCGAAATGCCATTTTAGAAATTGATCTGAAGGGGGGAAAGAAAGCAAACTGAAGTGATCCCTGAATCGTATTCATATTTCGTAATTCGTAAATAACAGAAAACAAAACTACAACCATTTATTACTGACACCTAGCAACAAAGACGACTACAAAAATAACGTGCACAAAATGCGTTTGACACATTGTCAATACTAAAAATATCCAGGCACAGTTTTAAACGCTACATAAATAAGAGCAGCTCTATTATTAGTAAAAGCTAAAATAATACAAAATCAAATTACCATCATGAGAACACACAACAGCGTTTTTTGTGCCAGCAAAACTCTCCTGACGAATTCCCGCACACAGACGTAAAACAGTCCTTTGTTTACTGCTGTCTGTGAGCACTGGTAACTGGACAATCTCGGCCAGCGAGAGTTTCATATGATACACCAGAGGGACCCTAACATCCCGTCAGGAACATAAGTCAGATATCATTTTCCACATTTTTTATGACGCTGTAAATGGGCTGGGACTTATAAGTCCCATCAGGCAGGAAAGGGTTAAGCTAACTTATACTAAGGACAACACACACAGCCATGCGCAAGGAAGGACTCAAAAGTAGTAGGACAAGGAGTGTATCAAGCCTCGTTTTTGACCTTGAACTCTGTGACGTCATCCAAGATGGCGGCTGGGGAAATCCCATCCCCACCCCTGACCCTGGGAAAAACCCCACCCCCAGGGGAAACCTAGGACCACCCCAAGTCCCACCCCTGGCAGGTCCAGACTTGCCTACCCCCCACCCCCCGGGGGAAAATCCCCAGACAGTGAAATCCCATAAACATCTACGTTGTTGGGAAGCCCCCAGCAGGTGCAGGCTTGCTTGCCCTCACACATATACCACTGAATGTAACATACAGTTCAGGAGATGTGACATCATAACTAATAAAATGTATTAAAAACGACCCCTTCACACATGAGGAGGTAATTTATTTCATCTTTACTACCAACTCTATTCAAAACATATTTTGCACACAATTTCCCAACACTCTACTGTAAGTTCTTGCAAAATTATTGTAGATCACATTGTTCAGGAGATATAACAATTGAGATGCCTCAAAATGGAAGTGAACTGGACATTGTGTGGGGGGCAGAAAGCAATGGGCAGAGGGAAAAGGAGGAAATGGACTAATGTAAGAATGGAATAAATACATACCCAGTCAAGGGTGGGAACTAGCACTAGTAACAAATGCCTGACTTATAGAAAGATAAATGTTTATATATATGTAATTTAGTGAGGTTGGCATGACACCATAAGGCTTTGCTTCCTCTGTAGCACATTTGTGGAATATAGGAAAGCCATGCAGCCAACCTTTTTTTTTTTTTTTCTGGCACTTTGCTTTCATTCAAACAATGCATGTCAATGCACTATTGGGAGGTACACAAAGACGAACTTAATGCCTCTGTAACAAAACCATCATAATCCATGAAGCTGTGTTATTTCTGTGATAGAAAGAAAGACAGGAAAGTCTTTCTTTACTGCACAAAATAACAATATTCCTTGTGTTGAGACAGCAAGAAAATATTATGGATCCTTTGTATTTGAAGTAGGGATAATATAAATATTACCTGCATTAGTCTTCTTTTCTTTATCTTGTTATTTTTCAGTTTACTTATTGTATGTGATTATTATGATAGTGTGCATAGTTTTCGTTTGAGTTCCTGTTTTATGAGGTCTCAAAATATACCTCTTTTAGAGCCTGATTTCGGTGTATGAATGTTTCCTGTTTGCCTTTCAAACTTTTCTTTTGTGATATTGCTCCCAAATTTGTCATCTACCACAATAAGAAAGTATTTCTCCTTGGAAATACATCATCTTCACTATGTGCATTATAATTTACTTGCCAGAATTCAGAAACAATGCCGAAACAGTTTCATTGTGATGATAAAACTCTGTTACTACAAATGGATATTTATTTATTTTGAAAGATAGTAAGTAAAAGGACGGGAACATGATCATTATGACCTGACCTGGTCTTTTGTACTCTTCACACTTTGCTGGTACTAGAAGGATTAAATGTTTTCTGTTGTTAGTTTCCTTTTGGCTCATATGATCCGATACCTTTAATGAATGAAGTTGGCAGAGCACAGTGAATTAAGGTGGTGGATTAAATAGACCCAAGACTGACATCATTAAATTTTCCAATAAATAAAAATATGAATGCTGTGTCTGTACGTAAAAGGATTCTCCTTTTTAACTCTGGCTTCGTGGAATAAGTTATTCACACAGAAGTAACAACATTTTGGCAGTGGCAGTTTGCGGAGATTTTTCTAGGGGGTTCATTATTAGATAGTGTATAATGTTCCACAAAAAATAACAAGCCAAAACCCATAATAAAATAATTGCTATGTAGAAACTCATTAAACTTGTGATGAATGTCTAAAAGAAATTCATTCTTCTCTACTTAAGGGCAGAGAGAGTGTCAATTACACATTCCTTGAAGTCCAAAATGTTGCGTATGAAGTCCTTCTCAATGGAGAACAATGCAAGTGCTATAAGTTGCTCAACTACCAATACTCCACAGCAACAATTTTACTCTCTTCAGGGTAGAAGCACAATACTCCATCTGACATGTTGTCATTGGTATAGTAACATTCAGTTCGACGAGTTTCATTTTTTACTAAAAGGATCCTGCAAACTATTGTAATTGTTGAATTTGAACAGCACCTGCTAGAATTCTAAACTCATTCCTTGTTTATAGTATCTGAAGTTCCATTCTCAGCTTATTTCAGTTGTACCACTACATAACATCATTTTTAATGTTTAAGCACAGGAAAAGTACAGACCAACACAAACTACATTACTTTCCATAACTCATGCAAAAACCAGGATACCAGAATACTATATTACATAAACAACAGAAATTATATAAAGCTAAGGAAACAAAGAATTATTAAAGTTCTGCATTTATAATCACAGATTCAAATTGATGTAGGTTGCCATTCTTATGAGGAAATGAAGTGGCTTGCTCAGGATAGAGTAGAGTGGAGATCTGCATCAAACGTCTCCAGACTGAAAAACCACAACAGCAACATTTATAATCTTTGCTTTCACCTAACCACAGTGCACACCATTATCTTAACAGTCTCGTTGCTCCCACACAACCCCTTTCCAGTAGAGCCAAGCTCCATGTATGCTGGAAGACTTATAGTGGCCCATGACCCAGTTCTTCTGTATCACACTGGTTGTTTGTCCTTTTCCTCCCTGAATACCTGTATTCCTCGGCAGCTGCTGTTCTTTTGTCATTTTGGAAAGTGTTTGTTGATGTCTTGTAACTGCATCTCTCTTAGCATCCTGTTTGTCCTCTTGTGACATCTCCTTCAGCATGTGAGCAGGTTTCACTCAATTAATTTATAACACCAACTTCTTCATTTTAAATCTGTAGTCTCATAGTATGGGTATCACACTTTAGTGCCTAGTGAGGGCCTGAATACAGTGGCTGAAATGGGGATTCATACTGTGTCAGTCATTAACATTACTTGTGAGCACTTGTTTAAGTTGTGGTGTACTAATGTATAAATGGCTGGCTTTTACTATGCTTGTCTGTTGGTTGTGGCTCGACTTCCTCAATCTGTGTTCTTAATAGGTAAGGTAAGTCAAGTCTTCCATTCCTTGATGAACTCTCCAGAAGTCTTAAGATTTTCACACACGCTAAATCTGCTATAGATACACCCAAGTCTGTCTTAAAAGCTATAGGGAAACTTCTTGTTGTTGATGTGGTTGTAGTTGTAGTTGTTGTTTATAGGGAACTAAACTACAAGGTCATCAGTCCCCTGTTCCAAGCAATGATGTAACATTTGACGGAAGGAAAACACAGAAAGAACACGGATGAGAGAATTCCTTGATGGGTGTAGAATGAAGATAAAGACTTCACTGATACACAGGAGTGCCCAACAATACCAGTGGAGATACTGTGGACAAACTGTCACCGTAACACATTAATGCAGTCTTCAATGTTCTGTGCCACCTCTCCACTATTCCATTACTTTCTGGATGGTAATTAGTTGTATGGAGTCATTGAAACCCACAAATGTATGCTAGGTCTAAAACCAATGTCCATTCAAACTAGGGTAGTAACCACGTGTCTCAAACATTGGTAGTTGCCAAACAATAGCTATAAGTATGTGTTCAAATCAAACTGATGATTCATTGAAATGTCCCATTGGTTTCGTCACTTGCTGTGCTATTTTACAGTGCTGACAAGTTAAATACACCTGAGTTCACCTTCAACAATCTATCTCAATTTGAGCCAAATGAACTGCTCTGTAAGCAGCTTGATGCTTGCTAGCAGCCCTGGATGGGCAAGATTACGTATACTGTCAAATACTTCTTGCCGTAAACTTTCAGGTATAAATGATCCACACCTTCCTTGTGAGAGAGTACTCAACAATGTTAGTATTTCACCTTCAGGTCAATCTAGTGGAAGAGCTCTATCGAAAAATCTGCTGCTGTGTGTCTTTCTTTTGTTCATTTGTCTATCTCTTATAACATAAATAACTTGCTATCACAATGATTCTTGAAAAACAACTGGTGACAATATTTTTTGCTCCTTCAATACTATGAATACCAGTAGTGAACCAGCTTAAGTGTTCCAAATGGCAAAACTGTCTACGTAATAAAGCATCTGTACACGTGCAGAAGGTAAAAGTAAGAGGTTTCTGATCTGTCAATACTGTAAATGGTTTGGCTTCTATTTAAGATGGAAAATATGGTACTGATTCATATCATACTAACAATTCTAATATATATGCACTCCAGATGCTCTGGGCACTGGTTTCTTCAAAAACAATGCTAAATACTGTAATTGTCCATTAAAATGCTGATATAAATGCCACTCCATTGTATCATGACTAGCATTGGCTATAATGGACAGTTTTGCATCCCTTACAGTGGGCCAAAAACACTGCTTGTTTCAGATTTGTCTTTGTCTGTTTGAATACTTTGTGTATCTCTGGTGTCTGTAGTAACTTTTTATTCTTGTTGTTATTCAGAAGTGACAACAGTTCTGTGAGTGGCACCTGGAAAGCAGCTGTCCACGGTAAATGTCTCCATTACAAATTTACAATACTGAGGAACTTGTACAACTGTCATACATCTCGTAGAAGAGGAATTTGTTGTACAAAGTCAACTTTCTCATACAAGGGTCATACGCCTTCATCTGAGAATGTGTCACTGGATATGTCATGCTGGTTTTTCATAATATGCACTTCTTTCATTGACTACAACTTCATATCTTTGAAGTCCAGCAAACACTTCTTTTAGGCGCTCCTTGTGGAGTTCTGCTTTCACCAAAAACAAGTATATCATCTAAGTATGCAAAAGTCAAATTTAATCATCCTAAAACTTCATCAATGAATATTTGCCAAGTTTGTGTTGCATTTTTAACTCCAAGTGGCATACACAAAAATTCAAAAATCCCAAAATTTGTTGTAACTGCAGCCTTACGTATGTCTGCATCTGCTACAGGTATTTAATGGTATGCTTTCCAGAAATCAGTAACACTGAGAAAGGTTGCTCCAGCCAGTACCTTTGTAAAATCCCAAATGTTGGGCACCAAATACCAACCAAGGATGATACAAGTATTCAATTCTCTATAATCACCACATGGCCTTCAACTTCCATCTTTCTTTCTCACCATATGCAAAGGGAAGCTCCAAGCACTATTCTACCTCTTTCTAACATTTGGTCATACTCAGCTTTGGCACCTATCTGTCTGTCTGGTGCCAATTGCTTCAGCCTGAAAGAAATTGGAGGTCGCTAGCACTTTGTTTATGTGGTGTAATGTTTAAGCACATGAAATGTCTTGACCTCACAAACTTTATTACTCTCCATTATACACTCAAAAAACAGAATATTGTATTACATAAACAACAGAAATCATATAGTACTCGGTACTTAGAAAACAATTATTCAAACAACAATTCATTAAAGTTCTGTATTTATAATCTTTGTCATTGGCGTGCCACACTGTACATCATTATCCTAATAATCGTGTTGCTCCCACACAGTCAAGGAAGGAATATGCTTCACATGACCGTTGTAGAAATGTTTGCAGAAATTGACTTGCATACAAAGCAAACTTTTCAGGATTAAATAATGTTACAGCGACTGGGAGCCCTGTGAAGTGAAAACATTCATCAACTTGAGTAATAATTGTATCATACTCTTCTTTTGCAGCAACAGGTTTTGGAATTTGTTTTTCCTGCCTCGGTCTCTTCACAGACTACAGTAGCTCCCTGCATGTAGAAATTCTGTCAATGTCATTACTTCAAACATCCTGTACAGCTCTTTTAAAATGTTCCATCCATTGTTGTACAGACTGTTGGTCAACTGCTCAATATTGTATCTGACAGTACAGTAGATCAGTCTGTGACATAACAAGATTTAATACATACAACCAAAACTGAAAACCTGGCTGCTCTAATAGCTGGCCAAGCCCTGTAACTTGACTGACTGTTGTACTTTCCTGAGATGTAAACTCAGTTTTCTACAGACATTCTAAAACTGACAGTACTTTCATACATAACTATCAGTTTTTTATTTAAAATTCCATATTGTGTATGAAACATAAGAGACTAACCTGTTCACTATGTCAGTTGACTGTGCTGTGATTAACTACAAGATGCGTCTGAAAATTTCAACGAATGGTCCCACATTTTACAAACCGCTCTGGTGAGAATAAGGTGTCCATGCATACATATTGAGAGACAGGTCAACAAGTGCCCCCTACTGTGAAAATAACTCCAGTGAAGTTATTGTAAACACTGCAACCCACCTAACAAGGTCGGTGTGAGACTCTCGTCATTGCAACATGGAGGACAAAATAGAGCAACACATTTAAATCAAGTTTTGTGTCATATTAGGCAAAACAGCAACAGAGACCAATGGGATGTTAGTGCAAGTTTGTGGGTGGTTTTTTTTTTTCTCCGGTATAGTCTATGGGACTTGACTACGGGGTCATCAGTCCCTAAACTTACAAACTACTTATGAACTACTTACGAACTAAGACGGCACAAATATACATGCCCGACGGGGGATTCGAACCCCTGACCGTAGTGGCCGTGCAGACCGTGACTGGAGCGCCTTAATCTCCTCGGCCACTGCGGCCAGCAGTGCAAGTTTATGGTGTATCGGAATATACAGTGGAATTTTCTGCCCGACAGTACCAGTCCCTTCACTGCAATCTGCACGATTGACTTTCTCGCTATACGCAAGGTCACTGTGCTTCCACACCCTCCTTATTCTCCAGATTTGGTGCTGGCAGACATCCTTCTGTTTCCCCATCTTCAATTAGCCCTGAAAAGCTTATGCTTCACAATGGTTGCAGAGATCCAACAATGTGTGGTCTCATTGCTTAGAGCGATTCCACAAAAAGTGTTTGCTGTTTCCAACAGCTGTACAACTGATGTCAGAAATGTGTTGTAGCCAATGGGAATTACTTTGAAAGCCAGTAAAAGAATTTTGTTTGGAACTTTTCTTTTCTATATTTCCTGAGACCATTCACTGAATGTTTTAGACAAATTTTGTATCAAAATTATTTTAACTTGTTGCTTGAGCTACAATCATATTTAGTTTGTGGATGTAACAATGAACAAAATAGGCATGTTTAAAATGCTCTTTCAGAAGGTTCTATACACCTGGACAATTTGCATTAGCTGCAGTATCTAGAAAAGATTTGTTAAGCGATTCTGATAACATATTTACATCATGTTCACAATAAGCGAGGAAAGTCCAAAACCTATCTACAGATTGATGATGACGAACTGTGAAACTGTTGAAATATCAGTTGCCTGATCTGCAATACTAACTGACAAAAAAATTGGCAGCAGCAATTTCTTTTCTTAATAAGTCATACAATGGACTAAATAATTCTGCATATATTTTGAAGCACCTTTGAAAGCAGTGAAATTTATAAGACCACAGGAAATTCCCGGATTTGTTGACTCATTGTCTACATTATGTCAATGAAGTGAGAGCTCAAAAGCACCTCAAAATGTAATACAATCCAACTTTCAGAAAGTACATAGCAATTTTGCTAATTTTCTCACTGTGTCATTCAACTGACTGTTTATAAACACTGTCCAGACATAAGTGACTTAAATCATTATGTCAGAGATCAATACCTCTTAGCATCAAGGTCATTTCATACCCACAATTTTCCTTTGGAAACAACAAATATGGAAAACAGTACAACGTTTTGTAACACCAAACCCACAAATCCAGTCCACTTTACCATAAATGTCTGGTATGAAAATTATTACAATTTCTTTACATTTTATCATTAGTCTTCTTCACTAGGTTTATATCTGGCATTGGTATCCCTAGATCCTTGATACAGAGATGATCTTCAAGTGAAAGGAAACAGAAATTAGTTTCCCTAAAACTCTGCACATATATTACCTATTCACATAGTACACCTGAGAAGTCACATCTTCAAAGTTACAACTGCACAAGTGCATAACAAATCCTTCCGGATAACAAAATGTGAAAAGTTTCCATAGAATTGTTAACGTGACAGCAACAAACATGAGAGAACTCCTACCTACCATTGCTGATTATGCTTTCCTTGTTATTGCAATATCAGAAATGTAACTGCTTGCAGGGATCAAGACAAAAATACATTATAATTTTAAAGAATAGCGGATTCAAAATTTGGTCTTTCTCTGTAAT
Source organism: Locusta migratoria (assembly GCA_026315105.1). NCBI lineage: Eukaryota > Metazoa > Arthropoda > Insecta > Orthoptera > Acrididae > Locusta > Locusta migratoria. Next base: position 686,197,724 of record CM048744.1, on the reverse strand, counting down.
GTTGGCATAACTGGGAAGGATCAGAACTGTGGTTTTGTGAGATACAACAACAGAAGAGTAAGCAGCAGCTCTGTCAGATACACGCTGGAGCAATGTCATGTCCCCATTCCCTTCACTTATCTTTGACGCCGGTCTGTAGCTGGAATGCAGTTTCTAGGGGCTAAAAAACTATTTTTTTCTGCAAGGGCACAGCGAAGTGCTCAAGAATTGACTGGCACTTTCAAATGTGGCAGCAGATGTCAGTAAGAAATTACTACTACTATATAACTGTCTGTAGCAGAGGAAAGAGAGTGGACTATTTTTCAGTATGAAGTCATTATCACTATAAAATTTTCTCAGAGAAGAAAATTTTTAAGTGGGTTTATTACTGCTTTGTAACACAGCATTGTGTATGAGAAAATATTTAAAAATTAAGCTCAGACCAAATTTAAAAATATAAGTCAAATAAAACACAGTATTCCACAATTCTCAAGGGTAGAACGTTAACAACTCAATAGTAATCATGCAAATATAAATGGTGTGTGTAAATTAAACAGGACACATACGTCTTTTACTACAATAAAATTTTGAATGAATTATAGAAAATGTTAACAAAGAAAAAGATGTGATAATATGGTATAAAATGTAGCCAACAAGTCAACTAATGAATGATCTTAATATTTACATACATACCATTCTCTGCAATTTAGGCCTTCACTTATGTGATAATGTTTTTCCAATAACTCCCTATTTCCAATACAACAGGAATGAAACAATAACAAATTCACATGGCATATAGTTTATTATACATTCAATACTTTAACATTCCATTCTTTAAGAAATGGCAACATGTAACATAAAACTGGCATACAGCTTTAGTTTATAGTGTTGAATTATCTGTACATAACAAGGTGCATTCTGAAATAAAGTATCACAAAAACATAACATCCTGTTGCAGTAAACAGTTAACAAATCTGCGTACCCAAACGTAGGGAAACACTGTATACTGGTACAAAACTTTATCGCTTTATATTGTATACAAATTAATTTTACATAACTGACGTGCGTTTTCTCTTGGTACATACATACATACAATATATACAATATATACATACATACCATGAGCAAAGAATTAATTTGGTCATTCATAAATGATTGTAAACATAATTAATATATATGAGAACTAAATACTGTAGGTGGGTTGGTGACTGAAATTATACTACAATTTGTTTAAATGAACCGCTCTTATTAATGCAGTGCATTGTTATTGCCTTCAGGTAAACCATCTTAAATAGAACTATATACTTTTAAATGATGAACTTTACATTTATGTACATATTTGGTTGCTAAATGATAATGTGCTTTAAAGCCCATTACAAATATAACAGAAAATGCTCACACATCTGCACAACAAATCTCATATGGTATAACTTATCTCATAAATTGTAATGTACACAAAGTTCTTACATAGAAAATAAATAATGCCCAAGAAATTATAAATGTTAAGGTGACATGGTGAATGTACTTACACATGAGACAGAATCTGAAATGTCTACTCTTTGACAATACCTGAGAATGAGAACCACTGTATGAAACCATCAATATACTGACAGCTTTTTGTGGCACACCCACTATCTCTGCATAGAAAATAAACTAACATTTTAACACAAATATTGCCTCCTTTTTCAATTAACCACCTTGAAATTCCTCTTTAAACAGCAATGTATTTAATTACCATCCTTGTGAAGCACTAATTTTTATTATAAAAATTAACAAATCTCTTATGTAAGTCTTTGTAAAAGCACTATAAAAAAAGACTAAATCTATATTGTGTATAAAATGTTACACATCTTTTGTATAAAAGATCTTAATTTTCTTTATAAAAATTGAATTGTTTTTTGCATGTGCTGTATTGATGTAAAATACAAGCACAGGCTTGAAATTAAGCTGTAAAGACTACTTTTTGCATTTATGCAAACTGGCTGTTTATTACAAATTTATATTTAAGAATCTAGTACTTCACTTAAGTTGTCTGGTGGTTTCTTATGTTGACAAACAATGCCTCTGTACTAATTTGTAAACACAAGCAAATTTTAACACAACATCCTCATAATATGTGTACAAATTCTGGTTACAGCTTCTTCATGCAGTATTTGGAGGCTATGTTTTTAATAGATAGTGTTTTTGTTTTCATTATTACAAGTTTAGTGAAACCTGGAGTGACATTACTATTGTCTTCAGTCTTTTTTTCACAAGCAAACTGCTTTCTTTCTTGTAGAAGAAATGGTGCTGCAGAGCTGCTATTACAGTTTAAGATGCGGGACTCATCTTTTTCTGACTCTGTTTTGTTGCATCCCCTCCTCTCCTCCGACATTCTCACACTTAGTGTTCGAACAGCTTTTTGCGCTCGGCCACCATCCCACCCAGTGGACAGGGCGATGGGGAGTGGAGGGGGACAAACCATAAAAAAGACTGCTGAAGGTCTCGTGAACAGCTGTTATCTGGACACCGCATCAGTTCTGTGAAAGAAATTTTAAGATCAACAATCTAGATCCTTAGGGATTTCTAATGTTTGATTCTATCTATACACTTTGAAATAATTAAGCATAAATACAAATATTTTATTTATCACAGAAAATGACAGCACAACAGTTAGAGACATAATATAAATACATATACACTAACATATGAAATATATAACTGTAACAATGGAAAGCCCAGGCTGCATTGTCAATTATATGAGGATAGATAGAAATTCACCATAAAGACAATTGCTGAGCTGCGGACATGCAACTCAAATTTTCAGATATGGCCTTCTTTATCTATCAATGGGGAGGTGTGCAGAACCTTCCAAGCAGCCTGGAGGAGCATAAAAGTGTGAATGCGGGAGTTCCTGCCCAACCTTCACAACATCGCAGTCCTTCGCTGTGCTACCACAAATCCCAAACCCTTAACACAGTGAACATATCCCTGTGGAATAACCTGATGAAACATCTGCCCATTTCACCCACCCAGAACTTCAGTTCCAGTCCTGTCACAGTCTTATCCTCACTAACCCATCAGAGGCTGCTGCACCTATGAAAGCAGACGTGTGATTTACTTACTGTGCTGCAATCATTGCACGGCATTTTACATTTGTATGACTACCCATGGATGTTTTACAACCCAGGCCATATAAATCCTCCCCTCCACCACAATCTCTTCAGAATTGTGCAGATAGGAGTTGTCCTTACATTTTACTGTCTCTCAACCATCTTGGCCTCTACACAAGGTAAATACTGTCCCTTAACTCCTACAGCTCCTCCCAAATCATCTGTCTCTCTCTCTCTCTCTCTCTCTCTCTCTCTCTCTCTCTCTCTCTCTCTCTCTCTCTCTCTCTCTCTCTCTCTCTCTCTTTATTAAAATTTCCTAGTTGAACTGTCATGGTTGACCTGTAAAATATCTTCTTCCCAACATTTCGTTGCCCACTGTTGACATTATCTTCTGAGGTGAGCTCAATGAGTAGCTGCTAAGTGCTGGAGATACTGCTTGTAAGAGCGCAAAGAGGGCGCCACTATGTGTTACATACTGCTGGCAAACGGTCTCTGACTAGCGTCACCTCTCTGAATTGCAGGTAATCAATAGTCACACAGCTGGTGCAAAGTCGACTGCCATATCTATTTAAGATCAGTGAAATATTCTCAACACCCATTAGCTATTCTAGGAGTATATAAAATTCCATGTAGTTGTGCCATGGTTTATATTGGAACAACCAAAAGAATTATTCATACAACTTTAATGAAAACAAAAGGGCTGTCGAGTGGGACATATCAACAAACCAGCTGTAGTAGAACATATGTTTAAAGATGATCACAAAATAAAATTTAGTGAGACAAGTGTGCTTTGCTTTATCACACACACACACACACACACACACACACACACACACACACACACACACACACACACACACAAATAGAGAATCTATATACATTTAGGAAACACCACCTATGAATCCATTAATTGCCTGCAATCTAGAGAGGCAACACTAATCAGAGATAGTTTCATAGATGGCAGCATGACACATTGTAGCATACACACTATACACGCATTAAGTGGTGCCTCCAGCACTTTACAACCAATCATCAACTCACCTTGGTAGATGTGGTCTGCAGTTGACAAGGAAATGTCAGGAGGTAGAAATGTTACGATTCAACCATGTAAAATTACCCTGGAAGTTTCAATTAAGGGTGTTTCTCTCTGCCATTCTGCACCATCTCTCTCCTCCCCCCCTCTTCCTTTACTACATTCCTAGCACTCTCACCTACCAGAATCTTTAGAGAACATTCTGTGCTCCCTGGCAATGTGTACACTCTCCCATTCCCTCCTCATTCGTTGTCAAAACAGTCTGGCCATAGCGGCAAGAAGTGGCAGCCATGTATACAAGAATCATACCAGAGTGATTGTTTAAATCTATGTATGCCATTTTTCTGATGAGGTTGTGTCAAAAAATTTTTAAGTTGTGTGAATGCAACTGTCTTTTCTACTTGTCTGTCTGTGGGTCAATGATCTTATTTATAGTGAGCTGCAACCTATTCACATGTAATTAAGACAGAATGTGACATTTGAAATCCACGTTTCTTTTAAGATCCTCCTCCATTTGTCTTCCTATTTCATCTTCATGCCCTTAAAACACATCTAAAAAATACATGCACAGAAGTGTTTTCTTTGAAATTTAATTTTTATTTAACTAGATTTACAAGATATTGATTCATTATGGGTGTTTTATCTGCCATAAATTGTCTGTTACTATGTTAATCAAAGTGATTTTTCTCTACTACCAAATATTTCTTAGACAGCATACAATTAGGTATTAAAATGTGAATTGTAAAAAGTTTGATAATTTAAAAAATACACTATTTCATTTAAATTATTCATACATATTTAACACATACAAATGAAAGCACTAAGAACCAATCATGCAGTGAAGGCTTTCACGACCGGCTGAAGTAATAGCTGTTGTATCTTCCGGGTTATGTGGTCGTGGTCCAAGAAACATATCTGTTCCTGACGTTTCGTCCAGAGCTGCGCTGGACATCTTCAGAGGTACTGGTAGCGGTGAGTCTTGCCGCTTGCCGACTCACCGCTACCAGTACCTCTGAAGATGTCCAGCGCAGCTCTGGACGAAACGTCAGGAACAGATATGTTTCTTGGACCACGACCACATAACCCGGAAGATACAACAGCTATTACTAAGAACCAAACCAGCACGCACCCTGAGCCAAGCCACAACAAGAACCTATACTATTTACAGATCAATAAATCTCACAAAATGATATCCACACATTAAGCACACAACATTTAGCTGACAAGAAACTGTGACACAATTTAGAAGAATAGCAAACCATAAATAAAATTACAAATGGGCACCAGCATCTTACACTGAAGAACCAAAGAAACTGATAGACCTGCCTAGTATCACATAGGGCTCCACAATCATGCTTAAGTGGCACAATACTATGTGGCATGGACTGTAGGATTGTCCATAAATCTATCATCCCACTAAATCGGAATCCATCATATTACTAATGTCGTGTATTTCCCATGTGTGTCACTGAGTTTTGCAGGTAAGTCTAAACAGCATCATCAGTGACCACTGATGTGTAATAAGGAAAATACACACTCAAGGGTCATCTATTTTACTCCATTGTAGTACACACACACACACACACACACACACACACACACACACAAACTGTTTGAGGAAAATTAGCAAACTCAGGGACCCAGTGAGCATGTCCTCCCCTTTTCAAACTGCTGTTTTAAGTTACACACCATGACAACAAAAGTTTTTTATATGATGATAGTTCTCCTTTTGCCTACATCATTTGTTCCAATAGTTCCAGTTTTTACACAATTACACCAAGAACATCACAAATCCAGGACTGTCATTTCATACTCACAGTTTATTTTTTAAGTAGGTAGCAAGACAATCTAAACTAAATATGTAATTATTGAACAACAATTTTTTTTTTAATTTACAGGTTACAACAGCACAAATTTATGAAATTAACAGGCACATAAAAGCAGACCCATCACTGCACCACCACCTACCACACTCAGTTATTCTATGTGACATGTAGATTAGTGTGTTAGTAGTGGATCTGACTACGTACCAATGCCTTGTTACACTAATGCATGCCAACAAACCTGCAGGGGCGAGAGCTGGCGGTTCCTTATGCTGTTTGCATGTGGAGCACTGTCCTTTCTCATTTTTGTCTCCGTCTGTATAATGTCTTTTTGACACACCGACCTCGGAAGCTGAATACAAATTAGTGCAGGGAGTTAGTTTTACCTTTTTATGTGAAAAGTACAAAGTGAGAAACATAGAAGTACTGTTTAATACAGTTTTTTGGTTATAATCCTATTAACTATAGTTTTAATTCTGTCTCACAATGGAAACACCTCAAAGGATCATACAATATTTTGGAAACAATATGTTGCTATTCACCACAGAGACACCCAATGAGCCACAGAAAGGCACACAACAGAATAAATGATGAATCTTTCGGCTGGTAAGCCTTCATCTGGTACAGAGAACGCACATATGTGTTACACACACACACACACACACACACACGCACACATTCGCTCTCTCACTCACTCACAAACAAAATAAACCATCATCTCCGGCTGTTGCGGCTGGACTGCAACACGCAGGCATAGCTGAGGTGATGGTGGTGAGGAAGCGGCATGGAGAGGGAAGTGGGAAGGGATGAAAGGAATGCCAGTGGGGATGGAGCAATACGTCAGTGCTGTCTGACAGATACAAAGAGACTGGATTATGTGGTGGAAAGGGAGGTGTATGTAAGCTGGAGTGTGGGAGGGAAAGAAAGGGGAGAGGAGAGTGGTGGGGGCAGTAACTAGTGAAGGGTAGGCCTGGGGGATTATGAGAGCGTGGGATATATTGTAGAGAGAGTTCCCATCTGCACAATTCAGACAAGTTGTTTGTGGGAAGGATCCATATGGCACTGGCTGTGCAGCAGTCAAACCCACGAAATATACTTGTCCATCCTTACTCCTTCCCTGCTCCCAATCCCTTACTCCAATGGTTCATATCCCTGCAATAGACCTAGATGCAAAGCCTGTCCTATCCACCACCACCACCACCACCACCACCACTACCTATTCCAGTCCCGTCACGGGCATTTCCTATCCCATTATGTATACAAATTGAGCTGCAAACACTGTGCTGCTTTCTACATGGGCATGACTAGCAACAAGTTGTCTGTGCAGATGAATGTCCATTGTCATACTGTGTCAAGAGGACAGCTGGACCATCCAGTTGCAGAGCATGCAGCACTGCATGATGTGACTCACTTCAATGACTGCTACACAGCCTGTGGAATATGGATCCTCCCCACAAACACCAACTTGTCTGAATTGTACAGATGGGAATTCTCCCTACAATATATCTTATGCTCCCATAATCCCCCAGGCCTAAACCTTTGCTAGTTCCTGCCCCCACAACTCTCATCTCCCCTTCCTTTTCCTGCCCACTCACCAACTTGTGTACATCTCCCTTTCTGCCACGTACTCTGATCCCTCCCTATCTGTCAGACAGCACTGAAGTATTGCTCCATTCCCACCCGCATTCTTTTCCTCCCTATTTCCCTTCACTTTGTCGTCACCACCACCACCGGTTGCTCTCACCTCAGCTATGCCTGTGTGTTGTAGTCCAGCCGCAAAAGCCAGAGACAGCTGTTGGGTTTGTGTAAGTATGAGTGAGTAAGTGAGTGTGCGTGTTCTCTGTGGCAGATGAAGGCTTAACAGCCGAAAGCTTCATCATTTTTTGTTTATTTTGTTATGTGTGCCTTTCTGCGGCTCATTGGGCATCTGTGGTGAACAGCAACCTATCCTTTCCAAAATATTGTTTAATCCTGTCTAGTAATAAACTGAAGTCCATGCTAATAATGTAAGGTAATATATCTTGCAACTGATACCTAGATGAAGTACATAAGAAGTAATTATGTAAACTGCATCCCAAAAGTCAAAAACTAACTAATAACAATAAATTTATGTTAACCCTGAAAGTGCACGAGAGAGAAAAAATTAATATATATATTGACAGGTTGTAACTGACTGGTATTCTAAAACTTGGTAGTACCTTGCCCTAAAATCAAAGGAAACAGACACACATTGCCCATTGAAACAAGTCAATGTTTATGAATGCTCTCCAACCCATCAGGGTACAAGCAATGAACAAGATCATGATCATTGTAGGCAGTGGCGTAACTATGGGTGGGGGGGGGGGGGGGTATGAGGAGGATAGACACCCCCAGACCCCCTCCCCCCACAAAAAAAGTCATATAACAGCAATCTGGTAAAGTGAAGATTGGAAACTTGGGGTGTTTTACCATAAGCTTTCATTGGATGGGAGTGAATTAGTTTCTTCAACGGGAGTGGTAGATGGTAGTCTGTCTGGAAACTGACAAAAATTTTGCCCATCAAGCAGATCTATCTCCACCCCCCTCCCCCCAAAAGCCAAGTCCTAGTTATGCCACTGATTGTAGGGTTGTTAAGTGTGTTATCAGTTCCCAACAGCTCAACACTACAGAGAGACAACATTATGAATATAAGGTAGAAGACTGTTTAACTGCAGTAGCACACAACTTAGTTGACTTTTTTTGGGTTCTAGGACACAAAACACTAAACTAAGTGAACATGTTAACTCCCGTCAAGTAAAACACAATGGACTCTTGCTTAACCCCAGTTTCAATCCCTCACAACACATCCCTCAACAAAAATTTTCAAAAGAGTGGTCAAACACAAAACTTGCTAGTACTGTAATCTGTAACATTCTCTCCCTCCTCCCCCTTGAAGATCACAGTTTACAGGTTAGACATATGGTGGATGTCAGAACAATATTGCTATGTTTCCAAGCACCTACAAGAGATAGCAATAAAGGCTACCAATCCCACCCCCCAGTAATCAAGCTACCAATCCCCTCCTCTCTCATGTGGACCAAGAAAATTTAAACTTCAATTTCTCAGTAGTACCACCTTTACTTTCAGATCATAAAATATACAACTTACAGAATCATTAGGCAGTTTTTAATAGACCTTAAGCATAGTGTAATTATCTGTCTGTAAGTGTAAATGAGTTGTGATGGGATGTTCATTGGTTGGTGAAGATGGATGTCAGATTTTACTCTTTAAATGTTATGGTGTCAAGAGGTTCTACTATTCTAAACAGTTGATAAAATTATCACATCCAACACATAAGAAAACACAAATAGTTCACATAGCCTGATTAATATTAATACTACTGTAAATCATCTTAATTCTATTTTTTCCAATTTATGCTTTCTAATATACATAGAAATCAATGAGAATAAGTATGTGTTCATTTCACTCAAATAGAACATTAATACCTCTTTAACAATGGAATTTTCAGTTTGGAATGTCAATCATATAAGATTAAATATTATTGAGATTACAACCTATTTTTCACACACAGAATGCATTAAGTCCTCACATGTAATTCTTGAGAAAGACCTCTTGCTTAAAATCAGCCATCTATTCATCTTTATTTTTATTTTGCTTTTAGTTCATAACCTATTTCTCTTTAACATTTATTTCTACAAATGATAGGTATATCCATGCTAGCTTGGAAAAAATGATTTTTAACACACTGTTCGTCAAACAGGAAGTGACATTTCAATTATGATTCCTATTACAGCTAATTTTCTACACTAACACTTTCTAACACTCAAAATCTAGACACAAATTTGGCTTCAAATCTACGTATTTAACAAAAACAACATCTGGGCTATTGTGAACCATATGTGACTTGCAGCATACTTATGCTTAACTTTGAAGTACTTACAAAAATCTTTTGAATTATTCTGGAACTGATTTTGCATTATAAATCTCATAGTGCATTAGTTAATCACAGCAATAAGAAAGGAACATTACATCATGTGCAGATTAAATGGTCCTGATGTCCTGTTCGAAATATATATCCAATAAGGATGATCACAGTGAACTCATTCAGCCAAGAAAATTAATTTGACAAACATTTAATTTCACATATCAGAGTTGGTGTTGGTCACGTAACTGACACTGAAAGCAAGTTTTAATGTGAGAATTAGCAATATTGACCTTCTCGGCTGTACATTTTTTTTTGTTTTTGTTTCACTTATTCAGTAAACAAATAGAATAGCTGGGGGGAGGGGGGGGGGGGAGAAATGTGAAAAACAAAATAAAGGGTTACAGAAATTTAGGTATAAACAGAAAAATCAGGATTCATGTCCAGTGTATAAGAAGTAAGTCAGCAAAAGCACATCATATGCAGAGTGTATACTCCAATTGGTGCTGTTAATATAGAAACTTAAAAAACATTCCAAATATTAAAGAAATTTGTATTTGTTCTGTTTATGACTTTTCAGATGAGTCTGACAAAACAAACCAAACCACAAGGTCAATTTTTTATGATGTTTCAGTCAACACATTGCAATAATAAATTTATCTTTACTATCACATTTTTACTTGCACTATAAAAACTCTAGTTCTGAAAGCCAAAGTGTATCTGTCTACAATACAAAATGAAACAATAAAGCAGACTGTAAGCTTACATAACTGGTAGACAAGGTACAACATTTTAGCAAAGCAAACTGGACCATACTGTGAAACAAAACACACACACACACACACACACACACACACACACACACACACACAAACCAAACAAACAACAAACAAACAAAGAGAAACAAACTCTGAGGTCTTAAATGCATACCTTTTATCATGTTGCAGTGGGTGTACCAAGCTTCTCTGTGATGGACTGTACGAAAATTTTCAGAGAGTGATGTAGTTTTAGAACAGTTAAAACCACTAGATAAATTATAAATGCATACCTTTCTCATGTGGTGGCCAAGCAGTTGCTAACTGTTGCAGTCTATTCCACAGAGCTGTCAGCACAGCCCCATCACCATGGCAACCACCGCACTCATCACGTAAGCGTGAGCACAGGGCACTCAGCTCCTCCCCATGCTGTTAGTTTAACACACACAAGCAACACATTGTGACACAAGCACAAGAACTAAACGTGACCAATAGATGCTGTACTAATCTTTTTTAATTATCTAGAAACTTTTTGTGGGAAGATTTGCTTGACATTTCATGTAGAAGTTAGTTGTTGATGGATAAATGTATGGAGATTTAATTTAAGCCAGGTTTTAGGAAACATTATAGGCAGAGTTACTTAGGCAGAGTTACTGTGCAGTATTTAAATCCAATCAGAAAGAGTTGTCTGAATCAAATTCTGAAATTGCCATCTCCAATTTAAAATGCGGAATTCTAATGTAAGAAGATAGTGTGAGAGGCCATGAAATAATGTAGACAAGGGATCCCTTTTGAAAGGGACCTGTCCACAAAGAAGATAAATCAATTGGAATACTTTGATTGTAACGAAAGATGTTTACTCTTATGATAATTGTTCTCTCTATGGAGTGTCTCTCAAATGATTATGTAGTATGTGTGAAAAAGAAACTGGAAGCATCAATGGTGAAATTTCAGTGGTAATACGGAGATAGGTACGAACAAGCAACACACACTAAAACAAACACGTCTTAAATTCTCTCCTCCCCATAGAAATTCTACTAACAACAAACCCACAGCATTACCCATTTTACAAATTACCTCTAGAAACTTAAACAAAATAATGCAGATTAACTTAAAAAATTCATCATGCCCCATCTGTCTCACAAGCAAGTAAAATATTATACAAATTACATAACTACAATTAGGCAAAATTTGGAAATGTCTGTGGCAGAACATTTAATTAGGAAGAAATCAATTTGTATTATATAAAAAGAAACCTAAACTGGTAATCAAAAAATAAAATTATAAGCGATGTTGGCTGTTATCCTAAATAAATTAACTTAATAAAAGAAAAAGTATGTAAAAGTTCTAAATATTCAGAAGTATTTTCAGTACCAGTAGCTGCTAATTAAAATGTGCAATGTAATGATCACTTTTTTTTAAACCATAATTTTTACTTCATTTTAATGCAAAAGTATGACATTTCACTTAAAGACGTCTACAACCTTCTTCTGAAAATGTGCAAAAGAGTGGCAGATTGCATCATCATCCTAGGTCTCTATGACACTTTGAAGAGCAAGGTGTCAATGGTTAGCAAAAAATATCAGAGCTCAGAGGCAAGGTGTAAGGTGTAACTTCCTGCCAGATTAAAATTGTGTGCCAGAACTGGAATTAGAGCCTGGAACCTTTGCCTTTCATGGACAAGTGCTCTACCAACTGAACTATCCCAGCACGCTTCACAGTCTGTCCTCACAACTTTATTTCTGTCTACTAGTAGGCAAGGTATTGGCAGAAGTGAAGTTGTAAGAACTGGAAGCGAGCCGAGATAACTCTATCGGTAGAGCACTTGCCCACAAAAGGCAAAAGTCCCAGGTTAATATCCTGGTTCCGACACACAATTTTAATCTGCCAGGCACTTTCATATCAGCGCAAACTCTGCTACAGAGTGATATTTTCATTCTGGAAGGTGTAAGGTGTTTAAATGTCACATTGACACCATATTTCACCAGAATTGCCCACAGTCACCATACCGCCTTTTGCTAGCATTGCACCCTTTCTTTTGGCACATCTATGATGGAGGTCAAAAACCCAATTACCAGTGTTCAAGCTAAGTGTTTTCTTTATTGGTGGCCACAGAAAGTATTTCAAACACACTTCTGCTCAGAACTGACTCTGACAGTGTCTATGTTATCACATATTCCACAAGAGCATTGATTACCTCAGATTTTGCACTCTGAAGTGCTATTTTGCAGTGCAGTGAGCAATAGCACAATGTTTTTGACAGTATTTGACTCTGCAAACACCCGATAGATGAGTGATCACTTCTCTAAGGACAGTTTGAAGTTGCAACCCCCATTGAAGATGATCTGATGAAACTTAGTGTGACTGCAATGTATGTAGTGGCATTCAGGGTGGAACCACTAGGGACAATTCGAAACCATTTGAAGTAATTTTAAATTGTTCTGAAGGAGCAAATTATGCTTTTGCCTTTTTAGCACCCTCCTTTGGCATGACCATGGGGAATAGGATGGAGGGTAATACTGACATATGAAAGAAGTGCCACCCCGCATTTTTGTCAGGCATTTTAATATCATTCCTGTTCTGAGGCAACCAGTTGCTCATTCCTCTGCTGCATTAGGCTTCTCTTTCCACACCAACTGGATTTGATATGTGGTCTGCAGGAGCTAGTTCACTGACACAGAGTCACTAAGTGTCACATAGGAAGGCACCCCAGTTTTCAGCCATTCTGTGAACCCCCTCCAATACCTCACTGTCAGTCAACAATATTCATTCTTTAGGTGTGTAGCTTGCCACAAGTCACACTACATTTCTCTCACAGGCTCCATGTTGCTGCTTGGTTGCATCTTCTCCCCTCCATGTTTTCCCTATCGCTCCGCTTCTATGCCTGCAAGTGCCTTCCTACATGACACCAGCTATAAGTACAGCAATGTCAAAATGGCTGCATAGACATCAGTGCTTAGGAATCGATGATTAGCTGTTTCTGTACAACAACAAAGATATGTGGGTGGCACCATGTGTATTGCCCAGCTGGAGCATTTCAGAGAGACATCTTGTCATTTTATTTATGCATGTACAACATCACAGGAGGATTCTAAATGAAACTGTAGGACTGATAAAGCATGAACACCATTCAATATTTCAGATCACATTTATGTTTCATGAAACAGATTTGGAAGGTGCCTAGCAGCTCCAACAATATACCAGAGAAAAAATTGTGGTTACACTTCACTTCATAGTGGTCAGTTCATGTTCAGTGGAGTTATTGTCCTACACTGTCCTTCAACAAGTAATCAATGAAGAGGTGAGTGTCTGCAGTATCAGAGGTTGTTGAGAACATTGTCCTGCTGCTAATCAGTTTATCAATCATTTGTTTCAAGTGTGAAATGTGTGAAACAATGGCCCAAGGGAAGGGATGGTTTCACCAACACTCTTAATGATACCTCTAATACCTTTTCATCTCTATTCTCAGTGGCAGTTGGTGTGTGAAATATTTTCCTCAAACACCCCTAAGGAAATGTATGGTTTTAATGCTGGATATCTTGGCTCTGACCTCCATTAAAAAAGCGTTCAAAGAAGGGGTGAAACATTAGAGCAGTTTTGATGACCTTCCCATCATGTGAGACACACAGTGTCATTGGGCAGAATTCTGGTTAAATTTGGTGCAAATGTGACCTCGTTAATCCACCTTCAATCACAAGTTAAATTCTGCACTCTTTCTTTGTTTTTCCTTTAGCATCAACACTTTGCTGTTTGAAGCATCAAAAAGGCCTAAGACTGGCATCAATTTTGCAGCATTCTAGTGGAAAGTTGTAGGCAACTGTGAGCCAAATTTCAAACTTCTACATCACAATGAGATACAAATCCAGGATTTTGAAAAGTGACCCTTTAATTTTGTTGCACAATATGAAAGAGTTTCATTGGTTGTCAATATTTTGTCACCAATATCACATTCTCATCTACACAATGTAAATGCTAGAAATATCCGGTGAGAATTCAAGATTTGTTCTATGTTAGAAGTTCACCAAGCAAAACTGTCACAGAACCCTTTCTGTACGGCAAAACAGAGTTATTAAAGCAAAGGTATTTTGGAACTTGTTTTCTAACATGGCATTACCTTTCCTAGCAAAGAATAAACACCTCAGACTATTAGAAAAAAAATGTCATCCAAAGCACACACGCACACACAGTATCTGTTATAACTGCCGCCACCACCACCACCACCAATGATGTCAGAACTTTAACCACTTGCATTTTGGAGGAATTATGAGTGAACATCGAATTAAAAGGCTAATGTGTTCTGAAAGTTTTTCTTCATGCAGCAATGCACCTCACAACCAATGAGATGACTGTCGAAATCTCAGTTACCAGTCCTGTTAAAAATGTACTACTATCAGCTTGTGAAAAAAGTGTAAAATGACACCAAATGCAAGTTCTTTTTTATATTTGTTTATGTACTTTAGTACAACACCAATCATGTGCTACAGTAGGCTGTTACCAACATGTCACGCAATGACTGAACATTTCATGCTTTTGCATGTAGGTATTATACAATGGATGTGTCATACTACAAATCCAAAGTGCACACGTTTTATCCCCATCCATATTAGGATTTTAATCTGTCACTTACCAGTTCTTTCATCTGTAAAAATATTGACTGATGTGAAAAATTCTTAGTTACATTATAGTTCATAAGCCACATTAAAGGGTAACTTATAGATAAGTAGAAGGCAACAGCATACCGTCACCAACAGAACAACACCTACTAAAGCTCTGTGATAATGTCCACCTCAGTAACTCAGTGGACAATGTTGTTAACTACCAAGCAGGGTGCCCAGATTAGATTCCCAACAGGGACTGGGTTTAGTGCGTTACCCCTCATGATCATGGACATGCAAGTCACCCATGTGGTATCAAAAATTCTTGCACTCTGTGGTTGAATAGTCAGAGATGGTGTCTATTGGCCAATAATGCCATACAGTTATTTTTGTTCTGTGGTGTTCGCATCAATATTTACATGCTTTACTTTACAATTTTGTATTGGTAGCATGGAAAGAAAGAAAGAAACAAAAAGAAGTATCAACATTAGAGCTAAACCGAACACAAACCACGTCACTGATTTGGAACTAACTTTATGTTGAAACTACACTGAAATGGTATTAAATTGCCACTTTGCTTAGCAACAGCACTATTAACACAAATTAATGACTAATTACTATATATACACAAATTAGTAGTTATTTGATGAAATAGGCATGTTAGTTGTTATACAGATTGTTCAGAAACAATCTGAAAAGCATATATAGATGTTGAAATATAATAATGGAAAGTCCAGGTTGGAATCAATAATATATTAACGACAGTTTACAACTCACCGCAAAGACGTTGGGACGAGCTGTGACAGGCACATACAAAAGACACATACAACACTTTCATCTTCCGGCCACAGCTTCGAAGTGTGGCAGCTGGAGGTGATGGTTGTATGACTGTGTTGTATGCATGTGTAATTGCGTGAGTGTTCTATTTTCTGAAGAAGGCCATGGCCGATAGCTGAAAGTTTTGTATGTGCCTGTCGCAGCTCGTCGCCACGTCTTTGCGGTGAGTTGTAAACTGTCCTTACTATATTATATATAGATGTCACATAGAGATGTGCTTAGAATTACACTGAACAGACAAACATTATGACCACTATCTAATATCAATATCAACCCATTCAGGTGAAAGTAGTTTCACCCAATGACGAATGACTGCTTGCCAGGCAAACACACAGTACATGTATTATCTGTGAGCATCACGTCCATGAGAATTCAGGTTTGACCGAAGTCAGACTGTGATGGTCCAAAGGCTCAACACAGACATTTTGGAAATTACACAACTTTCTTCGTGTTCAAGAAGTGCTGAGATGAAAGTCTTCAAGAAGTGGTGAAACCAAGGTGAACACATTCAAATGTGTAAGGGGTTGGGCAGCCACCCCTTACCTGGCATTGTAGGCTGGGCAGATGTAAAACAGGACAGGTGGAAAACTGTGGTGGAACTAACATCCAAATTAAAGGCTGGGCACAGCAGAAGTTAGTTGTAACCAACAGTGCAGCGGCTCATTTATGCTCTGGAGAATATTCATATGGGCATCCTTGGGTGCATTGGAGCTCATGCAAGGCACCATGATGGTCAAGTAGCATTATACCACAGTTGCAGACCATGTATACCCCCCCCCCCCTCACGCCGATCATTTTTTCCCAATTGCAGTGGCATTTCTCAAGTACAGTGAGATGGAGTTGTTCAAGGAACACAGTACTGAGTTGCAGCTGAAGTCCCAAAATCCCCCATCCCTCCCAATTGTCAATATGTGAACGTTATCAGACACCTAGGACGTGACAATATGGCATCTGGGCTCATTACACCCCTCCCAGAATTCATGGGAATTAGGTGATGTGTGTGTGCAGATGCAGTGCCAACTCCCTACAGTGACCTACCTACAACGGCCTCATTTCGTCCATTCCAAGAGGTGTCACCATTGTTATTCAGGCCAAAAATGAAAGTAAAAATTATTGGAAAGGTGGATATAGCATTCTGGCTGATCAGTTAACAGGAAAAAAAAAAGTTGCACCATTTCCTGTTCAATAAGAATGAAATTACCCAATCAGATTGTTATGTGCACAAATTCACACTGACTGTCGGTGACTAGGTTGTCATACATGTTCTTCATCTGGTTTCCTCAAACCAAACCACAGAGTAAAATTGGACACTGGATGCCACTAAGGTTTGAATTTCAGCAAACAGCTCACCAGTTTAGTGGTCTGGCACCTGTTTCCTTCGTTCAGTTTCACCCAACAAAACTAAGATAACATTTAACACAACCACCTCTGGCAGGAAAATTTAATTTTCACTGCCATGATCCAATTGGCCAACTTTAATGCTAATGATAATGGAAATGGTGCAATGTATCTAATTTTTAAATTATTCCTTGTCACGGCCTACTCTACAACATTCTTACAAGCTTTTCTGGCTGTTTCTGACCATCTTGTAAATTATTTGGGGACAGTGTGTGAATTTCAATTAAAATGAGCAACTTCCAAGATAGCATGCATATATATATATATATACTTGGTGGGGCGAATACTTTGTATCAAACTGTTAAATACAATTATGATTTTCGAATGACAAAGAATGCAGAAAGATGGCTATCCAGAGCAAAAGCAAATAAAAGTTGCTATATATATATATATATATATATATATATATATATATAGCAACTTTTATTTGCTTTTGCTCTGGATAGCCATCTTTCTGCATTCTTTGTCATTCGAAAATCATAATTGTATTTAACAGTTTGATACAAAGTATTCGCCCCACCAAGTAAATTCGCCCCCACACTAAAACAATAAATACGAAACAGCAAATTTATTACAATCACTCACACGAGCAAGGTGCAGCTATAAAGTACCTTAGCAAATCAGTCTATCACATATTATTAAACTCTTTCCTATGTCCAGCATGTGGCCATTTTTATGTCTGAATGCTCAGTCAACAGTCAATACCTCAATTCCAACTATTTTTATTCTTCAGTGACACGTAATATCAGGGCCTTTTTCAGGAGGAACACGATCTCACATGTACCCCTTAAACATTTGGTGATCTGTTTCTGGAAAGCAGTATTGGATCATTTCTATATACTCTTGCAAATGTAACTTCTGATCTGAAAGTTTGTCTATCGCCTAATGTAAACATGCTGTTCTCAGTAGTTGAAGAAGATGTCAAGCAATCTTTGACTTAAATCAATCTCCATCAGTTTCCCCTTGGTCAATAGGCCCTAATTAGGTACTAGGCAACAACATTATGCCCTGTTACTATCTGCCGAGCTGAAATTCTGTAATTGTTGCCTTATCTGAATAAGTAGGTATTGTTTAAACACATTACTGGAGGGAGGGGGGGGGCTCCCTCCAACAATGTGTGTAAACAATGTTACTTGTAAGTTCTCAGTGGGAGCCATGTTCTCCTAATGACCACATGTGAGTAACAATATCAACTGTACTGCACCAAGAAAATTTTACTTGCTTATGTCAAAATCTGTTTTCATGTGCCTCTGTAATTTCACAAACCTGAACATTACAGAACCTTTAATTTCATTCTGAACTATGAAGCACTCCAGTTTCCTTGATTTCTTGTTCCCATCTTCTTTTACTACAATACTAGAAACTTATTTAGAAATTTGAATAAAGATTCTTGCTAAGAAGTCTAAGTCTTACTTACCTTAATCTTACTGAAAGTTACCCAACTTCCTGACAACAATAATAAAAACACTAGCATGCAAATCCAACATACATGTGAAGTAGGCCTACAATACAAAGAGGATGAAGCACCATACAAAAGGATTGTTTACACTAAATGAAGCAAGTACTACAATAATAACTACCCAAAGATGCTGCAAATGACACTACTCACAAAAACTGTTCCTTTCACACAAGCTTCTCATTGTTTATATACAACACACTCAAAACTGGATGACTGTGCTCAAAATACTTTTACAATACAATGAGACAATTTCTTAAATTAATGCTTAGAGTGTTTCAAATAAACTTACAGCATGTGCAACATTCAACTGCTTTTGCAGTTTCTGTATTTCTGCACATTTTTCTTGCAATCTGGATTCCTGATGCTCCAACAACTCTGCTGCATCTTCTGATGAAATCTCATTTGCTTCAGACATTAAATGCGCTCTCAGTTGTTTGTTCCTGGGAATTGAATTAAATATACAGGTTTACATATTTAAAAAATATAAACTTAATATTATTTTCACAGATAAAGGGAACTGCTGAGAAGCTTTTAGTTTTGCTTCCCAGTGTGGGATTTTGATACCACAAACAGGAACTGAACTTAGTGTAAAGTAAAAAATAACATGTTATTAAGATAGTGGTCATGACAGTATCGACCTACAACAGGGACTTGAAGTTAACAGTCTAGTTCAGCCTAGTCCAGTATATCACAAAAGTACTCAGGTCGCACAATTAAATTTGTAGATGGCTGTAGCAAACGCCAAACCAGCATACTGCTACAATATGTATTTTCAAAATCTGTGTAACTTGTTATTGTTTACTAACTGAAGTAGCAATATGATTAAGATGCTGGAGCCATTATCAGGAGTAGGATTTAAATCCTAGTCAGATATTTTAATTTCCCTGTAAAACATTTTAAAAAAGGGCCAGTTACTTTTAATTCACTCTATGCAAAACTTCTTCTGTCTTCAACATCCCATTGAGTTGGGTGCACCCATTTTATAATGAACTTTTAGTACATTCACACCATTTCCCTTTGTCCCCCTCACTCCTTAATAGGCACAACAATCATAACATGTTACTAAGCATGACTGACTTTACTTCAACGGCTGCTTCACAACCCAGGCTATCTGTATCCTCCCCTTAACTACCAGCATATCTGAAGTGTGCAGACAGAAATTATGCTTACATTATCAGGTCCCAACATTATTCTGGCCTCAACCTATGGTAGCCTTTTGTCCCCACCATTCTCTATCCTATCACCTTCTCCTTATTCATGTCTATTTACCCTCATTGTTTACCGCAGCCTTCCCCTCTGCCCCCCCCCCTCTTTCCTCTCACCCCCTCCCTCCCTCTCCCCAACATAAACACCCCCTCCCCATCATCCCCCCCACTGTGTTGCAGAAGTACATCTGACATCATTATCTATATACTTAGTAAGAGCACACATTGTCAGGCAGTGCCATTACGTCTACTTCCAACCTTGCACTTCGCCTATCTCCTTACCACCGACGCTGGACCCCAAAAATAGATTTTATACTGCGGGATGGTTGGGAGATACTGCATATGATACCAAACACAAATAGTCTGACACAGTTCTGATCAATTTACAAAAGTTGTGGGATTTGGTTGAATTATCAATATCAGGAGGACTTTGGGTCTCGTTGATTCTATAACCAAACACGTGGCCATTATAATCAAAATGGAAATAATTGCTACTTGCTACTACTTATGTAATGGTAATTCAATTGGTCATGTTTACATAACTGTTGGCTGATACAGTATTTCAAAAGCTGCATCATCTGAAACTAATGCGTACCTTGCATCTAGCTGAAGAATATGCTGTTGTGCTTCAGCAAGCTGTTTGTTGGCCACACTCAGTTGCTCCTCTAATGCTGCCGACTCAACACATTTAACGGAATACTTCTCTGATAGTGACAAAATTTCTTTCTTTATCTCTTCCATTTCTGCCCTGCAATAAACAATTAATTGATATAGGACTGAATATGTGAACTAGCAAACAAAACAAGTAACTGGAGGGAAAAGCAACAACATTGGGCTTGCTGCATTTTATCTCTTTTTCACACTTTGAAAGTGGTATTTTTCCACATTCTTCACTGTGGTTCTAACTTCTGAAATGTTTTTATGCAATTTGTGGTCATTTTAGTGATTTTTTTTTTTAAATACAGATAGCACTTAGACTAGAGCACTTTTTTATGTCTGTACTTTTCTAGTGAAGCAGAATAATTACTGTTGTAGTTTTTACAAATTGCCTTCCTGATTTTGAAAATGTTATTAGCAACAGTGATGGATATCCAGTTAGAAATGGATTGTGGAGTTCAAAGCAAAAGCATTTTTAATAGGCTTGTAGGTTTGGCTAAGCTTTTTGTTTTAGGTGGGAAGGGCCTTACATTGTGAGCTGCATTGAAGAAAGCTTTGCAGGAATAATTTATTGTGAAACCAAAAGCTGCAGAGATTTAGCAGCTGCTGTAATGTTAAAAGAAGGAACAAGAGCAGTCTCTCAAGGCTGTGTTGATATCTACATCAACATGAATACTCTGCAAAGTCACATTGAAGTGATGGCAGAGGGTTTATTGAACTGCTTGTATGATGTTTCTCTACAGTTTCCTTCTCTAACAGCTTATGGAAGGGGGGGGGGGGGGACACCTAACTCTTTCCATTTTCGATCTGAAATATTTTATTATGATGATCATGCCTCCCTATGTAGATGGGTGTTAACAAAATGTATTCACATTCTGAAGAGAAAGTTGTTGGAAGAAATTCGGCAAATAGATCTTGCCGCAACAAATAACGCCTTTCTTTTAATGATTCCAATTCCAACTTGTGTATTATTTCTGCGACACACTATCCCCTATAACGCAATAATAGGAAATGAGCTGTCCTCCTCTTTACTTTCTCTAAATCATCTGTCAGTCCCACTTGGTTGGGATCCCACAATGTGCAACAATACTCCAAACTAGGAGGCACAAGTATAGTGTAGGCAGTTTCTTTAGTAGAGCTGTAACATCTTCCAAGTGTTCTGCCAACAAAACAGAGTCTTTGGTTCTCTTTCCCTGCAATATTTTCTACATGTTCTTTCCATTTAAGTTGTTTGTAATTGTTACTCCTACATATTTAGTTGAATTTACAGCCCGTTGTTTTGACTGATTTATCATGTAAATGAAGTTTAACAAGCTTCTTTTAGTGGCCATATACTGGTAACAGCTATTTGTTTAATTATGACTGATGGAATAGAAGACAACACAAGCACAGAACTTGTAATTCAAAGCCCTGAAAATGTAAAAAGAGTTTACGGAAATAAATGAGGCATTCCAAAAGAGCTCTGAAATCATTGCCAAACAGAAAGAACAAAAGTGACACCAATGAAATATTCAGAAATTCCAGTACGAAAGATACTAATGATTCAGGTAACATAAATACAAAAAATGCAGCTTGGGATCTCAATGAAAAATGTTTGAATAGTGATGCCAGTGACCACAAGTGAAGTAGAAGAATAATCCAAAGGTAACAATGAATGCAATCACTGTTAGAAAGAATATTAAAAACTCTAAATTGAATATATTATGAACTTAGAACTGGTAGTTGGGAATGATCTTTTACACAAAGTTGAATCTGTAGTGACTTGTACTGTGTGTATTATCTCTATTGTTTATCCTTTGCAAACTGAGATATTAAATTTGCTTGCCCATTGCTTTCATGAGTGCAGTTGTGCCTTGAGAACGGCAGGATGTGCTCCTGTCGAAATATTGGTAGTTGTCGACAACATCATCCAGCAGCATACCCGTAAGTTGTTTGAAAATTCATTATGCCGGGAAAAGTTAAGGTTTCACATTGTTCTGACATGTTCTATATCCAAGAGGATCTCCTCAATTTGGATATACTGGAACGAAAAGTGCAATTGATCTAATGTAACATGTGCTGCATTTTTGCAACATAGGCCTAGGGACTACTACTCATCCAAGTCGGATGATTGTCAGAATGACAGACTCTAGGATTCCAATGGGAGATTTACTATTGATGGGAATGAAGACACACCAGAGAAGCCAAATATTAAACAGTAGTTTTGTGTGTTCGTGGAAATACAAGTAGGAATGGAATTCTTTGTCTCTGTTTCACTTTATTTTAAGAATGTTTTATAGTAAGCATAATAATACACAGTTGAAACCCTTTTTTTGTGCATGTGTATATATCACTTTAAGTACCTCCAAAATTATGTCTTAGTGTTACACATAGTTCATGATATATGAGGTCAATATAAATTTTGTTCGCGAGTAACTGCCCCATTTTGCATAATTTTTCCAATTCATTACATCTTTACTACTAACTCTATTCACTGTAAATTTTTCAGACAGTGTGCACATATACCACTGCACATATCAAGAATATGTGTCATATTATGACATACATTTCAGGAGATACGACTTCAGAAACAATGAAATGCTCAAGGAACTGCCCCAAAATACATGATGAAATTTATTGTCTCTTCCCTACAAACCTCATTTGCAATATATTTCATTAATAATTTCCCCATATTCCCCTCTATGAATTATATAACTGTAGAACACACAGTTCATGAGACATGTTACCGTAAGGACTGAGCTGCATCAAAACAAAACAAATGGATAGCAAGAAAGAAAGCAATTAACAGAGAGGGAAGGAGGAGTTGGACCAAAATAGGAAAAGAATAAATACATACCTGGTCAATTCCAGGAACTAGTAATAGTTTACAGTATGTTTGCACTAAAGCAACATTCAAGTTATACAATAAGACTACACACTTACACACAGATTTATAATAAAACATTCATTAACTGAGTAGAAATTCTGCAGAAAGGTTTGGTTCAATTTCTTCTTGAATTTTCGCAAAGACATAAGTCGCTACAGGCACATAAAAAAAAACACGCACTTCAAAGTGCGGCATCCAGAAATGACTGTTTGCGTGACTGTGTTGTGTGCCTATGTGATTGCATGACTGTTCCTGTGGGGGCACAACAAATTACTATTTGTATTTGTATTTTCTGATCTGTATTAAGCTAATTGGTATTCAGTTATTATCTTTGATCATTAACAAAAAAGAGTACAAAAAACTGTTCCTCTCTTATCACTGTAATTATGCTTCCATGGTGTGTGATGTGCAAGATAGAAGTAAATAAATGTATGGAAATATAAGTCTCAAATTTAATATTTAATTAACAGTGTGCTACATTCCCATTTCTGAAGAATGCCATGGCTGAAAGTGTTTTATTTGTGTGTCTTTTTTATGCGCCTGTTGGCGGCTCATCATCACGTCTTTGCGTTGAGTCGTAAACAGTCCTATTATGTATTGTTAATTCTAATTGAACTTTCCATTATTAGATGTTCTTGAATTTTGTTATTTTAAGAAAAAGACTATTGATGTGTATGTAGAACAATGAATACTTTCATGCCTGAATAACTTTTCTTTTTTCTCAATAATAAAGGTATCTGGAAAGAATGTGAGAATCATTTCCGAGAAGGTAAGCACACAGTGACACTATTTAACTCTGACATGCAACAATGGTATTTGGTTCCATAACTGCTTGCTTGGAACGTTAAAACACACAATAGGTACATGCTCAGTTATACTTTTTTTTAATTTGATTATACATATTTTCTGTACGCCATTCTTTATAATACTAGTCTTAATTACTCAATAAATCATTTCCACTTACTCATGCTCTTTATGAAGTGCGCCTATGTCATGTGTAGATTGCATCTTCTTTATGAATTCAGATTTAAATTTTGCAATCTCTTTTTGAACTTCAGTTTCATGTGCTTTTCTCATGGCATCTAGTGCTGTAAAATTTGTAGGTTTATTTAATACACAAATGATATCTATCACTTTATACAGCAACAGTCAAGATTAGTTTTAATTGATACCTGCAAGGGTGGCTTGTGTTTCCTCAGCGAGTGCCTGTTCTTTTTCCAGTCGAAGTTGTTCCAATTCCTGACGATGTTTCTCTTCTAATTCAGCTATTATACGTCTGTGAGAATTTTCCATTGCAACTAATCCTTTCTCACAGAGAGCCTGTTTAGTAACAAATGTAACATACCATCATATTAAATCTATTAACAAAATTTTCAAATGTTCAAATGTTTGTCAAGCTTAAGGGACGTAACTGCCGGATCATCAGTCCCTAAACTTACAAACTACAAACTACTTATGAACTACCTTATACTAAAGACGACATAAATATCCATGCCTGAGGGGGGGGGGGGGGGGAGGGATTCAAACCCCCGACAGGGAACGGCCTCGCACATTTGAGCATAGTTCCTCAATGCGCATGGCCACTCTGCCGCAGCACAAAATTTTCCTTAATGTTTGAGAATAGTAGGGAAGTTCCGATGTAATTACATAATATAGGTGTAAAAGACTACTCATCCAACAGCATAGAAGGCATTGACAGGCATGTAAAAAGGAAAATAACCTTGGTAGTATTTGTGCCGGGTGGACATACAATGACATGATGACATGACACCATATGTTAGGTGGACTTTGATTGCAGTAGGCGTATCAGAGATGTTAGAGACAGAGAAAGGCAAGAAGTATTAAGACGGATTAGAGATGCCAAAGTTCGTTGTTTGGATGAGGAACAGGTTTGCTGAAGGGCTAGGAATGCAAAAGGAAGAAGTGACTGGTGCTTTTACTAAGAAGCAATTCTGGCACTCTGTATGCTTCAGCTCAAGAAAGGATGCGTTCTGAAAGCTAGCAGGTTTTCTTTGGCATTTCTAAGAAGCTAAAGTGATTCAATGTTTCTGCTATTCAGTGAAAGGTTTCCTTTGCTTCTCATTTTCATTTCTTTCTTTTTCCCATTCAAATTTTCTGTTTGTACAAAAACTGTTTTAGCTTGTGAAGGGTGAATTGAAAATAAGTCTTTTTAGTGAAAATTAACAATACACATCTGTTAAAATAAAAATTCACACAGAAAATTGAGCTACTCTTGATACAACAGTTTGAATGTTTCCCCAATGTTATGGTATTGTTAATTGCTGTAACAATAAGAGAACAAACACTATCACAAGATCTGTGATAGACAGAAATGTATCTGCGGTGTGAGTTCTTTGACTCACTACTACTGTTGGCTGTAACTTTTGTTGCATTCAGTATGTTCTTAAATGTTGTAACATGCTGTTCGGTTGCAAAATACAGCAGATTTCATTGTGTTATTCGGCTTCCTTGTTCAGTTAACCTGCTAAATAGCACAATGGTGAACCTGTTTAATTACAATGATCTTCAATCTCTCTGAACTGTTTTTGTGTCAGTTTCTGCAACTTCATGTAGTTTTCACCCATCATGTATCCAACAATTTCGAATACAGTTACTGCACAATCTGCATCTGGCGCACCTATAGTGCCTGCAAATAATGTGTCAGTGTGTTCTGTGGTGAATCAAGCCCATTCAGACATGTTGCATCTTTTTAAGGGTTCTGCCAATAAAACACAGTCCTTGGTTCGCCTTTCCCATGACTTTATCTACTTGTTCTTTCCAATTTAAGTCTGAAGTAATAGTAATTCCTAGGTATTTTGTGGACTTTATGGCCTTTACTTTTGATTTATCTTGTAAACAAAGTTTAAGAGATTTCTTTTTGTACTCGTGTGGACGACTTCACATTTCTCATTATTTATAATCAATTGCCTATCAATCACTATCAGCATAGTGATATCTTATTCAGATTGCTCTGCAGTTGGTTGTGATCTTCATATGATTTTACTAGACAGTAAATGATGGCAGGATCTGCAAACAACCTAAGAGATCTGCTTAGATTTTTTCCCAAATCGTTTATGTAAACAAGGAACAGCAGAGGACGAAAAACACTACCCTGTGGAATGCCAGATATCACCTCTGTTTTATTCTATGCCTTATCATGGATTACTATGAACTGTGTCCTCTCTGACAGGAAATCCCCTATCCAGTTGTAAATTTGTGGCATTGTACCATAACTGCACAATTTGATTAAAAGCCATTTGTGAGTACGGTGTCAAAAGCCTTCTGGAAATACGGAATGCATTTGAGAACCCTTGTCGATAGCACTCATCACTTCGTATGAGTAAAGTGCTATTTCGCATGAATGATACTTTCTAAATCCTTGTTGACCTTGGGTCAATAGATCATTCTGTTCGAGATAATTCATAATATTTGAATACAGGATATGTTCCAAAACCCTGCTGAAAATTTACGTCAATGAAATAGGCTTGTAGTTTAGTGGGTTACTCGTACTGCCTCTCTTGAATATAGGTGTGACCTGTGCAACATTCCAATCTTTTGGTACAGATCCTTCTTTGAGAGAGCGGTTGTATATGGCTGTTAAGTAAGGAGCTATTGCTTCAGCATAATCAGATAGAAATCTAATGGGTTTATGGTCCAGATCAGAAGACTTCTTCCTGTTAAGTGATTTAAGTTGCTTCACTACTCCGAGGATATCTACTTCAATGTTACTAATTCTGGCCTGTGTTTGTAATTCGAAATCTGGAATATTGGTTTCGTCTTCTTTGGTGAATGAGTTTCTAAAATCTATGTTTAGAAACTCTGCTATAGTAGCGCTATCGTCGGGAGGATCACCATTACTATCATGTAGTGAGGGTATTATTTGTGTTTTGCCCCTAGTATATTTAACATATGACCAAAATCTCTTTGGGTTTTCAGTCAAATTTCAAGAAAGAGTTTCGTTGTGAAATGTATTGTAGGCATCTCACATTGAAGTCCTCACTACATTTTCAGATTCTGTGTAGGATCACCAATACTGGGGATTTTGTGTTCGTTTAAATTTAGCATGCCTTTTCTGTTGCTTTTGCAACAGTGTCCCGACCTGTTTTGTGTACCAAGGGGGATCATCTCATTCTTTTATTGATTTATTTGGTATAAAACTGTCAATTGCTGTCAATACCACTTATTTGAATTTGAGCCACATCTGCTCTACATTTACATTTAGTGTCAGGAACGAGTGGAAACTGTGTTTCAAGAAGCAATGTATTGTATTTCTATCTACTTTCGTGAACAAATATATTTTTGTTTATTTTTGGTAACTTTAGGACTTTCGATTTTCAATCTCGCTACGACAGCTCTGTGTTCACTAATACATGTATCTGTTTTGATGCTCGTTAGGAGCTCAGGATTATTTGTTGCTAAGAGATCAAATGTGTTTTAACATTCATTTACAATTCTAGTTGGCTTATGAACTAATTGTTCAAAGTAATTCTCAGAGAATGTGTTGAATACAATTTCGCACAAAGTTTTGTGTGTACCTTCTGATTTGAAAATACAATTTTGACAACAGATTGAGGGTAAATTAAAATCACCAACTACTATTACTGTACGAGTCGGGTACGTGTTTGGAATTAGATACAGGTTTTCTTTCAATCTTTCTGCTATTGTATCACCAGTCGAGGGGGGGGGGGATAAAAGGAAACAATTATTAATTTTTTATGATTTTTGAGTACTACCTCTGCCCATAATAACTCACAGGAACTATTAACTTCAACTTCACTACACAATAGACTACTTTTGACTGCGACAAATACCACCTATTTTGTTTAATCTGACCTTTCTGAACACAGTTAGATCTTTTGCAAATACTTCTGCTGAACTTATTTCCGGCTTAAGCCAACTTTCACTACCCATAATTGTGTGTGTTTCGGTGATTTCTATTAACACTTTGACTTCTGGTACTTTCCCGACACAGCTACAACAATTTACAACTGTTATACCTATAGTTCCTAGCTGTGCATTTCTCCTGTGATCGACCTGCACCCTTTGAAACAGCCCATTTCGTGTTTCCACAAAGCCCTCTACCCTAAAAAACTGCCCAGTCCACGCCACACAGCCCCCACTATCCGTTTAGCCACTTCCTGTGTGTAGTGGTCTCCTGACCTATTCAGCGGAACCCAGAACCCCCCACCCAATGGCCCAAGTCAAGGAATCTGCAGCCTACATGGTTGCAGAACCGTCTGAGCCTCTGATTCAGACCCTCCCCTCGGTTCTGTACCAGAGGTCCACAGTCGGTCCTGTGTCAACTATGCTGCAGATGGTGAGCTCTGCTTTCATCTTGCAAGCAAGACTGGCAGTCTTTACCACTTCAGATAGCCACTCAAAACCTGAGAAAATCTCTTCAGACCCGAAGCAACACACATCATTAATACCGACATGAGCCACCACCTGCAGATGGCTGCACCCAGTACCCTTATTGGTACCCGGAAGAACCCGTTCCATATCTGAAATGACCCCACCCAGTATGCACACAGAGTGCACGTTGGCCTTCTTCCCCTCCTTGGCAGCCACCTCTGTAAGGGGCTCCATCACTCCCCTATCGTTGGAGCTCCAAAGTACAAGCAAACCCATTATCTCCATGGCACGAGTTCTTTGACTCACTACTACTGTTGGTCATAACGTTTGTTGCATTTAGCTTATTCTTAACTGTTGTAACACACTGTTTGGTTCTGAAATTTAGTGGATTTTACAGTGTTAAACTGCTTACTTGCTCTGTTAACCTGCTAAATACTAAGACATTTTCTACTGTGAAAGTATGCAATCCTTTCCCAGAATTATTGAGTAAAGTCATTTTAAAGTATTCATAAGAGTGATTAGGTATCACAGAAAACATTATAGTTGATGTCAGCCAAATATAACTTAAAGTGCCATCGTGTGCCTGTGTCTGTTCTGCCAGTTTAAATCAGTACCAGAATTCTGTGTGTATATGAACTACAATGTATTAAAGTTTAAGATGAAAGATTTTCTTTAAGTTCCAGACAAACAATATTGAATCAAATAGATTCTTTGTTTAGTATATCAAAAAGATAAAATCACAGTCTTACCCTGAGGTGTTCAATTTCAGCCTGGTATCTTTGTCTGATGTTCTCCTCACCCTCTATGTCCCTTTCAAGTCCTTCTGCTAAAGTTTTTTGATATGCTGCTCTTAGATTTTCCACCTGCTGTGTGTATTCTGAGTCCAGAGTACCAAGCCTACGCTCAAGTCGGCGAGCTCTTTCTTTTAACTGTGTCTGCTCATGTTCATGTTGAGCAATCTATGTAAGAGATAATTATTTTATGAACAATTTTAATAACATGATTGAACACTTTAATATGCAGTAGAATTAACTTAAGATCATATAAATATGATGAGCAAGTCATAAGTATGAGGCAGACAGTTCTTTCTCAAATATTTAATAAACATTCACATTTTATTGTAAAGTATGATGACAAAAAGGAGAGAAGAAAAGTATCTGTCCTCAAAATATTGTTAGACATGATACCTGCTAAATTTCTGAAATGGCGCATTCAAGAAAAGAAAAGTTGTAATTTCTAAAATCACAACTTTTAAGTGTGAAGTATTAAGAAGATTGCCTACAAGTAGCTGTGTGAATAAAAC
The DNA here is from genome assembly GCA_026315105.1 of Locusta migratoria. Lineage (NCBI taxonomy): Eukaryota > Metazoa > Arthropoda > Insecta > Orthoptera > Acrididae > Locusta > Locusta migratoria. Next base: position 686,167,469 of record CM048744.1, on the reverse strand, counting down.
TTATAAGAAAAAAAGCACATTATACACACACGTTTTAACAATTCAACACACACTGCATTACTTAGTAATTATTGTATTAATACAGTTTCAAGTGCTCATGTTCAAACATACTGATTTCAGAACGGACTTCATTCCCTTTTCATTGTATACTATTGATGGAAATTATTCTTTTAGACAGAGGTATGAAGAGCCTGCAGTATATGCAGAGTGAGAATGGAGAAATTAACTGTGACATTTATATCATATAAATCAATGCAATTATTATCATCAGGACAAGTCATAGGACAGAGTGATTACGAAGAGAAACAATATGTATAGAGACAAATTATTGAACGTTTGTAAACCCATTGGAACAACTGCTATGGTCATCAGTCCCTAAACTTACAAACTACTTAAACTAACTTATACTAAGAACAACACACACACACACACACACACACACACACACACACACACACACACACACACACAATGCCTGAGGGAGGACTCTAACACCAGTGGAAACGGCTGCACAGTTTTTAGCCTGATGCCTTAGACCATGTGGTCAGTTTGTGTGGCTGTACAGCGACTCTTGTGTTTTATCTAACCTAAAAAAGTTTATACAAGTGAAAGAAGCAAATGAAAAAATAAATCGAGTGCAGCAGCTGTTGTGGAGCCGAGAGTATGCATCTGTAGCTCTTGAAATACATCTAATAAACGCCTTACCCATCTTTCTTCCGATACTGCTGCCACTCTTGCATCTCATGTGTCATTTCCTCGGGGCAAACCAAAGTTCTAGATCTATCCTGCGCAACCGCCCACCAACTACCTACTGCTGTACAGTCACAGGTGCTTCCCAACATATAAAAGGTAATGCCATGTGTGAAAGCAGGCACATTATATATCAACTATGTTACAATTACTGTCCAGCATGAAAGAAACCAACTGTATACCCAAATGACTGACCCCCGTCAAACTGTGGCCAACTGCAAACTTCACCATCCAGTTGCTAACAATTTTGCCCGTATTAAGACAAATGACTTCCATTCCCCTTTTGCCTTCAGTCTACACCCCTGCTTCCTCATTCTTCTCCATGACTCTTACTCTCCCGCTCCCCCATGGCGACATTCCCTCCTCACATCCCCTCCATCCTCTTTCTTTTCTCCTCCATGTCGTTCTCACATCCACCTCCATCTGTTTTACTAGCTTCCCATCCCTCTCTCTCTCGCCCCCCCTTACCTAATACTTCTAGGCTCTGGTTTCTGAATTTCTCTAATCTTTTCATCTTCTAATGCAGTCATTATGTCATATCTTGAAATATCCACCTTTATCTGTCCCTTTACCTGTCTAAACCTTGTCCACCCTTCCCTCTCCCCTCCGATGTTCTATCTCCCCAGGCAACTGCAATCAACAATCAATGGTTGGTCTTAGCATCTCTCTCTGGAAGCTACGGTAAAATAGTTTTCAGTTGCATGTATCTATGCACTAGGTATCCTGAGTGAGTGGTTACCTTTATTTTGTGTATTACTCCATCCAGGTATTTCCACTGATGTTACAAAATTTTGTGTGTGTGTGTGTGTGTGTGTGTGTGTGTGTGTGTGTGTGTGTGTGTGTGTGCGCGCGCGCACGTGTGCGCGTGCTAGGAAATGCAAATTAACTAATTAATCTATGTTTGTGACATTATTTATTTCTAAGGACTTCTTTTCAAATTCGATTCACAAACAAAATCAACTATTCAATAATTCTTACAAGAGCCTGCTGCTGTTGTTCCAGCTCTGCTTTTAGAGCTTCCATTTCCTGTTGATGGGACTTTCTCAAAAGTGAGACACTTTCCTGATGGATTTCTTCAAGCCTGAAATAAGAAAGAGTACAAGAAATTAATTGCAGTAGTTGTGGGTAACTGTAATGGTTATTAGTGGAAAGATGATTCATGACATATGTGAAAAAAATAATTTATCAGAATATGTAATAAAGTAAGTACTGTGTATAGACTTTCTACAAAGGACAATTTGTGTCCTAATTGCAGTACCTTTGACAGTAAGCAGATGCCAGCAAGTAGTACAAGAGCTGGTAAAGAGGTTCCACAATCTACAATTTTTACAAAATATCAACTAATCAAATTTTATTTTTCTCTGTGAATAACTGGTTCTTACCTTTTTATTTGTTCCTGTAGTTCCATGCATTTTGAACACTGGTGTTCATGCAGCATGTATCTATTTAAGTTGGCCACTTGTTCTCGAAGTGCAGAACATTTACTGCACACACTATGCCAAGTTACTTCCATGTCGCAGTCTTCTACATCTGTCAGATGTTGGTATCCTCCATCAATGTCAGCTGAGCACATAATTTCCTGGGAAGTCAAATGACTGCGAAGAACTTCTAGGTCTTTTTCTAGATAAGAAAGATCTTTAAGAACTTCTTGAGCAGATTCCTGATTTCCCTTCTGGCCAGTGACATAATTAGGTTTATCACTAGACCCACTATCAAGTAATCCTTGACACTCTGAATAAAATTTGTGAAATAAAAATTCAAATTCTGAAGCAAGTGTCACATCAGTCTGAGGTGTTTCACCTTCAAGGAGCCTAGCAAGAATCTGTTCACTATTTAAAAGGTGTGCTACATTTGAATCTGTGACAGTGTTTTCCACCTGTTGTGGGAGAGGTGACTTATCTACTTCTGATGAAGATTGTTCTTGCAAGATTACACTAATTCTAGCATCAATTAAAGCTTTATTGGCAATGACATCAGCAACTTCTGCTAACAATTTTCTTGAGTCTTTTGTGCTTTTGTGATTGAGGCTCTTTATGGAATCTTTATTCTGTTTCCATCTAACTACATACTCTTCATACTTCTTTGTCAGCTCCTCAATGCCAATTTCCATTTCTTTTCTTAAAATTTCTTCAACTGCTTCCGTCCATTGTTCCAAGAAAGACCGCTGTGTTCCAATAAAAGTAAAACTTGCTTGCCTTTCTGCTGTCAGACTAGTTTCATAAACTTGAGTGCACCTCATTGCAACATGTGATATTTCAGCCTGTATAAGTTCATGATTTACTGTTTCTTGTGCAACTGTCCAAGCTTCTCTTAATTTCTTGTCTTCCAGTCTACAACAGTTTGCTTCAGGTATTTCATTAGTGTGACTCAATGTTTCATATGCCAGTGACTGTGCTAACTCATCTAGTTTCTCTTCCTTGTATTTCCTCACACAAATACTAAGATCTTTCTGTTTTTGCAGAAGTATATTAATGATGTGTGCATCCTGAGTTCCAGTACATGTGCTTTCTTTTACTAGTTTAGACTGAACTGCATCAGAAAGAGCTAAAGTTCCCTGTACAAGCAATCTTTCAGAAAGAATTTTTGTAAGATGTTCAAGGGAGCTTTGTGAACTTTTGTAACTGGTGTTATTTTTACCACTTAACTTCAGTTTAAGAGCTGATATTAGCCTACTACTTTCCAAAATCTCACTGTCAACAACCCACTTCTTAAAATCCAGAAAATTTTCTTTGCTTTTTAAAACAGCTTGCAACACCCTGCTTATTATTACTGTTTCATAAGCCAATTTTTCAGCAAGAAGATTTAATGATGCCTTGTAGTCTAACTGGTTACTGGCATGAAGACATTTTCTTTTTTCAAAAAGGGCTGACAGCTTCTGTCTCAGGACATTTTCCAATTGACTTACAACTAAATTTACAGAATCTCCAATTGTTTGTACTTCCTCAGAGTCAAATGCCCTATCCATCTCACTCTCACAGTACTGTGAATTGCACTGCTGTAGAATGTCTTTGATTTCTGATAACCTACATTCTAAGGATAAGAAATAATCCAGCAATGAAGAGTTATTAACAGACCCTCTGTAAGTTTGCATTATGTTCAAACACTGTTGTACTTTTTCTCTTGATTTTGCTATCATTGCATCTAGTGCATGTAAGCGCATCTCTGCTTCAGAACACCTGTCACTTTCTGCTTGCTCAACACTCACTTCCACTGGCAAACCTGAGTGTTCTTGATGTTCTGGTGATGAACTTTGTGTTGTCATGTCTACATCATCTGCTTCTGATGCCAAACTTTCTGTAGCTTTCGCCACTTTTGATTCCAGTGCAGATAGACGAATCAGAACCTTCATTGGTTCCGAGCTTGTTGCACTATCTAACGATTTCCTTCTTAAGCGAGCTGATGAAGCTTTTAAATTTTCATTACTTCCCAGTTCCTTTTGTGTTAGCTGTGGGGATTCACTTCTGGATACCCTAAGTGATTTAGCAATGTCAGTGAGTGGCCTTCCTGTTTCCAGAGCATTTATTTTTACTTCTAGTTCTCCTAATTTTTCTTCTAATTCTTTACATATCTGGAATGATTCTCTGCCCTTTAATGACAGAGAACGCCTCTTTTCTCGAGAGTCTGATTTTGAAAGCTTCTGCTTCAGGCTACGAACCTGTGTAAAAAAAAATAACCAATCAGAATTTGTATTTAAAAAAGATTTCTTTTTCCAATAACAACATTTCAGTTAGATGACTGTTTACATAGTGACTCAACAGTTACACATTTACAGAATAATTTATATCAATTATGTAATTAAAAAGAGTAACTTTGCCATTACCTGTTTCTCAGCAGAAGTAAGTTTTGATGTCAAATCTTCTATACGTGACACCATAAGTGCAGCCTGTGCCCTTTCATTTTCCTCCCGGCTCTTTGCATCTTGCCGTAGAGCAATACATATAAGTTCAAGATCATCATAAAGAGCATGAGACTCCCGTAATTCACGTTTCATAGCTTTAATTTCTAGCACAGCTTTCTCAAAACGTGCTCTGAGCTCGTCATATTCTTCCAAAACTCTGGAAAAGATACAATTCTTTACATGTGTATACCAAAGAATGTATCAGTAAAATGGGTTGTTCAGTACTCAAAAGAGATGTTGTTATATAGAAAGCAGAAATAGAAAACAATTTAAGAAGTCTGTTTTCTTAATTCCGATACACATATCAAAACAGAAAGTAAAATATAATAATGGAAAGTCCAGGTTGGAATGAATTAAAAATTAATTAAAACAGAAAGTAAGTGAGATGTTGGGAATGAGCATATCATATTTAGAAGAAAATCAATTTGTGGATTATATGCACTTTGTCTGATGGAGGATTGCCTGTAAGAACTCTGGGTTACAAGCAATAAACGTAACTTACATTCAGAAATGTAGTTAACACAAAGTAAAATAAATATTTGGTTACTTCAATAAATTAACTGATAATAATGATAAGTTAAAAGATTGAAATGTATATATGAGGGTAAGTCAATTATTATCTGCAAAGTAGTTACATAATTATTAATTTTATTGTAAGAACATAATTTTTCAACATTCTCCTTGTGTTTCAACACGCTTGGTCCATCATTATACAAGCTTCCTGGTGCCCTCAAAAAAGAAGGTTCTTGGTTGAGCTGTGAGCCAGGAATGCACTGCTTCTTCCACAACTTTGTCTGAGGCAAATTGAGTCTCTTAATGCCGTTTGAGTGGACCAAACAATAATAGTCAATAGGGACAAGATCGGGACTATATGGAGGATCATCCATTACTTCAGGTTTCTGAAGTGTTTCAGCAGTGTGGGCAGCAGTATGCAGATGGGCATTGTCGTGCAACAACACAACACCTTTTGACAGCATTTTCTTTGAATTGCAGGCTTTAGCCTTGCAGTAAGCATGTCATTGTAATGTACACTGTTTATTGTTGTGCCTCTTTTCCCATAAGGTTCTAGTACTGAAAGTTATGCATCTCAAAAGACAATAAGCATAAGTTTTGCTGCAGACAGTTGGGCCTTTAACTTTTTCTTGCAAGGCAAATTTGGATGTTTCCGTTTCATACTCTGCTCGTAATTATGGATCCAGTAATGATCCTGTCCAAGAAGTTGTCCCCTTCGTTACCAAAGCAAACCAAATGTTTTTGCATATGTCCAAGCACGTTTGTTTAGGTAATTGTGCGTGTTGTTTTGGAACCATCTTGCACAAACTTTATGAAACCTAAGGCTGCCATGGATGATTTTGTAGGCATAACCATTACTACTTTGCTGACGATGTGTCACTTCATCAATAGTTAATCATCTGTGTAAGAGAATCATTTTATGTGAACGCTGAATGGTATCTTCATTTGTGGCAGTAAACAGTTGTCCGGCCCTTTCACCATGTGTAATACTTGTACGGCCATTTCAGAATTTTTCAATCCATTCCTAGACACTCCATTTTGACAACACACTCTTCCCATACCATACCAAAAGTCTTCAGCGAATTTCAGCCAGATACGCCTTCCGACCACAAAAAGGGGATCACTGAACGTTGCTCTTCTTTGGTGCAAATCAACAGTGGAGCCACCATGATTAACAGCACAGAAGTGATAACAAACTAATTTAGCAGCTTGAAAATTATGAAGATTTAACTACAAATGTAACACATGCATCATCGACATATATTTTTGTTTATGTTGGTAGTACTGTCATTATAACTAAATTGCAGATAATAATTGTCTTACCCTCACAACTTACGAAGATGTACACTACAACAAATTAGAAGGAGAGGTAAAATTGGCATGAAATAGCATTATAAATTACTAAAATAAAGTATCTTCCTATGGATCATGTTACAGGTAGAACTACATCATCATTATTCAAGTACACACACAAAACTTGTTTGTACCTTTCTTTATCGAGGGATGAAAGATCACGACGAAGATCAATATTTGTTAGGTCACTTAGTGAACCAAAGCTCCGTCGCATCTCTCGTGAAGGTGAGGTGACAGTTGAAGAGTGGCGACTACTCTCTCTAGCCATTGCCACAACCCGCTCCAAATGTGTGCACCTATTCTCCGATTCCTGCAAAGCTGCTTCAGCATGTTTCAGCTTCTGTTGCCATAGCTCTCCATCTCTGCTGTATCTGCAACAATGAATTGTACTTTTTATACTCTGTGAACCAAAATCAAAATTGTTCTTTATTTCAATTCTGTTTGTTTTGCTTTGAAATACTATCAACTGTGAGCTTCTCCAAGTTACAGCTGAAATGAAATCATTTCAGACATGAAAAGTGGATGTAAGCACTATTATGAAGGTGCTTTAGATACTTTGTTCTATCAATAAAGTGAAAAGAAAACAGACAAGATACCTAGAGATACAGCAAAACTGCTTTCAAAATTGTACCTGACCAGTTTAGTGTTAGTGCTTTAATTTGATGTAAACTTCATTGACGTCAAAACTATAAGCTTTCAATCAAAACAGATCTTACCTGTCACTAATCTGTTCATATAAAGATCGCCAGTCGGGGGCCACAGCCTGCTGCCTCCAACGTAGCAGGAGTTGTTCATGCTCTTCTAGCAGCTGCTTGTAACTACAGACAGATACAGTAAGCATGCCAAATGTGTCTACTATGGATAACCTACTGTAAACAATTTACCATGATGATGATCAAATTAAAAAATAAATGTTACATATATATGGAACTAAATTCTCATGCTGAATCACATGTGACAATGTAGGGAACAAGTACAGGACTACAAAATACTCTGGAAAAGCAGTTAAACATGTATTACCGTATTCTTTAAAAGGTTATGCCAAATGAACATAAATGTAACTACGTGATAAGAACTACCACGATTAATTTTCTCAATTTGTCACTTAAGTAAGGTTGATAACTCTTTTCCTTTGCAAGTGTTGTTTAATATTTTGATGAGGAAATAGGGAATAACGAGTTGAAAAATGAGTTAGTTACCAAATAAGAATCCATAAGTGTCTTGCAAAATGAATACAAACTGTGTATTTGCACTTAAAATTAAGGGACTATATTTGTAAAATGTGACGCACATGGAACATTCTATAATAACACTCCAGACAGAACGTTTAATTATGGCTCATATCATACTTCTGAGAAAACACCAAATTCTTGTAGTGTGGAACAAAAATGAATTGAACCAACAAGATTGAAAATGCTAATGGATGACAGAACAGTGTTCCAATTAAACTGGATGAATAAATTAAGTATGAAATTCTGTGACAGTAAAGAGAACAATCAGGTGGTTAGCAAATCAGAAAGTAAATCCAATGGTAGAAGTTCAAGGGACCATGACCCCAAAAACAAACACATGCAAGATTTGAAATAAAGTATCACACAACATGAAAATGTAACCATTTCGAGTCTATTTTTCCCTGCCAGATAATTTGCACTGAGCAGAAAGTACATTACTGGATTACCTGTCACTGTTCAGAGAGACTGGTATAAGTAAGTGTGACTGCAGTTTTCACAATGTATTGCTACTTATATTAACTAAGTTTTATTTATATTGTCTTAAGGGGTGTCGGGTAGTTTAAATTTCTGATACCAGAAAATGGCCTATCAGTTTACACATATTGCTTGTCTTCTCCCACAAACTACGCAATCCTACAATACTTTGTGATATCTCTCTCTCTCTCTCTCTCTCTCTCTCTCTCTCTCTCTCTCTCTCTCTCTCTCTCTCTAGATCCTGTTGAGTCACTTTGCTAAAAATCTGTTTATCTTTTCCTATAATAAATTCATGTTTACCATGTTTTTGCTGTTTCTTATATAATATTGTAGGATTAAAACCATGTACTTCACCAGGACTTGATCAAAGGGTCTTGCAGAAGGAAGGGGAAAATCACTCTTTGATCCCTGCTGTAGAACAGTTTCAGTCTTCACAAAGTTCTACAATAGTGGTTACTCCATCGTAATTTGGAATATTCATTCTTGAAGAAGGGTCTGTGCTGTGGTGGGCTGGAGAACTAAGCAATTTGGCATACATCATACACACGACAATAGCTACCTAGTCATGTTAAGCCATTCCACTGCATGGTGAAGAAAAATAGGCATAAGAAACCTACTACAATAAATGGGTCATCCATCATGCAACTGATCAAGACTGCTGATCAAACTCAGAATTCTAAGGAAGAACTTACATCAATCATGCCTTTCAACATTGTGTGGAGAGGTGGAGTTGTACAATTTCTTGTGGCTATATTGCCTAGTGCAAGTCTTTCAGCTGGACACCACTTCGGTGACATATGTCTGTATTAACCCGTCCAGTTTTATCAACCATGGAAAGGGGGACCTACTGTGAACATGGAATCCAATGTATATGATGGTTCTGGCAAATCACATCACAGGGTGGAATGCTAGTTTAAAAATGCTGTCTAAAATATTTGTGGTCTGAGTGGAATGCTACACTATGATCATTCTATTTCCTGGCAAGTTCTTTAACGCTGGACCTTCAGACCCATGAAAATTCCTATGAAAGTTTAGTATGTTCACAAGTAAGATTATCATAAAAATAATAGAAAATTTCCAAGCCCAGTGTGTGAAGAACATGAATCAGTTTCGATTGAAAAGAGTGAACGGGCTTGATAAAATGACCAATATGATAAATCTTTCAGTTACATTTAACTTTGTAATTATCACTAAATTAAGATTCATTTAGGAAAGGAGTTCCTCTAGTTCACTCTCACCTGTAAACTCTCTCATCTTTAGTATGCTACAAAAACAACATTACAATATTTATAATTCACACACATTAATTTTGCACATCTTTTGCATATGAGAAAAAAAACATGCAAACATATATGTCCAATGTCCACCCTAATGCCTTTAACCTAGAGTGAAACTGAGCGAAAATTTTTATTATCCTATGGAACAAAGGTAAGTGAAGTGATCTGAAAGGTGTTATTAGCCAGGAGAATCCATCTGGGGTTCTTTGATTGCCTCTCAAGTTGTGTGTCAGTTCCCAAGCAAAGAAAATCTTCAACTGAACCACATATCTAGAGGCAGTGACAGCTGTAGAATGGTGGATACACTTGGCATGACATAAGAATACATTTAACTGCTTCTAACAGCAATTAAAATAATACAACAGATAAAAATACAAAAGGTAAAAATCCAACATTTCAGACACTGTCTTGAATGAATGGAAGAGCAACATTGGACAAAAATGGAGGGTGTTTTTGAAAGAGTGACATACAGAAGACAAACATTTAAGATGGAAAACAATACAGTAAATTTGTTTTCTCAGTGCCAATTTATCAGTCACAGTGGAATTAAAATTAATCATTTATTTTTCTATACAGGAAAAAAATTGAAAGCAGTAACAGTAACACACATATTACAACAATAGTTTCTTTAAATCGTGACCTTCAGTATTAGCAGGCTAACTGAATTACCTGTGGGAATGCAGGACAAATTGGATTATCTGTGGCAATGCAGCACTGCATCTACCCTGCTCTGCTACCAAGGAAAAAAATTAATGTTAAAGTAACCAAACCATCAACAACAACCTATACAATGCTTTCCTCTCCTACAACTACCCTACAGACCTCATCTGCAAGCAGATCTCTCGAGCAGTCCATTCGTTCCCTTCCAGCAACGATGTTCCTAGCCCCAGACTACCCAGAAGCATCCTCTTCCGAGTACCATCCAGGCCTGGAATGCCTCAACAAATTGCTCCGTCAGGGCTATGACTTTCTCAAGTCCTGCCCCGAAATGAGGTCACCGTTCCAAAGTGTTCTTCCCACACCACCCAGAGTAGCCTTCTGCCGTCCTCACAACCTCCACAACATCCTCGTCCAACCTTACAACACTCCAAAACCACTCTACTTACCTAATGGTTCCCACTGCAAAACCGGTCCAATGTCCCTCCTACAACCATATACTCCAGCCCCACTACAGTAAAAACGTACACTATTCAAAGCAGGGCCACATGCAAAACAACACATGTCATTTACGAACTGACATGTGTCCAATGTGCTGCCTTTTATGTTGGCATGATCACCAACAAATTGGCTGAGCAGATGAATGGGCACAGACTGACAGTTCGCCTGAGGGACAACCAATATCCTGTGGTAGGGCGTGCCCTGCAGCATGATTCCAGGGACCTTGGCATGTGTTACACCACACGTGGCACCACATGTGTTACACCAAAGAGATGGTAACTGGGCCAGATTTACATACTTTCTGAAGCTCACTGGCCGCTTTATGTTATGGAGTAACATACAAATACTCCAAGAAAATAAAATATGCCATAAAAGATATGTTTTTGAGAGTATGTGCTCTCTCTCTCGCTCCCATGAATTTCTTCCAAGGGTTGGATTGAAATCAATCACAGACTGGATCTAGTCCATGGTCGTCAGCCAATTGCTCACACATGACAAACTATGTAACATCATACCATCACCACATATATCCCTAAACTGTATTTTTTATCATTCTGTATTTGGGAATTTCAACACTACAGTCTTTTACTAGATCTGGTCCCATTTCAAGTGGTGCCCATCCCTGTTTGAACCAACTTAATCAGCTACTTACAGTAGGACTTATCGCATTTGAATTGAGGGCAATTTGGCATTTTTCAGCTACACAAATATTGTGACAGGTGAAAATAAGGCAAAGTGTGTGTAAAAATCCTAAGATCATCTGTGAACTGAATATGTGACCTTTCAACCTATAATTTGACTCATTACCATTAATGTACTGAATCATTCTAATGAATTTTTATGGGGGTGTTATACTAGTTACTTTTTCCACAACCTAGTTTTTAACACATCCTTAGCAATATGTAGGATGGGTAGTAGGCTTACTAGCAGTAACTAACACTGCAGCTAAGATACACCAAACTTTAATATCTTAGTGATTTCTACCTATAATGACACACAGAGTGGGAATATTTAGTATGTCAAGACAAAGCTTAAGCTTCAACAACAACCAACAAATAATTAAGTACATTCATAAACAAAATGCTATTACTTACTTTAAACACAATTCAATCATAAAACCAAAAAGAGAGAACACTTAGTTACCTCAAAAAGAGGTAATACAGGTGTGAAGAATGTTGAGAGTTAATTACCTTTGCTGTAAGAAAATAACGATCTCTGCTGTTCCTTTCCATAGAGAGTGAAAAAAAGATTTTAAAAAATCAAACATCAAAATTAACTTATAATTAAATTTTAAGAAGCTTTAACAGACTATTTAACTTCTGTTAGTTTGCAGTAAGTCCGTTACTTTTGTATCCACTTCTTATGACAAAAGTCTTGCCACGTAGATTATGCTCATTTTAGCGCAAGTCACTTCTGTATGCAGCCACGCCCAGACTGTAGGTTCACTCATTACCTGGAAGCTCGCAGTTGATGTTCTGAATGGTGCCGCCAAGACCCGAACAGTGAAAATGGGGGCCCAGGGAAAATCCACAACTTAGTGTAAGCCTGCTCCAACTGAGGAAAACCCACAACTCTGCATTTACCTGCACCAAGTGAGTGCAGGCCACAGATGTTAAAGAAGTAAAGCCTAAAGTCTAGTGAAGATGTGGCTGCACATGAAATCCAACTAATCATTTAACAATGCAACATTTCTTGGGGAAAATATTTTAGTTAATCTTTTTATTAAATGTATCAGTGCCATACCATGAAGTGCAGCAGTCAAACTAACCCCCCCCCCCCCCCCCCCGTGGGAAAAATATTTTGACACCCAAACATGCCTCACTATCAGGCAACAATTTTAATATGCTAATGTTTATTGAAGTAAATATGCAGCTCATTGCAAATTACATTCAGTGAAATTATATATTTTGAGTCTGCTGTAAATTGTATTTTATTGCTAAATAATTATTACTAAAAATTATGATTATGTATTACTGGGACCAGGGCCATATTTAGGCGCCCCTGTGCAGTAATTTATTTTACGTCCCTTCCCTCTGGAATCTGAGGATTCAAGCTGATTTCTAAAAAAGCACCCTCTCTGGATACGCCCCTGCTATCAACACAACATACTGAATTTTAAAATCTATTGCTGTAATCTAAACTCTGAATAATAATTATTCAATGAATATTGAATTAGCAGAATGAAACTTTCACTCTGCAGCTGAATGTGCGCTGATATGAAACTTCCTGGCAGATTAAAATTGCATGCCGGAACCGGGACTCGAACCTGGGACCTTTGCCTAACGCGGGTAAGCGCTCTACCAACTGAGCTACCCTGACACGACTCATGATGCCGCCTCACAACTTTACTTCCGCCAGTACCTTGCCTCCTACTTTCCAAACTTCACAGAAGCTCGCCTTTGAACATTGCAGAACTAACACTCCTGGAAGAAAGGATATGGTGGAGACATGGCTTAGCAACAGCCTAATGGATGTTTCCAGAATGAAACTTTCACTCTGCAGTGGAGTGTGCGCCGATATGAAACTTAAGAAGCGAAATGGAATAGTTGGAGTTAGGTATAATTGGGATTCAAGAGATTCAGTAGTAGGATGAACAGGACTTTTAATCAAATGAGTACAACTTTGTAACTACAAATTCAAATGGAGGCAATGCAGGAGTAGGTATAATATTGAAGCAATTGAAATGCTTGTTAGCTGCTGTGGGTAACACAGCGAATGAACACAAAGCCAACATCAACCACAGCAGCGCAAGTGTATATACCAACTATCTCCACAGATAATGACGAGACAAAGAACATATTATCAGATAGCAGAAATTATTCATTCAGTTAAATGAGAGGAAAATGTAATTGTGATGGATGCCCTAAATCTAAAGAATTATGAGTATTATTTGTCTTGTTTTGAAGTTTTATCTGTCTCCGGGTTTTGTGACACTTCAAAAACACTTAAGCAGTTGGTACTATGCACAAATGTACTTAAGCTCTCAATGGTTTTAGTACCCATTCTTACCTTTCTTTGAGCCTTTCCAATTCCTCTGCTTCCCTTGTCCTAATTTCCAACTCATGTTCAGTTTTCTCTAAAGAATTCATTAAATCTTTAACCTGAAACAAAAACATTTCAAGAATTTTTATTAACCTGTCTTTCAAGACTAGTGAAAGATGATTGTCTACAACAAAAGACATGTGAAGTCCTGAAGGTTTCAAACTTATTACATAAATTATGAAGAAAATATAAACATACAGAAAATAAATCACGTGAAAATAAATACAAATTTCCAAAAAATAAGTCTGAAAGAAAGGTGTATGATGTTGTTGTGGTCTTCAGTCTGCAGACTGGTTTGATGCAGCTCTCCATGCTACCCGGTCCTGTGCAAGTCTCTTCATCTGGTAATACGTTCGGCAACCTACTGGTACATCCTTTTGCATCAGCTTACTGTATTTGTCCCTTGGTCTTCCTCTATAATTTTTACCCCACACAGTTCCTTCTAATGCTAAGTTGATGATTCCTTGATGTCTCAGAATGTGTTCCACCAACCTATCCCTTCACTTAGTCAGGATATGCCAGAAACTCCTTTTCTCCCCAATTCTGTTGAGCACCTCCTCATTAGTTACATGTTCTACCCATCTAATCTTCATCATCCATCAGTAACACTACATATCGAAAGGTTCTGTCATATTTTGTCTGAATCCTTATCATTCACATTTAACTCCCATACAATGCTACACAACAGACAAATGCTTTCAAAACGGACTTCGTAACATTTAAACGAATATTTGATGTCAACAAATTTCGCTTCTTGAGGCTGCTTTTTTTTTCCCTATAGCCATTGTGCATTTTACATCTTCTCTACTTGTGTATAATTAGGCGAAATAAGGATATCACCTATATAAATACTGAAGAGATCTTGAGAGAAAAGATCAACAGCTCAGGCAGAATAGCTTCATTAAGCAATTTAAAGTCTGGAAGTTGCAAGGAGTGTGTAGATAAGTTAAACAAGGGAAATGAAATTGAAAACTATATTATATAAAGAGAAAAATATGTAAGTGAGATAGGAAGTATGATACTTTTAAAAAAAAATTAAGAAACACATCAAAAGATTTAAAGTGAAACACATCACTATAGTAGATAACATTCCCTCAAAATTAATGATAACCTTCATATATCCCACCATAAAAACTATTTCAAGTTGTGTGCACAATATACGAGACAGGAAAAACACCTTTACACTTAAGGAAAGCTGTAGCAATTTCATTTCCAAATGACGCAAGTGCCAACTTGTGGGCATGTTACAAAATCATCACTCCAATAATTCATGACTGCAAAATAATGGCACAATTATTCATAAAATAATGGAAAAACTGGTTGAAGTAAACCTCAGTGAAGACCTAGTTTGGATTCAAGAGAAATGTGGAAACACGTGATCTGTTGGTGACCCTGGGATAAATCTTTGAAAATGGATTTACAGAAAGCCCAGCCTATAACTTTTATAGATTGAGAGTATATTTCTAACAATTATGCCTGAAATACAATTATTTTCTTTCCTTGTTACCTTCATAAACTGGACAGAGGGGATATAAATAGCAGACTTGCTATAGAAAGTGAAGCCTCTCTGAAAAAGAGGACCTTGTTAGCATTGAATATAAAATTATGTAAGGAAGTCGTCTTTTGATCTCTTTTACTGAAATATGGTTGATAATCAAGTTTTGTAATCTGTCATGAGTATAAAGGTTACAGAAAATTGTTAACCAGTTTTGTTCTTTGCAAGAAGAAAATTTAAATTACTACAATAAAATAAAAAAAGAGTTGCAGCCATAAGCACCTAATCAATGGAAGTGATATCTTTATTCTGCCGAGATGCACATGAAACTTATGTATCACACTGACATGGTAAGAGAATTAACCTCTCAAGCTGTGGCACTGATGACGTACTGTAGTGTGAATATCTGCAATGATGGTATCCTGATCATATACTTAACAGTTGCAAGGTAAAACTGTAGTACTAAGCCTTCTGTTGATGCATGGAAATATTATCATATTATCAAGATTATCAAGTTGTAATCAATGCTGACTTTAATAAAAAAAAACACTTGTGCCAGGAAATGAGGATCAGATGAAATCAAATGTTGTATTTTAGAGTTTGTGCAACTCTCGTAATGCCTAACGATGCAACTAAGTACTTCACTTGGTCTTTTATCAGACCAAATTCTTGCTATTCTGAGTGAACCAATGGATGAATTAAGTAGCATAAATGATACTGGGAGTGTTCTGGGTATTGATGAAAACAATGATACTAACTTTTTGGAACAAACACAGAATAAAGTGAAGGAGAAATAGCAGGCAGACAGAACGAGATTGAATAAGGTGTATTAGTGAATTGCAAGTCAGAAAAAGTCAACTGCTTTTATGTGCCTTTTAAAAAATGCTGTTCATGTTAAATGTGGACATCTGAGACAGGTCAATTCTGCAGACAGATGAATTCTCAACATATCATCCACAGTTTGTAATGTTGCTGAAATGGCTGAATAATAATAATAAATAAAAACAGTTGGTGCTTATTTAAACATGTCAAAACCATTCACTTGTTACAGCAACCAAAAATGACCAAAAAAGGCTCAGTGAATTAAAGAATTAGCACTATACATTTGAAAAATCAGAAACTTCAACTTACTTGGCACATGGAAATGTTTATAGGGCTAATGAATGTTGCAGTGTAGGATACTTTTTTTTTATTTATAAAGCCAGCAAAAAAGGAGGTAGAGGAAGAAAAATGTGTAAATTGCAGGTTTCTTCTCTTATCACAATTCAACTTGATGTGGGGCGACCTTTAAACACTCCTTTGCATTTAGGTCTCATAGTGAGGCATTTTATTGATAAGATTCCACACACAAAGAAGAAGAGGGATCCTACAAAAAATGAGCAGCAACCTGCAAGATGACACGAAACAAAATGAAACCTAACTCAGGTGCAGTCTGTGGTGTACCACTTTGTCTCAAAGAACGTTTTGAGGTATACCACAAAGAATATTCTTTTTAACAGACAATGTAAGTTTTAATCATACAGTAAGATGAATTGTTAATAATTCCTGATTTTGAACAAATAATGCTCCACTAGAGCAATTTCACTGCACTTCATTCCAGTGCAAACCAGCCATGTAAACTACCACCAGTAGGATAAATGTGTGGAAAATTGAGGCTTGAAGGATTACCCCATCTCTTTACATAAACTATCTGCTAACTCCTGTGTTCTCTTACGACCTCGTCATTGATGAGATTGTACACTCTAATAAGCCTACCTTTCTTCTGTTAACAGGTGCAAATATGGGAAAAAAATCTCAACACACTTTACAATCTCACAATAAAGTTTGACTACTCAGCGACATATCATTCTAATTAAAGAAGAAAGGGTATTAAAAAAATAGAGGGTTTTTTTACCTTATTTTCAAGTGCTGCAATTTCTACTTTATTTTGGCGTAATTTGATTAGCTCTTTCTCTGCAAGACTGACATCACACAGAGCAATGCTTAGACGTCGCTTCAGATCCTCTACCTCTGTTGACTGACTCTCTGCTGAGTCAAACAAAGAGCTCTTCACTGAGTCAACCTGAAACATTTTTTTTTCTTTGGAACAATGTGAAATTCAAAATATAAAACATAAAAAGCTCCACTATGCATTTTTTTTTTCTATGATGTGAGCATCAACAGCATCATAACAACTGGAAAATTAGGATGAATCAAAAAGCCTGTACACGAGCATTTGCTCAGACTGGGTTATTTATAAGTACCTGGACTATTACTAATGACCTTTTGTTTGAAACAGTAGCAAATATAGCATATATATTATGACTGTCTACTACAGTGATGCCTTCAGGCATCATTCATTAAAGTAGTTCAGATACTGTACTTACTTTTTTCTCTGTTATTATTATTTTGTGGAAGTGGGGAGCAGGAATCCTTGCCACTGCCCCCCCCCCCCCCCCCCCTTATATACGCCACTGCTTTGAGGTGACTTATGTAGTGATCTACAGGACAAAAAGATGGTTTACATGAGTTTACAGTCATTGGCCTCATTTTGCTCCACTGTCTACCAGCACACCTACCAGTCTCTTCTCTCTTTTACTTTCCGTTTCCCACTCCCCATGCACCCCCTCCCCCTCTTCCGCACAGCTACTGTTTCCCATAACAACCGTACTGTAGTCTTGTAGTTCCTGCATGTCCCACTAGGAAGCATTGCCTCTCTCCCATGTGTGTTCTCAGCTATTCTTCCCTCTCCCTGACACACTCCAGATCACTCTCTCAGTGTCTTCTTCTAGCTAGAGCAGCCCCGGAGACAGGGGTCACATGTGCATTAGTTACGAGTTCATCTTTATATGAATGTGTGTGTATGTTTTCCTTCCTTCTCTGAAGAAAGCTTTGGCCAAAGCTTAAATTGACATTCTTTTCATCATCCCTATCACTGCTAGGTGAGTTGACTGTAAGATTGTTTTCGCATATCCTCTTCACTATATTGTTAATATTCTGATCTTAACCTTCCACTGGTCTATTTCTGCGACAGTTGTCTTTCCAGAGAAATCTTGGATATTGGCTTACACTTTTGTCATTTTTTCCCATTAACTTTAGGAAAGGTACTTTATGTTGAAAAAATTATTATCTGTTTCATTTGTTTGGAGGAGGGGTGATGAAGCCAATGAATGAAACTTACCCGTCTTGAATTCTAGTTTTGATATGCTTTAGCTATAATGCGAGTCCTTCAATGCCCTACGCAGTAGGTAACCTACACAGAAATAGTGCTTAAAATGTACTTAGTTTCAGGTCCAAGACCAAATAAGGGCAGATATACATATGCAATACTGAAATTCTATGGAAGTAATTATTCATGAGAAAGTGGAAGAGGAAAAAAATCATTAAAATCTTAATGTCTCATTATCATCAGTAGAGATGACAGAGTGCAAAGAATTGCACTGAACAGAAAACCACTTCATCATTCCTTTGACATGATGTACAGGTAAATAAAAATAGCAACAAGTTCACAGTAGCAAGTGAGAAGGTTACCATTACGGTGTTATGTAGTTCATAATTGATTTTTAAATCCTTTCCAAATGGTTTCTATACCCAATGTGACAACACTGAATATAAATTGAAACAATTACGTAATACAAGTATGAATTTATTATGTTTATTATGCGAAAGGGCACTAAATATTTGCAGTGAACTTTATTTTTCACTTTCTAACTACCTCCACAAACTATGTTTCACATTTCTGAAAGTTTTAGCAAAATATGTGAATGGAATGTTTTGAATTTTAATGCTTGATAGGTGGGCAGATTATTGCAACAAAACTGCATGCACGTATTAAGCTACCAGTTGTTTACAGTGGGTGTTTAGAGCTAGTCATTTACTTTTAATGCCAGAGGTTCTCTACTAATTTTACTCATTTCAATTGGTCATTAGATTAATGAATGGGTACTTTTCAGTGATGAAACAATTTAGTAATTCGAGTATAATTGTTATCAGTTGCTTCTCTTTGATAATTTGTGCTCTAACATGTTCTATATTTATTTTACTTTTGTTCCACTTTATCTACTTTTATTGTCAGTAAAGAGTCATCTCATCATGGTGATTTTTATCAATTAAACAATATTATAGAGCTTACACCAATGCTTTCTTCTGCATCAGATTCAGGAAGTTCCCCACAGCATGCCAGTAAATCTTCAGGACGAATAGAATCCAAAGTAGAGTGCCGTGATGAAGGAGGAGATGACCTAGATCTTTTATACACACGTGATCTCGAGTTGGACCTGGACCTAAAATGAAATAAAATTTAAGAGTTCTTGAAATGAGCTAAAACGTAAGTTATATATTAGGTTCAACATTTTAACTGTATTTAAATTTCACAGAATCATAACTAGACACATTCCAAGTTAGTTATTATTTTCCAACTTAACGCAGAAATATACTAGTGATTACAGTCACACAATATAATGTAACATACGTTGCAAGGTGTCCGAGGATGAATTGACAAAAAAACAAAAAACTGAATTATGGATAGCTCAGAAACTAGTAAGCTGAATGTCTTAGAAGTTAACATATGGTCAAGAAATAATTGCCGATTTATACTAAAATGATGAGCAAGATGCACATTCCACTTGTGCGGACATACATGACAAATGGAAGCTGTAACTATTCACAGCAGTTCTATTGTGCATGCCTGTGAGAGAAGATATTTTATGTACCATACCACAGTACATCTATGTAGAGAGAGAAAAAAAAAATTAAGAATGGTATTTTTGGGCAGAGAGTGGCTGAGTGTGAATCTGCCAGTAAACCATATTGCAGTGGAACCATTATTTTTAACACAATAGATACACTGAATAACAATTGGAAAGATGGGTTTTCCTAGATACAGGTATGATACCTCAAAAATTAGTGGAAATCATTTCAGGTCATCTCATTACAACTAAACATGCTGGAGTTTACCACTTGATCAGTTTTCTCAGTGACAGTTTCCCAAAGATGATGCTGGAATATGCGACAATGATGACAACCTGTCAATGATTCTTCAGATGAGGCATTTCAAGTAAGAGGAAAAGTGAACATGTACAATAGGGTACATAACTGATTTCTGGTAGTTGTCTTAAATATTAATTATGTTGTCTTCTGCTCATAACATGGCTTTTTGCTCTTAAATTTCAGTACTTTCATAAAAAGGGAGAAATAAAATTAGAATAACTTGAAAGCCTGCTACAATGATTCTTGGGAGTCATATGATGCCTATGGCATCAACTGACATGATGTTACACTTGCTGCCATAAAATCCACTAACAATGATATATCATTTGGACAGTCACATTTCTGAAAAATTCGAAATTAAATAGCAGTCATTTTGTTTATTCTTGTGAGGATCATTTTGAAATAAGTAAACACGCCATACGATAATTACAGAAGTGCTCTATTAGTTCACTATTAAGTATCGTGTTCTACAGCTGCAAAGGTGTTAAGTATTTCATGTAAAGGTTTGACATTTGCATTTGCAAAATGTGTTCATGATATGACATGCCAACCAATTGTATTTGAAGTCTCTTTCTAATGTAGTTGGTAAACATAAAAATTTCTTGTTGGTACTTAATTTTAATATATAGATCTGTGATGCCGTATTTACATATATGACCATTAAATCAATGATATGTGTTTCAAAATCCCTTTAGAGGGCATCTGGTAAATTCAGCTATTTTCCAATCTTACTTTTTTCTGCAAAAATATTTAATGTTGGTAGCTAGAACAAAATATTTGTCATCTTATTTCCAGCCTTCTTTAGGATCCAAAGTCCCGATTTAACCTCGCAATCTTTGTAATCAATCAGCATGAGAAAAATGCATACTGGTATGTGGAAAGTGACCAGTATACAATATTAATTTACATATATCGAAGAATTAATCTGAATCTGAGCTGTAACTACCTATAGTGCATTTACCATGTCATTTTTACAATGTCCACTAATAACAGAGTTTAAGTGAAATGTATTTGGTGAAAGAATGAAGACTGAATCTAAGATTCAGTGCTATTTTGCAGATGTTTATCATGTACAATAGTTTGAATATTTAAACTGGAGGCAATCTGTTGATACAAAAAAGCTAACACTGCTGTAACACACATGTAGCTAACTCTTCAGGTCATGTAACATCCCAGAGCTTCAGTCAACATCATAGCGTTTTCCATCACATGACCTAATCTACAAAATTAATAATTTTTAAGCTTTTATTTCAGAAAATTATAGGCCCCAGGTTCGAGTCCTGGTTCCGGCACACAATTTTAATCTGCCAGGAAGTTTCATATCAGCGCACACTCCGCTGCAGAGTGAAAGTTTCATTCTCCAAATAAAGTTTTTTTTCATGATCTCTCTCTCTCTCTCTCTCTCTCTCTCTCTCTCTCTCTCTCTCTCTCTCTCTCTCTCCCCCCAACTCTTTGCTCCTTGACACACTACTTTTAATGTATTAAGGAAGATAACAAATTAATCAGTAAGGTAAGAAAATTAACCTGGCTTTCTCTTTGACTCTTGAGATAGGTGTCCTGTTCAGTGGTGGAGATGGTGGCAGAGGGGTTAAAGATTCACCCCAGTCTTCACTCTCCCTCCTTCCACTTTCTGATGCCGTTCTGTACTCTTCATCGGACGAGAGTAGTACAGACCGTGGTGTTGCTGGAGTGCTTGGGACGATGGATGGTTCAGCACATGCCAACCTGTGGATTACAGTATGCTATTACTAAATTTCCCATGTTCAAATAAATCGCAAAATTCAAAATTGAAATATGTATAAAAATTATAGACAAAACTTAGTTGAAGGTAAACACTAACAAACAATTTTAAATTGTAATTATGGAAAATTAACTGTATGAAATATAAATACATAATTTGCTGATGTGAATCAGCAGTACACTTTTAATATCTTTCTGAATACTGGTAACTTACCCAAGTTCAGGGTGAAGCCACACTTAAAATTTTGAATTGTTTAAGAACACCGAGTTTTTGCATAAAATTTGCACAAAAAAACCCATGAATGAAGGATAGCAGTTGCTCCACTAGGATCATCTATCATAACTACGGCAAATTTCAAACGTCTCACAGTCAGCTCCAGACCCACAGATGATTGAAAGGTAAACCTACTCACCAATGTTTTTGCTGTGATACTGCCATTTGTTCATATGACAACTAAATTCATGCAATTAAATTAGAAACAATGATTCACCTTTGATAAAAGATGTTAATTCACCAGCTGTTTGCCTCCTATTAAAAGCTTAATTTTTGCCTTATGAATTTGTAATTTTAAAACAAAATACCTTAGTAAACATACTGGGCTGTTCACAATACACTACTATTTGTCATGCAGCTCTACAATGAACATTTCAACTAGATATACATCTAAAATAAATTTTCAATCACTGAATACAGATAATCAGTTAATTTTAATAATGGAAATTCCGACTGCAATGTCAATCATGGAGGAGAGTGCAGTTGCTTTTTGGTTTTTGGAAGGGACTGAACTGCAATGGTTATCAGTCCCTTGTTCCAGTCTTAGAGGTAAAACTCTGTGTTAAGTATCCCTAAGTATATGCATGAACACGTCAAAATTTAAAAAGAAAAAGTAAAAATGAAGAAAGGATACTTGATAAAAACAAAGAAGGGATAAAAGGACAAACAATACAAGAGTGTTTTTGCTGGGTGATCACAAAAATATAAGTAAGACATCCCAGCCACTCTGGTACACATTAAAAACACCTACTTATAACACTTAGCGGGTGGAGGACAGATCAATGACAGACACACAAGAAACTTTAAATGGATTTGTACAATCCACACTCACGGATAAAATTTAAAGCAGAATCAACCATGGAGGCATTGTCAGCTAAAGCAAGCTGCAAGGCATCAGGGATATTAAAATTTCGTCGCTTTGTGGCTAAATTGGGAGAGTCTAGTAAGATGTGGGCGACTGTGAAACGGCGCACCACATCTACACTGAGGAGGATCCTCGCAATGCATAAGGTGACCGTGCGTCAGACAAGTATTGCCAATACGGAGCCGGCAAAGGACAACCGAATCCCTGCGAGAAGTCATCAGTGAGGTCTTCCATGCAGCGGTGGAGGGCTTGACGACATGGAGCTTATTCAGTTTGGTCGAGTCTGCCCATTTACAACTCCAAACCCCAAGGACCTTGAAGGATCGGAGGTCTGTTTCTGGAAGGCCAATATCCAGGGATCGAACTGATCGATGCATTCATTGCCTGGTACGCCTATGTGGCCTAGCATCCAGACAAAAGTGACAGTACGACCAGACTCACCAAGGGCTAAGATGGTATCTTGCTTGGGAAGAAACTGGTCAACGGCCTGTAAGCCAATAGGGAAGTCACTACAGATGACAAACAACTGTCTGGGGCGATCTCTGATGTTCAAGAGCTCTCAATATACCGACCAGATCCGCGGTGAAGATGCTGCTTCCACAAGGCAACAATCGCTATCAGATGTGGTCACCACATACAAAGGCATATCCAGCTTGGCCATCGACCAACAAACTGTCCGTGTAAATAATGTTTGCTCCACAAATTGTGTCAATCAGTGCCTGGAACTGGTAACGGAGAATCAATGGTGCAATGAAGCTCCAAGCGAGGAATTGTCCAAAAGAGGGGGGGGGGGGGGGGTATGGTGAGAGTAGTGGAAAAGAGGAGGGAGAGGAAGGGAATCAACAGATGAGAGAAGGGAAAGGAAACAGATCGCAATTTTCCTATATTAACTGTTTGTGGAGAAGGGAGTGCAGTAGTTGGGAAGAGAAGCCCATGGTTTGGATGCATGGACCTGGGCAGTGTACGACACCAACAACTGTTGCCTGTGGAAACACAGAGGGGGAACTCCAGCTTCGGCAAGGAAACTTGTTACCAGACTGGTGCGAAAAGCTCCCGTCGTGAGATGCTCACAAATGTGGAGGATGGGGTCTAAGACCTGCAAGGCAGAAGGGGCTGCTGAATCGTAGATCAAGCTCCTGTAATGAAGCCGCGACTGAATAAGAGCCTTGTAAAGCTGCAGGAGGGTGGAATGGACTGCTCCCCAACCAGTATGGCTGAGGCATCACAGAATATTTATATGACGCTAACACTTTTGTCTTAGCTGACGTAGGCGAGGCACCCAAGTCAGCCGGGCATTGAAAATCATGCCCAGAAAGCAATGTGTTTCCTCAAACTAACATAGTTCACCACCCAGGTAGAGCTCTGGGTCAGGGTGAACTATCTGACAGTAACAGAAGTGCATTAGGTGGGTTTTCTGTGCATAGAACTGAAATCCGTGAGTAGAAGCCCATGAGTGGGCCTTTCAGATGGCACCTTGCAGCCGCTGTTCAGCTACACCGATACTAACGGAGCTGAAATACAGACAAAAGTCATTGTGCGAACAGGGAGCAACTGACCGATGACCCCACACAGCTGCAGCAAGACCATTTCTTGCCACTAAAAACAATGGGATACTGAGAACAGAGCCCTGTGGGACACCATTCTCTTGAGTACGGGGGGTGCTAAGAGGCTCCAACCCTCACCTGAAACGAGCAGTGGGAGAGGAAATTCCAAATAAAAATAGGAAGGGGACCCCGTAAGCCCCAGTCATGCAAAGTAGCCAGTATATGGTGGTGCCAGGTGGTATCTTACACCTTGCGAAAGTTGAAAAATATCGTAACCAAATGCTCATGCTTAGCAAAGGCCAACTCCAGTGACACGAGGTTGTCAATGGTAGAATGGGCCAAGCGGTTTGTAGGTTGATACTGCAGGAGCAACACAAAGATTGGAAAGTGGTCGCTGCCACAAAGGCCATCATGCATCCGCCAACCGAGGTGTGGTCGACGGCTGGGGCTGCAGACAGAGAGCCGATCGCCAAATTTGTGCCCCTTTGCCATGCTAGAATGAATGGGGGCACCAGTACTCAAGAGGCAAAGTTCTTGTTGCACCAAAAGCATCTCAATATCCCTATCACGGCCTGTGGTCTGTGTTCCACCCCACAATGGGTGGTGGGCATTGAAGTCCCCCAAAAGGAGGAATGGTGGGGGAAGTTGGGAGACCAGAGCAGTTAGGTTGCCGAGAGTCACGACCTCATCCAGAGCAAGGTATAAGGGCCGTGTGGGCTTCTCAAAAGGGGCTGCGGGGGCTGACACACAGCAGGTGGCTCTTCGATCAGCAGCTGGGGTATCCTTCAGCAATTTGCTGGGATCCTCTTTGCCACAGAGAGAACCCTCGGAAGCGAATGTCCCAAGTGACCTCTTCCGCGTGAGAGGAACCGGAGAAGGAAGTTATTTCTCCAGCTGTGGGGTGGGGCCCGATGTCCCTTGTGAGTGGATGTTCGTTGTTTTCAATGTGAAGAGAGTGGAAGCAACCCAAGGAGTAGTGCCCCTAACTGTTGATGGGGCAGTTGTAGTGGTTCGGGCCTGGAGGCCCACTGATATTTGTGGTACAGAATGTGGTCTGGGTACTGTGGGGATCAGCAATGAAGCAATACTGGCATATGGTGTCGTCATGATCACTGGGTGCAGCTTCATGTATTTACACCTAGGCTCTGTGTATGTCAGCCGGCCCAGGGAATTTACTCCATGATCTTTCATTCTTTGCGGAGAACAGAGCAGTTGGGTGAATAAGGAGGATGCTGCTGGTTGCAACTGATGCACACTGGAGGAGGGGTACGAGGGGCACCAGGAAGGGATGCACGCCCACACTCCTGACATGTTGGGTTGTCATCACATCGGGAGGACATATGTCCAAACCTCCAGCACTTGAAACAATGAACAGGGGAAGAAATGTAGGGTTTTACGTCGCACCTGTAGATCATCACCTTGTCTTTCTCAGGCAATGAATCGCTCTCAAAGGCCAAGATTAACACACCGGTGGCAACCCTGTTGTCCTTCGGACCCCTACAAATGCACCGGATGAAATGCACACCTCACCACTCCAAGTTTGCTCGCAATGTGTCATCCAATTGCAGCAGAAGGTCCTTGTGGAAAATGATACCCTGGACCATATTTAAGCTTTTATGTGGAGTGATGGAAATGGAAAAATCACCCAGTTTCCCAGTTTGTCACAGGCTAGCAAAGCCCGTGACTGCACTGGGGATGACGCCGTTATTAAGACTGACTCACATCTCATTTTTGACATGCCCTCCACCTCTCCGTACTTATCCTCCAAATGTTCCACAAAGAACATTGGCTTTGTTAACATTAAAGGTTCCCATCTGTATGAGTGCACACCAAATACTTAGGAGCATAAGTCTCACCCTGAATTTTAGCCCTATGTTCCTCCCATGTTGTGGACAGGGAAGGGAACATTTGGGGGGGGTCATATCGTGTAGCATTGAAATCACCTCTAACATGCTTAGATATGGCGGTTATACATTCGCGAACGTTTCGTGCTCTTTTCATGGTGTGTCCTCGGCACATAGCACACCTTGAGATTGAAGGTTTTTTTTTTTAATAGATGTTTGTACCGTCCTCAAGATCCGGGCAATTAAACCAAGATCCCCAGACTCTGAAATGTACAACGTTCCACCGGTGCGCCAAACGGTGGTCGCTGAAGCATGCACAGAGCTTACAGTGTGTTGGTCTGTTGGCGTGACACAGTCCACAGCACGGAACCCCGGGTTCACCAAGCCCATACTCAGCAAATTAATGTGAGCCCCTGAGGGGGAGGATAGTGCATAATTAGTTAATTTCTATTACTAGTGACTAATGAAGTAAATTTTCTATTTTCCTTTGAGATGTTAGTATTTTAATTTCTTGCTTTTACTTTCCTGGAGAAGGTACACACATTTCACATACCAAAGAAAAAAATGAAAACTTACAGTGGCCTGCAAGAAAGCTGATTTCCTCCCAGGTCATTGTCAAGCTTTGCATCAGTCAATATTACACCATCCACAATAGGATCCTTCAATCCTGCAGCTCGACGAAGTGCTACCATCCAGTTTGCTCTGATACCAGACGTAACAGCCGATAGTACACACTGCTTACTGTCCCACGTCTGTAACAAATACAGTTTATGTCAGTTATTCTTATGTGAACAGTGTCCAAAATGTGGTAACTTTCCCAATTAACAATAAATATGAGCCACTTATTTTGAAGAGTTACAGAATGAAATTTACAGCAGACATGATGGATTAAGTTTAAAGGCTTTATTCATTCAAAATTTAATGGCAAATAAACGTCATAAAGTGAAAATCACTGTTTAAGATTCCCATGTGTGTTCCTAGAACTCAGTTCGTCTGAAGTGGATATTTTTAATTTGCAGTGATTTTTATCAACCGAATATGGATTTTAAGGCTGCAGCCAGATTTTGTGCAGTGAACATATAAGCACATAGTATGTTGCATCATAATGCTACACATATAATGCATGTGAAGAGAATACTTAATGTACTCAACACATGAGACTGGAAGTGTTCACTATTTGGAAAGTAATAATCACAACAGCTCAGAAGTTTAACTCATTTTGAGACAAGAAAAATGTTTGCATTTACCTACAGAACCATGGTTTCATCCAGGTGTGCATCTTTTAATCGAAAGTAAAGTTACAACCATGAATGTCTTTCTTAAGGTCTTCAAAAGAATATGGATGGGGAGTGATTAAGACTGCATTGAGGTTGCAAGTGCTTCCCACCAGAACTTCATTGCTGCAGTTGATACAGCACATCACAGTGTTACAGGATGATGCCCAACCACAAGTTGTCTGTTGTTTTGAAGGGTAAGCCCTAACATGTCCTGTATATGGTCCCAATACCTTCCCATGTCATGTCATCATTTTGAAGCTCTGAAGAAAAGCATCTGTGGCTGTTGATTTGCCTCTGACAAACAGGTGCATACCTGGATACAATCACGATTCATTTTTTTCCATGAAGTTATTGGCTCTCTTCTCTCACAGCAAAATAAATGTATTGTTATGGCAATTACTTTTGACATGACAACCAGTTAACTTTTTTTTCTATATATCTCATTTTCATTTGTCTGCCCTTTATTTAATGCTTGACATGTGTTATATCTAGAAAGATGATAATGTCTACAAAACGAATAGCCATGAATGCGAGCTAGGATACAGACTGAAAAAAATAATGACATCAACATGAGTGAGCGTGAGCCGAGTAGATCAAGTATTCAAGCTAGCTAGTACACAAATTACTCCAGAGTTCAAGTAACAGACTCCAGTTTACTGACCACTACCACTGTATATGTCACTCGTGCGGCTTTGGAGGAGTCACAGATTACTGGGATACAACTGTGAACAATTCCTCATGTAACATGCACCTATCTGACAAGGATACCAAAACATGAAAACTTATTTGTATAATACTAAGGTAGAATCAGTAGTAGGATAGATAGTGTGGAAAGGTATTAATACTGATCTCTGTCAAACTGTGATAATGTTCACAATACTACATACTTTCAGCCCACATTACAAGCACTTTGTGACTGATATAATTGGTTCAGAACCCGCGTTAAACTGTAGGTCCCCCTATAACTGGCTGGGTAAGTCAGTTTGAAGGTCAGAGAAAGGCAACGGCATACCACCGCCATACAGGACCAAGCTTAGTAAAGCACTGTGGTGTTCAAACCAATCTTCGGATTGTTGACTGCTTTACCTTTTATTATTATTATTATTATTTAGACAACATCTGCATTACTATTTCCATCTGTATTTCTGCAAGAAGGGCAAGACTGAGTGGATATGCTGTCTTACCACTGGAGCATAATGCAGAATTAACATTCACTACACACTTTTACAATATTACAGAAAAAGTTATATATAAAAACCTTTGTCACTTTCACTGTAAGAAGTAATTACATAGGAGCACAATATAGAACAGCGAGCATATGAACTGTACTATGCTAAAAAATATTAACATGATTTAAAAACAACCTTAGAATTAGCCTTATATGTCACATTTCTATTAAAAAAAAGGGGGGAAAAATCATTTCAAATCTGACAAGCACATGTAATATTCTCACAAATTTCAGAAAAAAAAATCAATGAATATGTAATTGTCTCTTAAGGCAAGTCAGATCACTAGCTATAAAATTAATTTCACAAACACGTACCAATATTATTAAGTAAAATTTGTGAAGTATTACAACACAATAATGGAAAGTCCAGGTTGGAATTAATAATATAGTAAGGACAGTTTACAACTCACCACAAAGATGTGGCAACGAGCTGCGACAGCCGCATACAAAAGACACACACATACAACACTCAGCTAATGGCCATGGCCATCTTCAGAAAGGAGGAGGCCATGACATAGCTGAAAGTGTTGTATGTGTGTGTCTTTTGTATGTGCCTTTCGCAGCTCGTCTCCACGTCTTTGCGGTGAGTTGTAAACTGTCCTTACTATATTATGAAGTATTACAACAATATTTTCAAAAGGTTAGACTGCTACTCACAAGTGGCGGAATAAGGGGGGAGGGCGCTGGAGGTCCACCCCGGGCCTCTTGTCTTGAGGGGCCTCCAAAATGCAAAAGTTACTGTTATATAGTAGTGCATGTATTTACAAGTGGTAGGGGGGCCTCATTTTGTTTTGCCGCTGCCCTGGGCCTCTGACAGCCTTAGTCCGCCGCTGCTACTCACCACACAGATATTTTGTTGAAAAACAAAAAACCATGCATAAAAGACTTTTAATTTTCTCAGCTTTTGGCTTTTGGCCTTTACAGACACTGCCCTCCTCCACTGTCCGCCCCTCCCCTCACTAACCAACTGCTACATGTTTACTGTTTACTGCACGCAGCAGTCTCGTCATAGTGACTGGAAACAATGGCTGTGTACCTGTTAGTATGTGAGTGCATGTATTTAATTCTTATGAAGGCTATAGGAGCCAAAAGCTAAGAAATGTACATTACTGCAACTCCGAGATCTCACTGTGGTTATTAACAATCTATCCACTTCCACAAAGGTAACTGTCAAGCTGTAGACACGTCATTGTTCAAACAATGCCTTTCAAAATATTGTTGTAATACTCCTTGGACTTTCTACTGGTTTATTTGCAAAGTACGTAATTGCTTCACAGTATCTTATCATGAAGATGCTTACATCTATTTGGAAGCCATAATTTCTGGCCACTTGTACTTCAACCACATTGCTGACTCCATTCAAGTCAATAACACCATCCAGTATACCATTATCTTCTGCTGCAGGATCTCTATAATACATCAAGGCAGCTCCACGAAGAACAAACCAATGTTTATTCCACTCCTAAAATAAGGAGAGAAATATTATAGCCAAGACATACAACAAAAATGTGCACTGAAAAGAATTACTTGTCTTTCTTTTTCCAAAAGAGGCAACCAGAACAAAGGAAAGAAGTCACACTGTGTGAGAAGATGTGGCAAAAGGCAAACGTGCTTGGAAAATAATATCATCCAAAATTACTTCGACATTAGATATTAAAAAATAATGTTCCTTTTTAATAGTTTTGCTGTTATCAGGAAAATTTGATCTGTTGATTTGCTGTTTCAGAAATGTCTCTATACAGAATGCAGGTGGTTTTTAATGCACAGCTAAACAAGAACAAAATCAGACTGTAAAACCTGAGTTTTCTCCAACATATAAAATATTCACACATTTTATGGGAATACTGGTGGGTGGCACCTCCAAAAGTCACAGAAGTGGAAGATATCACTTAGTTCAATTGCCGTAAGTGGTTTTAAAGAACAGCAGACAACTTACAAAGTTGCAGCAGAGGCAAATAGTGTGTGCTGTCCTGTCTTTGATGTAACTTGGAAAATTAATCTATTTTATAGCTGTCTCATTTTGGAAACCATTGCCTTTATATTTATCAATATTTTACTTGCACGACAATCACTATAAGAAATAAATTAACAATAATAAAGAATTGCAGAATAAAAGTGTGCCATTCTTAATCAGTATCAACATCCAGTTACAATGTTTAATTATCTGATCTATTACGAAGTGTATTTGATACCACTCTTCATATTCCTGTATCTTTACATATTACAGTCAAAATGTTGGTTACAAGATGATGGATTGGTCCTTTCATATACACTGAAGCAAATGTGTGGTATATGCTATCTTCTCATTAAACTTATCACCACCTTATTTCTCCTCTTATTCCCCTTTAACTTCAACTTGAGTTTATATGTTTATTTGATTAAATTGCTTTGACTGCATTTATCATTCATAATGAAGGCATTACATTAAAATCTGAAGCCTACCCAGTATTTTGACTGTAGGATATATAGTGATTAGCGTAATAGTAGAGCCAGGAAGTACCAGGTGATACAGATGAAACAGGTGACGATAGGGTCGAGGTGCAAAACAATGGTGACATATATGATGGTGAAATAAGTACAAAAAAGTTGTCTGAAAAGTATCCAGTGTACATAGGTAAATAGAAGATAGAAGTGTAATAAATGAAAACGTCATTATCACTAATAAATTCGTCATCAAAGAGGCAGATAGTTGGAGAAGGGAAGGGGAGATGGGAACAAACAGTTAATATAGGAAAATTTCTTGCATTATAGGCTCATTGAATTCAATAATTTGTTTTTGAACAGCTACTGGTCATAAAAGGTTTTAGGCATATACCGTATTTGCGCGAAATAGGCCGCACCTGAACTTTTGATATGAGATAATAGAGAGGGGGAGGGGGGGAACTCGAGTATAGGTTGGTATAGGCCACAGGTTTTTTTATTTTATTAATTTTTTCTTTTTTTGTATAACCAAACTCAAAACAAATATGGAAAACTGTAAATCATTGAATAAGAAAGTGAGATGACAGGCTGATCTGGGCACCCAAAGTGAGGGGATGCTGAATGAAGGTGTGTTACAGGGCGTTTCGAGTGTTGTATAGTGTGTGTGTGTGTGTGTGTGTGTGTGTGTGTGTGTGTGTGTGTCACACAGTTTTGGCTTGAAAGTGGTAGCGGGAAAAGAATGTACGAGTTACAGTGCCAAATGAAAGCTTCAGGTTGCCTAGACACAGACATGGAAAGTTGGACACATATTTGACGCTGATGAAAAAAGTCTGATGCTAGTGTGTAAGTGACGACAATTATTAAAATGTTCAAAATGTAAATATCCTCATGCAGAAAAATACTTGCATATTCAAAACAGGAACTATGGTTTTGCTGTTACAACAGAAATGATTCAGTTACAGGGCGGCAAAATAGCCCAAAGTTCCACGTACCTCCAACGAATGTCAAACTGGTGAATCTGGTAGTAGTAAAATATGTTATTTTAAGATGTAGTATTTGAACTCAACATTGGTATTAGCTACACGAATCAGTTGTTGTGCAATCTTAACCTCCCATCACTGTTCGCATTAGGTTTTACCACAACAATATAAATGTCACGGTAATATCTCTTGCGACACACACTAAACTTTTATCGTGAATACTAGCTTCATTGACTACATCAAATTAAAATCATATCCGTGCTTACGAAGTGTGTGTTACATACTGCTTTTGTTTAAGGTGTGTTAAAACAGTTGTCTGCTATGTTTGGCTGCGGTAGAGAATGACACCATTTGATTTATATTGAAATATCAACTTCCATGAATTGCCGCGCCTTTGCCGTGAATGTGTGCAAAAGCGTAGATACAGTTCTGCAAAACAGTTACTGTAGCAGTTTTTAATACTATCTAGTTTACGTTTCTCAAACCAAAATAAACACGAGTGTGTAATTTTTTAAACTAATGACTTCGGGAAAAGGAGGGGTTTAGGGAGGGGGAGGGGGGAGGATAGAATCTCTATTATAGGCCACACCACAATTTTGTAAGCCAAAAATTGGAAGAAATGTGCGGCCTATATTCGAGCAAATACAGTATTGGGAAGAGGGGTGAGGCAAATATTTACAAGGTTAATGCTTATGTACCTGCAATTAGTGAGTAGTTAAAGCACATTTCGAAACCACGTGAAAGAGATTTGTGGAACGTGAACAAAATACCAACATCAGAACCATACATTAAGAGAAATAATCAATACAATTCAATTTTGATAACCATTTAGTGACTATGTATGTGTAAGTATCATACCTTGTTTGTACCCAATTTCATCAGCCAGCCTTTTTTTATATTCAGCAGTTCCTCTGCAGGGAGATCAACACGTAGCTCAGAATTTGGTGAGTATCTTTGGCTTGAAAGGTCTAGTCCACAACCATCAGGGTCGCCACGTACCTTGGAAACCACAAAAATCATTTGGTAACATGATAATATATTATACAATTTCAAAGGGAACTACAGTTCCAGCTTTCAGAGTAGTATTAACATCACTAATGGCTAAAAAAAATATAGAGTTGGCTCTGATAGCCTGTAAAATGTGGTACAGAAGACCAATTCCTTATTAGAAGTACTGTGTTTAATTAGAACTTTCTTGGCAGTGATCGTCAAATATAAAATTTAGTTGTTGAAACAAGGCTGGTAGATTCCTTGCATTTCACTGAAACCACATCACACTTCTAAAGTAGTTCACTTTAGAAAGTAAATTATTTCAATAAAATTATTGTTTTATCTGCATGTACAATAAAGTAGGTTCTTTTAATTACAAGAATGAGAATTTACAAAAAAAATTGTTTCTACATCAAAGCATTTGTCAATAAGAAGGAAAAGGTAATGACTATTATAAATGCCACTTGCATAATGTGTTATCCAGGTACTTACATTTGATTTTTCTCGTAGTAATTTATCATCTCTGGTGTCAGCTTCAGCCATCCCTCGCAATGCAGGATTGATAAAAGGTTTCTTTGTTTGATCTTTTAGTTGCTGTTCTTCTTCACTATATTCCCCATCTCGAGTAGGCTTCAAGCTGCTAGCGTTATGGAGGTAGAGAGTACTAGCAATAGGAGCATTTCGCTTGTAGCGGACTCTTGTTATAGAGTCTGCAATATCCTTGAGTTTTTCATCTCTCTTACTCTCACTATCATAATTATCAAACAGTATCCTCCGAGATGAGTCTGTTTTATCTGTTGAATATGAGACCATGATATAGTACATTCTTTAAGTAATTATATCAATATATTTATGTAGTCTATTGTAAAATACATCACTGACAGATGTAACAATACAACAAATATGAGTATGTGAATACGTATCACTTGTACAACAAGAACTGAAGCAAATGCATTTTCAACAGAAATTTATTTTTGGGAATATTTTATACAAATTATTATTAGTGCAGTGTGCATTGGCTGTTACAAGTAGTTCTGAAGCCGTTTGACATCAGAATCTTTTACATTTGTGCTACATCATTATACCTAAATGTAAATACATCCTCCTCTCACATATTCATCAGTCCAAAACTTCTGTATTCTGCAAGAACAATGCAAAAGTAACTTGTTATGTCATACTGTAATTTTAGAACTGTGTGTGTGTGTGTGTGTGTGTGTGTGTGTGTGTGTGTGTGTGTGTGTGTGTTATCATAAAAATGAGTTTAAGTAACAACAATGGAACGTCCAGTAAGGAATTTTAATAATAATAATAATAATAATAATAATAATAATAATAATAATAATAATAATAATATGTAGATAGGGAACAACTCACCATAAAGACGAACGTTGAGCCACTAACAGACATAAATGAAAGATGCGCGCACACACACACACACACACACACACACACACACACACACACACACAATCAATTCAAAATTTTTCGGCTGCGGCCTTCCACACAATCACTCAGGCACACTCATCCACACATGTCAGCCATCTCTGGCTGCCCAGCAACACAGTCTGACTCATGGCAGTCAGACTCATGGAAAGACGTTCGTCTTTATGGTGAGTTGTTCCCTATCTACATATTATTATTAAAAATGAGTTTAACATTGTTCTCATATAATATGTGCATTTAGTGACTCTGCCTGAATGATAGTGTGATTGGAAGTGTTCCATTTAATTCCTTGATGACCAATTCAGCCAATATCTTCATGACCTGCAAATTCTGCTATTAAATGCATAACAGCACAACATGCAGCTTCAAAAGAAGATGGCTCAGCCATCAAAATAACATGCATTGAATGGAAACAACAGTTTCCATGAATGCCCACAATTACAATATTACTCAATTATAACTATAAAATGTGTTTCAAAATATTCTTTGGCACCGTGCCATCAGTTAGAAACTGGTGGAATGTTTGAGAGAGTACTGCCTCATGAAACTGAAGTGTATACACTGAAGTAAAGGAGAAAAGGATGGAATGCGACAGTTCATTTCCAGGAAATCCTCTCAACAGGCAACTAGTCATGTTTAAAAGTGCCTTTTTTTCCTGCATCACAAAGGATAAAAACAACAACAGAGGTTTGGACAAAATATGGTGGCAAAAAGAAAGAAACTTGTATAAAACAACTGGCAGGTATAAACTGTCATTTGAAAGAAGGCTTTCTCCAAAAACTAATTAATAAGCTCACAAAATTCTTAATGGCTGAAGAGAGAAAAAAAGAAAAACTTGACCTCTTGACAGCAAATAATTCTGAGCAAATGGGGAGCATCATAATGGTTACAGTTATTACTCATGACTTTAGCTAGAATGATTGTGTAGGAAATGTTAACCAAAGGTTACATTTTACTGAGAGAACCCTTATGAGAAGCAATAGATCCATTAAAGGAAATGCATAAACTGTACAGTACTTGTCTGCCTTATGCTACAGTAATGCTAAATGGACAGTTTCATCACCAGATAGGAACAACACTGAAAAAGCTCAAAGAGAACAGCTTATTTTCTTATCGAGAGAAAAAAAAATTAAAAAAATTTTTTTTTTTTAAAAAAAAGGTAGTTTAGATATCATTCACAAGTTAGGGTGGTAATAATTACAACAGAGACTTTTCATAAAATAAGAAATTTATTTTCGCCTTCAAATACAGAATTATTTTGTTGACGCTCACTTACAAAGAGAGAAATGATCATCAGAACAATATGAGAGAAATCAGGAATTATTTGTAGTGAATTAACCTTTCATTTTCCACCCACACACTGTTTTATTGTGGAACAATAGAGAAATAAACTGAACACTTTGTAAGGCATGTAAATGTAAATAGCAGACTAGTCATGCAGATGCAGAAACACTGTGTAATCTTATGAGGTCATTGTCAGCACCTGTAAAACAGAGGTCTGAAACTGACCAGCTAGTCAAATTGTGCAATATCCAGACTTTTGCAGACATTCAGATGTGACAGTGGATTGATTATGGACTGCATGGGAATGTGAGGAGATGTACTCTTTTTGTCATGGGTCTGGTAGAACACATTTGACTACCACAAGAGGAAATCACTGCAATGTTCACCAAGCATATTGTAATTCTACCATACAAACACAAGTAATAGACTACCTCCATAATCCTATTATATTCCATACCATCAGTCAGAGTATCAGATGCTTAATTGGAAAATCACTATCCCATAAGCTGGCTGCCATGAACACCAAAACACCATGAAGTGGTTGCTTGACACAGAAACCTGGGCTGCTTATTGATGGTATCCCCATTAAGTTCAAAGATGAATCACAGTTCTGGACTAGCCATACGATCATTGTCAGTGAGTATTCTGATAGCAATAGGGACAGAAACTTTTATTGCATATAGAAGAGAAATTAGAGTTGTCACTGCAAGACTTGACCATTAGTCTTTCCCATGATCTGTCTGTAAGAGTGTGGAATGAAAGAGGAATAGTCAAACAGGTTTGATGAAACCACTATAAGGCCATTGTTGTGAGTTTGAGAGTACTAATCTAGATATAGGTGCAGATCCAAGGCACAGTGTGTGTAATGTCATAATGGCAATTCTTTGCATATTTCACCATCTCGTATTATCAGTTAAATAATAGCATACCACACACACACACACACACACACACACACACACACACACACACACACACACACACAATGAAAATTTGTTGTTTTAAGAAACTCACCCCCCCCCCAATCTCCCCCTCCCCTCCCCACCCAACTAATTGTAAACAAATTTTCTCTAGTTATATTAACATCTTATAAACAAAAGTATATGAAATATCTTACTTTTAAATTAACAGATTCATGGCTAAGTCGTGACAAAACTTTACCACTTAAAAATAAAAATAATAAGGAGTTTTATTTCAGTTTTCACCTTGAATATCAGCTGATGCCATTTTCCTCTCTCGCCATGAAGGCAGAATACCAGGTACACCGGAAAAGTCTTCTGAGAAACTTCGGGGAGACTTTACACCTCGTTTCTCTCTATTTACAACACGCCTAGTTCGACTCTTTTCCTCCGTTTGTATTTTATCCCTTGTGGGTGGCGATGCTGATGACACTGGTTTGTCACCGTACCCTTCATTGAACAAAAGTAAATAAATTTACAAACAATATAAAATGCACTACAGATGGTCTATTTACATATGAAACGTTATAAATTATTTGTTACATTCAAAAGACCAAGTTGGAATTCAACAATATAATGAGTACAGCTTGCAACCCACCACAAAACCAAGTCTCAAGCTGCGACAGGCACATTCAAAAGATACATCTAAAAGTGTCTTTTACAAATGACTATACAATATTTTGGAAAGGATAGGTTGCTACTCACCACGGAGACGCCTGATGAGCCACACAAAGGCACACATAACAAGAAACAAAAATAAAGATAAAGCTTTCAGCTGTTAAGCCTTCATCTGCCAGTGAAGCCCCCCCCCCCCCCCCCCCCACACACACACAGTATTACTGTTCTATCATCATATTTATTTTATAGCTTGATGTGGTGTCCTATACCAGGAAGGAATGGAAGAAATGGAAGAAAACTGTTCTCCATCCATATTCCAGAAACTCTCCTCTCTTCTGGCCCCTAAACTACTTGGTTATCATTACACACACCAGGTATTTTGTCAATGTAACAGATGTCTATACCGGCACCTAGTAATGCTTTGTTCTGACCTGTACATTACAATGCAATATGAAGTTTATTTATTTATAACTTACTTGTTTATTTCATAATTTGTGTGTTTTTAATTCAGATATATATTTGTGAAAGGTCACATATCTTTAGAAAAAAAAGTCTCCATGCAGCAGTTATAAACTCAGTTGTAAGTTGTATGCAATGATGTTCAGACTGAAATTTCCTGAAAATAGCCTAGAAACCAGAGGCCAGTTCACAATTGGCTAATAAACAAATTATTTATTTATTTATGTAATTGATATGTTGAGATTACAATAAATTTATTGTTTGATGTAACTATTGTTCATAAAAGCTTTGTCACTGAATTTGTCTTTCATGCAATTTTAGGTTAGTAACTTATGCAATTTTTATTGATGCTTATTCTACTGGTATTCTGATAGAAAATGGATTACATCCTAAAATTGGTTTTACTCTTTTTAATTTTTTTACACAAAAATAATGATGATGATGACGACGACACTTTCTACTTATACACCCGGTGTATTATAAATAGACATTTTAAATGTGGATGATCTGAGAATGTTTGTTACTTTGAACCACAACTAGTGATAATAGCAACTTGTGACATTTTATTACATACACATTTTTCTGTAAATGTCATCTGGCCATTAAAGATTTTTGCAAATAAATTAAGTTTCAATAAATCTAAGCTTTCAATTTTGAAGTATTGTATAAAAAATGATCTATACAGTTTAATTGTACTCTGAAAAAATAAGATCTGCAATTGTAAGGAACAAAAAGGACACTGTAATAACAAGATAATGATGAATATGTTTTCTACATTGTTAAATGATATGCAAAAATTGATTTCCATACAAACACCTGCACTTCAAGATATGGAAAATGATTGTTAATGTATAACTGTCTCTGAATAAAATTATACGCTTTATGTACCAAGAAATTAAAAATCTCAATGGCAGTGGCAGTCATAGGGAGTTCATTGTGGTGGAAAATTTGGTAAAATCCCATGTAACTAAATCTCAGGTTTTGATCAGGTCTTTTTTTTAAGTTATTTAAATCTAAATTTTATTCTGTGCAAAGAAGTGATTGTAATAAGTGATAGGAAAAATTTATTGCATGCACTGTGTTGTCGAAATAGTTTGCTAGAGAACCTGAGGACGTAAAAAAATGTTGCTTGAGTTGCATATTTTGAACCAATTACTGCTAACATAAGTCAAATATCAGAGTATTTATAAATAGATGAGTGATTATACTTATTAGAGAATAGATTTTGTTACCTTTGGTTGTTTCAGTTGCTGGGGAGGAGAGCAATTCTGGTGATACAATGGCCGATTTTGGTGAAGTCACATCCCTCGTTGGTATCACATCTGCTTCACTCGTAGTCCACTTGCGCTGAGGAGGTGGAGGTGGTTGTCTTACAGGTTCAGTATGACAGCTGTTGAAACGTGGCCGTGTGTCGCTTGGAGTAGTTGCTATTACAGAAAAATATATTTAATCTAGGTTTGTTTCAACAATAATTTTCATATATAAATTATTTTAAGCAATTCAACATACCACCTTCCAAGTCTAACTTTGTGAAAATAAATAATAATAAAGGTAACAATTACCTCTGACTGACTGTGTAGGAGGAAGTATACTCGATGACTGCCCTCCTGGAAATGTCGCATTCCGTTTGTGCCGCCCCTGTAAAAATATCATCAACCCATGCAACTGAACTAGAATGCAATTTTTTCACAGTTTATTAACACAAGTTGCTTGCTGTTGCCATGGATAAGACTAACCTAAGCATAATGGATACTAATAAGAGAACACTTCAGAAAGAAAGGCAAGGAGGGATGACGGGGGATGGAGGAAGGTGTGTGTGTATCTGGCGGCGGAGGCACAAGTAGGTGCGTCACATTATTATGTAAAAAAAAAAGTGCAATAAAAAAAATCATTTTTATCACAAATTCTAGTGTTAACTGTTGATGGTTACAATTTTCTGAAATAACCTGAAATAGGCATTTCCTACTAACTATGGCATATATGTTCTATAATTAGATGTGGAAAATGACAAACTGGATTAACCTCTTTTAATTAGAAATGATGTACTGAGTGCTGAGGAGAGCATCTAGTAAAAAGTTCTCACAATGTAAGTGAAGGCATCAACAAGAGGAAGAAAACCAAAAGAAGTGCAGAACTGTAATTCTTCCCAGTAATTATATCAATACAGGGCAGTTGCAGGGTAGGCAATGAAAATCACAGTCAGTAGGAAATACAATACTAACTACTTGCAGTACTTACACTTCACTAAAATTCACACACACTCTCGCACACCATCCAAAATTTTAAGACACTTTACTCCTAAAGATTTCACAGACAGAGGATGGAAGTGAGGAGCAACTAGCTACCAGCAGAGACTGAATGGTGAGCCTTGACACAGGCAGGAACTATCCAATTTGGCCTTATCCCAGATGGCAAGTGCTCTGTCATTCAACAATTACATAACCCAACAGCTAATATGAGCAGTAATTTCAGTCTTCCTGTATTCTAAAGGAAAGAAATGAGACACCAGCACTGCAGCAAATTAATTTTAATTTCTATATCTCAGATACAATACACTTATTTCACCAATTCCTGCATCCACTATGGCTCTAGCTATATCATCAATATCTAAGTAAACTACAAAAGATATGTGAAAGTGATAAGTAATTTTTCTCATTAGACCAGAATTATTATAAGGCAGTTAAAAATGTACATAATTACAGTCAAGGAAGTAAGGAAAGAATTCCCAAAAGATGAATTCATTTTATTATACTTCTATGTGAATGATAAATTGCCAATCTGTTACTTTGTGCTGTAGATCGGACAAATGAACAGAACAGGAATGTCTCAAATGCTACAGTTATAGACAATCAATCATGGAACAATGAACTGATGAAATAAAATGTTATTTTCTCAGATAAAGATGAATAAATTGACTTTGATCATAAGTCAGTTCATTTTGTACAACTATTGCTGATGTTTCATTCCAACAACTCTATTTTTCATGGGGTGTGTCCTTTTATCTCTTAATAGGCATGCCATACTATGTTTCCACTTAAAAGTTTATTAAATTACTGGGTAGAAAGGTAATAATGTAGTAAGAAATAAAAACTAATTATTTATTGCTTTTGAGAAAAAACAAGTACGCAAGTGCACATATTAACAGGGAAAAACTAAGTTTATGCCATTATATTTGGAAATATCGGAAGGACCCCAATAGCTTCTGTGAATTTTAGCAATATGAACTGCATGTTATTCCAGCAAGACTTATTCTCCATTCTCACTTTCCTTTTAAACTCAACAGCATAGGGACAGGTAGAAACAAACTGTAAAAACTATTACTTAGCCATAGTCAGGCATCTGAAACAGATAATCACATTCACACAAGTTAAATTTTCAGTCGAAGCCTTGATCAGAGAAAGAGCACAACTCATGCACACGCAATTGTCATCTCTTACGCTATGACACAAATATGCCCCTAACATTATAGAGAAAGGGGGGGGGGGGGGAGTGAAAGCAAAACAATTTTGTGCAAGGGTGGAGTTAGATCATTCTATACTGTCTGGCAGAATGGAAAGACACTGATAGGCAGGAATCTGACATGCAGATTGGAAACCAGTGAAGGGAGAGTGTGGGGAGATTTTATACTTAAAAATATTTAAAAATGACCAGCACATAGTTGAAAGAGAGAGACATGAATAGGGAAGAAAGGTACAATTGGGGGAAGTGGAGGAGGAAGTAGGAATAACAGGTTAACTTTGGCCAATGCTACAATGATTTCGGGACTGTAGAATGTGTGACAAGGATACCTCCAATCTGTACAGTTCAGACAGGCTGGTGATAAGGAACCATCCAGAAGTCGCAGGTTATGACACAGCCATTGAAATTGAGCGTTTTACACTGAGCTGCATACTGTCTTTGGCCACATTTATTCTGATGGATTAGTTGTCATACCAATATAAAAAGCTGTGAATGACTGCAGCAGAATTGGTCAATCACATAGCTGCTTCCACAGGTGGCCTGGAATCTGATGAGGGTAGAATAAGCCTATGACAGTACTGCAATAGGAAGATCTGGGTGGATGGATTGGACAGATCTTTTATTGGGTTCTACCACAGGTATATGAATCTACATCTACATAGATATTCTGCAGATCACATTGCAGAGAAGTGTGGTGTAGGCAGGTTTCTTTGGACCTCTCAATGTGTACACTCAGTTCATCAGTCATCATTGAGATTATGACATGAATAGACGAAGAAATTTACAGCTACTGGTATTAATGGCTACCCTGTTCAAATGTGCCATTAATGACAGTTACACAATGGGGGCCTGAAGATGGTGTAATTGAAGCACCAAAACCAGTCGCGCAAAATTAAATAAATAATTTCTGTACAGCTACTGGTACTTCTATCCAACTACAAAAAGGTGATACAATGGT
This sequence comes from Locusta migratoria, assembly GCA_026315105.1. Lineage (NCBI taxonomy): Eukaryota > Metazoa > Arthropoda > Insecta > Orthoptera > Acrididae > Locusta > Locusta migratoria. The sequence goes on along the minus strand of CM048744.1, from coordinate 686,124,966 downwards.
TTAAGACAGACACAAGGCAACATAATATAATTACACTACTAAATGCAGATACTGACTGGAAGGATAGATCTCAAGTAGTAGACAAGATACACGACTTCTGCTGTCTGGGGAGAAACTAATAGGAAAACTACTGATTAATAAGAGCACAACAGAGATGACCCAGACACAGTTGAGAAAGGTGTTATAAAAAATTTTAAGATTTATCTGCTGCACAAAGATAAAAAGTGAAGTTGGGATATGAATATCAAAACTTGAGTTGCATAATGGTAGTGAACCAGTTTCAAAGGCTGACAAACAGAGAGACTTTTTTCACAGATGTTTATTACCCCATTTCCATGTTTACATTTTGCTTTCAGAAGTACTCTTCTCCCACCTGTATGCACATTTTATATCATCTCTGCCTTTACTTAGCATTTGGTGAATGCCATTCTTTGTCCGGTCCCTGTGGATTGACTCACTTTTCTTGGCACTACTTCCAGATTGAATGCCCCAAAACTTTGTTTTTAGTGATGAGAATAACATAAATAACAAGGTTCACAGTCAGAACTATAAGGTGGATGTGAGCTAGATGTGATGTTGAAGTGAGCTAGGAACTGTATGACTGTGACCTGAGGTTCCGCATTGTCATGATGCAGTCAACATTTAGTCTGAAAAAGTTCTGATCATTTCCTGGCACTTTGTTTCCTCAGATTAGCCAATACTGATGTCTAGAATGCTGCATTGATAGTAGTGGAATCACCATCACTTTCTCTACAGATGGAACAACTTTAGCTATTTTAGGTGTGTGTTTGTTTCCTTCAGAAATGATGTTGCAGGAATAATTTGTCACCAGTGATAATTGATTCCATAAATGTATCTCCTCCATCAGCAGAGAGTAGCAGCATCCCAAAATTTATCTATTCCCACAGCCTCTTTATTCAGGATTCAATAGATTTAGCATCCAAATGTCACATATGGAGTGGTTGCTCCTACAAAGAAGGCAGTAGGCCTAAGAGTAGCAGCAAGGAATTAGACCACTACAAAACGCATTTTCAAGCATATGGAAATAATGTGTAGGCCTAGTCAGAATGTTTCTTAGTTTCTTGCCTGTGTAAAAGAGAATCTCCTCCCGGAAGAGGTAAGAAATTCACAACTACAACACACGAAATAATGCCGACATTGATATCCCAAACTGTCACCTGGGCAATTTTCCCATGGCTGCACAGATGATGTTCAACCATCTACCACTGGGCATTCAAACATCATGACAGAGGATGTTTGGAAATAACACTGACGTACACTGAAGTTTTTATCTATAATTTACACTGTAGACTGGTCATAATGATATCGTCACGTGTGAAGCCACAAACTGGGCATAAATTAAGAGCAACAAAGTTTTATTACTATTGTTCATGAAAGTGTTCTCTGTTTCTTGTAATGTTTTAGTTTTTAAAGTTTTTGTGTACGTAATCACAATGATTTGACACAATCTGTCTGGCAATGGTCGGTAAGAAGATAGTAATAAATTGATCATACATAAAGACACTGCTATATATACGACATTCTCAGTACTTCATATAATAATGGAAAGTCCAGGTTGGAATAAATAATATAGTGAGGACAGTTACAACTCACCGCAAAGACGTGGCGACGAGATGCGACAGGCACATACAAAAGACACACACATACAACACATTCAGATATCGGCCATGACCTTCTTCAGAAATAGAGCACTCACGCAATCACACAGGCACACAACACAGTCATACAACCATCACCTCCGACTGCCACACTTCGAATCACGCTCTGCAGCGAATCGGGGACGGGAGGGGAGGGGGAGGGGATAGAAAGGTTACGTCACGGTGGTGGGGATGGGTTAGATGGGAATAACGAGATGCGGCTTAGGAATGGAGTGGGGAGGCGGGTGAGGGGAGAAAATAAAATAAAATAAAGTAATATATAAATTCATGCACACTGCAAGTGCACAAGACCACATACACACACATACACACGCACGCACGCACGCACGCACGCACGCACGCACACACACACACACACACACGATCACAAATTCACACACCACTCAAATCAGGCAAGGTTTGGGATACAGAGGTAGGAACTGTAAGGTATGGAAAAGTATATATATAGGGAAATTATCGTAGGTTGAGGCCTGGTTGATTTCGGGATCGGAGAATGTATTGTAGGGATAACTCCCATCTGTGCAATTCAGAAAAGCTGGTGGTGGATGGGAGGATCCAGATGGCCCGGGTTGTGAAGCAGCCATTGAAATCAAGCATGTGCTCCGCTGCATGCTGTGCCACAGGGTGGTCCACCTTGTTTTTGGCCACAGTTTGGCGGTGGCCATTCATCCTAATGGACAGCTGGTTGGTGGTCATGCCAATATAGAAAGCCTTACAGTGCTTGCAGCACAGTTGGTAAATTACGTGGCTGCTTTCACAAGTGGCCCGGCCTCTGATAGGGTAGGATAAGCCTGTGACAGGACTGGAATAGGAAGTGCTGGGTGGGTGGATTGGACAGGTCTTGCAGCGGGGTCTTCCACAAGGATATGATCCCTGTGGCAGTGAGCTGGGTTTCGGGGTGGCATAAGGATGAACTAGGATGTTGTGAAGGTTGGGAGGGCGACGGAACACCACTTTAGGAGGGGTGGGAAGGATCTTGAGCAGGATGTCTCTCAGTACTTCATTAATTTATGTAATGTTATCAGTCAGTCCTCTTCAAATCACAACAGGAACTGTAACATAAGGTGCACCTTGATTATCACAATCAAGTCCTTGAACCACCTGAACACCATTGTATGTTGTTGTTGTGGTCTTCAGTCCGGAGACTGGTTTGGTGCAGCTCTCCACAATACCCTATCCTGAGCAAGCCTCTTCATCTCCATATAAGAACGGCAACCAACATCTGTCTGAATCTGCTTACTGTATCCATCTCTTGGTCTTCCTCTGCGGTTTTTACCCCGCACACTTCCCTCCAACACTAAATTCCTTGATGTTGTATAAGATATTGTATTTTCAACATACATTTGTTGTAGCTTTTCCGATGTTTAAGTGGCTGCATGACTTAAACAAAAACTTGACACTACTCTCACACCAACTCCATTTTGTGTCATGCAAAATGCTGTAGTGTCTACAGCAATTAGCATTACCACCAATCGACCGACATGAGTGTGCTGTTGCCTATGGAAATTGTATGTTAGCTCTACTCTTCACAAATATTCACGTTTGAAATAGTAACTATCAGAGAAACCATGAGATATAGTAAATCACAGTCTTCATTGAACAGCACTTAAATTTTGAAATAATTTGAGGAAACAACATGAGAATGAATGCCAATATGTTGGCCAAGAAATATGGTATAAAAAATGCTTAACAAAAACAAGTTATCTGCAAGAAAATGTTGGAAGATAATACATAGACTGACAAAATTAAGATCACACACACACACACACACACACACACACACACACACACACACACACACACACACACACAAGAGAGAGAGAGAGAGAGAGAGAGAGAGAGAGAGAGAGAGAGAGAGAGAGAGAGAGAATCTATACTAACATTTTACATAAAATCATTACAGTAGCTCTGAGGTAGCCTACATACTTTGGATCTTGGGTAAACTGACAGTCCGTCAGCCCACCAACGGCACTCTTCGCGGCTAGTTCCCTTGACAAAATGCACGCCATCAGGTGCTGTGATCGCCAAGCTAAATGCATTCCCAGTCACTTTCTCAGCATCAGCAACTTCCAGCACCTTGTTCATATCGATGCTTGCCTGGGGTACTGTATCGGGCTGCAAAAGAGTACAAGTATTGTCAACATTATTTACGTATTACTGAAACACCAGTGTTATATTACTAATTTTGAAAAATTGTGAAATATAGTCAGGCAAGTCGAACAGAAGCTACCCCTTCAAATGATTGAGAAATAAAGTAAAATCTGTTGTGTTCGTGTATTCAAAAGGAACACACACAAAATTTTAAAAATGTAATGAGTCAGCATAGAATATTCTAACTGGATTCCTTTGTTAGTGATTAAATGTATGTCTTGTTCCATGCTGATGATAATGCAGACATCAAGCATAGTGTTTGTTTGAACACATTGTTGCTCCAATATGTATAATATTTAGATCCTTTGAGTAAAATGTATTTCATCCAGAAACTTACTGGTTCGTAGGCAGCAAGAAGGGACTACACAATTTTCTAATCCAAAGTAAATTGGGAACTCAAATTTATAATGTAGGTCTTCAGAATGTTTTGCCAGGTATTGGAGGAACTTTGAAGATACACAAATTAAGGTATCGCTGCATCAATTTGCAATCCGAAGGAGGGGTTTCCTCGTGGGATTTTAAGCAATAAGCTAAGTATGTAACACTTTATACATCATCGAGCTTAAAATGTTTAGGAGACGTCTAGTAATTAGATGAGTTCAATATGGGGGAGGAGAGCAAGTATTAAGTAAAATCACACGAATCTCATCTACAGGGTGGGGAAAGGTGGTGAACGTGACAACTTCCTAATAATTATGACAAATAATGGGGTAGGCCTATGAACATATTGAATAATGATTCACTCTCCTAAGACAATATCCTCAAATAATGTCAATTTTATAAAATTCATCCGGAGCATAGTTAGGCCTAGATTAATACTTGTTCCATAGATCATGAATACGAGATATCATAATGATATGGAACGTGTCAGTTTAGTAAAAGCTAACATACCCAGTGTTAACGTACCACCAGCTTTTATTGCCACTTTGGGCTACGCTGTATGCTTCACACATTTCTAACAGTGTATCGTACCGTTCGTAGTACTGGCTTGGTAAGTGAGTTTGAGAGTCGTAGGGCGTCAACGCCATACCATCTCCAACAGGACCATGCCTAGTAAAGTACTGAGGTGCTGAAACCAATTTTCGGATTACCTGTACCGCACCGAACGGCGTGCATGTGTTTAATTCGAGGAATTTCTCCACGCGCCGGAAGTAATCACTGCATGTCACTCAGTTAAACGTAATATTCTGCAAACCGGCATTATCAAGCTGAACAAGAATATGTATGCACACTCTTACAGTGTGATTTTTAAGCGACATACCGCCTATTCAAGACAAACGTGTCAACAAAAGGGTTAATTAGTTTGGGGAGGGAAGACTAGGTTGGTTCCACCGAAAAGATTTCTCTTGGGCCACCTCTAATTTTTATGGAAAAAAGAAAAGCAGCAACATGTAAAATGGAGGTAGGAAAACAACTCGCCTAAAAGCGGATCGATGAGTAGAATATAAGACAAAGCCACGCAAGTGTACCACATTTAGTGGTATGTAGCAAAAACTCGAACATATCAGATCGAATAAATGTAATTACTTAATCGTGGGCCATCACGTAAACGTATCTCACAGTGGTGGGAATGCGGTGGTATGTTGAGGAGGGAGACGTGGGTGAGGATTACAGAAGAACAATTGTTCACGTAATTAATGGGCGTGCCTTTAATGTTTCCGACGCTGAACCTGTGTTCGGATCAAATCAGGCATTCATCGCATGATAATGTTGGCACTCATCTGAGGTTGGCATCAACCAATCACGTGACAGCACAGAAATTTGGCCCTGAAATCTTCGTATAACGTAGTTTCACTGACGATGGTACATATAAGAACCTGTCAGCCACAGAGCAGTAGCACAATTATTTAATTCATGATCTGTACGAAACACTAATCAAGTCATTCTATGTGAATCAGTAGGATTATTAGCATCTTGACAAAGATTTCCTACCATGCGGTTGATGGTGCCAACATATCCACGTGATGGCGCCAGGATGGTAGGTAAAATTTTAGAACTTGAATACATGGCATTTGTTTTCCACAATGATATTTCATTGTTACTAACCGGCTTTCTAGATCATCGTTAAATAACTTCATACTGAAGATGTAATCCCTGCAGAAACGTGTAATCCCACTGTAGTGTGGACTACCTGTATAGTCAGTAACGTTATTTGACAATGACCTAGAAAGCTGAAATTCGGTCAATAACAAACTACAAACAAAATATCATTGTGGATCATAAATACCTGAAAATTATATGAAGTTCGGGGTTTCTTTTTGGCACATGACAACATAATCGATAACGCAACTACATATTTTTATGTACAGGTTGCATATTTTGCTAAGCACAGCAGCAGTTACAAAATATAGATTTCCAAGTTTCTGATTATTCAGAATTCGGCAATGTAGTATACAGGGCATCGAAGTTGAAAGATCAGCTACATGCATTTATTCATTATGTGCAAGTTAAGCACGCAATTGTAAGTCATCAACTATACTTTAAAACAACTACTTGCCCTGTGACTATATTTATTATTATGATGATTATTGTTACTACTACTATTACTACTAATTAATAATAATAATAATAATAATAACTTAGTGTGGCTCAGTAACCTAGATCAAGTCTTTAACCCTAAAGCCTCTTCGGTGACTTGCCTATCCCTTATTTACCCAAATACCCAACCGGAGAAAGGAGAGCTACAGTTTGAGGTGGAATCCAAACCAAATAGTTCAAAGGTGAACACAGAGGGGAAAATCAAATGTTGGCGACCAGGCACGAAAAATGAACCATAACCGCAGTCTTAAAAGGCCATGACATTGCCGAAGTCCAATTCTGGCATGTAATGATATACCTAGTATCTGTTTACAAATTATTGCAACCAGACGCGATGTTTACTTTTTATTTCTATTTAGACAAAGCGTTTCGATAAATTTTACCATTTTTGGGTGCATTATTCTCTGTGGTAGCCCCTTGCCGATTTTTGTGTACAGTTGTGTGCCGAGATTTGTTTTCATGTACTCCGTTGACTAAATGAAGGACATTGCTTTGGTAAATTTATGAAGAGCTGGAAATGTTTTCACTATCGCTTCTGATGTTTCGAACTGTTTTCAAGATTATTAGGCCTACGGAACACACTTCGTAAAAAAATAAAAATAAAATAAAAAAGCTCATACACCCTGTAAAAACCTATTGGTGTGTCCGTGCTGTCAACACATGGAAAATCTTCGTGTTTATAGACTTTTAGATATTTGGTATGTTTGTGTTTTTCTATGTATTGAGCATCAGAATTTTGACTAATGTTTAAGAGTTGCAGAATCCTGTAAAAACTGTAAGTAAAAATCCTTTTAAAATATCGTCGGTAACTTTAAGATCGCCCACGAACAAAAAAACTTCTTGTTTGTAATTATCACTGCAGTAAGGACAAAGGTATAATGCTGAAGCTCACACATAAAAAAACTTAACGAACAAAAATAATAAATAAAAAAAAAATTAAAAAAAGCTTGTGACTGAGTACAACGCACTTGAAAATCGGAATAATTTAACGAAACCCGTCGTGTAGAATATGAAGACAATGTAAATATAGTGCTTGAGTGTAGTTATTTATTAACACATTGTTTCCACAATAGCTGGCTTTCACGAACTATTGCTGGGTCAAGAAAAATTAAAGAGAAACCCTGGTATACAATACGTAGGCCTAGCTGTCTGCAACAGACGTGGAGTAGTACGCTTACTTAACAGTTAACAGCAGATACCACAAGCTGTTGCTACCACAAGAATCAACAGTCGCAAAGAGTTTCGTACAGTAAACGATGTGTGTGTCAATTAAATACAAATATTCGGTTAAGAGAACCGTCTTATGTAGCAAGAGTGAAAAAAATGGGTAATTTTACAAGAAGCATTGTATGTGCTGTGATAGAAAGGAACTAAGATTTGGGTTTAACGTTAAATTATCGTCTTAATAGTCATACTTCCCTCTATTGGTAAAGGGAGTGGTGTGTTAGTGGTATAAATTTCGTGTCAGTTTTTTTTAATAGCTACATTTTCTATTATTTGATGTCAACAATAGAAAACCTTGATCTCAGCAAAGTAAAATGGGCTATAGTGCAAATTATCTTCTGAATAGGAGCTGCAAAACTGATACAAAATATCATGAGGTGTCTACTTAAAATTACTTACCTTTAGATTGACAGGTTCTTGTATGTACCCTTGTCCGGTCAGTAACAGTAATTGGCCTCGTAAAATGAAGATTTAGAATCACTTTATCCTCTCAACTACAAAGTACTGTAGCACGTTTTACTTATTTTATATGTACGAAACAGTCGTCAACTAATTCCAAATCTTCATTTTCCGAGGCCAGTAACGGTTACTGACCGGACAAGGATACATACAAGAACCTGTCAACCATGGAGCAGGTATAGCTTGTTTTATTTATTTTATCGTCTGTCTGAAAGTGTAATCAAGGGATTTCGAAAATGAAATAATTGAAAATTCATGTTAAGACGTTAATTTTCACATCCTGTAACCATTGTGCGGTTTCGTATATAAAAGCATTACCGCATATTTAATTTCCAACGTCAAAAATTCTTATTTGCATGTTGCGCGGCGGTGAGGTTTGGTTACCATTGGCCGACGTCGATACTCTTCTTTGTGCTGTGATTCGCTAGCCACATAATCACGTGGTCCACAACAAATGAACATCGCGTTGCGCAGCCTCCAATTCAGGCGATCGGAAGCAAATGTGCCGTATTTGGTGGATTTTTTATTCATACTTCAATATTACAAAAGCTGGCAGCCTAAATGTAACGGCGCTTGAAAGACATTTCCAAAACGCGTATTTTAAGGTAAGGTATGTCGTAATTAAGTACTGAGAAATTATGCCTACGTATACGAAACCTTTTCCTTTATAAGAGCATAAATAGAGCCTCTTCACTTTATCCATTACTATTTTCCCGATGGCATTGTTAATACCGCCGAAGACAACCGAATTTTTGTCCTTCATTAACACTGACATTTTCATTTAAAAATTTATTTAATGATAATTGTGTCATCAGATTAAATATTACTGTACTCAAACAGTTCGCCTCATCTTTTCTGTTACGATATTGCAAAACATTAACCATTTTTCTGTTTCAGATATCTGACGTCGCTTTTAGGACACTCAAAATATTTAAGACGTCATAAAACATTTTAAAATTACAGGTAAAACAAAGTATAATAATAAAATAAAGATTAAAAAGACACATTTGCGCGTAATATGTGTAACAGTCTACTACAACATGAAAGTCTCGTGACGAAAATAGATTAACTTCCGATGTTAGCAGACGATCGTTCCTCAAAACTTTCCTTTCGAGAAAGCTTGAAGTGACATGACGTGAGGGTTAGTCTAAGTACAGTGTGAATGCCGCCATTAGAAATACATTGTGGAATGCTCTGAGGAACGTGTCGTGACGTGACGGACAGTGTGAATTGCCGTATATAAAGTATTCAGTTCATTGATCTGATTTTTTTTTATTAATCTGTTACCATCTTCATTCTACTTCTGCTTTTCTATCAGCAGTATGATCGCTATAAAAGAGCCATTTGTTGTGGATAACACGCATCTTTCTTTTTGTTGTCTCAAGGAATTGTATTATTTGTTGATATATTTTTGACGTGGGGTGAGGCAAAATGGCGGCGTCAGACTTCAGTCACGGAGGTTCGCTTCATACCCGCGAGGTGGTCACTGGAATGTACTGAATGCCCCTGCATCCCCCTTTACAACTAGTAGTTGCGATGCGCGTTGAACACCATGCAGTAGTGGCGAAAGCTCAAAAGCGAATTATGCTCGTCGAGCGAAGTCCCATTGTATAGTTAATTTTTTAACATTCGAATTTCTCAAAATTACTTCTTGTATCTTGTAAAGGTAGCTAGCCCCTCAGGCCCTGATACTTGAAAACAGTTTTCAGACCTTTGGTTTATTCGTTGTTAACACGACGTATTTATTATAAAAAGAATCTTCGTTCGAATCCTCCCTCAGGCATGGATGTATGTGTTGTCCTTAGTTTAGTTTAACTTATTTTAAGTAGTTTGTAAGATTAGGGACTGATGAACAACGTAGTTTGCTCCGATAGGATTACAAACATTTGATTTTGAATCTTCGTTCTATTCAACTGAGAATTGATGATCAACAAGGAATCGCGTAACTTCAATATAATGTAAATTTAACTTTTCTTAGGCATACGTTTTTGCATACCTAGTATTCAAGCATGCTCCTTGCTATTGGGCTACAGCCCTCTCTGCTTCTTCAAATAAACAAATGGAGAGAAAAGTGTTGAAAGTTATACATCATTATTCAATCCTCCCTCCTTTTTTTATCCCGCTTTCGCTACAGGATCGAAATGATGTGTGTTCGAACAGGACTGGCAAAATTGAAGCTGTTCCATGACAATGCACTTGCACAGTGTGCGCCAATTTCCGGCGTAGGAGGCGGTAACTGTTCAACATTCACCGTACTCCCGTGGTGTGGCTCCTGGGGACTTATTCCTGTTCCCCCGTTTGTAGGCGGCCATGTAAGGTGAACGTTTTGCGGACGTGAATGCCATCAAAGATCGTGTGACATCCATTCTGCGATCGATTCCATGAGTGGACTTTGCCGATAGTTTCCAGAAACTGTACTAACGTTGTCAAACGTATGCGGTATAGCGGGTGGCGACCGTTTTGAAGAGAAATAAAGAACATGTTTCTATCTTGTGGTATTGTGTGTTGTCTGAAGCATACAGCAAACTTTCTTTAGACACGCCACTTAGAGAGTCCTGTTGGAACTTTATCTCGTGTGCGTTTGCTACTGCCCAGTCGAGCTGCTTTTGTGTGTGTGTGTGTGTGTGTGTGTGTGTGTGTGTGTGTGTGTGTTTTCAGGTAAGTGAAGTGTTTAATACTCACAAGGAAAGTACTTGGGCTCGAACAAACACATATACACCAAAATCGTATGAGAGATAATGTAAAGGTCCGTTATTGCACTAGTGATACTTCCGCATCTGCAAAACTCTGCAGTCGTCCGTTAGAGGCCTCTGCGTGTGCCATGCCGCATTGCACTTTGACCTGTCGGTTCGCCAGTAAGGACGGTGCAGTGTGTCCCTGAAGTTGCGTTTTGTGATGTTATTTGTGTGGTGAAACGTCAGATGGGGCGGCGACTGCTAATCAATCCTGCTAATATATTGCGATTAGTTGAGATGAAGTTACGAAGAACCCTTCTTCGTGAAGATGGTATTAGTGTAGAAGATCAATCATCTGCATGCTTTCTCGTATCTGTTATGGTACAGAAATATGAGCATAAGATAAATACTGTTGTTACAAACTCATAATAATTATAATAGAGATGATAATGAACAACTCATTGCAAGCGGTACTGCTACGGTAAGTGTGGGAAGAGGCTATGGAAGTAGTGGCAGTGAATACCAACAGTCTCTCGGGAAGAAGGTTAAAGTTGCAATTATCATCACGGCTTTTGATGACAATTCGCTAGAGAACATGTACGACGATTATTACACAAGTAGCCGCGGTGGAGTAGCCGAGCCGTCTAAAGCGTCTCGCTGCGGAGCTCGCGGTTGCTCGCCGTGGAGGTTCGAGTCCTCCCTGGGGCGTGTGTGTGTGTGTGTGTGTGTGTGTGTGTGTGTGTGTGTGTGTGTGTTGTCCTTAGGTTAGGTTAGTTTAGTTTAAGCAGTTAGTAAGCTACGGACTGATGAGCACGCAGTTTGGTCCGATAGAATTACAAACATTTGAACATTTTTACATAAGTTATAGATATCTGCATTACGTATGACGTCTACAATTACATCTACAGTGTTATCTAGAGCATGATTGCAAAGTTTTGCATAAAATCGACACCCAGCAGCACACTGAGGTGTACGTGGAAGTCCTGTAAGCAAACGCTCATACAGATATGTTTGTTCGCGCCCAAGTACTTTCCTTGTCAGTGAAGACCACACAACTCTGAAAACCATCGTAAAGCAGTGAAATTTGGTTTGCATAGTTGCCGACGATGTGTGCCGTGTGACCAAAGGTGCTCGCATTCAACATCTGCGGTGAAAAGTCTGACTTCATCCTCTGGTATATTGTTTGTAACTAATAAATGCTACAAAATTTCATAACTCGGATATTCGATTTCAGACACCCGGTAGTTCACAACCTAAAAACAACTACACACTGTAAGAGAGGCAGTAAATCATATATGGAAAAGTGACGGAAAATATTTACCTAAAGAACAGCACTTGAAAACGGAAAATTCTCGAAATGCGTTGTGCCAAGCCTGAAAAATCACGCAACCAAGGTAACTGGTACGGTTTTTCATTATTAAAGCACGATTGACACAGTTGCAGACTTTCTAAAGACATCGACATTAAGCACTTCCGCTTTATTACACATCAGTTGTATTACAAATAGATAGCCCAAAAATAGCTGGTGATTATGATGATGATGGATGATAATGCAGTTAAAAAAGATCCGAGTGCCGCATAGGTTTTAGTGCAGATGGAGGCAAGAGGACCGGCGTGTGGGCCGAATTTTGGTCCAGGGAGTTGGTGGGGGGAGGGGGGGCGTGTAGGAATGCGCCGTGACCTTGGCGCCGGCCACCACCGCCAGATGGCGCACAGCTCTGCGGCCAGGCTCCGCGCGCACACAAGCCATCTCTACTGTCAGCTGAAGCGCCCAGCCGAACGAGGCACACACGCCACATGTCAAACAATGCGGCAACTATTGGAGTCCGACCGAAACATGATTTGTGGCCGAAAACGTAACCGAATATTCGGCTTCTCTTCTAGTTTCGGCCGAAACCGAGACTTGCGTAATTAAGTTAAAATTTCTGTTACACCACAAATCAATAATTTTTCCAAATTTTTCTAGATTCCCTCCCTACACTAAGCCTTCTTGAGTGTCCGTAGAAGACTACATGGAAGGCGGACAGGTTTAGACAAATCAACGGTACTTTTATTAAAGTACTTCCAAATTGAATTCTTTTCTCCTCGTTGTGACAGATAATCAGTAAACTGAACTCGTTACAGAGGAGTCTAGATATTTCGACTCTCTGAATTACGAGTTTCCCATAAATACGAGCGTCATAAAACCACTACTGCGGATACATTCTACCTTCACAGAAAAATGCGGTCCACCATTATAATGCGAATTAAATAGTAAACAGACACAAAGGATTTAAAGTCTTATTGAATCCATTGTTGATGGTCTAGATTACGTAGGAAGTAGGATCACAGTCTAACATATACAGTCGCGACACTCACTGCTGTAAAAGTTGTTACCAACTGACAGTTGCTGCGACACTAGCGCTCCTAGCGGTGGGTAAGCCACCGAAAGAGTGATGTTTGTTTGTAATTTTTTGTGTGCGTAATTAATGAAAGAGTTAATATAATTTTTGTGTTACAAGCATTAGTAATATATCAAGAGGCATACATAACACGGAAAGTAATGTAAAAACAGTCGAACTTACTGATTCACTGGTATAACGAAGAACTTCGTCATGAACCAATACTTAAGAATATGTGTATATTTGTAGCTTATTCCGCTGACAGTAAGTAGAATATAAACATAATAGGAACATAAATTTCTATTTTGATGTGTTCTTACTATGACAAAGAGTTTTTTGACACGTATCGTTGTGGTATGGGGTCAAATGATTCGCACATTTTTAGGCTTCATTCGTCTTTATTATAAGCCCATATTCTTTTGAGTGTGATTACTTTAGCTTAAGAAGACAATGTCTTGAAGTTTCTTGCCGTTTGTGGTTCAGCTGTAGCAACAATTGTGGAATTGGGTTCTTCTTTGTTGAATACAGTTCGATTGCTTTTTCAGGTTTCTTGTCACGTTTCTGATGTTTTCCTTAAGCGACAGTTGTGGTGACTGATTTCGTATGTTAAATACCGTAGTTATTGCATTCTACATTCGTTTCCTACGTTCCATGCTCACCGATTTCACTGTAATTAGAGTGGAGAAGCGTTAACGTTCTTCAGAAGAAAAAACTCGTCTTTCTGCCAAAGGGCGGGTATTCGGTGTTTCCTAGCCATTTTTTCTATTCTTAATAGTAAATTAAATTATTCAGTATAACCCTGTGGGTTACAAGATAACAGTAAATAAACTGTGCCGCAATGTACCGTTTCCAACCTCGTCAGTGATCTTAGGAAACCCAAGAAAGACAAAGGTGGAGCTATTTTTAAGTTATTATCTATTTTATGATACTACATACGTTCTCTAATGTAAAAAAAGTGTTAAAATCGATATAAACGATACTATTCGCACTCATCCACTAACGTATTCATAATAGTAGCTTGCCCTCCGCTTGGAGCGCTGCTGTCGCAGTGTATAACAAAAATCCGCGGAAGTGTCGTGACTGTATGTGTTAGACTGTGGTAGGATACTGTGGGGACATGACAAATTACTATTTGTATTTTCTGAGCTGTATTAAGCTAATTGGTATTCTGTGTTATTATCTTTGATTGTAAACAAAAAAAGAGTACAAAAAACTGTTCTTCACTTGTCACTGTATTACGCTTCCATGATGTGTGATGTGCAAGATAGAAGTAAATAAATGTGTGGAAAAATAAGTGTTAAATTTAATGTTTAATGAACCGTGTGCTACAAAATTGGTGACCCCGACGTGATCGACAAGACGACAGTTGCGACGAAATTTTTCGGCGTAATTTTCGACGAGATTTCCGTAACTTGAGTTCGACGTATTCTGTGTCCAATAATACGCAAGATGTCGACAGGAGAAGCAAACGGTAATCAAGGGAATCGTTCTGAATGTAGCAGTAAAGTGGAAATTGATAAGGTAAGCGTAAAGCTACCGCCGTTTTGGACGGAAAAGCCGGACATCTGGTTTTGTCAAGCCGAAGCGCAATTTACGATCGCTGGTATTGTTACGGAGGCGACTAAATTTAACTATTTACTCGCTCAGCTGGAGCCAAAATTTGTTGAAAATATATGGGATCTAGTTACGAGTAACGATAACAACAAATATTCTCTCGCAAAAGAACGTCTACTGAACATATTCAGAGAAAGTGAAGAGCGCCAAAATAAAAAACTTTTGAGTGGCTTAGAACTTGGCGACATGAAACCTACCCAATTATTACGAAAAATGAGGAGCTATGCAGGTACAAATGTATCAGAAAAGATCCTAAAAACACTTTGGCTTGACAAACTTCCAGCTAGTATCCGAAGCATTTTACTTATATCTGACGAAACAGTGGATAAGATTGCTCATTTGGCAGATCGTATGATCGAATTAAACGCTGTTGACGAGGTTCAAATTGCTTCCACCCATTCCATTTCGTCAACATCGTCTTTATCAGTTCAAGATCTTCTCGTGAGAATTGATGAATTGGAAAATGAGATTAAAATGCTTCGAAACACTCGCAACCACAGGCAAAGATCGCGCAGTAGAAGTAGAAGCAGAGCAAGATACGATAAAAACGGCAAATACTGCTATTACCATTTCAGATTCGGCACACGATGTAAGCCTGAAAAATGTGTTCAGCCTTGCCAATGGCAAAATAAGGAAAACTAGAAGTGGTAGGCACAATAGCGGCTGAGTGTTCTACCCCTGTGCACACATTAGGCCGCCAATATCGCCTATTTGACAAAGATCGAAATTGTGGAAAATATTTTCTGGTAGATAGCGGTGCAGATTTGTCCGTTATACCAGTTGCAAAAAGCCAAAAAGGTCAACCCTCTGACTTCAATCTTTATGCTGCAAACGGGTCACAGATAAAAACTTATGGTTCAAAACTGTTAAACATTGATTTAGGACTCAAACGCAATTTTGAATGGCCATTCATAGTAGCAGACGTATCAAAAGGCATATTGGGAGCCGATTTTCTTCATCATTATGGGCTACTGGTTGACCTCAAAAAGTTGATGGACAACACCACAAAATTAAAAATTGTAGCAGAAGTAACCACTGTGGATCCTAATGAATCAGTAAGCTCACTCTATGCAACATGCCAGTTTTCAAAACTTTTAGAGAATTTTCCTGATCTAACTAAACCATCTATAGTACCAAAAATATGCTCGTAGATTGGACCCACATAAATTGAAAATTGCTAAACAAGAATTTCAATTTCTGTTAAATAATGGTATTATACGTCCATCAAAATCACAATGGGCTAGTCCACTACACCTTGCTAAGAAGCCAAGTGGTCAATGGCGAGTCTGTGGAGATTATCGCCGTTTGAATGACAGGACTCTCCCAGACCGGTATCCAATTCCACGAATTGATGATGTAAATTTTATGCTTCAAAATAAAAATATATTCTCAAAGGTAGACTTACTCAAAGCCTATTACCAGATTCCACTAGCCGAAGAAGACAAGCCAAAATCAGCCGTTATAACACCATTTGGTCTTTATGAATTTAATTATATGCCATTTGGACTTCGCAATGCACCTAGCACATTCCAAAGGTTTATACATGAAGTTGTGAGAGAACTAGAATTTTGTTTTCCATATTTGGATGACATTCTAATAGCATCTGAATCACCAGAACAACATGTTGAGCATCTAAATTTACTTTTTGAGCAGTTGAATAAGTATGGTCTTGTCATAAATGTTTCCAAATCAGTATTTGGTGTACAACAGTTAACATTTTTAGGAAATTTAATTACACCTGCTGGAACAAAGCCAGATCCAGAGAGAGTTGCAGCAATAATGAACTACAAACGACCCAAAACAGTCCGTGAACTTAGAAAATTCTTAGGGATCATCAACTTTTATCGTCGACATTTGGAACATGCTGCTGAAAACCAAGCATTGCTGAATGATTTCCTAAAAGGAACAACAAAAAAGGACCGACGACATATTAACTGGACAGAAGAAGCAATCGCTCAATTCGAAAAATGTAAAGAAGATCTAGCAAATGCTGCACTTTTGACATTTCCTGGTTTGGACAATCAACTTGCATTATTTGTGGATGCATCAGATTTTGCAGCAGGTGCTGCACTGCAACAATGGCAAGATGAACAGTGGAGACCAATTGGATTCTTTTCAAAAAAGTTTACAACAGCACGGAAGAAGTATTCCACGTATGATAGAGAGCTGCTTAGCATCTATATGGCTGTCAAATATTTCAAATACCTGCTGGAAGGAAGAGATTTCATTATTTATACTGACCATGCTCCTCTAACATATGCATTTAAACAAAAGAATGAAAAAGCAACACCAATTGAATTACGTTACCTCCAGTACATTTCGCAATTTACCACTGACCTACGTCATATATCTGGTAAAGAAAATGTTGTTGCTGATGGTCTATCAAGGCTTGAAGAACTAGTTCCAGTTAACTATGATGAGATAGCCCAAGCACAAGAAGATGATGATGAGCTTCGTCAACTACAGACCAGCCCTCATACATCACTGAAGTTAAAACACCATCTGACACATGGAGGAAAACAGCTATGGTGTGATGTGTCAACACAAATCATTCGTCCTTATATTCCTAAACCATTTAGATACTCTATTTTCCAACACTATCATAATCTGGCTCATCCAGGCATTAAGACAACAGTAAAAATGATCTCATCAAGATTTGTCTGGATCAGTTTAAAAAAGGATGTCGAAAACTGGGCAAAAACATGTATGGCATGCCAGAAAAACAAAATATCACGGCACATTCAAACACCAGTAGGACACTTTCCTAGTAACGATGAACGTTTCAAAATTGTTCACCTTGATTTGATAGGACCAATGCCTCCATCTGAAGAATATATTTATTGTTTAACATGCATTGACAGAGTTACAAACTGGACAGAAGTAGTACCTCTTCGGGACATACAAGCAGAGGCAGTAGCACAAGCATTTTTTAATTGTTGGATCACTAGGTTTGGAACACCATATCAGATAGTGACTGATCAAGGCAGGCAGTTTAACTCTGAGCTATTCCGAGCACTGTCAAAACTATGTGGTTGTAACCAAACACAAACTACAGCATACCATCCTCAATCAAATGGAAAAATTGAAAGATTTCATCGCACACTTAAAGCAGCTATCCGTACCCATGCAACTGCCAAATGGACTCAAGTAATACCTGTAATCCTCCTTGGCCTGCGATGCTCCATCAGAGAGAACAGTAATGCTACAATTGCAGAAATGGTTTATGGCTCACCCATCAGAATACCAGGTGATTTTTTTCAAGAGTATGCAACAAAATTGGATGCAGACTTACCTCAATTCGTTTCACAACTGAAGCAGTGCATGAATCGTCTGAAGCCTGTACAATACTCCCACAAAGCAAAAGAAAGACCTTTCATACACAGGGATCTCAATGAGTCAACACATGTATTTGTGCGAGTTGACCGAGTCAAAAAAGCATTAGAACCTCTATATGAAGGCCCATACGAAGTAATAGAAAGAACCCCAAAAATTTTTGGTGTTAAAATAAAAGACCAAGTCAAGAATATCTCCATTGATCGACTGAAACCTGCGTACCTCATGAATCATAATGAGAAGCAGCCTGAAGACACTTCAACTGAACGGTCAGCCCAGGTCAAACAACCAGACGCAACCGACAGTGGAAAACCAAGAAGAACAAGATCTGGCCGTGAAGTTCGATTTCCTGCAAGATTAGTTGAAGAACTGCAGTGTTAAGTGACTATATGACTGAGAAGGGGGTGATGTGGGGACATGACAAATTACTATTTGTATTTTCTGAGCTGTATTAAGCTAATTGGTATTCTGTGTTATTATCTTTGATTGTAAACAAAAAAAGAGTACAAAAAACTGTTCTTCACGTGTCACTGTATTACGCTTCCATGTGTGATGTGCAAGATAGAAGTAAATAAATGTGTGGAAAAATAAGTGTTAAATTTAATGTTTAATGAACCGTGTGCTACAATACCAACAGCCGTATGTTGAACAGAAACAGTTATTCCTTTACTACCAGTTTCGGAATTCCATTATACCATCATCAGGCCCCTATATCTGAGTATTATGTCCATTAAATAGGGGTCGAAACTGGTTGCGTGGGTTTCTTGTTCTCCGATACTCCTATATAGAGGCCCGAAGAAGGCATAATGAATTCCCGAAACCGGTAGTAAAGGAATGTGTGTTTCTGTTAAATATACGGCTGTTGGTATCCTATTTCCTACGTAATTAAAATCTTTAGGCTGACAATTTAAAAACTTTTTTAAACCAAAGTTATTTTTTATTTTTATTTTTTATTATTTTTTTACACGTGTATTCTTTTCAAGGTGGACTTTTTCACACATAAATTTCGTTGGTTCGATGTGATCCCGGTCCCATTCACCTACAATTAACGAGACTATAACTGTGACAAATTCCACAGTCCTGCATATCTTCTTGTAGGAAGATCGTCTTCTATAACATAAAATACGCAGAAAGTAATCATTTGTTTGCTTCTGTAAGTAGCCTTTACGATTTTGTTCTTGAAAGCGCTAGCTCTATGTTGCCATCTTCACTTTCGTTTTTTGCAATCTACAAACAACTTTACATATCTGCTTTTTAGCATTCCTGAGAGTACATAGCAGCTTCAATCACTGCGGCAGAAAGTATTTCGAAAGATAAAGTCACATTTCCAACTGACAGTATGATTGTTGACAGTATAAGTTTACGCAAACTGAACGGCAAAAGGTGTGTACGACATTATCAGTTTCTTAAACCCATATTAGTTATTAAATGAAGCTCCTCGCTCTCATAATAAAACTTTACAGCGTAACAATAAGATAACCCGTTCCATTACATACAATAGTGATTAACTTAAATTTTTACAAACATAGTTTATAAGATAGGATTGCTTTGTGTCTAACAACAAAATACCCACAAGTTTTAAGCGCGAGGAATGACTCCTAGATATTAAACGGCGCACCGTCAATTGAGGTAAAGCGTTACTGTGAATTCATCCAGAAAGCTAATTTCGGCAAAGTTCAAAGATTCGGGTAATTTCTGGCTGAAACCGAAACCGCGGCCAAAACCAATGTTTTGACCGAAACTAGCCGTAATCGAAACCGAATATTCGGTCGGTCAGGTTTTGATTTCGGCAGGGGTTTTCAACCAATTAAGAAATGTAATTCTTCCAAACAGTTATATGGTACAGAGCCATCAGGTGATACGTGATACATTAGGCAACTTCTTAAAAAAATCTGCAGTTGAAGACTCTGTAGAATAAAAAGTACTCTTCATTTGTGTGGCCACTGACGTTCGTAGTTGATTTTGTCCGTCTATGCAACTACAAGGAAGGATGCGGCTTTTCTCACCAGACGTGTTTCGTTTTAATGACAATGAAACTTCATCATTGGTCTGTAATCATAGGTATCAACAATCTGTGTGTGTGGTGTGTGGTTTTTTTTTTTTTTTTTTATCGAAAACAGATCATTTGCTAAACGTGTAAAGTGCTGTTTTGTTACATACGGATATTTTAGTCATGGTTTTCGCCTTACATCGCGGAGATCATATTTGTTTATGCTGCACCACAGATTCTTCTTTTTGCGTAACTATTTTTGCAGTAATTTCCATTTCAGGGTTGGAATGTTCATAATCAGGTTTTTCACAAATAAGGCGTAGTTATTTTGGCTGTGGGTCTGCATAGTGTATTTTATGGTCTGTTGCATTTCCATTTATCCATGTTGCCACTATTCTGGTTGATACTCGTCGATATAATTACGAAAGTTTTCTTCTCCTTACAACTACTGCCATCCTATGGCATCTAAAACTGGACCAGTTTACAAGAAACTGTGGGTGAAAAATGGGAAAGGCTTCATTACTACTTCTCTCAAAACTTACTTCCAAAATAAAGAAGAGATACGTTTTTAGTGGAATAAACATCATAGCAAAATATTGCTTTAGTCACACAGTCAGGACACATCCAGAATGAACTCTAGATGTGAAAGGATGCTGGATTTACTTTTGTAACGTGCGGATTTGTAGTTCAAATGCGACTACTGCCACGCTGAACACTTCATTTTCCATAGCATAATTTATCGACACTGCTAGGCTGGTTGAAATTGCTTGACAAATCTCTCTCCCTCTCATGTCTCTGTGTGTGTGGGGGGGGGGGGGGAGGGGTGTCAAGGTGAGGGAGCGTTTGCTGCGACCCATCACTTGAGTGTGTGGCCTTTATCATACTGTACGTAGTACCGTACCATCACATTTTTAAGACGCGGTACTTTTGAAATAAAGAGTACATTACAACCGATTTTTAGATTATTTCTCGCCTTTTGTCATGACTTCGGGTTTGTAATCCCAGCCCCCCCCCCCGCCCCCCTCTTTACGCCAATGGCATCAACGCAGATGACCTCCGTTTTTATCTGTGTATTCCACATGTCGTTTAAAAATATATCACGGTACAAACAGTACTAGCGATCAGAAAAACGACGCAAGAAGGAATGATGAAAAATTGAACAAAAATAGCCCTATTGCCTCGATAGGGGTTGTAGAGGGAGCTGCTGAGCCCGAAGATTCAGGCAGGTGAGATCAACCATTGCTCAAAATAGAATTCAAAGAAACAAAGTATTCAATGAACGCTGGGCATTCGGGGCTACCTCCACAGAATTATTATGAACTTATTTCCTATTGACATTATGACTAAACGAGTAGCAGCCATATATTGACACAGATAACAGCACTTCACGAAATCAAAACATAATGGGATGTTTTAGCCGTAATATAGATAAAATCGAGCATTTGGTATTCGAACATTCGTAAAATTGTGAACATGTAGAGTCAGCTATAAGAGTACCGTTCCGATCTGTAAGTGAAAGGATAAGATATATATATTACACACACAAAAGGCATAATTCAGTTCCTAATGCGTGATGGGGCGTATCGGGTAATACTGGTGAAGAGGCTGGTTACACCTGAGCAAGTAATTTTTACATCCGCAAACTGCGTCGACTAGCAAAGAAGCGTCGCCACATTTCCGGGAAAGAAAGGCACACTTGCAAGGTATCAGTGGCAGCATCTACATCTACATCGATACTCTGCAAATCACATTTAAGTGCCTGGCAGAGGGTTCATTAACCACCTTCATAACTTTTCTCTACCGTTCCATTCTCTAATAGCGCGCGGGAAGAAAGAACACCTAAATCGTTCCGTTTTCGATCTGATTTCTCTTATTTTATTGGGATGGTCATGTCTCCCTAAGTAGGTGGGTGCTAGCAAAATATTTTCACATTCAGAACTAAAAGTCGGTGATTGAAACTTCGCAAACAGATCACGCCGCAATGAATAACGTCTTTCTTTTAATGATTTCCACCCCAATTCGTGCAACATTTCCGTGACGCTTTCCCCCCCGTAACGTGATAAAACAAAACGAGCTGCCCTTCTCTGAACCTTCTCAATATCTTCCGTCAGTCCCACCTGGTGAGGGTCCCACAAGGGGCAACAGTACTCCAAGAGAGGACGCACAAGTGTGATGTAGGCTGTCTCTTTGGTGGAGCTGGTGCATCGTCTAAGCGTTCTGCCAATGAAACGTAACCTTTGGTTCGCCTTCCCCACAATATTTTCTGTGTGTTCTCTCCAGTCAAAGTTGTTCGTAATTGTAACTCCTAGGTATTTGGTAGAATTTACGACCTTAAGGTTTGACTGATTTATCGCGTAATTGAAGTTCAGCGGATTTCTTTTAGTGGTCATCTGTATTACTTCACACTTTTCTTTATTTAGTGTCAATTGCCAATTTTCGCACCAAGTAGAAATTTTGTCTAAATCGCTTTGCAGTTGCTTTTGATCCTCTGTTGACTTCACTAACCGATAAACGACAGCATCATGCGCGAACAGTCTAAGGGAGCTATTCAGATTATCTCCTAAATCGTTTATAAACACGAGGAAGAGTAGGGGACCAATAACGCTTCCCTGTGGAACGCCAGATATCACTTCTGTTTTATTCGATGACTTACCGTCAATTACAACGAACTGTGTCCTTTCTGATAGGAAATCGTTAATCCAATCGCACAATTGGGGAGATATTCCATAAGCACGCAATTTCATTAGAAGCCGCTTGTGGGGTACAGTATCAAAAGCCTTCCGGAAATCCAGAAATATGGAATCGATTTGAGATCCCTTGTCGATGGCACTTAACACTTCATGTGAATAAAGGGCAAGCTGTGTTTCGCAAGAGCGATACTTTCTGAATCCGTGCTGACTATTGGTTAATAGGTCGTTCTCTTCGAGGTAGTACATAATATTCGAACAAAGTATATATTCCAAAATCCTACTGCAAATCGACGTCAATGAGATAGGCCTGTAATTTTGGGGATCACTCCTATTGCCTTTCTTGAATATTGGAGTAATGGACCCTGCTAATTTTTTAACCACAACTTTGACAGTCCGCACGATCATAGGAAGTAACGGCTTTTAAACTTTCGCGCGCATCGATTGTTTATCACTCGTTCCGGCCTACTGCAGCCGCTTGATACTCAGCTGGAAGTATTGTACAGATCAGTTAGAGTTAGACGTCTGTGAAATGTTTTGATTTGTGTAAGATAGTTTGTTTGATCTGTCAAAGTGCGCGCTTTCTAACCCTGTTCTTTGACCAGGTTACTTTTCATGGTATTCGCTCCGCGACTTTGATATGTTTTCAGTACTCTGAGATTTTCAGCTATCAGTCGATCTTTTTAAAAAATCTTTATTAGCAGACCATGATTTCGGCCAGTAACTGGCCATTATCAATGCATATGTTTAAATGAAGATGGTGTTAATATGGATAACTCACACCAACTGGACATTTTTCTTTGACGTTATAATGTTGCGATATGCAATTGGAGTGTAAATAAATTAAACGAATTTGTATGTCAGTAAGTAAATAATGTAGAGCTATTCAATTATTAACACTGTAATTGTGCGCTACTTTCTTTGGATTTTGAAGCTGGCACTGTTCTCTTTAAATACATTTGTATGAGATATACTGTTCTTCAACGTGCGAGTTATGATTGAAGTTGTAAATCGAAATCATAAATTTAATATAATAATTTATCAGCTTATTAGAGTTATTCGTTTTAACTTTGAGGCGTGTACATAGATACAGAAAATCAATACGAGAGAACTGTTAAAATAATAATGAAAAATCTATGTACATGTAGTCGAGATATTACGTGTTGTTATTTTTCACATAAAAAGTGTTCGAACAAGTCTTGAAAATACGTTGTCAGGTGCGCGCACCTGTCCCCTCCTGTTCCCACCCCTCCATCATTACGCGTGTAGAAGGGCCCTACACTCTGACTGAAATTACTTTGTGATTGACATTTTGCAGTGCGGGAGGGGAGCAATGTTGCCACCGTGCAGCAAACCGAAAGGCACTGCACGTACCTGCGGAACAGGCAACACAGCAATCATGGGCGCTCGAGAAGCAACTGCGATTCAATAGCTGCTGTCCCCTACCCCTGGGTTCTTCGAAACGTAAGCCACAAAATGATTGTAAGCAGACTATAGGTTGTTACTCGCTGTACATTACTTAGCGCTCTGGCAGTGGCCAGACTGGGATGGAGCGAGTGACATGGTAAGCGCTAAGATTTCAAAGCCCGGAGACCAACTCATTATTGCCCTTGGAAGGCATAGGAGGTATGGTGTACCGGAAACTTCTGTACCTAGCGTAAGTTTGGGGCAGGTAGAAGTTTACGGGAAGAACTAGAAAACGATTTTTGAGGAAATGCATACTGTAAACCATCAGCTGTTTATTATTTATCAATCTACCGGTTTCGGTTATAAACCATCTTCACGGAAGAGAACTACACAGACTGATCAAACAGGTGCATTATATGTCTCCTTATGCATCAATCATTGATAATCGCTAATTTAAACTCATTTGACTTATGTGTTCAATAGTTGTGTTAGGTTCTCTTACAATAGACCTTGGTTCACCATCACACAGCCTGGCATTGATTTTATGTTTTTAATTAAGACTTGACGCTTGGTGACGTCTTATTTATTTTTATTGTGTGATATGCATGCCAGTATGCATAAGGAGACATATAATGCACCTGTTTAATCAGTCTGTGTAGTTCTCTTCCGTGAAGATGGTTTACAACCGAAACCGGTAGAAGATTGATAAATAATAAACAGCTGATGGTTTACAGTATGCATTTCCTCAAATATCTTACGGCTGTTGAACCTCATCTCAATAAAAATTTGAACTAGAAAATGATTTGCGTAAGAGCCTCGTTGGTGGTGACTTACTTTGGTGCGAGCACTCAATAGCGCATTACGCTTAGTACTCTGTAATATGTATAAATGGTAAGAGTACAGAAATGCAGCCCAAGTCTCATCTCCCTGGTATGTGCATCAGAAGGTAGGGGGGTGGAAAATCGCGCATTTCAAAGCAGCCGTTGATCTTCATTTTAACTTCAGGTGACCTTCAGTATGATTTCCATTTTAGAAACGAGGTGGGCAAAATTCTATCTTGTGATAGCTTTAACCTGTTTTTGGGCTTCGTTTATTTGAATAATCTAGTATATACGAGTAACGCCACAATGCAGTGATAGTCGAAAGCATGATGTAACCCTCCAGATGTATCACGAGAAGGATTTAGTGCCCAATTCTCCAGGACAAAACCGACGAACAGAAACATCGCTTGCATACGTAAGATGACGCATGAATAAGAAATCCGTTGTGACATTTATTTCGGCATAAATTCGCGATTTCCGAGAAATGGTTACGAGCGACTATAAAATCAGCAATTCGAATGGTCATCTTAGAATATGAGATATGTAAGTTTACTGCTGCCCAATCGCGCTGTACAAAACAGGGATTGCAGAATGCAACGCAATCACCGGAACGTAGGGTGACACTTCCGTTCTGATGCTTAATCTGGATTACTGACAGTAAAACCTTTGCTTTGGCACATATAGGATGTAGTCAAGACCTATTAAAAGAATTAAGCTACGACTCTGTTCATTACGTGCGCCTAGATTGCTTTCTTGGTGCCACATATGCCTATGGCTTTTGACGATGACTGCGAATTCATACAATAGCGGAACGTTAACGGTGTTTGTGGAAGAAATGTCTATGTCTCATACGAGAGTCTTAATTTTACGTAGGATGGAGATATATGTGCACTTCGTATGAAAATTAGAGACTCGTTCACCTGTTCCATCAGCATAAGAATCAAAAAATCGTCTTTGAACCTGCATTCGCATCGTAGTGTTGTGGTACCTATGAGATCTACGATGGAATGTAAAGACTTTGCACAGCATGCTTCAGATTTAAATTCTTTATACAGAGTGTGCAATAAATAAATAAAATAAAAAACCGACAAACTTTACGGGTAGATTACTTCAACTAAAATAATAAAAAGCATGTTCAGTTATCACGGACTGTAAAACGCATACCTCAAGAGCTATTTCGGTACAGTGAAAGATTTCTACTGCAACCTCTTTGCATCAAAATAAAAAAGAATACCAGTATACATGAACTTTCAAATGTGTACTTTAACAGCTATGAGCACTTCAACAGAAGATGTATGTTTCCCTGGGGTGGGTGAGGGGGTTCGATAGAGGAACCAAGGATCCATGGACAGTAAAGAACGCAAAGGAGGACGAGACAGATACAGGAACGAAACAGTCCTGGCAGTGAACGTTCTTTCTTTAAGACGCCGTTCCTCAGTGCCTCTGTTCAGTCCTTTTAACTTTCTTCGGAAACGTTCATTCGCGAAGGAGACAGTTACCATAAAGAAGATGGACCACTTTCGATGCAGCTGCATCTTGTCACGGTCACGAACAGTAACAGGAAATTTAAGCTGTCAGACGCACTAGAACTAACGTACGAAACTTCATCATACCGTACGTCGTTGCCGAATGTTGGTGGGATGCAGAGTAGCACGTAATAAAAAAAAAAGAGGAGAAATGTGGTGTTTGTATGGCAAAGTGGATTCTGTTATTGATGTCTATCACTGTAGCAGATGACAGTTTCAATACTTAACAGTATTCCTCGGATTAGGATAACGGAGCTGCGGCGGAATAGCCGTGCGCACTGAGGCGCCGTGCTACGGTGCGCGCGGCTTTTCGCCGTCGGAGGTTGGAGTCTTCCGTCGGGCATGAGTTTATATGGTGTCCTTAGGTTAGTTAACTTAGTGTAATTAGTTTGTAAGCTAGGGACAATAAACAAGTAGTTAAGTCCCATAGATTTACAAACGTTTTAGGATAACGGAAGGAGCTCAGAGATTACCAGACGACTGTAAACCTCTAGTAAAGTGGGAGTTAAAAGAATGGGTGAAGGTCACAGTGACCTCGTTCCCTTTTACTTAGACTCTTTCAGCAAAAACTATTTTGTAGCAACACCATGTTTTATTATCAATACATAACTATTTTCAATACTTTTCCTAAATTCAGACGAACTGTACAAGTAAGACGCGTAACTTATTAGTTGCATTTAAGTTATAACATCTCCGATTTTCTTCTCAGGACTGGCTACTGATATATGTGGTTTGTTTTAAAATACGCGTGCACTCATTGTGAATGCACGATAGCAATGGAAGCACTTTACGCCACCTAGAACTCGAGCGGCAGAGAGAGAGAGAGAGAGAGAGAGAGAGAGAGAGAGAGAGAGAGAGAGAGAGGATAGGACTGTGGTTGATGCTTAAAAATGCCACGTTCTCAGTACAAGACCAGCGTGTAATCATTCGTTTTCTCCATTTACATGGGGTTCCACCGATTAAAATTCGTTGCCAGTTGAGTGAGACATGTGGTGATGCCACCAGCGCCGGCCGCGGGGACTGAGGCGCTTCAGTCACGGTCTGCACGGCCACTACGGTCGGGGGTTCAAATCCCCCCTCGGGCATGGATATTTTGTGCCGTCCTTAGTTGTAGCTAGTTCATAAGTAGTTTGTAAGTTTAGGGACTGATGACCCCGTAGTTGAGTCCCATAGACTCTACACACATTTGATTTTGATGCCACCAGCCTGTCTCGTGACATGATCGAGCGACTAGAGGATCGGCGAAGGACTGTGGGGCGCATCGCCTCCAAAGATGGCATTTCCGTGTAAAATTTGCACACTGCCCTGCACGAGGACCTGGAAATGCGAAAAGTCTCCCGCTGGTGGGTGCCGCGTGTGCTGACTGATGATCATACGGCTGCACTATTGGTATTTTTGTCAGGTAATGTTGACGCGTGATGGCATGAATGGAACTTTCTTTTCATCGATGTGACAATGGTTGAATCATGGATACCATTTTTCAAACCTGATACGAAGCGACAGTTACTTCAATGGAAACACGCAGTCTCACCGCCACCAAAAATATCTACGGTAAGAGTCAGTGCTGGAAAAATAATGGCGTCCATGTTCTGGGACAGCGACGGGTAATCCTTAATCATTGCGTTCCAAGGCCACGACGGTAACAGGTACATCCAAACGAGATGTTTTACAGAAAAAGGTCCTTCCAGCATTGCGTGAAAAATGGTCATAAAACGCGGCACGTCTCCTCCTTAGCCAAAGCAAAGCACCAACAATTCGGGTGAACACTACGCTGCAGCTTTTTCGTGGTACGTATGCTCTCTCATGTTCCCTACTCACCTGACCTGGGTCCTAGCGAATTTTGGCTTTTTTCAAACATGGAAGACGCTCTTTGTGGTCGCACCTTCACTACCCTTACTGCAATTGCATCAGCGATTTCGCAGCGGTCAAAGAACACTCCTGAAGGCGCGATCACAGCGACCACGGTACCAGGGCGTCGTCGTCGTCGTCGTGAGAGAAAGAAAATGTTTATAGCTGAAGGTAGGTTACGTCGAGTAGTGATTAGTTTGCCAGAAAAGTCGAAGGTGTTGCAACTTGAATGCACTTCATATAACACGTATGCCGGAAATACTATCAAGTAGTATAAATTATTAGAGAGCACCCTAGAAATTTAGAGAAGGTATTAAAGATCAGTGTGAAGTAATAAAAACTTTGCTATTTGCTGATGACACTGTAATTATGTCACAGACAGCAACAGACCTAGAAGAGCACATGAACGAAATGGACAGTGTCTTTATAGAGGTTATAAGTAGTAGATGATGTTTCTTACTTGGGCGGTAAAATAACATACGATAGTCGCAGAACAAATGGTATACAATGCAGAATGGCAATGGAAAGAAAAGCGTTTTTGAAAAAGAGAAATTTAACATCGAATATTAACTTCTCTGTTAAGGAAGGCTTTTCTGAAGGCTTTTTGTGTGGAGTATCGTTTCTTGTACGGCAGTGAAACATGGACGATAAACAGTTCAGACGGGAACAGGATAGATTTTGAAATGAGGTGATACAGACAAATGCTGAAAATTAGGTGGGTAAGTGCACCTTGGTAGAGTGGTAGAGTGCCAGACTACAAATCCAAATGTCGCGGGTTCGATACCCGCCAGACCCTAGGATTTTTATCTGTCACTTTCCACTTCTTTCACCTCTGGTAGTATTGCTCATATGAAAAATACCGAGTAGCACCGTGGTTCGGAACCCACGTTAAACTGTAGGTCCCTCTATAATTGGCTGGGTAAGTCAGTCCGAAGGTCGAAGGAAGGCAACGGCATGCCACCTCCAAACAGGACCATGCCTAGTAAAGCACTGTTGTGTTCATACCAATCTTCGGATTGTTGACGGCTTTAACTTTTTAGATCGCGTAACTACCGAGGAGGTACTGAACAATTCCTTGCATACCTTGACTAAAAGAAGGAATCATTAGACACGTTGGAGGAAAATCGCATAGGAAGACCAAGAAACGAATACAGTAAGCAGGTTCAAGTAGCTACTGGTTGCCGTTCTTTATGAGGAGATGATGAGGACTGCTCAAGATTGAGTAGGGTGGAGAGCTGCATGAAACCAGTCTCCGAACTGAAGACCGCAACAATAGCATCGGAAATTGGGGTGGAATACACCAAAAAATTTCAGAACAGGAAATACTCTTACACTTCATTCTGGCTCTAAAAGAAGAAATTTGAGAGCTCATAGAAAGTTTCAGGCTTTCTTCCAGTTGTGTCACAAATCACACAATTTTCTGATCAAATGTTTTTAAGTCTATCGGACCAAACTGCGTGGTCATCAGTCCGTAGCTTACAAACTAGTTAAACCTAGCTAAACTAACCTAAGCACAACAGGACTCTAGCCTCCACGGCGAGCAACCACGCGCTCCGCAGCGAGACGCTTTAGACCGCTCGGCTACTCCACCACGACACAGTTTTCTGGATCGCGATGGTTTTGTGTAGGAGCTTCCGCTTTGTCTTTAGCCTCGTCAGTAGTGCATGGCTGTTCAAATGTTTGTTAAGCTTAAGAGACTGCGGGGTCATCAGTCCCTAAGCTTACAAACTACTTATGAACTAGCTATGACTAAGGACGGCACAAATATCCATGCCCGAGGGGGGATTCGAACCCCCGACCGTAGTGGCCGTGCAGACCGTGACTGGAGCGCCTCAGTCCCCTCGGCCACCGCGGCCGGCACCCCGTTGTTAAGTCCCATAGACTATACAAACATTTTTGTTATGTATCATACCGATGTAGCCTTAGCGAAGACTGGAGCGGCAGTTGTGTTACTGGCTGGGTTGGAGAGCGCAGTGTTGGGCTAGAGGTGTCGAGCCGCGGCGCTGTTCCACGTGGTGCGCGAGGTTATCGCCCGCGCGGCCACGCCCCTGCCCCTGGAGAGGTTCCCGCCAGACAGCCGTATTGATCGGCCCTGGCTGCACCGAGCCCAGCTGAGTCACGGCGTCTGGGAGCCCGCGGGGAGCCCCACACACGCAGCGGAAACCCGACCCTCCAACAACAAGGCAGCCGGCTGCAAGCTCTGCTACTCACGTGGCCTTTCCCAGTCAACAATAACAAGTAAAGCGTTGTCACCATTCACGTTCTGCTAGTGTATGAAAAAAAATGTTCAAATGTTTGTATAATCTATGGGACTTAACTACATGGTCATCAGTCCCTAAACTTACAAACTACTTACGAACTAGGACTGCACAAATGTCCATGCCCGAGGGGGATTCGAACCCCCGACCGTAGTGGCCGTGCAGACCGTGACTCGTTTCTTTCCTGTGGGTCCCTGGCCACGTGGGTGTGCCCGGGAATGAGACCGCCGACATAGCAGCCAAGGCCGCAGCTCTTTTGCCTCGCATGGCTACCTTTTGCGTCCCATCGGACGATATACAACGGGCTCTTCGCCGGAGTATCGTGTCGTCATGGCACAGTCGTGGTTTTCACTGTACAACAATAAATTGAGAACTGTAAAACCGATCCCGACCGCTTGGAGGACCTCCTCACGCCCCTCTCGGCGAGAGGTCATCCTGGCCCGGTTGCGGATCGGTCACTGCCTTTTCAGCCACCGTCACTTGCTATCCGCCGACCCTCCACCGCTGTGCTCCTGCGGTGAACTGCTGACAGTGCGATATGTTTTACAGTCTTGTGTTCATTTTAATCATCTCCGTGTAGCCCTTCACTTTCCGTCTACTCTGGAGGAAATTTTAGCTGATGACACACGAGCAGCTGCTCGGGTTTTGCGTTTTATGAACTTGGCCAACCTATCCAAGGATATTTAACCCTTTTAATTGTCTTTTATCTTTCGTTTTTAGCCTCTTCTTGACGTTCTAACTGGCAGTTACCAATTTTTGAGATCTAGCGAATCTCTGTTCTTGTCTGAGCGCTAATGACCTTGGCAGTTGTGCGCCCTAAAACCACAAAAGACCGTGACTGGAGCGCCTTAGTCCCCTCGGCCACAGCGGCCGGCGCTAGTATATGAATGCGCAGTCATCGTGAAAAGCCGTATCTGTAGCATATGTGGCACCTAGTAAAGCAATCTGGGCACACGTAATTAAAACCATATGAATCCAGTAGTAGTAGCTTTATTTTTTTTTTTTTTTTTCGCAGTTCATGAATACTTGTTGTAAACTTTCACGGCCGGAATGGTCAAAATTACCAAAAATTTCCGGGCTGTTATGCCGTGGTCTAGTGGATTTATTATTAAAACCCAACGTTTCGTCCCCGACTGCGGAGGACATTCTCAAAGGAGATCGTGGCACTTTTGGATGTCCGATTGACACCCTGGCTCGCTACTGACTGAAGCCAAATTCCGTTTTACAAGATCTCCGCAGTCGGGGACGAAATGTAGTGTTTTAATAATAAATCCACTAGGCCACGGCATAACTGCCCTGAAATTTTTAGTAATTATGAATACTTGTTGCAAAATACTAATACGAGTTATTTAGAGACGAATGGAATAACTTGTGGAATCGGACCTCGGGGAACATCAGTTTGGATTTAGAAAAAAATGTAGGAACACGGAAGGCAATACTCACATTACGACTTATCTTAGACGATAGACTAAGGAAGGGCAAACCTACGTTTTTTGGCGTTTGTAGATTTGGAGAAAGCTTTTGACAATTTCGTCTGGAATAAACTCTTCCAAACTCTGAAGGTAGCAGGGGTAAAGTATAGGGAGCGGAGAGTTATATTCAACCTATACAAAAACCAGACAGCGGTTATTAGAGTCGAAGGGCAAGAAAGGGACGCAGAGGTTGGGAAGGGAGTAAGACAGGGTTGTAGCCTTTCCCCAATGTTGTTCAATCTGTACATTGAGCAGGCATTGAAGGAATGTAAGGAGAAATTTGGAGAGGGCATTAAAGAGCAGGGGAAAAGAAATAAAAAAAATATTGCGGTTTGCAAATGACATAGTAATTTTTCAGAGACCGCAAAAGATCTGGAAGAGCAATTGAATGAAATGGACAATGTCTTGAAAAGAGGTAATAAGATGAACATTAACAAGAGTAAAACGAAGGTAATGGAATGCAATTTCAGAAAATCAGGCGATGCTGAAGGAATTAGATTAGGTAATGAGACAAAGTAATAGATGAATTTTGTTATTTGGGTAGCAAGATAACTGCTGACGGCCGAAGTAAAGAAGATATAAAACGCAGAATGGCTATGGGAAGAAAAGAGTTTCTAAAGCAGCGAAACTTGTTAACATCCTATATTAATTTAAATGTTAGGAAGTCCTTTCTGAAAGCATTTGTCTGGAGTGTAGCATTGTATGGCAGTAAAACGTGGACGATAAGGAGTTCAGACAAAAAAGATTATAGAAGCTTTTGAAATGTGATGCTATAGATGAATGATGAAGATTAGATGGGTAGATCACGTGACTAATGAGGTGCTTAACCGAACTGGGGAGAAAAAGAGTTTCTGGCATATCCTGACTAAGAGAAGCGATAGGGTGGTGGGAGACATTCTAAGACATCAAGGAATCGTCAACTTAGCATTAGAAGGAAGTGTGTGGGGAAAACATCGTAGAGGGAGATGGAGGGACGAATACAGTAAGCAGATTCAAAAGGATGTAGGTTGCCGAACATATTCTCAGATGAAGAGACTTGCACAGGGCAGGGTAGCGTGGAGAGCTTCATCAAACCAGTATGCGGACTGAAGTCAACAACAACATGAATACTTCCTGTGTTTTACTAACAAGGCTATCGGATTTTAGAATATTTTATGTTTGTGGTACATGACGTTCGGAACACAAATAACAATCAGCAAAAGCCGTTAGACGGAACTCTAAGAAATTTCCGAGAACCTCGACTTTGAAGTTTTGCAAGTGCACCTAAGTACGAATAATTATAATAATTAATTTGCGTTGTGTTCGAATACTTACACAATTTTAACATTTAATGGTAATTTTTACGAAAAATTCACGTATTTATATTTATTCGTAATTTTCTATATTTTATAAAAGGTTGTTAATAATTATGGTACCAATCAAAAAATCGCACTGACGTGTTTTACGGCCCACTTTAAATTCGTAGTTTTATCATTTTTTGCAAACATTTCGGACAAAAATAATAATGTAAATAATTAAAAAATTATAGTGATATCATTACGACTCTACTATTCTGATAATATCCATGCACCCAATACGTGACCCTTTTTCAGGAAAAGAGGAGGAAAAATATTTGGGAGTGGCGGGTCTCGAACCACGGACCATGTGCATCACAATCCTACACACTACCCACTACACTACAGCGAACAGTTACGAAATTAGTCCTTTATTTTCTTACTATTGATGGCAGTTGTTAATTGATGCTAATATGGCATTTCTAGACACTATATTATCATTTATAGTACGAAGAACGACGTGTTTTTGTTAATTCTTCAGTGCACCATTTCTTTGAAATGACAACGTGTAAGTTATAATAAGAAAATCATCAAATACGCAACGCAAGATGGCGTATGCCAGAGAGAGTTCTGGGCGTGGAATGTCACGTGACAACTGCGAACGACTGGTTTTCGTAAAACCAATGAACGGTGTGAAATCGCCGTTACGATACGAGATATGAAGAAAACATAAGAGAGAAAACTTTTAGAGAATTTTCTCGTCTACAAATTCGGTTATTCAGTTTTCGTGTCAGATGAATGGTTTTAAGTCGTTATTTTCATTTAAATTTTGAGCTGTCAAAACACGATCGCAAAGACCCATTTTTAGTGTTACTACCGTAACCTAAAGTGGGCCAAAGCAGAAGCTATATTTTTGCAGTATTGGCTTTACTATTAGGTGACGACTGTGCAGTTTCTGAAGAGCTACGATGTTGTTTTTGGAAAGTCATCTCCAAGGCTACCAATGGCTTTCCAAGCAGTTAACCTACTCAACCATCGTTTTAGGTGACAAGATGTTGAGCTCGTCTACATACGCAAGAACAGAACCTAACACAACACGTCGAATTAGAAATCCCAAATGTTTTGCATAACTGAATTCCAAAGCAACGAAAAACAAATTGTCATTGCGGGATTAAACCAACAACTCTGTGGTTTTGGGAATTTAACGTTACCATCTGAGCTACTACACCGACAGATGCTAAAACTGTTATAATTATTGGTACTTAGGTGTACTTGCAGAACTTCAAAGTCGATTTTCTAGAAATTTTCGAGAGTTGCGTCGAATGACTTGGGCTGATTAATATTTAAGTTATGAACTTCACGTACCATAAATATAAAGATATTCTAAAATCCGATACCCATGTCCTCTTCTTGTAAGTCAGTTATCCAGGTCCAGCAACAGAACTGAAACATGAATGTCAACCTACGTTCCTGTGATTGCGTTCCTTTCTACGAAAACTTATGTACAGCACAATTGGACAATAGTTAACTTGCATCGCTCATATTCGAAGATGTCCATACGAAACTGCTGTTTTTATGGTCTCTCGTAACCATTTCTGGGAAGTAGCTGATTTATGCCGAAATAAATGTCAAAGCGGATTTCTTATTCAAGTTTCATCTTACGTGGGCAAGCGAGTTGTCTGTTCAGCGGTTTTGTCCTCTAGAATTAGGCACTAAATCCTCCTAGTGACAGTTCTCGGGATTACATCATGCTTTCGACAATCACTGCTGTGTGGCGTAACTCGTATATAATAGATTATTCAAATACACCAAGCCACAGAAATAGGGTAAAGCTATCCAAGAAAAATATTCAATTAGTTTTGTACTTCAAATGTTGTCTATCTCGTTTCAAGAGTGGAAATCATACGGAATCTTACCAGAAGTTAAAATGAAGGTCATCGTCTGCTGTGAAACGGTCGAGTTTCCTCCCCGACCTTCTGAAACACAGTATCAGGGTGAGGAGAATGGGACTGCATTTGTGTACTCTTGTCATTTATACATATTACTGGACGTAATACGAAGTACGTGGTTGCACCATAGTAAACACCACCAACGAGGCTTTTAGATAAGTCATTTTCTTTCCGTAGACCGGTACCTAGCAAAGGTTTGGAATAGGGGCAAAAGTTTCCGTCACCCCGTACGTCTTCCGCGAACGCAATGCAACGATAGTAATAGTACTCTACATCATTTTCCTTGACAATTATTAGGTGAGAAAGAGACTAGGAAATTATTCAAATTATGCTTAAAGTTTGTTGTAAATGGTGATTATTTATGAAGACTTATTTCCTTGCCGCGGTGGAGTAACCGAGCGGTCTAAAGCGCCTCGCTGCGGAGCGCGCGGTTGCTCGCCGTCGTAGGTTCGAGTCCTCCCTAGGGTA
Source organism: Locusta migratoria (assembly GCA_026315105.1). Lineage (NCBI taxonomy): Eukaryota > Metazoa > Arthropoda > Insecta > Orthoptera > Acrididae > Locusta > Locusta migratoria. The sequence goes on along the minus strand of CM048744.1, from coordinate 686,089,212 downwards.
TGGGTGTATGTGTGTTGTCCTTAGGTTAGTTTATCTTAGTATAAGTAGTTTGTAAGCTACGGACTGATGACCACGCAGTTTGCTCCGATTGATTCACAAACATTTGAACTTATTTCCTTCAAAAAATGTTGAAATGTTTGTAAATCTATCGGACTCAACTACTGGGTTATTAGTCCGTAAATTAAGGACTACTTTAACCTAAGGACAACACAAAAACTCATTCCCAAGGGGGGACTCTAACCCCTTACGGCGAACGGCCCTCCAGCACGTACGGCTAATCAGCCGCGGCACGTATTTCCTTAACTGTCTCCTTACAACCATATCATTTTGCAGATGTGTTCACTTGTACAACGTGTATCCACAAAGGAAGTTTCCTTATTTTCATCTTTACAAGGACAACGAAGGTACATAGATACCTTTATTGACAACAGGTACTGCAATGTTTGAGCTATTTTTCGACATAGTTACCAAAAGAATAGACACACTTCTCATGTCGTGGTATTAACTTTCGTATTCCTGTGGCGAAGGAAGGAATATTAGGGTATAACGTTACGTCAGCAGCGTTGTCATTAGACAAGAATCACACTCTTGGACTAATTTTTCTTAAGGATGGGGCAAGAAACCGGCCGTGCCCTTTGAAAGGAACCATCCCGGTTTTCGCCTGGAGTGATTTAGGGCAATCACGAGAAACTAAATCAGGATGACAAACGGCGGGTTTGAATTTCTGGTCAGAATTTCTGGAGGCGCAAGGAAAGACTGAAATCGTTGGGAACAAGATCAGGACAGTATGCTGTTTGATAATTAGCTCTGGTCGAACATCAGCATAACAGTTATGCGCCGACTATTGTTATGGAGAAGCATAATACCTGCAATAATCATTTCACGCTTTCTGTGCTGAATGGAACGTCGCAGTTTCCGCATTGTTTCACAGTAAGGGCTGAAAACGACTGCCACACGCTGGTTCGACTCACATGCGCCAGATTTCTTCGACGGAGGAATATAAAAGTAAATCCCCATCATATGACAAGTGTTGCTATTCCTTTGGTAACTACGTCGAAAATTAGCTTTAACATTGCTGTAACTGAAGCCCATAAAAATAGTTACATGCCAATGTCTTCTTAGTTTTAAAAAAACAGTATTAAAGAAAAATATGGAAATTTACTTTCTGGACAAACCTCGTATATTTAGATAACCAACCGCATAATGTTCTGCTAATAGGATTTGTGGTAAAGGAGCAATAACGTAAAAGGTCACACTTGATGCGGTTTTTTTTTTGCACGCCATTGTATGCAGAAGTTAGTTTTTGACACGTCAAAGTTTCTATTATATCATATCCCGTGAACTATTTGACGGACTGTGATATAATTGAGTTAGTCCAGTCGGTGTTGCGAAAGGAGTTAGTACTTAAAGAACAAATTAATTAAAACGTCATGGCGGATGCTGAAGTCTGACCGCATGAACTGTATGAACGTTTTTCTTTAATCTTTTTGTGGAGAGTGCGAACGAGAATGTGTTAGGCAGTTGACCCTAAATAATGAATAGTGTGATGTCATCCGCATGGGCCCTAAAAGAAATCCGTGAAACTTCTGTTACACTATAAATAAGTCATTTCTAAAGGCTGTATATTAAGTATTACAGACAACTTTAATTGGAGAGAACACAAGGAAAAATCGTAGGGAAGGCGAACCAAAGGCTAAGTTTCATTGGCAGAACACAATATCCAACAGTTCTATTAAAGAAATTGCCTACATAACACTTGTGCGTCCTATTTTGGAGTATTGCTCCACGTTGTGTGATCGCCACCAAGTGCGACTGACGATGGAAATAAAGTTCAAAGAAAGGCAGCTCTTTTTGTATTATCGCGATATAGGGAATAGTGTGTCACGGAAGTGATGCACGAGTTAAGGTGGAACTCATTAAAAGAAAGGGCGAGATCTGTTTACGAAATTCCTTTTACCAACTTTCTCCTGCGATTGCGAACATATTTTATTAGCGCCCACCTACGTAGAGCGATATGATGATGATCATCATCATCATAAATTAAGAAAATTCAGATCCAAAACGGAAAGATTTAAATGTTCCCTTTTTAACGCGCGCTGTTAGAGAATGGAGCAGTAGGAAAATATAAAGGCGGTTCGATGGATCCTCTACCATGCATTGAAATGTGATTTGCAGAGTATTTATGTAGATGTAAATGTAGATAAGCTTCTCAGATGAATGACGCCGTTGGTGCATACGGCGGGAATCGTCTCAAAGCATCGCCCTGTGTCAATTGACCGAAGGGTCCAGGTTCGAAGATTGAGAGTTTTGTCTGCGATATGTTTTCGTGGCACCTACATATACATGGGATACTCTGCAAATCACATTTAAGTGCCTGGCAGAGGGCTCATCGAACCACCGTTATACTATTCATCTCCCATTCCATTCTCGAATAACGCGCGGGAAGAAAGAACACCTCAGTCTCTCCGTTCGAGCTCTGATTTCTCGTATTTTATTCTGATGATCATTTCTACCTAATTACGTGGGAATCAACAATATGTTTTCGCATTCGGAGGAGAATGTTGGCGACTGGAATTTCGTAAGTAGCCCACGCCGCAGCGATAAGCTTCGTTGTTGTAATGATTCCCATCCCAGATCGTGTATCATTTCCGTAATGCTGTCTCCCCTGTATCGTGACAATACCAAACGACCTGTCCTTCTTTGGACTCTTTCGATGTCCTCCGTCAAACCCACCTGATAAAGGTCCCACACTGGGCAGCAATACTAAAAAAAATGGACGGACAAGCGTAGTGTATGCAGTTTCTTTTGTAGTTCCGTTGCATGTTTTAAAGGTTCTGCCAGTAAAACGCAGTCTCTGGGTCGCCTTTCCCACGATATTATCTACGTGTTCTTTCCAGTTTAAGTCTGAAGTGATAGTAATTCCTAGGTATTTTGTGGAGTTTACGGTCTTCACTTTTGATTGATTTATCTTGTAAACAAAGTTTAACGGATATCTTTTGGTACTTATGTGGGCGACTTCACATTTCTCATTATTTAGAGTCAATTACCAATTTTATATCTTAGTTAGACCGTTCTGCAGTTGGTTTTGAACTTCAGATGATTTTACTAGACGGTAAATGACGGCGTCATCTGCAAACAATCTAAGACAGCTACTTAGATTTTCCCCTAAATCGTTTATGTAAATGAGGAACAGCAGAGGACCAGTAACACTACCCTGTGGAACGCCCGATATTTTCAGCCGATGCCTTGCCATTGATTACTACGAACTGTGTCCTCTCTGACAGGAAATCCCCTATCCAATCGCAAATTTGGGGCGATATACCATAACCACGCAATTTGATTAAAAGACGTTTGTGAAGTACAGTGTCAAAGGCCTTCTGGCAATCAAGAAATACGGAATTGATTTGCGAACCCTTGTAGATAACACCCATCACTTCATGCGAATAAAGAACTAGTTGTGTTTCGAATCTTCTACCATGCATTTACAAGTGATTTACAGAGTATTTATGTAGATGTAAATGCAGATAACCTTTGCCAGATGAATGACGTCGTTGGTGCTTACGGCGGGATACGTCTCAAAGTATCACCCTGAGTCAATTGACGGAAGGGTCCAGGATGGATGATTGAGCGTTTTGTCTGCGATATGGTTTCGTGACATGTCCTGAATGATACTAACTGTAGACTTGGAGAATCGGCAATGGAACTAACTCATGTACTGAACAATAAGGAATCGGCCTGGAACGCTTAGACTTTCTCTAGAACCACCCTCCCCAACCCACAATCAAGAAGTCCACGCTTGAAAATAATACATCACGAGAAAATTGTGCCTCCTCCTCCCTCCTCCCTCCTCCCCCCCCTCCCCTACAACCCCGCCAACACCTGCTAAGGCCTCTGCTTGGAATTAGTGACAATGAGTTGCCTATTTGACAGGCTTATTCCCTGCTGCCTCTCGATTCGTTAGCAGGGAAAGTGGTGGGCAGCCTCAGAGCAGTTGGCCACGACGCAGTGGCAGCTGGTACGGTCTGGCCTTCACGTCTGGCTCGGGCGACCACGCCGGCAGCCGCAGACAGCCTTGCGGGCATGCGCGCAGCTCCTCTCCGCTTACATCCCCACGGGAAGTGCCTCACCTACTGGCCACTACTTTCACCACGTCTGTTTTCACCGCCCTAACAACTTAGGCCATTGCCACTCTTCCTTCATAAATGACGTTTTGTACAAGTCTTTTGCTGACATCAAATTGTGGTCATAGCTTTTACTCGAGTTTTGACGGGAAGTCTGTGAGTGTAACATCACAGTCTAACATATACAGTCACGACACTCCCGCAGACTTTTGTTATACACTACGACTGCAGCGCTCCTAGCGGCCGGCAAGCTACATTTCTAAATACGGTATTGGATGAGTGCGAATAGTATCGTTTATATTTATTTTTAAGACTTTTCACAATAGGGAACGTATGTAGTGGCATAAAAATAGGCAATAATTTAAAATTAGCTCCACCTTTATCTTTATTAGGTTTACTGAGATCCCTGATGAGGTACGAAACGTTACATTGCAGTACAGTTTATTAACTATTATCTTGTAGCCTACAGGCTTTTTCTGAATATCATCATTTTCTATTAAAAATTAGAAATGGCTAAGAAACACCGGAAGACCTGCCTTTGGCAAAAAGTCGTCGCTTTTCTAATCGGGAACGTTAAGCTTCTTCACTACAATTCCAGTAAATTTGGTGAGAGTGGAACGCAGGAAACTCATATAGAATGCAATAACTACAGTATTTAACGTACCAAAGCAGTCACCACAACTGTAGCTGAAGGAAAAACGTCGCAGACCAGGTAAGAAAGCGGAAAAAGCAATCAAACTGTTTTCAACAAAGAACAACTCAAATCCACAATTGTTGCTACAACTGAACCACAAACGGCAAGAATTTTCAGGGCATTGTCTTCCTAAGCTAAAGTAATGACACTCAAACGAATAGGCGCGTATCAGAAAGCCGAGTGAAGCCTTAAAATGTGCTAATCATTAGACTACACACCGAATTGATACGCGTCAAAAACACTCTTGTCATGTTAAGAACACACTATAATAAAAATGTATGTTTCTCTTATGTTTATATTCTACTTACTTTCTTCGGAATAAGCTGTGAAATAACACATACCCGGAAGTATTTGTTCATGCCGAAGATGTCCGTTACCCCCACTGAATCACTTAAATTCGGCTGTTTTTACATTAATGTCCGTGTTATGTATATTTCTTAATATTTTACCAATGCTTGTAACGCAAAAACTATACCAACATTTCGTTAATTACGCACGTACATAATTATAAACAAACATCACTCCTTCGGCGGCTTGCCCACCGCTAGGAGCGCTAGGTGTCATTGCCACTGTCAGTTGGTAACAACTTCCACAGCAGTGAGTGTCGCGACTGTATATGTTAGTGTGGTAACATGCTTCTCAGCAACGCACAGCGCTCTAGAGGGCAGCTATCAAAAGACAGGTCTCAGCTTCCCACCTAAGTGGACTTCCATTAAAACGATTCACAGTTTAACTGGAGTGGGAAAACCGACTGATTCATACCGATACCGGAATTTTAGTTCTGAATAATCGGTATTTTACAGTATTCATGTGGCATGTATTTTTCCATTTTTTAGTAATAATCCAGTAAGAATACTAACATATAGAGCTGCCACAGCATCATCATCTTGCACAGTTTCCAGCCACGGGCTGGGTCATTTGGAACAGCACAGCAGTTAATTTTCATTGTTTTTAATAATTAATGCTGCAGCAGTCACTTTTTACTAATATTTTTATTAGCACGACGCGTTTCGGCAGCAAGCTGCGACCATCGGGTGCATTTTTACAGTTACTGGTTCATTACTGGTTCATTATTGTTTTATTATGTTTTGTGTTGTGAGTGCCAGTGAGGTTATGTTTGGATATTTTAACCTGTTCAGGAAGATATAGCTATTTTAGTATTATGTTTCATTATTATAGTTTCTGGATTATTGTAGTGTTGTATTTACTTATACTAAGCATTAATTATTCCAAAAAAGTTTATAATACAGTCTCAGACCTCAGAACAATCCTCATAATATGGATAAGTTTATGTTTAAAGTTGATTTTCAATTTATTTATTTATTTTTTCTAAAAAAAAACAAGGAATGATTATTCGGAAAGTTTCTATTCGTTTGAAACATTGATGATTACTCAAAGAAGCGCGGAAATGGCCATGCGGTTGTAGGTGCCATGTCAAGTTCTGCGCGGCTGCTCGTGTAAGAGGTTCCCTCGGGCATGGGTGTGTGCATTGTCCTTATCGTAAGTTAGTTTAAATAGTTTTAAGTCTAGGGATCGATGAGCACAGCAGTATGGTACCTAAGGTTACAAATGTTTGAAAGGAAAAAATCTCTTCACACTGAGAAAATCAATTCGTCTCATTTTAATGACAATGGCGATAGTTGGATCTAACAATAAACAAAAATGTCAGCTCAGGATTGCTGAGATAATTTACTTTTTGGCTTCTACATGTGAATTGAGAACAGTAGATTCCCTCTCTCGTACTCTGACATTGGTTGTATTACATAACTGTGCGATTCCCTAGTATGGAAGAATTTTCCAAAGTGAGGTGACAACTGGAAAATAGTAAGAAGGGAGCGTAGAGTTTACCGTCTCAATGACATCGTGGTCGTTAGAGGAGGGACTGATGGCCTCGTAGTCGAGTCTCATAAACTATACAAACATTTAGTTAGAGGAGGAGGTCACGCTAGGATTTTTGAGTAAGAATGCGAAAGGAAATCGGCTGTGCTTTTCGAAAGAACTATCCCTGCATTTGCCTGGGGTGATTTAGGGAAATCCCGGGAACCTAAATATGCATGGTCGGAGGTAGATTTGAACCACCATCCTCCCGAATGCGAGTCCAGTGCGTTACCACTGCGCCACCCCGTTCGGTGGTAGCAATGAGATTTCACATAAATTTAAAATTTTGAGCTATATGTTACGATCTTGGTTAATAACTAAATGCTTAACTTTCTTTTTGCTACTGGGGATAGAGCTACCACCCAAAAGTGACTTCAACAAAATCCTTGACTTCTGACCATCAGCTCCTGTCATTGCCTCGCCTGCCCCCTGCACCTCTGGTGTCCTTATTTAAAACAAAGAGACCGATTTCTATCACAGTTTCAATCCCGTATGTGCTCAGGTTTCGCCTCCTTTCCGTTCATTAAAGTTGATTGATATTTACGAAGTCCAAGTTCATAACTAGTAATAACAGCAAGCAATATACTACCGAAAAAAGGGTTATTTGAAAACTTATTTTGGGTGAATTTATCAGTTATGTTACACTGGAGACTGAAAGAACCGGTATAACCGAAAACCGTTCCCAGAATGAAACTTTCACTCTGCAGCGGAGTGTGCGCTGATAGCTCATTCGGTATAGAGCTTGCTCGCGAAAGTTAAAAATCCCAGGTTCGAATCCCGGTTCCGGCAAAGAATTTTAATCTGCCGAAAATCGTTTGAGCGATAACCACCATCACTACTTCGTACATTCCCGAGCGTGGAAAACAATAGTTGCAATGCGGAAACGGAGCGACTCTTTTTAATTTTTTTTATTGAATTATGATACATAATGACCCAATAGCTATTTATTAAAAGGGTCGTTTTCTATTACTTGGATACAATGCAATGTGTTACATCTCATTACTTTTCTACATTTTTTGTGATCTACTCATTAATTATTTGTCTTTCTTACTAGCTACTTTTTATTGCTACTACACTAATTTACACCCTGAAATGTTACAGATTATGCCAGTTATGTATAAACATACAGAATATTTGCGCCATGTCCGCCGAGCTAACCCTAGTGGACGTGCCCCTTGGCACCGAAATGGCCTCCCTTTCCTCACTACATGTGTTACTCCCAGTGTTCATTCCCCCTTGTTTTCTGCTCACTACCTGTACTACCTAAAAGTACACATAACCTTATGCTGAAGGAATCTACTGTTCGTCCGGATCCCTTTATCTAACGTACAAATGGGCATGATCATTGGGCTTTCAGGTCAAGCATGATAACATTTCCGAAACGACTAAGGTAAGGTAAAGCAGTCAACAATCCGAAGATTGGTTTGAACACCACAATGCTTTACTAGGCATGGTGCTGTTTGGAGGCATGTAGTATGTCGTGGCCTTCCTCCGACCTTTGAACTTACTTACCCAGCCAGTTATAGGGGAACCTACATTTTAACGTGGATTCCGAACCACGGTGCTACTAGATTTTTTTCACATCAGCGACATTTCCAGAGGAGAAAGAAATAGTAAGCGACAGATAAAAATCCTAGGATCGGTGGGAAATCGAACCCGTGACCTTTGGATTCATAATTTGGCACTCTACCGCTGTGCTGTCGAGTCGCACTCCGACACAACTAAGATTTTTAAATTATTTGCGTGCCGCCATGGTTAAAATAAACCGTGCGTGTCGAAATGGCGCTATTAAAATTCGGCAGGTTGTTAACTATTACACAAATTAAACGAAATGACAGACTTTTGCGCTTCACGAACTTCCATAGTGTGTGTGTGTGTGTGTGTGTGTGTGTGTGTGTGTGTGTGTGTGTGTGTGTGCGCGCGCGCATGCAGTCTTAAGCATCGTGCGAACAGTTGTACCGCGGCAGGATTGTAACCCGGGTCTCCTACTAACTGGTTGATTGAGTTCACCTCTAAGCCACCGTTGCACAGTGTCTTCCATTTAATTTGGAGAGCGATTGCGATGTTCATCTTCCAGGGAGGCTCATGTATGGAGGTATTTTGACTGAGGCGTGTGACGGTAAATTGAAGCAGTTGTGCGAAACTACCATGCTAGGGTGGTGTAGTGAGAGTGCAGCTGCTAGTGCATAGGGGACCCGGGATTGAATTACGGCCTTGGTGGAAATTTTCATACAACGTGGCTTGCTTAGGTTATTTCGTGCATTCTCGTTATCCAGAATCACACAAGCTCAATGCTGAAACGGTTTATCACACCCAAACAGACAAACAGATCGATACCAAACGCTGTATATCGATGGAGTATCATGATATATGCTGTCGTCCAAGATAACGTGCATGAACTATAATAAGTAACATCTGAACTACGCATTATAGGAGAAGCATAACTGCGAGTGCATATCAACGATGAGCTCCCGTGGGTAAAATGGTACAGCACTAGTTCGTTATACTGGGGGCATTGGGTTCAAGCCCTGCTCATAGTATTTATTTTTACTGCAGTCCATTGGCAATTCTTATATGGGGCAAAGTGTTCCTGACATGCTCGGTGCTCGAAAGTAATTTCCTTCCCATATTTCTTTGTGTACAACTACTATTGTGAAACTTTCGTTCCTGAATGAACGATATTGTGCATCTTTTGGTGTTCATGCCTGAACTTTTTGTACTTATTATTTTTCATTATTACTATTATTTTTACTTTAATTATGCCTGTAATTTTTATTATTAATATTGTTATTGTTGTTACTGTTAATACTACTGCACGTGTTATGGAATTTTTTCTTTATTCTTACGATTCTATTGTGTTTGTTTATTCGGTGAAACAATGAACAAACCTTAAGATTAGAATTAGATTAATACTTGTTCCTTAGATCATGACGACACTTTGTAATGATGTGGGACGTGTCAGGTCAATAAAAGGTGTCTGTACAAGATATTATATTACACAAAATATTACATGACACTTTTTTTTAGAGTCACTAATTTATATGTTAAAATTCATTCCATGAGTAGAAGGAGTTGTCATTCAGGAATTCTTTTAATTTATTTTTAAATGCTAGTTGGCTGTCAGGATTTTGATGCTGTTAGGTAGGTGGCCGAAGACTTTGGTGGCAGCGTAATTCACCCCTTTCTGTGCCAAAGTCACATTTAACACTGCATAGTGAAGATCATAGGTTTGTTACTTTCAAATAAACGAAGCAAAAATGAACTGCCGATATCACACTACTATAGAATCCGAATAGTCTTTTTACATGTCAGGAACACGTCGCCCCACGTAACGATTGCCATAGTACTGCAGAAAAAATAGACACTATGAGTACGGCTTGAACCCAGGACACGCAGTATAACGAACTAACGCCCTACCAACTCGCCCACAGGGGTCCAGCATGATAGGCTCTCACAGTTATGCTTTTCCTCTACTCTGTAGGTCAGGTGTTATTTATTATAATTTATGCATAATCCCTGGACCACAGCATTGCACGAATTATATCGGAGTTTGAGTTGATACTCAATCGACATAAATGTTCAAATGTTTGTTAAGCTTATGGGACTTAACTACGGGGTCATCAGTCCCTAAACTTACAAATTACTTATGAACTACTTACGAACTAAGACGACACAAATATCCATGCCCGAGGGGGGATTCGAACCCCCGACCGTAGTGGCCGTGCTGACCGTGACTGGAGCGCCTCAGTCACTTCGGCCACCGCGGCCGGCTCGACATAAATGTTTGGTACCGATCTGACTGACATCTGGAGGTTTGGGTGTTTGCGCGCTCGGTCAGAGGGCTATCCGTCCTCTGTAATATTTATTCATAACCTGAGCCTTGACTATGATCAACGCAGAGTAAAGAGAAAAAAAAAATATGGCTAAAGCTACTGCCTTGTAACCAGGAGACCCGGGTGACCGTGGCACCAATTTCAATTCAATGTCTCGCCTTATAGTCAATGCTTTTGATATGTCGACGCTAATCTCTGTCTCTGTAGTATGAATTTATTTCATATTAATGTTAGCTGTCAGATTGTCAATGGTAATTTGTTTATTTTAACTGTCTAAGACGTCGCTTGCGTTTTCACCGAATTAATTCATTTACTGTCATATTAGCAATAACATGTACTATGTGGGAGTGACGGAGTGTAAGGGGAAGTTCAGAAAAGGGTAGCTCGTTTTGTATTATCGCGATACAGGGGGCTGAGTGCCACAGAAATGATGCACGAGCTGATGTATGAATCATTCAAAGGTGCTATTCTTTGCAGAAGATTTCTCTGCTAAATTTCGTTCACCGTATTTTGTTAGCACCCACCTACATAGGAAGATAAGATCATAATAATAAGAGAAAAAAGACGGAAAAACGGGAAGGTGTTACTTTTCGTCGCGCGCCCGTCACCAGGCACTGGAATGTGAGTTGCAGAGTAAATATGTATATATATGTTTCGTCGCTGGGCTGTAGCAAAATAGTACAGGAAACCGCAATGGTCCGTTTGTAGCAAGTCCTACCACTGAGCCGACAGGTGTGTCCACGTGGATTCCGAACCACGGTGCTACTAGATTTTTTTCACATCAGCGACATTTCCAGAGGAGAAAGAAATAGTAAGCGACAGATAAAAATCCTAGGATCGGTGGGAAATCGAACCCGTGACCTTTGGATTCATAATTTGGCACTCTACCGCTGTGCTGTCGAGTCGCACTCCGACACAACTAAGATTTTTAAATTATTTGCGTGCCGCCATGGTTAAAATAAACCGTGCGTGTCGAAATGGCGCTATTAAAATTCGGCAGGTTGTTAACTATTACACAAATTAAACGAAATGACAGACTTTTGCGCTTCACGAACTTCCATAGTGTGTGTGTGTGTGTGTGTGTGTGTGTGTGTGTGTGTGTGTGTGTGTGTGCGCGCGCGCATGCAGTCTTAAGCATCGTGCGAACAGTTGTACCGCGGCAGGATTGTAACCCGGGTCTCCTACTAACTGGTTGATTGAGTTCACCTCTAAGCCACCGTTGCACAGTGTCTTCCATTTAATTTGGAGAGCGATTGCGATGTTCATCTTCCAGGGAGGCTCATGTATGGAGGTATTTTGACTGAGGCGTGTGACGGTAAATTGAAGCAGTTGTGCGAAACTACCATGCTAGGGTGGTGTAGTGAGAGTGCAGCTGCTAGTGCATAGGGGACCCGGGATTGAATTACGGCCTTGGTGGAAATTTTCATACAACGTGGCTTGCTTAGGTTATTTCGTGCATTCTCGTTATCCAGAATCACACAAGCTCAATGCTGAAACGGTTTATCACACCCAAACAGACAAACAGATCGATACCAAACGCTGTATATCGATGGAGTATCATGATATATGCTGTCGTCCAAGATAACGTGCATGAACTATAATAAGTAACATCTGAACTACGCATTATAGGAGAAGCATAACTGCGAGTGCATATCAACGATGAGCTCCCGTGGGTAAAATGGTACAGCACTAGTTCGTTATACTGGGGGCATTGGGTTCAAGCCCTGCTCATAGTATTTATTTTTACTGCAGTCCATTGGCAATTCTTATATGGGGCAAAGTGTTCCTGACATGCTCGGTGCTCGAAAGTAATTTCCTTCCCATATTTCTTTGTGTACAACTACTATTGTGAAACTTTCGTTCCTGAATGAACGATATTGTGCATCTTTTGGTGTTCATGCCTGAACTTTTTGTACTTATTATTTTTCATTATTACTATTATTTTTACTTTAATTATGCCTGTAATTTTTATTATTAATATTGTTATTGTTGTTACTGTTAATACTACTGCACGTGTTATGGAATTTTTTCTTTATTCTTACGATTCTATTGTGTTTGTTTATTCGGTGAAACAATGAACAAACCTTAAGATTAGAATTAGATTAATACTTGTTCCTTAGATCATGACGACACTTTGTAATGATGTGGGACGTGTCAGGTCAATAAAAGGTGTCTGTACAAGATATTATATTACACAAAATATTACATGACACTTTTTTTTAGAGTCACTAATTTATATGTTAAAATTCATTCCATGAGTAGAAGGAGTTGTCATTCAGGAATTCTTTTAATTTATTTTTAAATGCTAGTTGGCTGTCAGGATTTTGATGCTGTTAGGTAGGTGGCCGAAGACTTTGGTGGCAGCGTAATTCACCCCTTTCTGTGCCAAAGTCACATTTAACACTGCATAGTGAAGATCATAGGTTTGTTACTTTCAAATAAACGAAGCAAAAATGAACTGCCGATATCACACTACTATAGAATCCGAATAGTCTTTTTACATGTCAGGAACACGTCGCCCCACGTAACGATTGCCATAGTACTGCAGAAAAAATAGACACTATGAGTACGGCTTGAACCCAGGACACGCAGTATAACGAACTAACGCCCTACCAACTCGCCCACAGGGGTCCAGCATGATAGGCTCTCACAGTTATGCTTTTCCTCTACTCTGTAGGTCAGGTGTTATTTATTATAATTTATGCATAATCCCTGGACCACAGCATTGCACGAATTATATCGGAGTTTGAGTTGATACTCAATCGACATAAATGTTCAAATGTTTGTTAAGCTTATGGGACTTAACTACGGGGTCATCAGTCCCTAAACTTACAAATTACTTATGAACTACTTACGAACTAAGACGACACAAATATCCATGCCCGAGGGGGGATTCGAACCCCCGACCGTAGTGGCCGTGCTGACCGTGACTGGAGCGCCTCAGTCACTTCGGCCACCGCGGCCGGCTCGACATAAATGTTTGGTACCGATCTGACTGACATCTGGAGGTTTGGGTGTTTGCGCGCTCGGTCAGAGGGCTATCCGTCCTCTGTAATATTTATTCATAACCTGAGCCTTGACTATGATCAACGCAGAGTAAAGAGAAAAAAAAAATATGGCTAAAGCTACTGCCTTGTAACCAGGAGACCCGGGTGACCGTGGCACCAATTTCAATTCAATGTCTCGCCTTATAGTCAATGCTTTTGATATGTCGACGCTAATCTCTGTCTCTGTAGTATGAATTTATTTCATATTAATGTTAGCTGTCAGATTGTCAATGGTAATTTGTTTATTTTAACTGTCTAAGACGTCGCTTGCGTTTTCACCGAATTAATTCATTTACTGTCATATTAGCAATAACATGTACTATGTGGGAGTGACGGAGTGTAAGGGGAAGTTCAGAAAAGGGTAGCTCGTTTTGTATTATCGCGATACAGGGGGCTGAGTGCCACAGAAATGATGCACGAGCTGATGTATGAATCATTCAAAGGTGCTATTCTTTGCAGAAGATTTCTCTGCTAAATTTCGTTCACCGTATTTTGTTAGCACCCACCTACATAGGAAGATAAGATCATAATAATAAGAGAAAAAAGACGGAAAAACGGGAAGGTGTTACTTTTCGTCGCGCGCCCGTCACCAGGCACTGGAATGTGAGTTGCAGAGTAAATATGTATATATATGTTTCGTCGCTGGGCTGTAGCAAAATAGTACAGGAAACCGCAATGGTCCGTTTGTAGCAAGTCCTACCACTGAGCCGACAGGTGTGTCCACATGGACGGGTGGGTAAATGCACTGACGTCTGCCACTGCTGTCAAGGGCGGTATGTGAGGCGTGGCTTTGTGGTGCTGAACACTCAAGCCCGCAGCCAGCGCCAAAACGCCGAGTCAACAGCGGGCTGGTAAACAGACGCCGGCGGGAAGTAACACTGGCTAAAAGCTTTACGGCCGGACGACTTCTAAATATTTCCTCACAGTCGGGTCACGTGTGTTTGTACTAAGAATACCGCCGACGAGACACGAGCGGGCTTTCCGGAGATAAGTGCGCCAGATGCACCGACCACTGCATCAGTCAGCCGCAAATGCAAACCTCTAACTGTGCGACACATCGGTCTTATTACTGGTCTATTCAGAGTCACTAATACAGGGTGCGAAATTTCAATTCCGAATCCACCAGCCAGTCTAAGAACTTTGATCGCCACAACCCGTTTTCTGAATATATATTCCCCTTTCGCTCACCCCTCCCCCCCTCCCCGTCATTGATCTAATCATATCTTTACACCAAATCGTTTAGCAGAAACATACATACCAGCACCATAGTCTAGCGGTCTAGCACTTCATTTTTGTGTAGCGTTGTCTTTCTGCTGATAAGTACTAATCAGTGCCACGTCTGAGTCGAACTCACAAGGAGAGAACGCCTACTCGTCATCGCCGAATTCGTCAAATTTATGGTACACGGTGGGCGTGGTGAGACACGAATGTGCCCCAAGTGGGAACTTCAGATGGCCAAGCGTTTAGGAAATAAAATGAAGTTTGATACGGATCTTTCACCATATGCACCTTATCAACTGTCCCTGTGACGGTGTGTTTGCCGGCCGCGTTGGCGAGGAGACTGAGGCGCTCCAGACACGGTCTGCACGGCCACTACGGTCGGGGGTTCGAATCCCCCCCTCGGGCATGGATATTTGTGCCGTTCTAGTTCGTAAGTAGTTCATAAGTAGTTTGTAAGTTTAGGGACTGATGACCCCGTAGTTAAGTCCCATAAGCTTAACAAACATTTGAACATTTGAATTTGAACGGCGTGTTTAGGAAGCGGTGTTTGGCTCAACGGTAAAAGATCGTATTCTTATTGAGAAGGTCGCGGGTTCAACTCCACCCGGCAGCAAATTTTTTTTCTGCCCCCTTGGTAATTCGTACACCTACATATGGTTCCCGGATCGTGAGGACAAGATTAGATTAATTACAGCACGCACAGAGGCATTTAATCAATCATTGTGCCCACGCTCAATACGTGAATGGAATGGGGAAAAAAACCTAGTAACTGGTACAGTGAGACGTATACTCTGCCTTTCTCTTCACAGTGGTTTGCAGAGTATTGATGTAAATGTAGACTGACGTCACAATTAACCGCAACATCATCAGCGCCACCAAGGTAAAATTAAACTCACAATTATTCGTGTTTGCACCTTATGGGCCGTTCACAAACCGAAGTTTGCAAGATAGTATGCTTGTTTTAAAAAATGATATCCCATGCTGATGTTGTGCACATATAAATACAAAATAACAAATATGATATTGCGGTTAATTGTGAAGTCAGTACTGTACGCATTGCCAAGGAGCAAAAAAATATTTGCCGCCGGGCGGATCGAACCCGCGAACCTTTCAATACAAGTCCGATCTCTTACCGCTGAGCGAGACACCGCTTTCTAAATAGACACTCTGTGGGGCAGTTGAGAAGGTGCGTATGGTGATAGATCCGTATCACACTTCCTTTTATTTCCTAAACGCTTAGCCATCTGGAGTCCCCATTTGGTGCACTTTCATATCTCACCACGCCCTATATGTACCATAAATTTGGACGAATTCGGCGATGACGTGTAGGCGCCCTGTCCTTGTCAGACAGAGAAGATCCAGTCATAGCTATTACCAGGAAATCCTCTAATATATCTGTCTTCAGTCAAGTCCTTTCGCTGCTTTTAGTATTTAGTATTTGGTGCATACTCTGATAACACATTTTTCGCGCTATTTCTGGTTGAATTTTCGCGGATGAATCAGCTGACGATGTGTAAAGGTGTTCTACAGTATCAATTAAAATACTTATATCTGATTATGAAACATAAACATGAAATACTCGAACGTGGGAACTGCAACAGCTTTCAAGACTTAAGAACTGGTCGCATATAAAAACACGAATCACATGAGTCTAAACCCACTCCAACTCCCAGCTCTACGTATTCGCGAATCTGGCAGCTTGAAAGCGCCAGAAAAACATTCCGAGTAGAGTCTGCTAATCAAGTTGTTTATTATCATTGCTTACACAGGAAACAGCCACATCTCAAGTAGACAGAAGCAGCAGAAGGCGCAGCTTACACACAGTTTCAGTTCTGCACATGAGCGTGAACCCGCTGGATGTTTGAACAAACCTAAAGTGTACGGTAGCTGTGATGTCAACACGAAACTAGAGTTCGGTGAGATCTTATTTGCACTAATACTTCAAAAGGATGTTGAAAATACTGATACGGGCGAGAAATACTGATACAACTACCAGGAAATGCAGCCCTGCCTCATTCATCAATATAATTACCGCGTAGTCTTCAGGCTTACATACTTCTGAAGATGGCGCCAAATTTATATGCAAGCCCTGATCGCCATCTGCCAATTTTCTGTCGCCAGTGGCGAGCTGACGACCGTAAATTTCGAACCCTGGCCACGAATACACTGTCAACCAAATTAAGTTCTAACAATACAAGAGTTGGCCGAGTGGTTCTTTTTGGGTGTGTAGCTAAGGTTCTGTGTGTTTAAGCGTGCATCAGTTCAGCACGGAATTCTGGACAGTAGAAGTAGTTCGTTTTCCTTCCGCTTACGAAGGAACAGTAAGTGACTTAAATAGGAGACCTCGTACACGGAGATATTTTTAGATTTTCTTGCGGTCATAATCAAGAGTACAGGCTAGAAAATGTGGTACTTTGGTGATTCTATAAGGCGTTTGTTTATTTTCTTTTCTTTATTTCACATATTTGAATTACAACGTCATAATGGATGGGCTATTATAGAAATTAGTTCTTTCATCACAACATTCTATCAGGATGTCCAAATAGAATTAGAGGAGAGGGGCTTACGATTGGGAAGATATGGAAGTAAATTTTCGTACCGGCATTCGGCTTGAAACGAAGGAAAACCGCCACAAAAACCCTAATAGGAGTGGGACATTTGAACTATTTTATTTTTGAGACAATACTGTGACCACGAATTACACTGACAAAAGAAGTGAACTTTTGACTTTTAATAGCGTTTTGGATCTCTCTGCCTGGGGAGCCTCAGCTAGTCCAAGTGGCATCGACTCAAAAAGTTGTTGAAATCCCCTGCAGGAATGTAGCTATGCTGCCTCTGTAGCCGTGCATAAATGTCACATTGTTGCCTGTAGAGGATTCTGTGCACGAACTCACCTCTGGTGTATGTCCCAAAAACGCTCGATTGGACTGATGTCGTGCCATCTTGCTGGTCATATGCTGAGAATGTTTTCACGCCAGTAGCGAACGATTGCGGGGGTCATCCATAGTAATTGCATCATAGTTTGGGAACATAATGCTCATGAATGGCGGTAAATTTTCTCTAAGTAGCGGAATATACAGGGCGACCTGGGACCGAGTATCAGCTGCCCTCTGGGTATCCTGGACGAATAGCACGAGTAGTGTTTCAATTATTTTTTTTTTTAAATCTGTCGGACAAACTGCGTGGTCATCAGTCCGTAGCTTACAAACTACTTAAACCTAGGTAAACTAACCTAAGGACGAAAACAAACACCCATTCCCCAGGGAGGACTCGAACGTCCACGGCGAGCAACCGCGCGTTCCGCAGCGAGGTGCTTTAGACCCGCTCGGCTACTCCACCGCGGCCTGTGTTTCAAATGATCGCTACTTTCGCTAACCGGGTTACTTCCGACAAAATAAATTTCCGGTCTCCAGAAATGACATAATATTCGAACATACCATGTACTCCAAGTTTCTGCAACTGGCGGATATGAGGTATATAGGCCGACGACTCTTCTTGTAAAGAAAAATTACCTTTTCTTCTTGTCCTGAGGAACGCTTCTCATACTCCGTGTAAAATCGAATCGGTAATGCATCAGTTTCAGCGGCCTTTTCTGCGATGAACGATTTCAATTTCTTTTCTATCCCTCTGACATGTTTTGTCATCCGTTGTGATGTATTAAGGGAGGGGCTACTGTGCAATGTTCCTGTATTTATGTATATCTGTGCGAGTCGCTATTCCACGAGTTTTTCCACTTAAGAGTACAATTGTCGTGTGGTTAGGTTAGGTGCGGTACTGTTGCTGGCGTAAGAGCGGAAGCGGCTGAAGGGGGGTAGGTCCGAATCGAGCGCCGGGCTGAGAGCCCAGTTGGCGTCCGGTTTGTGGGCAAGGCCGCGTCCCGGAGTCCTTGACCCGCGGGCGACGGCAGCAGCAGCGGTCGCCCCGGGCGGTTGCGGGTTTTAATTTGGCGCAGAGGCAGGCAGCGGCAGGTGCTGGCGGCATTCCAGCCGCACACCGGTACCGGGGGGTCAAGGCTCGCGCAAGCGTGGGCGGCGCCCGCTCACCACAGGTGGTCGACCCTCAAACGGTACACTGCACCGACACTCCTAGTCACAACTGCATACATCAAGTCCTACACTGATTGGTCCATTACGTTCTACATCCATGCCTCGCAAGTCACCTCACGGTGTACGGCGGAGGTCCTTGATGTACCATTGTCTCTTCCTCAAATGTTCAAACGTGGTCTATGACGCTAACGACAACACACACACACACACACACACACACACACACACACACACACACAGGGCGTCCCAGCTATCTTGTCCACCCAAACTATCTCTGGAACAACAACAGCTATTGGAAAACGACTTTTCACCGGTATCAATGTACGGCTGGGGCCCGTGAATATACATATTTGGAAACATTCTAAAACGAAAGCAAATGTTTCCAGAATGAAACTTTCACTCTGCAGCGAAGTGGTGCGCACGACGGTGGTGCGATCAGCAAAAAAAAGCAGGGAAAAAAAAGTCTGCCCTGCGGTTCACTCTGGAGATACCTGGATGGTGCCTAGGCGAAGTGTTATAAGAAATGCCTGAAAGCACGCACCAACTACGTGAGTGGACTGAACTGTTTCCATCTAACAGGACGCAGCATTTCTGAACGGAGAGGAGTCTTCAGACGAAAGTATTTATGGCGTGCCCCAAAGGAGTGTGATAGGATAGTTGTTTTTCGAGGGATGGAACTTAAATCGTGGCAACCCTGCTGTGGAGACACTATGCAATGGAATCTAGTATTGTCGCTGATAGCATAGGTTGTTGACATACCTAGCTTACCTCCGAACACTTGGACTCGACCGTCCCCACGTCACCGACATGCGCACAATCGAGGGAACACAGTCACTTGTGAGCGAGCGGTCTAACGTAACGGTATCACTGTTTTCGAAACAGGAACAACGGAGTTAGATCAAGGATGAATCTGCCATAGGTCGTACAGCTCGACAGTGTCATAAAGGTCTTCAAGAAGTATGGTGAAAGTTTTGGCGATTCTCGTGTACGACTGTGATGGGGTTATGCTAACGCATTACGTTCCTCCACGGCAGACCGTCAGCGGACAGTGTTACTGTTCGTTTTTGGAGCATCACCTGCGACCACCTTTGCAAAAGAAGCGGCAACACTCTTCACACAACCCATCCATCATTTTGCACGCCAATTCGCCGGTGCATACAGCGCAAGCTGTGACTGTTCTGTTCGGTCGACGAGACTGGGAAGTACTGTACTATCCACCATACTCCCCGGAGTTGTCCTTGTGACTTTGACTTTATTATGAAGAAGGAACCACTTCCTGGCATTCGCTTCAGAACTGTTCCAGAGATTCGACAGGCAGTAGAAAGCTCCAGTCGCTCCATCAACAGAACAGGCTCTGCTAACGCTATACTACGCCTTCGACATCGCTGGCAACGGGTTCTACACAAGACTGGTGACTACTTTGAAGGACAGTAATAGGTGCAAACATGTAACGCTTTTGTATCGGTTAAGTTCCAGCATTTTCGTATATATAATTGACCACGTAGATAACATCGCAAGTTCAGTGAGCGTTTTTGCGGCTAATATTGTATTATATCGAAAAGTTGCAACACTGGAAATGCAGGAGGACTGCCGACCGCGGTGGGCAAGCGGTCTACGGCGCGCCAATCACGGTCTGCACGACCACTACGGTCGAGTGTTCGAGTGCCCCTTCGGCCATGGATATTTGTGCCGTCCTTAGTATTAGCTAGTTCATAAGTACTTTGTAAGCTTAGAGATTGATGACCCCGTAGTTAAGTCCCATAAATTCTACAAACATTTGAACATTATAGCAGGACGACTGCAACGTATAGACACATGGTGCAGGGAATGGCAACTGGCTATCAGTATAAACAAATATTAAGTGCCGCGTTTACATGCAAAGCAAGATCTTTTGTTATATGATTAGGAGATATCAGTAAAAACAACTGTGTTGGAATAAACATAAGGAGCAATTTGAAATGGAACGAGGGTATAAAGTTAATAGTGGGTAATGCAGCTGACAGACATATACATTGCAAAAGTCCTCAGGAAGGGTAGTCTGTCAACAAAGTAGGTTAGAGAACTCTTGTTTGGACAACGCTTGAGTATTACTCATCAGTGTGGGATCCGTAGCAGGTAGGGTTAATAGAAGACAACGGGCTTATTTAGTAAGCACGAAAGTGTCACAGGGATCATTACGAAACGCCAGTGGCAGACGAAAGAAGACGAGACGTCTGTATAGTTTTGTCAAAATTCTAGAGCACAAGTTTCTCGAGGAGTCAAGTAGTGTATTGCTTCATCTTAAGTGTATCTCGCGAAACGACCCCAACGTGAGAGATAAGAGACCGCGTGGAGGCATACTGGCATTCGTGTTTTTTTGTTTTTGTTTTTCCCCTTCCGCGAACCTTAAGCCTTTCAGGCCCAAGGTTGTAGGTGATGTGACATTAATATAAAGATTGACGTTTAAGATACAAAATACATACAGTAATTCATTACAAAAAAGAATTTATTTACATAAATTTTGTACCCACATACTTGTCTGTTTTGGGTCTTCACTTACAAATTTTTACGATCTGCACCACCTCACAGTAACATGCCTTCGAAAGAAAAGACATCACAAGATCATATAAAATCAACTGGCTGTCATATGATAGCTTCACATGTCAAAACAAGGATACCAACACCCTGTCAACAAGTCTTTCTTGCCGCCACTGCCGCGGTGAAGTAGCCGATCGGTCTAGGCCGCCTCGCTGCGGAGCGCGCAGTTGCTCGCCGTCGGAGGTTAGAGTCCTACCTAGGGCATGGGTGTGTGTGTGTGTGTGTGTGTGTGTGTGTGTGTGTGTGTGTGTGTGTGTGTGTGTGTTTTGTCCTTAGGTTAGTTTACCTAGGTTTAAGTAGTTTGTAAGCTCCAGACTGATGACCACGCAGTTTGGTCCGATAGATTTACAAACATTTGAACATTTATTTGCCGCCACTGTAAGTGTACTGCAAGTTTGCCGACTGCTGGTGCGCACGTTACTAAAGCACGATTGTGTGATACAGGTCCGAACTTCCTAGCCTGAATGACAAAGAAATACATCGAGCAAAACCAGCAATCGTGCGTGTAGGGCATGAAAGGGCGAATGGAATAGGAGGCGGAAGTGGCCGCGCAGGAATGGCCACGTCAGGTACTGCGCGGCCGTTACCGCCTGAGGTTCGAGTCGTCCTTGGGCGTAATATATATACAGGGTGTCCCAGCTATCTTGTCCGCCGAAAATATCTCTGAAACAGTAACAGCTATTGGAAAAAGACTATCACCGGTATCAATGTACGGCTGGGGCCCATGAATGTACATATTTGGAAACATTCTAAAACGAAAGCAAATGTGTTTTTTAACACAAACTTATGTTTCTTTTAAATGGACACCCTATACTTTTTCTTCAGCAATCCATAGCATGACAAATCACATAAACAATGACGTTGATTGCATCGCAATATTTCAATTACATCCCGAGATATTGCGACGCGAAACTGACGCTTGAAATACGTGAAACGCGCGGCTAGCGCACGTCCTGAGACTCAGGCGAGAACCCCATAGGCCCTTAGGCGAGAGGTACTCATAGGCCCTTACTCTTACGGGAATTAGTTTACAATAAGTACGAGTTTGAGATATAGTGGGCAGGTGTAAAGTTGGGAATTTGTGTCTGCCGGGAGGCGTGCTTGAGTAATTCCATGCAGGTGTTGTAATCGCTGTGTCCCCAGTGGTGTAGAGATCGCGCAACTGCCTAGACAGCTGAAGACCCGCGTTCGAGACCCAGCGGGGTACACATTCTCAACTTTACCCATTCGCAGTTGATGTCATACATTCCGTGAATATGAATAGATAACTGCTGAATCAAAAGTGACTTCTGTCTTTTCGGACATGCCCGAAAAGGAACGCGTAGCACACCTTGACTAAAGGAGTGTCGGTCGATACGAACATCGACGAATTGTCAATTTAGTAATGAAGTGTGCGATTGGAAGGAAATGGGGAGGGGCACATATTTTGGAAGGTCGCCACTATTGTGAACAGTTACCCAGACGACATAAAAGTTTTCTGGGTGTTGTACCGCGTCATGATGTAAGAAGGCTATTACTTTTATAACGGAAGTTTCGGCCAACGTTACAGTGGCCTTTATCTGGGCATACTGATGTGAGCTGGTTGTTACTATACTTAATATTTACTTTCAATTAGACATTACGTCAATTTTCTTCTTTTTTTAAATCAGCGATGTTATTGGTGGATTTTTGGCGGAAAAAATTATGGCGTAATGTCTAATTGAAAGTAAATATTAAGCATAGTAACAACCAGCTCATATCAGTATATCCAAATGACGGTCACTGTAACGTTGGCCGAAACGTCGGTTATTAAAGTAATAGCCTTCTTACATCATGACGCGATACAACACCAGAAACGTTTTATGTCATCTGACTCTGGCCGCGGAAGCGTACGTATCAGTTACCTAGACTTTTAAGGGATACAGAGAAGTATCGAGTCAGTATGCGGACACGACGATGACAACATTGCGCTCTCGTACGATTCGAACATGGTAACCATAATTTCGTCAGGAGGAAGCGATTCCAGCTATTCAGGGAGACTTGCTATCAGGACAACAATTTGATATGAGTAGTTTACGTATTGGGATATAATAAGCAATGTTCAAATGGAGTGTCGAATTAGTTTTGCACCGCAGTTATACTTTTCACATAGGGATTTTAAGGATTCTTTCAAACATTTTAAGATGTATACTGAAGCACACTTACTTCATTTCTTAAAAGGAAAGTTTGAGAAACCCCTTGTATGTAATATACAGCGACTGGTGGAGGATTAGTATCTGGCTCTAATGAACCACTGACGGCTGATAAACATAATGGCCAAACACGGACATACTTTTCTATCTTCTTGCCTCTGAATCTTAAGAGAATTATAAGACTGTCATGATAAAGAACATGCTCGGCTAGCTTTTGTCAGGAATGGGGGAAGGAAATCGGCCGTGCCCTTTGAAAAACATCCCGGCATGTGCCTAGACTGATTTAGGAAAGTGACGGACAACCTAAAACAGGATTGTTCGAGGCCAGTTTGAACCGCCGTCTTCCCAAATGCTAGTCCAGTGTGTTAACCACTGCGCCACCATGCTCATTCGAAGTAGTTACGGGAGTGTGGTTACTTTATGCATGTTTCCAATCACATTTATTGTTATTTTTATTACATAAAGTTCACTTGAAATGAAACGAATGCATCCTAAAGCAGACCAGAAATCAGGAGGCACGTTCCTTGTTTTATAAATGTCACCAAAAGATTTTAACTAAGCTGTTCAGTTCTGGCAACTTGGGTGGCAATCTGTGAAAGAAAATCGTTAGGTCGACGAAGGGCTATTTTGGAAAGTTCCAAACACAGTGTTCAAGGAAAAGAAAATTACTGACTTCATCTCACGCCTTGTGTGCAGGCCATTAGTAGAAGGTGAGAAATTCCGCTGTTTATGGAGCGAAATGACTTTAACATCTCCATTTACTATAAGGTGGACCGCAGGACATACATCTTGCTATAAATCTAGCTCGCTTCTGGTCTACCTACCTGAATTAAATACCTTCTCACTGAAAGCAGCATCTCTCTCGTCATTGTGTCCCTGACCTTTAACGTTTGCATAATTAAGTCAGTGACACGTCCCGTGTCCAATATACAAGGAACTATAATTTTTAAGAGTAGCTGTACTGCTGTATCTCACTACATCAGCGGCAACGCCTGTCTCCAACGTCCACTTACTGCTCTCTTGGCGTCGTTCTTGCAAGCTGTGTTCATTAATCCCGGGGAGAAAGATTTACACGAGAGTGCGGTTCTCGCCTTACTAGGCAAGTAGGGTACATTCCAACGCCGCCTCTTTTTTTTTTGCTCTTTCTTTTTGCGAGAAAAGGGAAACTGTTTTTAGCACGAGCGGCTGGGGGAAGTTGGAAATAAACAAGACACCTTCACCGCCACTAACCTGTCACTTGCCACAAATTAAGCGCCGTGCACCCTGAATTTAATGCGACGAGGCGCCTCGTGACGCCTCTTAATACGTGCAGGCTGACGAGCAGAGTTAGAGGCGGATGTGTCCGTGCAGTACGGCACTCCTAGCCGCGTCCTTTAGAGCGGGACAAGGTCGCCGTGACTAACAGTCGCAGGACATTTCCATAAACGTCACGCGTCTCTTAGGGAATGTATCCTGAGAGGCTCGCGCTGGGAAAGGCAAACAGCTGCCGCGAGATGGCAGCGGCGCACTCCGACAAAAGCGGCCGGCGATCACGGCGCACGTCTGTAAGGCTCTGTCCTGGCAAGCGGCCGCATTTAAATTAGTGCACGAGCCACTGAACAATGCTGCGAGGGTATTTGTGTAGCTCAGAAAGCGACATCTCGGCGTCGTCAATGAGGGATTTGGCAAGGACTTCAGACCGCCTAGTAGGAAGTTATCTTGCAAGGATCGGAGGTGAGCTGCACTCAGATCGAATTCACGCGCTGAATAACTACGCCAGGGTAATCTTTATGCAGTGTCATCAGTCACGTACACGAACAGTGCGATGGCAACTGAACCGTGTAGGTTCTAATCCCCGCCAAGTTTCCCGCTGTAGCGGCGCAGAGTAACATATACAGAGAAGCAGCCCCCCCCCCCCCCCAAAACCACTGTCCTACGCTCCCCTCGTAGTTCCGTAAGATGCTAGCAGGTGTCAGGCGGTTCCCCGGCTTAGTACCGGTAGACCACAATAGAGGCACTTCTGAGGGTGCCTCTCGCACGTCAGATGGTAGCGTCTGTGGTAGCGTCTGTGGTAGCGTGGAGGGGAGGCTGAGGGGAGAGCTCGTGCCACGAGGCCACGGCTGTGTCCGACTTGCCGCCGTTTGAGGGGAGGTGGTGGTGGGGACAGCCGCTACCTGCCGCCTGCTCTGGCCAGTTTAAAGGGCTGCTTCTGACCGCAGCGCCATCATGGGACATCTTACGGAACTGCTTCAGCACCCCTCGTCCCGCACCCCTGAGCGTGGGACCGGGCCGTTACGGAGGTTTCCCGTCTGTATATATTTGTCTGTGGTAGCGGCACAGAGAAATATATACAGACGGGAAACCTCCGTAAGGGCCCGGTCCTACGCTCAGGGGTGCGGGGAGGAAGGTTTTCCAGCAGTTCCGTAAGATGTTCCATGATGGCGCTGCAGTCAGAAGCAGCCCTTTAAACTGGCCAGAGCAGGCGGTAGGTAGCGGCTGTCCCCACCACCACCTCCCCTCAAACGGCGGCAAGTCGGACACAGCCGTGGCCTCGTGGCACGAGCTCTCCCCTCAGCCTCCCCTCCACGCTACCACAGACGCTACCATCTGACGTGCGTTAGGCACCCTCAGAAGTCCCCACCACCACCTCCCCTCAAACGCCAGCAAGCTGGACACAGCCGTGGCCTCGTGGCAGGCGGCACAAGCTCTCCCCTCAGCCTCCCCTCCACGCCATCCTCTGACGTGCGAGAGGCACCCTAAGCCAGCGATCCGGCTGACACCTGCTAGCATCTTACGGAACTACTAGGACAGCGTAGGACAGTGGTGTAGGGGTGGTTTCTTCTCTGTATATGTTACTCTGTGGTAGCGGTTATCTTTGCTGCTGTGCATTTTTCTACCATCTTTTTCCCGCGAGAGGGAGCTTTGGCGGTTTTTGACATCACTGTTTTGCTTGCCACGAAGTAAGTTTGATGAGTCTAGGAGGCTTGTCAACAGAGACAGATGTGGAGAGGGCTGGCCATAAGAAGGGTTTTGGTGTGGAACGGCTCCTTGTGGATTAGCAGGCTTCCGCTGAGAAATGTGTATCTTGTAACCAGAGTCTTCGGAACTGTTGCCGTCGTCTTCGCACTGGGTCATAGGCGCCGACTATGGGTGTGCTCGGTCGTTCAAGCGTTCAAATGTCAAATCTATCGGACCAAAATGCGTGGTCATCAGTCCGTAGCTTACAAACTAATTAAACCTAGGTAAACTAACCTACGGACGAACACAAATACTCATGCCCCAGAGAGGACTTGAACCTCCACGGCGAGCAACCGTGCGCTCCACAGCGAGACGCTTTAGACCGCTTGGCTACTCCACCGCGGCCGTTCAAGCGTACCCCAAATTTTGAGTGCATATGTTCGGCATTCCCTACTGAAAAGTTTGGTATTATTTTTTCTCTATGGTATATTTCTCGACTCATTTTGTGGTAGGCCTTTGATGCCGTATTGCATCTGATGCTGCAGTATAAATACAAAATTTGACAACTATGGCGTGAGAGCTTTGCGAAGTGTGATATCGAAGTTACACTGTGTGATATGCAAATCAAAATGCAGAGTTCTAGTAGAGCATGGATACACCACTGAGCATATCCCAAGATTTCCAAAAGTCGGCGCCTATGTACTGGGTCATTTTAAATTGGTCGCCCTTGCTTTTCTTGTTTGTGGGTCCTGAAGTAATTGCCAACTGATGTCTTGCTAATGGGACAAGCGTTTGTGGAAGACTTTGGCAACAGTATTGATGATCTAATTGGCTCACCTCACTTGTATTACGCAACACAAGGGTAAATTTGGTTGAATTCACTATTTTTTTAATTATTTTTTATTACTCTCTTATACTTCTGGTCCATCTTGTAACTTATTGCTAATCTTAAATAGATCATATATTATTAGTACTTATGCATTAGTGTTTGTACCTTCTTTTGAAGAAGAATGTTACGTCAAATTTTGTTGTTTATCGTTTGGGCAAACAATAGATTTGTATATTAAGTTACAGAGCTCCTCATATGTACAATAAATTATAAACTGTGACTGCAGCGAACAATTATACCCACGTTTCTCTACCCTTCCTTGTCATTGTTTTGGTTGATTGTTATTACTCCCAGTAATGACACAGTTCAGTAACAAACCAAGGCAAAGAAATCGCTTGAAATACTCATTTTTCCCCCCATTAATTATCGAGCCTATTCAGCATCATCTTCAGATGAAACCTGCGGAAGTTAGTTATCTCATATTCAGAGGATAATTTGCGCTGAAGCCCTTTTTACTTCACGGAGATCAAGCATTTTTTATTGTCGACATTACATCTTAAAAATATGGCTTTTTTCGTCGTTATATTCATGACTTCGTGGGTGGGGGGCTGGCTCTCCACCGCCCCCTCCTTATGTATGTCACTGATGTGGACGGCTTTAGTGTTAACCCGTTAATCCCCGAATGGCAACTTACGTTGTCATTTTCTATCAGCCGAAGAGAGACGCCCTATTCACACCTCGTTACTATTAGTTTGCAAACACTGAATAGCAACGGATACCAGTCATTAATTAAAACTTCCGGGCTAAGTTGCCGTGGTCCATCCATAGAACTTCTTACTCCCGACGTTTCGTTGCCTACTGTAGGCAACATCTTCATCGACTCACCCTTGAAAATGTTGCCCGCAGTAGGCAACGAAACGTCGGGAGTAAGAAGTTCTATGAATGGACCACGGCAACTTAGCCCGGAAGTTTTAATTAATGAAGACGCCGGCCGTGAAAGCCTACATTCTAGGATACCAGTCAGTTTGCAGCACATGCAGCTGTGGCTCGGGATATCTACACCTGCATGATCAGTCTGCCATCCGTGCTTTAATACCTGGCAGATTGTTCAATGAACTATTTCAGACTGTTTCCTTACATTTTCATTCTCGAATAGCGCGCGATTAAAATCAACAATCTTTTCGTTTAATTATGATGGCGTTTTTTCCTCTCCCACTGCAGTTGGTCTACAAAATAGCTGCCCGGAAATAGACGAGCTGTTCTAGGCACCTTGTCAGGGACCGCAAGAATGATCCCGCCGTAAATTCGTGCGTACACGGTGTCAACAAAAATGTTCAAATGTTTGTAAATCTATCGGACCAAACTGCGTGGTCACAGTCCGTAGCTTACAAACTACTTAAACCTAGGTAAACTAACCTAAGGACAAACCCACACATACACCCATGCCCCAGGGAGGACTAACCACCACGGCGAGCAACCGCGCGCTCGGCAGCGAGACGCTTTAGACCGCTCGGCTACTTCACCGCGGTACAGTGTCAACATAGACTAGAATTGGGAGGGGTGGGGGGACTGACTGGTGCTGCCCGCCCTATCGCGAGAGCAGGAAGACGACGTGGTGGCGGTGTACAGAGACCCGCCGGCCAGCCCCAGACACGCCGGAATGTTAATTGCGACGCTGACGCAGACGCAGCGCCGCTTTCTCGCCACACACGGCTTTCGGCCGCTGGCCCCGACCAGCAGCCTCGCCCAGTACCGGCAAGGCACAGGTGCAGCCGGACGCACCAGTCCCGCGGTCGAACCACGAGTAAGGCTGCCGTCTCAGTGGCTGCGACATTGCTGCTTTTTACTGATGGCCACCGTTGGCCGAAAAGATCAATAATATCAAATAAAGGAAGGTAGGAAGGAAGGAGGATTACGGTTTGACGATCCGTCGACAGCTTGACCATTACAGTCGGAGCTCACGCTCGGATTGTACAGGCGAGGATGGAGAAGAAAATCGGTCGTGCGTTTTTAAAGAAACATTTCAGAATTTGCCTTGAGTGATTTAGAGAAGTCACGAACAAACTAAATCTAGATGGCCAGAGGCGGATTTTAACCACTGCCCTCCCGTATGCGAGTCTGTCAAATCCGTAATGCACTCAAGTGCCGTCCATCTCATCGGCGCTGCGCGAGATGGCCGCGTGGTCTAAGACGGCCGCGGTGGCCGAGGGGACTGAGGCGCTCCAATCACGGTCTGCACGGCCACTACGGTCGGTGGTTCGAATCCCCCCCTCGGGCATGGATATTTGTGCCGTCCTTAGTATTAGCTAGTTCATAAGTAGTTTGTAAGTTTAGGGACTGATGTCCCCGTAGTTAAGTCCCATAAGCTCTACAAACATTTGAACATTTTTTGTCTAAGGCGTCATGCTAAGGACCAACACCACCTCAAGAGAAGGCCGCGGCGCTCTCGTGTGACGTCACGCAGAGTAGGCATCGTCCGCTTAGATGACTGGGTGGTCGCTGCGGCACGGCCCGCTATACCGTAGCGTGCAGCCAGTTAGCTACGCGGACGATACCTATACTGCGTGACGTCACACGAGAACGCCGCGGCCTTCTTTCTAGGTGGTGGGGTACGGACTGGGCGGCCGTTCCCGCAGAAGGTTGAAGTCCTTCCTCGGGCATGGTGTGTGTGTGTGTGTGTGTGTGTGTGTGTGTGTGTGTGTGTGTGTGTGTGTGTGTGTGTGTTGTCCTTGATATAAATTAGTGGAAGTAGTTTGTAAGTATAGTGACTCATGACCATAGCAGTTTGCCCGAACACTTTAATACGGACCTCTAATGACGATTTGTGAAATTAATATCATAGTCAAGGAATCTGTTTTTGTGTAGTTTTTCTGGACGTGATCGGTGGCCAGGTTGCTGATGGCGTAATAAGCATCATCTGGTGTACAAAGGCCATAAGAAGTTGCGACATCCGTCGGTGTTACGAAATCGCCGCAACTAACAGTCATACTGTGTATCAGCTGCAAGTATAGATTTTGACTAAATACCAGAGTTATGTTTGTGGTACATCACTTCGGCCTATTTAACCGAAGAAATCAAGCTGATATGAATTTATATATATGTGGCGTCTGTTCTTTCCGAAAGAGCAGACGTCACTTCTGATCCTGCAATTATTACCTAGTCATATTCACGGACTGTATGACATTAACTGCGAATGGGAGAAGTTGAAAATTTGCACCCAGTCGGGATTCGAACCCCCATCTCCTGTTTTCTAGACTGTTAGCGATCACCACATCCTAGGCCCTTACTCTTACGGGACTCAAATAACTACGAGTTTGAGTAATAGCGGGAGGGGTTAAGTGAGAATTTGTATCTGACAGGAGGCGTGCTTGAGTGGAGTAGCGGGCAGCGCAACTGCCTACAAAACAGAAGACCCAGATTCGAATCCTGGCTGGATACAGATTTTCAACTTCATCCATTCGCATTTAATGTCATACATTCCATGAATATGACTAGATAACTGCAGGATCAAAAATGACGTCTGTTTTTTCGGACATGTCCGAAAGAACAGACGCCACACACACACACACACACACACACACACACACACACACACACACACACACACACACACACATATATATATATATATATATATATATATATATATATATATATATATATATATGTGTGTGTGTGTGTGTGTGTGTATCAGTTTGGTTTCTTCGGATAAATCGACCGATGTTATGTATCATAAACATAACTCTGGTATTTTAGGCCGGCCGCGGTGGCCGAGGTGTCTGCGGCGCGCCAGTCACGGTCTGCATGGCCACTACAGTCGAGGGTTCGAATCCCCCCTCCGGCATCGATATTTGTGCCGTCCTTAGTATTAGCCACTTCATAAGTAGTTTGTAAATTTAGGGAATGATGACCCCGTAGTTAAGTCCCATAAGCTCTACAAACATTTGAGTTTTTTTGGTATTTTAGTCAAAACCTATACTTGCGGCTAGTACATAGTATGACAGTTCGTCAGTTGCGGCAATTTCGTAACACCGACGGAAGTCGCAACTTCTAGTTTCCTTTGTACACCAGATGATGCTTATTTACGCCAATAGCAACCTGGCCACCGATCACGTCCAGAAAAAACTACACAGAAACAGATAAAGCCAGCTTTTTAAAAATTTTATCTACATTACACGAACACGGCAGTCTTTTTATTTCCGATGAGCTGAGGGAGAAAAGTAAGCGATGGACCTAACCAGTAATCCCCGTTAGCCAACATAAAAAAGTTAAATGTAAAAAAAAAAAAAAAATAAATAAATCGAAAGGCCTGAAGATGCAACTGTAATTCGTTGCGGAACAGGTTATACAGGTCTCCAAGAGTTAAAAATACAGATAAACGTGGATCCATGACCTTTCTCTCAGTTATTTAAAATTTAGAATTTCAGTTATTTTAACATCAACAATTGTATTTGTTTGAAAATTCCTTTATTTATTTACCAGAGAAGGAAGGAAGTAAGATTAGGGTTTCCCATTCTGTGGGCATCGTGGCCATTAAAGACGCAGCATATGCTTTGATACTTCTTGCCACGGATGAAAAAACAATCGTGCGTGCCCTTTTAAAGGCAAGTGCTAAAGTGTGTATAGTGTGTAAGTGCAAAATATAAACACATGAAATAAATACACCACCACAATGGATGTTACTAATTGTAAGTAGCGACTTTTAAGAAATATTATGTCAATAATTCTTGCCACATGGAAGACGTCTTTGTGTTGTTCTCTAATTGTCGCAGATAAGTAAATCCCACTCTGCACCAAATGTAGTAAAAGGCGTATGCTTATCTGATCTTGATGACAGCCTAGGCAAATCGAAACTGGTAATGGAAAAAGAATAATAAAACCATTCTACATAAAAGGCGACGGGTTGTTGTTTATTCAAGATACCTTTATTCACCACAATCACAGTATTCGTCGTCCATAATGGAAAGCAGTCTTGTACATACAGAAGTTGAAATTAGGTAAATGAAATTAAAAAGTAAAAAACATCGAGACAAATGAGCATACTATGGGAGGGAGTTGGAAAATACGTTTGCCCTGTCGAATGTGGGCAGAATTGGGTATGTAAGGAACATTTGGAATGAGATATTAAGACATTTTTATTTTTCTAGATGATTTCCAAGTACATTGAGACATTTGTCAAACCGGTTTATGAGTTTTAAAAAGGCGTCCACGAAAAAATCAGGGCGTTGCATACTGAAGAAGCGGTACTGTGCCACTCTGTCGAAACTGAAAAAGAGCTGATTCGGAAAAAGCGGCCTGGTCTTCTCATATCTGGTGTTTGGCTGTTGGATGACAATGCGAGACCATACACGGCGACGGCAAAGCAAAACCATATTGCAACTCTTGGTTGGGAGCGCCTACACCGTCACCTTAGTCCTGAACTCGCACCAAGTGTCTTCTTTCTCTTTCGAGCTTTGAAAAAGACTCTCGGCGGAAGGCGCTTTGGAAGCAATGCCGTTCAACGCTTCTTCCGTATGCAACGTCCTGATTTTTTCCTGGAAGACTTTTTGAAGCTTATAAAGCGGTATGGCAAATCTCTCAATGTACTTGGAAATTATGTAGAAAAATAAAGATATGTCTTATCTTTAAAGGGCCTTACAAATGATGCGATTTATTGGACGAATTCTTTGGTCTCCCGATAAAGGGCGGTTTTAGGCGCTACCCGACAAACTTTCCTTGTCGGCCGGTTGGTTGTGCCTGACCACCCGATCTCCGATTCGCGCACTACTTCAACTGACAAATTATACCGTGTGTAGCGGTTCACGACCAACTTCCATGCCTGAGGTCGTCTACAGAGCTCACACGCGAAAACAAAAACAATTCGACAAAAAGACACCAAAACAGGGTGGCGCTGCGTACAGTTGGTCGGAACGTGTGCATGCTACCACCAATTGGTTGGTTCCTTGGACATCTTGTTGGTCGTGCGATAAATCGGAGTGTGTGTAAGGGCCCTTAATATCTTATTCCATTTTCCCCCCTTTCATACGGAACTCTGAATTTTTTTTTACAGCTCCCCAATTAAATTGAATAACATAGTTTAACATTCGGTCTGAAATTTAGAGAGGTTAGCCGCCAAGTATTACGATTTTTATCTGTTACTTTGCACTTCTTTCACTTCTGCCAGTATCGCTCATGTGAAAAATACCGAGTAGCACCGTGGTTCGGAACCCACGTTAAACTGTAGGTCCCCCTATAACTGGCTGGGTAAGTTAGTTCGAAAGTCGGAGGAAGGCAATGGCATACCACCTCCAAACACGACGATGCCTAGCAAAGCACTGTGGTGTTCAAACCAATCTTCGGATTGTTGACGGCTTTACCTTAGATGTAACGTATTAACGTATGTAGTGGATTTTCACATATGGGTGGAACTGAGACGTGTCAGTCATTGCTTAAATAGGGAGAGCGGGTTGTATAAAATGGCATCAGTAGTGGCAACAGAAGCATCCCGTAGGTTTGGCGTCGGTGGCGGCAGCGACTATTGTCATGTCGCTGGCCGGCGCAGTGGGCAGCGGCGGGCCTGTCGGAGCGTCCCTCAACCCTTGTGCGGAGGGTGACGTAAGCCTCTTAGGAGGAGCAGCGGCGACCGCCGACAGCGGCCGCGAGGCACTTGGCGGGCTGCGGCCGCCGGCGCGGGCTTCTCTCTGCCAAGGGGCTTCCAGCCACAACTGCGCCGCACCGGCCGCAGGAGCCCACACTCTTGTCACTCGTCACGAGCTACTGGCTACTGGATACTGGATACTGGCTGTGCCAAGCCCGTCCTGAAACCATCGCCACGCGGAACAAGGCGACTGAAGTCCGTGTTTATAGTCTGCGGTTGCTCCGCGGCGGGGCAACCGCGGCGTTTTGGCAGTGCTCTTTCGAGTGAACGATATCTGTATTTGGCTGGAGAGCAAATTAAACCTGGAAGACCGGATGCGAGATTGAACCGGTGTCCTCTAGAATGAGAGTCCAGCGTGCTGATCTCTGCGCCACCTCGTGCCGTCTACAGAATGGGATGCCGCGCGGGAGTAGCCGAGCGGTCTGGTGCGCCACGTTACCGATCGCGCGGCTCCCCGCGTCGGAGGTTCGAATCCTCCCTCGGGCATGGATGTGTGTGTTGTCCTTAGGTTAGTTTAACTTAGTTTAAGTAGTTTGTAAGACTAGGGACTGATGGCCAACGTAGTTTGGTCCCATAGGATTACAAACATTTGAACGGGATGGGATGCGCCAGAAGCAAATAGAGCACCATAGCGACAGCTTTAAAATACGCAAGGGTGATGTGTATTCAGATATGGATCGGCTCACTCGCCAACCACTGAAGACTCTGTACCGCCAGTTACAAGAATCATACACTCCTGGCTATTAAAACTGCTGCACCACGAAGATGACGTGCTACAGACGCGAAAGGAAGATGCTGTGATATGCAAATTATTAGCTTTTCAGAGCATTCACACAAGGTTGGCGCCGGTGGCGACACCTACCTCGGGCTGACATGAGGAAAGTTTCCAACAGATTTCTCATACAGAAACAGCAGTTGACCGGCGTTGCCTGGTGTTGTAGCTGCATGCGCATCTGAACCGGTACAAGCCATCCAAGCTCTGTTTGACTCAATGTCCAGGCGTATCAAGGCCGTTATTACAACCAGAGGTGGTTGTTCTGGATACTGATTTCTCAGGATCTATTCACCCAAATTGCGTGAAAACGTAATCACATGTCAGTTCTAGTATAATATACTTGACCAATGAACAGCTGTTTATCATCAGCATTTCTTCTTGGTGTAGAAATTTTAATGGCCAGTAGTGTAATTTCTTGAGTCAGTGGCATTCACGATCTCACACTATAGTTGAAACTAGGAATGGCGGCGGTTGAGTTTATGCTTGGTCTGCGCATTACGCCATTCCTTCTCCTACAGCCAATGACCGTTCATTATTCTTCTGATCGTTCTGCAGCGATAGTCTCAGATGTTGCCAACATGAAACTTGATTGATCGAGTTTGCCAGTGCATTTCATTCTGTCTGTTGCAAGTTGTCATCGCTGATGGTGCTGAATTTGAGGAAATCCTACCTAAGCAAACATGAGCTGTAAGGTTTCATAATGGTAAAGCACGTGTATACGTGTTCAACACTCGCTTGAAACTGGCAGAGGACATTATTTATCTTTGTCTAGATATGAGTGACCCGCCACCTTTCCTGGTCGAAATACAGGGTGTTACAAAAAGGTACGGCCAAACCTTCAGGAAACATTCCTCATACACAAAGAAAGAAAATATGTTATGTGGACATGTGTCCGGAAACGCTTAATTTCCATTTAGAGCTAATTGTATTACTTCTCTTCAAATGACATTAATCATGAAATGGAAACACAGAGCAACAAAACGTACCAGCGTAACTTCAAACACTTTGTTACAGGAAATGTTCAAAATGTCCTCCGTTAGGAGGATACATGCATTCACCCTCCGTCGCATGGAATCCCGGATGCGCTGATGCAGCCCTGGAGAATGGCGTATTGTATAACAGCCGTCCACAATACGAGCACGAAGATTCTCTACATTTGGAACCGGGCTTGAGTAGACAAGTGCTTTCAAATGCCCCCATAAGTGATAGTCAAAAGGGTCGAGGTCAGGAGTGCGTGGAAGCCATGGAATTGGTCCGCCACTACCAATCCATCGGTCACCGAATCTGTCGTTGAGATGCGTACGAACACGTCGACTGAAATGTGCAGGAGCTCCATCGTGCATGAACCACATGTGTCGTATTTGTAAAGGCACATTTTCTAGCAGCACGAGTATCCCATATGAAATCATGATAACGTGCTCCAGTGAGCGTAGGTGGAAGAACATGACCAATCAAGACATCACCAACAATTCCTGCCCAAACGTTCACAGAAAACCTGTGTTGATGACGTGATTGCACAATTGCAAAACCACGTTCGTGTTGAACACTAACCAGTTGATGCTATGTACTGATGTGCTTGATGCTAGTACTGTAGGGCAATGAGTCGCATGTCAACACAAGCCCTTCAAATGGGCCAACTGGCGGTGAATCGAGGAAGTACAGTACATACTAACGAAACAATTGGGTATTTTGATAATTGTCTGCACGAATTATTTCAATTTACATTTAAAGAGAAATACTAAAATGAGCTGTAGCACGGAAGTTAAGCGTTTCGGGACACATGTCTACATAACATATTTTCTTTCTTTGTGTGTGAGGAATGTTTCCTGAAAGTTTGGCCGTACCTTTTTGTAACACCCTGTATAAACGTACAGACCTCTTGTTACCTTATAACTGCGTAAATGGTCGACTTGGAGCAAATCTCTATGTCAGTTTTCTATTCGCTCGTATATATGAACGTCCTTGGCAAAAAGTAGAACACTTACAGAGACCACCTGCGTGGCATCCGGTGATATCTAATAGCTGTAAAGTCAATGTGAAACTTATTGAGAACAATGTCAAGAAAATGGCGATTCAAACGCGATAAAAACAGCAGAGGAAAACTTCGTTATTGCTTGCTTGAGTGGTTGCCGGTCGACCACTGAACAGTGTCCCATTGCAGCAAGAACGCACCTTCCTAAAAGGGGGACAATGGAGCCGTTGGTTTTTCCGCGCCAAATGGGAGCACCTTCTCTGGTTTAGCGACCACAGGACCACCTGCGGTTTGGGGGCGCTGGCGACGGAGGCGAAAGCCGCGATTCTCGGCGCGGGGATGACGCCTTGGGGCGGCGACGTCGCCTCATTAGGCAGAGGAAGAAAGCTGAAGTACGTTGGCAGGACCGTTTCAGGTGAAAAGGAACGCCCCGGCCCGTATCAGATCGCTTTCTCGGCGGCTGGCTGGCGTGGACTCTGGTAACGGCCCAGGGACTGACTAGCGGCCGATGACGCGGCTCGCGTGTAATTTACGACCCACCATTATGCCGTTCGTGATTCGCCCCCCTGAACCGACCGCCCCTTCACCCGGCAGCTGCGCTTAAATTTATTAAAGGCACGAAGGCCGGGACGTGCCTGTTGCTTCCGCACTGTTCGCCCTCTCCACGGCGCCAACGGTACGGCAGCCCTGTTCGCAAGGGCGTAGTGATGGGTTGGGGGGGGGGGGGGGTAAGAGTATCAAATTAGCATTACTGTATCCTCTTGATGTTTTATATACATTGAGAGGCAAAAAGAATGCCCGACGCGATAGTAATTGCGTATGCCCAAATTCAGAAGTGGCAGTGTTAACTCCTCTAGCGGTGTGTGGAACTTCATGTTTGTATAGCTTATGGGACTTAACTACGGGGTCATCAGTCCCTGAACTTACAAACTACTTATGAACTAGCCAACACTAAGGACGGCACAAAACCCATGCCCGAGGGGGGATTCGAACCCCCGACCGTAGTGGCCGTGCAGACCGTGTGGAGCTTCATCTTTATGTTTACATCGTCAAATTGAAGCAATTTAAACGATTTAGTATTTGTAGGGATTCATTGTAAGTTAACTCATAAATTATTTTGATAATTAACGTTCGAGCACTCACAAACTGTTGAAATGCAAGAACAACTCGTCTTTAGAATCCTCAAACACCATCCTCATGACCTAGGTCGTGAATTATCTTCCCCTTCCTTTCCCATTCCTTTTTTCTTTCCATCTCTCTTGCCTGAAGAAGGAACACAGTTCCGAAAGCTTGTTTTATTTTCGTCCTTTTTTCTTTCTGTGTGTAGCTATCGGCGGTACAGCAAAAAGATAAGTACTGGCCAGCCAATCTACCTCTTTTGAAAAATTATTTATCGTTTTTAGAATTGCTACGACGACGAGCGTTTCGCATCTGTTTCATTGGTTCTATGGATAGGCTGACGCTTTACGAATGTAAGCCTTTTGACTGGAGTCGCTCGACAAAAAAAAATTATTTGATTCAAAGTTGTGTTCGATTACACCTCAAGTTTGTAAACCGTCAACGTATGCACTCGGCCACTGAAAGGTGTGAAACGCTCTTCGTCCAAGAAATTCTACAGACTTGGAGTTCTTATATTGCGACTAACGTGTCCGAGTAATGATTTTCAAGAGAATTTATACGTCCAGTTAAATTGCAATGAATCTGTACATATACTAAATCTGAACTATTATATTGCTGCTATTTGACGCCCCCCCCCCAAGGGGGCTAACGGTTCTTTTGTTTGTACGTGCGTGGAGAGCACGGGATGCGCCCGAGCTAATGCATTCTTTCCTACCTGGACTGCATTTCCTTTCCCTTCCCCTTCCCCTTCCCCTCCTTTCCTATCCTCACTCCTTCCCCTCCCCACCTGAGGGACAGATAACCTCAGCAGTTTCGTCCCTCTATCCCATACAACCAACCAACCTATTTCACGATATGAACACCAAGATGAAGCTCCACATACCGCTAGAGTTGAGAACATTGTCATTTCTGAACTTGGGCACCCACAATGATCTGTTCTTGGACTCTAAATTATAGGGCCAGGCAATCTTTTTGCCTGTCATTATGCATTTTTATGGTGAATATAAAGTTTTCTATCACGCGATCGATGATTCTGCAGATTCCGACGAAATAATTCCCCAATACGTTCAGTGGAAGACTCTTCTCAGGTAGTGTGTAGTGATTCCGAGGTACTCACGTGCTCGTCCACAGAGTAGCTGAGTTCTCCATCGTCGTACAGCACAAACCAGCGCCGCTGCCATCTCTGCAACAAACACATAAACCAGTTAGTTTCTGCAACGCCCTGACTTTAGCTCTAGAATGCTCTAACATAATGTACGTAAAGGCTTGGGACGCCAACACAGACATTGTTCTGGAGCACACGCACAGCACTATCTTGTTTTGAAAACAAGAGTTTTCTGACTTATTAGAAAAGAAAAACATTGTATAGCATTATGCATGAAGTGTACGTAAATCAGAAATTAGGTTCATGTAAATACGTGAACTCTAATATTGAAGTGCCGATTTTTAATGGGAGGAGGCCAATGGAAGTTTTTCTAGAAAAATGAGGTTGGGTACATTTTGACGACACACACACACACACACACACACACACACACACACACACACACACACGTGGAGTTGGCAACACATCGTGCAGTGCATGGGAACGTTTCTCGTTCCTGCCCTTCTGTACCAAGCGTCACAGCTCGGTGAGCAAACTGCTATGACATCAAACCCACTTCCTTCACCTTAGAGCTACGATTTGAATCCTAGTTAAATTCTTTTTCTTTTTCTCTCTCATTTTTAGAAGTCTGTCCCTTAGACAGTATTGACATCGCCTGATTATTCTACATATGTTTTCAACATAAACCCAAAGGGACTTTGCTAGATGAACTTTTGTCTTGAATGCGGTTGAGTAATATCGTAACGATGTCCAAGTGCGGCATTCCTCTCCCCCCCCCCCCCCCCCCATAACTCGATACATAGATATCTGTCTCAAAGAAGAACCCACTGACACGCTTGTGCGATGGAGTCAGAGAAAGTCAGTCTGAGTGACAAGACCGGATGATTTTTTTGCCGGTAAGGGAGGAAAAAGATGAGGTGACTGCCCTATCACAAATCTCGCCCTCGATACACACACACACACACACACACACACACACACACACACACACACACACACGAAAACGGTGTCGTCAACTAGGCTAAACAGATGACTTACGTGATCACGTAATAGGACATTAATAATTTAAAATAAGTGGTAATTTTAAAATTTCGCTGAATGTATTTTGGCTCTTGCGGACCACATGTGGTCCGCGCACAACCTGGTTGGAAATTACTGATCTAGAAGATTACAGATTTTTGTACAAGACAATCTAACAATACCCGAACGAATAAATTTACTGGGTTCCCACTCGAGAAAAATTCTGTCAAGATTTTCCTCTCGTTTAT
This sequence comes from Locusta migratoria, assembly GCA_026315105.1. Taxonomy (NCBI): domain Eukaryota; kingdom Metazoa; phylum Arthropoda; class Insecta; order Orthoptera; family Acrididae; genus Locusta; species Locusta migratoria. The sequence goes on along the minus strand of CM048744.1, from coordinate 686,048,982 downwards.
CGTATTTCCTGGGAAGTTACCTTCCGAACTCGCTTTCAACAGCAAAAAAATAACGGCCACAATATATTTTTAAAACACGAGCTCATCAGACCACCACTCGCTTTATTTTGTGCAAGTCTGGGGAGCTGAGCTGGCAACCGCTTGCAGACTGCCGGTAAAACCTGAGAACATATATATAACAGACCATCAGACACGAGCGTAAATCCCACTCCGTGATAAGAACGCTATTGCATCCGAAAGGCACTAAATTTTTCTCAGTAGCGGAACCCACGTGAACAACGCAGCGAGCAGGCAAACTAGTAATTAGCCGTAATACAACGCACCGCGGAAGGCGAGCTCGGCGGCCGTAATGAAGAGGGCAAAAATCTCTATCTGCTGCCGGCTCCATAAATTGCGCGCGCCTTATTAAGTGGATTTGGAGAAGCTCATGAGATCACTAGGCTGCCTGCGTTCCCCATAAATACTGGACGTCTACCGCCGCGGCGAACAGTTACACGCTAGCTAGCGGCCGCTCTGATGAAATGCCCCCATCCTTGCTAATTGCGCGAGTTTCGACCCCGTCAGCAGGCAGAAGTTGGGCAGAAATCACCGAATAATTATTCTGACATTTTTATACGCTAAATTTCGTTATAGCCATAAATTACGATTTTTATGACCTGTCTGTGATCCAAGTTAATAATTACTAGAATTTTTGTTTTTCTGCTATTTTCGCTAGTCAGAAGTCAAGTTACGAGAACAAGGATCCATTTCCGAGAACGCGTAAGACCGGTAACTAAAGTGCAAGAACTATCGTGGGATAACACCGATAAGTCATTGTGCAAAGATTTTTAAGAAAATTTTGGAAGCACGAATTCGAACAAAATTAGAAGGAGGGATGAGTGAAGAACAACATGGCTTCAGAACAGGAAGGTCCACGGTGGATCTAATTTATGCTGTAAGGCAATTGCAAGAGCAATACTACTAATATGGAATAGATCTACTAATGACCTTCCTGGACACTGAAAAAGCATATGATAGTGTACACAGAAGGGTGGAAAGTCCTAGACAAGAGAGGGATAGCAAAACAGACTATTTAGAGGAAAGGGAAATTTATCATGGCTGTGTGAAAGTGGGAGTAGAGAGATCAGCTTGGATTGAACAGAAGAATGGCTTGAGGCAGGGAAGTGCACTGTCACCATTACTCTTTATGGATGATATAATGAGTACAGTAACTCAAGCAATTGGTGAATGAAAGATGAAAGCTATGGTGTTCGCGGACGATCTGATGTTTTGGGGGAATGAGGAGGAGGAAGTGCAAGAGCATTTGGATGTATGGGAACAAAGAGTACAAGAATATGGCATGAAATTTAGTATAAGCAAGAGTGAGATGATTATCAAATCAAGAGCAAAGAAGAGGAACAACTGGAGTAACAATCCGTGGGGAACGATTGAGGAGAGTGGAGAGTTTCAAGTACCTGATACAGGAAGATGGGAAAAACGACAGAGAAATAAACGAGCGAGGGGGAGAAGCATTTCGGAAGAGCATCAGAAGCCAGATATGGAACAGGGATGTACCCCTAAGAAGTAAAAAAGTTATATACCGGTCATACTATTTCCCGATCCTGACATACGCATCTAAAACCTGGGTTATGAAAGGAAAATAGAAAAACAAATTACAAGCTAGTGAGATGAAGTTCTGGAGGAACAATATTGGAGTGACAAAGATAGGTTAAGAAATGACAGGATCAGAGAGTTAATGAAGGTGGAAACATTACAAAAGGAGATAGAGAAATCAAGGCTGAAATGGTATGGGCATATTAACATATTAACCGAATGGGGAAAAGGAGGATACCCAGGAGAATGCACGAGATGCAACTGGAATGAAAGAGACCAAGAGGAAGGTGTAAAGAAGAAAGGAGAAGACTGGACCGAGGTGAAGACGGAGAGATCGTGGGAAGACAGAAGACGATGGAGAGGCTTATGTTCTAAGCAGACCCGTCCAGAGGCTGGAAACTGTCCAAGATGATGCTGATGATGGTGATAATGATATTATATTCGTGTAATAATTTCTTGTCTCAATGACTGGGTGCAAGTCTTTTACCTGGACGCCTCTTCAGCGACTTAGATATCCATAACGTGTCCCAGGTATCCAACCAGGGAAAGGGGACCTACAGTTTTACGTGGAATCCTAACCATGTGTCATTTATGCTCAAATCGTTGACAGGTGAAGGATGTGCTGAAGACTGAGAAATCTGTGATCCTTTCGGGTTTCGAATCCGCGACCCCTGACTACCATTCGAGCGTTTTATCCCGAGTCTAGAAATTATGTTTATGACAATACGCAAAAGATTTTTATTACGGGAAAAAAGCGATGGCTGTGCCCTGTAATCACATGGGCGAAAAGGCCACTGCAAGTGGTTTGTACACATACACAACAATTCTAGCGAAATCCTATCGGCACAGCTATGGTCATCTCATTAGTATGGTAAGTGGGCAATATTCATGTTGTATACTGCCGCGACTACCATCTACTACATGATGAAGTGGGGTGTGGGGTGTAACCCCCTCCTAACAGATAAAGGAATTACTATAGGTTGGGTATTCTTAATGTGAAACGTCCCATAACGCACTTTGTCGTGGTTACTGGCTACGTTGATCAACTATTGCAATTCTACGGAATGGTACCGTCCCTCAAAATTCTGGAGACGTTAATACTAGAATGTGATTAGCTAATCACTGTTCTATATTGTGCATGAATTATCTAATTAAAAGAACGGCTTTGTTTCTGTAGGAATAAATTAAGTTCCTCGATTCTTTCTTCAGATCGTTCTACGTACGTTAACAAAATTCGAAACGATATGTAAAGAGGATCAAATCTTCTTAAGGTTAATCTTTATGAAAATGGTATTTACGTGTAATACACGCACAAAATATCTTTATGAAATTTATTGATTTTAGATTACTGTTATAAAGCTTAAAAAAATTTCAAAATAAATGTTATTTGCTTCACATAAACTAAAATGTCGCGATTAGAAAATAACAGCAACTTCATGGAATTTTAATTCTACATCTTCCAAACATTTCTGAGATAACTTATGAATAGCGTTTCCTTGTACAGAAATTAAAAAATCTGGGATAAATTTTCATGTTTCGTCGAATTTTAACTGGAAATAATGAGATGGGGGATGCGTAGAAACTTACTGTTTATAATATAAATTTGCTGTGTAGAAGACTGAGGAACAGCGTTCCACAATTAAGGGACAATCTGTTGGTTTAATGAGGCAAATGAGACAGCCAACACAGCTTTATTGGTTACGTGTATTGCAGGTCTTGAACGTGAGGCGTTTGTCCAATATGGATCATCAGTTCAGAGAGAAGAAAAAGTTTGACCTGTGTGTCACAGTGGTTTCACTGCGCAACCACCCTTTGTTGTGCTGGATTTCCTTGTGGCATGTAGTCACTGTGAAAGAACTGTTTCACTCACAAACCATAGATAACTTCAACGACGCTGGTTTCACATTTATTTTCCCATTCCCAAGCATAAAAGAAGATCATAAAAGAAGATAAACATACGAATACTTTCGCTATTTAGCAATGTACAAAAACAGTTTTGTTAGACCCATTTCATACCGGAAGGGGGTGGGGTTATGGGGTGGAGACAGGAAGGACATGCAACCATCCTTTAAAATTAACCACGCCATATCTGTGGCTAAGCTCGTCGACACCGCCCAAGGGAGGGAAAGGCTGTTGTTCTGCTGCCGAGTGCGGGCTTACAGCTGATCTATATAAATAAAAGTGTTAGTTTGTACAGAACCGTTAATCTCCTAAAGTTCTTGACCGATTGATGGTATTTATATTATGTACTAGGTGAAACCTGGCGTTGCCCGGGAATTTTTTTATTTATTTATTCTTGTCATTTTTCAGATATATATTATATATTCATTTGTCTAAGGGCTGTATGTCTGTAGAATCTCTTGCTATTACAATTAGGAGTAAAGAAGTAATAGATTAAAACTTAGCGCGTGATGGGGCGGTTTTCCATGTACGTTACTAATTATGTGCTCGTATCTCACGAACTACGTGTCGTACTGTGATAGAATTTAGAAGGTACACTCAACTACATGCGTGTATACTGTCTGTATAATTTCCTACGGCTACAATTTGTAGTGTACAAATTATAAATTGTGACGTCATACCGAATTCCGTAGTTTTACTCCATGAACAGCAGAAAAGTAGTAAGTGAGAAACTTTATTCCTTCTGTCATTTGGCTATGGTTGTCAGCGAGAAAAGATTTAATAAAGGTTTGAAATTATAAAATTGATTTTTTTATACTGTTTGAAATTATGATTAAAGGTTGTTACAAGTTGGTAAGCACTCTCATTCTAATATAGCATATTTATAAAGTCTCGCCGCATTTTGTGGTAACTTTTTGCGATTCCTATTGTTTATGACGTCATATATCGTGAACCATGAGTCGATGTGGTCCTTACCCCTACAGCAATTGTTACTCAGGTAAGGAATATGCGTACCAAATTTGGATGAAATGATCAGCATTGTCGCTAAATGCAGCAGTTTTTCGCGCATTTCATTGTTTATAACGTCATATCTCGTGAACTATGTATCGTACGTGATTCTTACACTTACGGCGACCGTCCTCATGGATTGAAGCTTACGTGACAAAACTTCATAAAGATTGGAACAAAATTGTAGATTTGTTTGCAACACGTACACACAAACATACGGACAAATGTTCAAATGTTTGTAGAGTCTATGGGACTTAACTACGGGGTCATCAGTCCCTAAACTTACAAACTACTTATGAACTACTTACAACTAAGGACGGCACAAATATCCATGCCCGAGGGGGGATTCGAACCCCCGACCGTAGTGGCCGTGCGGACCGTGACTGGAGCGTCTCAATCCCCTCGGCCACCGAGGCCGGCAAACATACGGACACTCTGCTTTATATAGAAAGATGAGTTTGCTATTTTTTGTGACGTTTCCCCAGTACGAAATTTATGTAAAATCATATATGACTGACATAAGTTCTAAAAAAAGTACGTTGTAACACGCCCGTATATCAATGCAACGCTTTGTCTAAATTTCAAAGCATTCTGTCAAGGTGTTTTGTAGATTGAAGATTTCGAACGTAACACAGAACTACGCTTTAGGATAAACCGAATTTTAAGATGGGATAGATGAGGGAGACAGGAAGTTACTTAGAGCGAAGGGGGGGGGAGGGGGGACGAGACAAAGAGGGACCGTACAAGGGGAACGTTTTAGGAGGGAGGGAGAGAGAGAGAGAGAGGGGGGGGGGGCGCAATTCCCATTCACAAAGCATTATAACGTTACACATATTAGAATTGTGGGCTCTCTCTCTGCTCTCCTTTGCAATTAATCTCTAACAAGAGACATTGACGCGTGGCCGTGTACAGCTAGTAACTAATAAAACTCTTCCAGGCGTGGAAGTATTGCAATACGCAAATCGGAGGAAGGAAACTTAGGGTTTAAGGCCCCGTCGACTGCGTGGTCATTAGAGGCGCAACTTACGCCCGGAATTTTGGGTAAGAATGTGGTAGGAAATAGGTCGAACCATTTGAAAGGAACCATCCCGGCATTTGCCAGGAGTGATTTAGGAAAATCACGGAAAACCTGAATCTGGATGGCCGGAGGTGGATTTGAACCATCGTCCTCCCGAATGCGAGTCCAGTGTCTTACCACTGCGCCACTTCGCTGGGTAAAGCAAATCGGGATCACGGCATTCTTATGGCAGTGTGTCTCTGCTCAAGACTAATACGAAATGTAATTCTTTCGAATACTGCTCAGTAGTCGGTAGGTAAGGATCAAGAAGCGCCGCATGGCCGTGAGCAGAGAGGCTGCGTGTTTACGGGTCGCTGTATGGACCGCGCGGAGGCTAGGCGTCGGTTCTCAGGCGGCGTCGACGGCAGGTAGCGGCGAAAGCAGGCTGGCCGCTGGGCGCTCTTGTTACGGCGCTATCGATACCTCGCGGCTCGGGTGACGCGTCTGGAATTACAGAGCCGCGCCGCCCCTCACCCCAATTACGCGTTATTAACCTCGCCGGCGGCGGTGAATTATAGCCGGCTCGTCCCCACTGTTGCTCGCGACAACAGGCTTCACCCTGCTACCGATCCTCTAGGGTCGCCGAAAGACGACGCACCACCAAGGAATTACCCAACTCGGGCCGAGATCTGTAGATGTATACATGTACAGACAAACAAGTTACTACGACTTCAGTTTATTGAAGAGAAAGAGATTCATAAAACTGCCCGAGGCAATAACGCCTTGGTCCACCTCTATTATGGAACAAGTTACACGGTTCGATCGATTGATTTTTGGCCGGCCGCGGTGGCCGAGGGGACTGAGACGCTCCAGTCACGGTCTGCACGGCCACTACGGTCGGGGGTTCGAATCCCCCCTCGGGCATGGATATTTGTGCCGCCCTAGTTCGTAAGTAGTTCATAAGTAGTTTGTAAGTTTAGGGACTGATGACCTCGTAGTTAAGTCCCATAAGCTGTACAAACATTTGATTTTGATTGATTTTCGGCGTGTCCTACTGATGGATACAGGGTAAATTCAAGTCCAAATGAAGCGTTATTTCGTCAAAATCCGTACCCTCAATCCAACCAATGTTCTCAGTCGAGAGAGATATGGCGATCTTGCTGAACGTACCGTAATGCATGTATAAACACTACAACTCTCTCCATGAACGGTCGGGCATTATCTTGGTGAAATATAAGCCCGGGATGCAGAATGAAACTTTTCACTTTGCAGCGGAGTGTGCGCTGATATGAAACTTCCTGGGAGATTAAAATTGTGAGCCGGAACCGGGACCCGAACCTGGTACCTTTGCCTTTCGCTGGCAAGCTGTCTACCGACTGAGCTATCCCCACACGACTCACGATGCCGCCACACAACTTTACTTCCGCCAGTACCTCGCCTCCTACTTTCCAAACTTCACAGGAGCTCTCCTGCGAAACATGCAAGACTAGCACTCCTGGAAGAAAGGATATGGTGGAGAGCTTGTGTGAAGTTTGAAAAGTAGGAGGCGAGGTACTGGCGGAAGTAAAGTTGTGAGGCGGCATCGAAAGTCGTGTGGGGATAGCTCAGCCAGTAGAGCACTTGCCCGCGAAAGGCAAAGGTCGCAGGTTCGAGTCCCGGTTCCGGCACACAATTTTTTTCTGCCAGGAAGTTTCAAGCCCAGGATGGTTTGCCATAAACAGCAACGAAACGAGGTGTACAACGGCGTGTCGGTGTGACGTGAGGGTCCCACACATTATGACGAAAGAGTTCAGCTATGAAATGAAATGGTATCGCAGACCACCAGTCCGGTGTGGCGACACGCACGTTGGTATAGCAGCGCTATCCCAGGAGTGTTGAAACTTTTCATCGCTGCTAATCGGAGCTTAATTCGGAAGATAGTCTACCTCCAGTCTGTGCGACTCCAGGCCGAATCTGCCGGACACAACTGCAAAAGGACGTGATGGTCTGCATTCGGCGTAATGGGCTTACTATTAATTTTCCTTGCGGTCATTTAAAGAAACTTCTGAATGTCAGATGCATGGCAATCCTGAATCAAGGGCCCTGAATGTCTCGCTAACGAATGTCCGCTGCTATTACAATGTCGAGCCGTTCGTCAATTACTGGAACCAGCTTTTCTTGGTTCCACTACATGATGTTCATTTATATCAATAATGTAAGATACATTAGTAGCTATCTCAGGCTTTGCGCAGATGGTGGTCTTATACATAATGAGATACTAAAAGAAATACTAATTATCAGAAACCCTTTAAATGTTTAAAAAAATAAAATTTACTTTCTGATGTAACTGAGAAACTTTCATACGACGAATACATGGTCAATGAATCACAACTGGAATTAGTGAACTCATATAAACACCTCATACGAACGTGTCTGCAGAAATAGTAATTAGAATGAGGATGAGGTTGTAGGTTCTCTTACAGCTGAAGCAGTTGGTAGACTTCGATTATTTGAGATTATTAGAGAGAGAGAGAGAGAGAGAGAGAGAGAGAGAGAGAGAAGAAGAAGAAGAAGAAGAAGTTCAAGAATCATTATTATTAGCGTCGGTAAAGTAAAAGGTAAACCTAAATTTTAACCGGAGGACCAGGAAGACGGACCCACTCGCATCCGAATGACTGACGAGTTAATATTCAAAATAAACATTCACAACGAATTATGATTGACGTTTTCACGTAAAATACGAGAAGGCCATGCACAAACTATGAGTGCCGACCGACCGAGAATCGTTGGCATCTGTGTTTCCCCTCTCGCCTTGGCGAGTGTAACGTCAGGCATCCTGGCAAGGGTGATGTCCCGGTGAAGTTGTTACATCGCGTACTGTCAGGCAAGAAAAGACTACTCACGTATATCGATGTGACCGCGGGAGGGCAGAGTGTACGTAATACGAGTTCCTAACATACAGCAAAAGGCCGTGCATTACGAACACAACCACGTTAATGAAATCTGATTGGCCGTAATATAATTAAATAGCAGTACTGAAATGTCAACACACCAGCTTTACAGTGTAAAGTAACAGCATTTTATATGAAGTGTTAACATGGAAGTTAGAAATTATGCTACAATGACAAGTAGGAAACGAATGTGTAAAGAACAAAATATTTGGGAAAAAGATAACAAATGTATATCCTAACCATGAATACTTCTGTTTTTATGCAGTCCAGCGGGGAGAAATGCAGAAAGATGTTTGACCACACGAAGATGGAAAAAAGGACGAAACCTCTGGTGGAATAAATTAAACACATTCTCAACTGTGACTGGTAGCGCAAATTATTGCGTACTCGGCGCATACGGCCTGTAGACAGACATTGCAAAGTGTTCATCAGGTGTGCGCATGTACATTTACATTTACTCTGCAAATCACATTTAAGTCAGAGTCAGAACTCCAGGTAAAGGTCTGCGATTCCGGACCAAGTGCCGTACGACGCGGAACAATGCCTCGAGACGTGCTCACGGATCGACACGTAGAATTATTACGGACCGCAATGGAACTTTGAAGTCTTCATCTGTCTCTTGGTACACCAACAACGCTATAGTTGAATACTCATGTATTTGTAATTTAACGTGTGTTTTTAAAGTCGTGCAATCTTTCTGTCAGAGAATACCTTCGCCGCCTTACCAAATAACATCCCTCAAATACTGGCGCAATCGGTAATTTTTGCCACAACAAGAGACGACTGTATTCTCCAGCACCCGGTCGAGAGTAACAACCGTGATTAGACATTTCTGGACGCACAGTGACATTTAAATGGCCTTTCGTCGCGCGCTTCAAACTCGAATGGAACGGAATGCCACTGACTTCAGGACGATTTCAAAAGCTGAGATGTAGATGCGCCGTCCCTCTCCGTTGTTACGGGCAGCCCAGCGGCTTCCTCCATTTGTTTTGTTGGAGTTAGGCGCCGTCGGTCGGCAGGCAATTCTGGCCGCCCTGTAATCCCGCGGTAAGTACACGGCGCTGCCGGAGCCCGGGGTCGCGGCAGCTCGCGGTGCGGCGCGCCGTGACGTCCTTGTACGCCTGGGTCAATGACGTCACTCCCACAACGAGGCGAGGCGAGCACGGCCGGCCGCAATCGCGGGCGCCGCCACCCGTCTCCGCTACACGGCAAACATGGGGCTCTGTTCTCACAAATTCAAATGTTCAAATGTTTGTACAGCTTATGGGACTTAACTACGGGGTCATCAGTCCCTAAACTTACAAACTACTTACGAACTACCTTATACTAAGGACGACACAACTATCCATGCCCGAGGGGGGATTCGAACCCATCTACATCTACATAGATACTCTGCAAATCACATTTAAGTGCCTGGCAGAGGGTTTATTAACCACTTCTATAACTTTTCTCTACCGTTCCAGTCTCTAATACCGCGCGGGAAGAAAGAACACCTAAATCGTTCCGTTTTCGATCTGATTTCTCTTATTTTATTGGGATGCTCATGTCTACCTAAGTAGGTGGGTGCTAGCAAAATATTTTCACATTCAGAACTAAAAGTCGGTGATTGAAACTTCGCAAACAGATCACGCCGCAATGAATAACGTCTCTTTTAATGATTTCCACCCCAATTCGTGCAACATTTCCGTGACGCTTTCCCCCCCGTAACGTGATAGAACAAAACGATCTGCCCTCATCTGAACCTTCTCAATATCTTTCGTCAGTCCCACCTGGTGAGGGTCCCACAAGGGGCAACAGTACACAAGGAGAGGACGCACAAGTGTGATGTAGGCAGTCTCTTTGGTGGAGCTGGTGCATCTTCGAAGCGTTCTACCAATGAAACGTAACCTTTGGTTCGTCTTCCCCACAATATTTTCTGTGTGTTCTCTCTAGTCTAGGTTGTTCGTAATTGTAACTCCTAGGTATTTGGTAGAATTTACGACCTTAAGGTGTGACTGATTTATCGCGTAATTGAAGTTCAGTGGATTTCTTTTAGTGGTCATGTGTATTACTTCACACTTTTCTTTATTTAGTGTCAATTGCCAATTTTCGCACCAAGTAGAAATTTTGTCTAAATCGCTTTGCAGTTGCTTTTGATCCTCTGTTGACTTCACTAACCCCCGACCGTAGTGGCCGTGCAGACCGTGACTGGAGCGCCTCAGTCCCCTCGGCCACCGCGGCCGGCTCTGTTCTCACAGCACAGACAGTATGATCACTTCTACGGGAAAGTAACCTAACGAAAACTGTAGGCCTGGCCAAGCGTGAACTAGCCCACGGCCCAATACAAAACAATACAGTTTTTTTGACATGGAGTTGTCTGTGCTCTGAGGGCCAAAAAAGACAAAAAAATCGAACTGACGTGTTTTACGGCCCACTTTAGATTTATAGTTTTATAAGTTTTTGGCTCGGTTGCACAGTGGTAGAGTGCCAGATTACAAATCCAAAGGTCGCGGGTTCGATCCCCGCCAGGTCCTAGGATTTTTCTCTGTCACTTTCCACTTCTTTCACCTCTGGCAGTATTGCTCATGTGAAAATACCGAGTAGCACCGTGGTTCGGAACCCACGTTAAACTGTAGGTCCCCCTATCACTGGCTGGTTAAGTCTGTTCGAAGGTCGGAGGAAGGCAATGGCATAGCACCTCCAAACAGGACCATGCCTAGTAAAGCACTGTGGTGTTCACACGAATCTTCGGATTGTTGACTGCTTTACCTTCAAGTTTTTGCAAACATTTTGGACCAAAATAATAAAAATTTAATAAGTGTCTCAAACCCTTTTAGGAAAAAAAAAAAATATGAAGTAGTGGCGGGTTCCGAACCACTGACCTTCAGCGTCACAGTCCAACACATTGCCCACTACGCTACAACTATTATAAGTTACGTTCTTTAATCTCATGCTATTAATGGCCGTTGTTAACTGATGCTAATATGGCATTTGTGGACACTAGACTATCATTTATCGTACAAAGAACGACGCGTTTTTGTTAATTCATCAGTGCGCCATTGCTTTGAAATGACAACGTGTAAGTTACAAGAAGAAAATCATCAAATACGCAACGGAAGATGGCGTATACCATAGACAGTTCTGGGCGAGAAATGTCACGTGACATCTGCTAACGACTGGTTTTCGTTAATTCAATGGAGGGTGTCAAAACTCCGTTATTTTGCAAATATCTCTCAAACGGTACGAGATATTAAAAAAACATAAGAGACAAAGTAGTAGAGAATTTTCTCCTCTACAAATTCGGTTATTCAATTTTCGTGTCAGATGAATGGTGAAGCCGTTATTTTCATTTAAATTTCGAGCTGTCAAAAGACGATCGCAAAGGCCCACTTTTAGTGTTACTACCGTAACCTAAAGTGGGCCAAAATGAGCTATCGAAAAGAGTGTCCGAAATGACGTCTCGATTACTTGACTGGAAACCGAAAATGTTCAAATGTTTTTAATCCTAAAGGGCTCAAAGACTTAGGTTATCAGTCCCTACATCTACAAACTACTTAAAGTAAGGACAACAAATACATTTATGCCCGAAGGAGGATTCAAACCTCTGACGGGGAACGGCCGAGCGCACCGCAGCACGGCGCCTTGGTGCGCTCGGCTATTCCGCCGCGGCCTGGAAACCAATAAATCGCTGCCGACTTAACCCTTTCATTCCCACATTGTGAATTCAGCTTTGGAAAAATTAAAATTCAGTGTTTTCTGTGTTAATACAGTGCATTATAACATCAAAATGTGTTTTTTTTTTTCATGCATAGCACAGATGTTTGTATCGAGGTATTTTATTACTTGCGACGTTACTTTGTTGATGGATAACACTGTCAGATCAATAATCCTAGCATAATCTTCATCACAACACCAAAGACACGACAATTCACTGCTGAAATAAAACAACATAAACCACACTCGAGCTCCTGGTCACAGTCACGTGCAAATGGCAACGTAACACAACCTCGAAAGACTGACAAATTAATGCCTCAGACGAGTCTACACGCCGTAACAAGCAGCAAAATGTCGTACTACAACCATGTTGTTCATCAACAACAATGCAACTTTATGGATTAATACAAAAAATTACGGTATAAATCAGCTTTTAATACGTTGTTGTCTAAGAGCAACACTAGAAATGAAAGGGTTAAGAATTCACTGTATCTATAGCAACGCGTATCGTTTCGCTTGTCTGCACGACTCCGCCCATTCTTCGAATTAAACGTAATGGCTAACAGTGAAAAGGCTTGTATATTCTAAGTGATGAGTAAAAATCAATATCATCTGATAATTAAAATGGTGACTTTTGTACTCATTAAGAGATCTAGCCTTATGTAAAGCTTAGCACTGTATCATAAGTACTAAACTAGGATCCTTAAGTTTGCTTTAAGCTGACGGAGCTGGAATGCGTAAACTTCTGCATTCATTACTACAAAATAACACATACATACTTCCAACAAACTTCACATTTAATTTGAAACCTTTACGATACTTTCTTCCGCCGAGACCTCAGACACACTGCAGAGATAATTTTGCACCTCTATGATTGGATCCAGCGTACCTTTTGAGTTGAGCGTCACCAAGAAAAGTGCCGTAGCCATCTCCGCTACGGATACGGGTAATATATTTACATATTGTACAAATTAATTCGAAATGTATCAAAGCTTGGATGGAAGTCATTGGCTGAATTCTTGTTTGCATTTACAAATTTTATCTCTTATTTATACAGTTCTCAATGGTATCTGTCAACCAGTAGGAATTTTAAAGTGATAACATATGTCTTGAATACAACGAGGTGATAAAAGTCAGAGACAGCGATGTGCAAATGCCAGTAGCATTGGGTTCATAACGTATAAAAGGCGGTGCATTAGCAGAGCTGAGATTTGTAATCCTGGCATTAACGTAAAAAAGGTTTCCGTCGTCATTGTGGACCAGTGACGAGAATTTTTGACCGCAGAATGGTAGTTGAAGCTAGGAGCATGGGGCATTCCATTTCGGAAATCGTTAGGGAATTCAGCATTCCGAGATCCACATTGTCAAGTGTGCTGCAAAAAAAAAATTTCAGGCATTACCTCCCACCAGCGACAACGCAGTGACTGAAGACCTGCATATAATGACCCAGAGCATCGGATTTTCCGCACTCAGTGCAACTCTGCGTGATATACCCGCGTAACTGTATTTGAGACGTACGGGCAACTTAGTCAGGACAATGCGGCACAGTTTGCCTTTGCTTACAACACAATATCACTTGCAGCGCGTCTCCTGGGCTTATGATCGTATCGGTTTGACGGTACATGACTGGAGAACCGCGCAGCTACGTCAAACGAGTCTGCATGTCAGCTGGTAAGAGCTGTGGGTAGGATTCGAGCGTGGTGTAGACTTCACGAACCCATAGACACTAGTCATGAAATATGCACTGAGCAGGCTGGTGCTGGCGTCAAAATTGTGTAGCCTGTTTCTAAATGGTACCGATTAGGTTGTCTTGCATTAATGAATCCTTCAGTAATTAGAAAGAGGAGATTGGAGACTATTCCCAAAGAACGATGGAGTTTTGTGGATGACAAATGTTCAAAAAGTTTATAAATATATGGGGCTCAACTGCTTGGTTATTTGTTCCTAGCTCCCAAAATACTTAAACTAAGCTAAGGACAACACATACAGCCATGCCCGAGGGAGGAGTCGAACCCCCGACGGCGAACGTCTGCGCGCACCGCAGCACGGCGCTCTAGTGCGCACTACTAATCCGACGCGGCTTTGTGGATGACAGTTCGCCATGTAAAGAAACTGACAAGATTGTTCGCGATTGGTTTTAAGAACACCATGCACAATTCCAGCAAACGATGTCGTCACCCATATCGCCGACAGAAGTCTCTTCCCTTTTTTTCCGTGTCTACTTTAACGACCCACTAACTAATGGCTTAAGACGTGCCTTCGTGTAGCCTCTTAGCCTCTGTCACAGGCACTGGATCACCACCACCTAGATTCAAGGTCTTACAACAGCCTGCGTGACGTTGCACCGACCAGGCCGCGACCGCCAGCTGACTGGCTGGCCGCTACGAGGCAGTGGGCTGTGCGCCAGCGGCCAGCCAGTCAGCTGGCGGTCGCGGCCCGGCAACGCCGTCTAGATACAAGGCCTGCCAACAAGTCCGTGTCACGTTACACCGATAGGATGCCGTCGCTAGCTGAGTGGCTGGCCGCTGAGGCACAGCCCACTGCCTCGTAGCGCCATCCAGTGAGCTTGCGACCGCTGCCTGTCGCTGTGACGTGACACGGACTTGTTGGCAGGCCTTGTATCTAGACGGCGTTGGGTCTGGTCCGTGTGATGTCACGTGGGCTCTTGGGAGGGTTCATGTATCCAGATTGTATTGGTTGGATCCTGACGATGTTACCCCATAACGCCCTTGCCCGTCAGCGGAGAATTATCTGTTTTTTTTTTTTTCTTCCATTTTTTCCTTCCTTTTTTTTTCTTTTTCTTTTCTCCAGCAACAGTTTTAGAAATATCAGAAATTAGCCCTTTTTGGAAATACAAACGTAAAAAAACTATACTAATTAATGGGTAAAAAAGAGACAGTTTGAGAGAGTTGTGTCCCTTCGTCATTATTGTGCTTGGCGGTGAGTTCTTCGGTATTTATCATCGAGTCACTGACTACCGGCCACAATTATGCATAACATTTTCATCTACTTATAGTGACAGATTAGTAAGTAACTGTACTGTTGTTCTAATTGCTTTTGTATGCATTAGTTATGTTATATTTCAGAATTGTTCATGTGTGTATTTCATTGTGATGTTGTCCATTCTTTTTATTGTCTCATTCCTGTCCGTATTCGCCTTTCGCCATTTCGTCGATAGTTCCTACCCTGCGAAACCAGTCACCATTATTTTAGCTGTGATTCGAATCTGTTAGTGCGCCGGTGAAATTGAAATTCAAATTATTGTAAATCTATGGGACCAAACTACTTAGACTAACCTATGGACAAGACACACACAAACACACAAACAAACAAACAAACACACACACACACACACACACACACACACACACACACACACACACACCCGAGGGAGGACTCTAACCTCCGGCGGGAACGACCACGCAGCCCCCAACATGGCGCCTACGACCGAGCGGCTATTCTCTGGCAGCTGAGTCGGTTACCGTTAGTACGTAAGGAAATTGAGTAAATGATGGAATTAATTAATTTTATCTAACAATTATGAGACACAATCGGGAGGTAAGTTCGAGCACAAAATCGTGCAGCGGCAACACTTCGTAATGTTGTCTGTAGCGACGGCATGGCTCAGTATTCCATCCAACAACTTCTTAAGTCCTGCCATACTTCGCTTTAGAAACACATCACGACGTATCCTATTACTTCTGTCACCTAAGCGTGTATCTTCAATTAACGCCTGTAATGCAGGAACAGAACGTCGATTTCGAATGCTAATGAGCGGCACTGCAATACGTAAACGTTACTGTCGGCAGTATGCCACTGCGCCATTACTGCAAACATTACGGCAGTCGGCAGTACATTATTGGTAGTAGTAGCAGAGCGGGGGAGGCACAATGGAAGCGTGACAAATGCAACACGGCCAGCGGTTACGTCACGGGCCGCGTGCTTCCGGGCGCATGCGCAGATAGCCTTGGCGCCAGCAGGCAGGTGTCGTGTCGTGACGTCACGCACCGTGTGCCGCTGTAAACAGCCCGGCCGGGCCCAGCTTACGTAAATCACAGCAACGCTGTAGAGTAGGGCACTACCTCGCTCTACTACACGTACGTAAAGGCAAACGCAACCGGCATTGTCGTGTTCCTCTTAGAGAAATAGAATTTAAAAAACAGCAGAACAAAATTAGCTGACTGAACATTTGAGCAAAGAATCGAGATTTAAACCGTAGATAATTCTTTAAGCTTAACAGTCGACACCCTTTAACTTTAAGCTTCCTACGCTTCTAAATAGTTACGCTATTGTTTGTTTAACCCTACAAGAAAGTGAGCAAACTGCTTCACAATCACAAATTTTTTAAAGATGCAGTAACTGTGGTCAGTGGCCAGACGAGGGATGAGATAGGGAAACAGACACTTTCTTAAAAGCTTCGTAAAAGAAGCAAAGTGAGTGAGTGCGAAACGAAAAGATAAAGATAGCTGTTTGTCAGAAGATGGAACCATTTTCTTCACTTTCAAAGAGATATTTGCGAGACATCATTTCAGAATAAATTTTACGAATTCCAGAGAAGGAAATGTTCTGATTTTGTTACTAGATTTTTTGTCTTTTTTTATGTATCATGGCATTTTTTCTCCTCCAAGTGCAAGGTACCATATGTCAGTAGTTCACCAAACAAAAGCAGTCAAAAACTTCTTTTCTTGAACGTGCACTGCTAGAAAACTAGGTCTCACGTGCTGAGACTGATTAAATGACAATATATGATCTTTAAGCGTTATCTCATCTATATCGACTATCTCCGGGGATCAAATCTGTTTAATTTCGAACAATATCTCACAATAATTAAATGTTCAAATGTTTGTATAGCTTATGGGACTTAACTACGGGGTCATCAGTCCCTAAACTTAAAAACTACTTATGAACTACTTACGAACTAGGACGGCACAAATATCCATGCCCGAGGGGGGATTCGAACCCCCGACCGTAGTGGCCGTGCAGACCGTGACTGGAGCACAATAATTACAACAGTAATCATCACCTGTAGCTTTCATGAATTTCCTTTGGAGCAGATGAATCTAAAAGTTTTCTTGTCGACTTGTGGTGTGATACCACGAAATGAGATATTAGCTGCAGAATGAAGTAAAAAATGACGCGTGTAAAACCACGTGTCACATCCGAACGTGGAAGAATCGAATCGCACCCGTAGCTACGCCTGTTGCGCGTCTGAACGACTACCAGCACGACTGACAAGCGTTGCGGGTTGCGTGCATAGTTTTACAGTGGATATTAGATTGCTGTCTTACGAGTTACGGCATAGTTTTGCCATTAAACCGCTCTTCTTCTGGTGTATAACTTTGCAGTTCTGCATCCTTATTTGAAGGTGTCAGAGTATGTGCACATATATAGAATTACTGATAGATTTTCGTTGCATAGTTATAAACTGCAACATTATATGGTGTCGATGGCTTGCTTATATTAGTATGGATAAAATATCAACGCTCTACGCCCTGTCGATGATGATGTATTACAGTTGTAACAAATCCCGACTTGTAGTATCTTTTGCGGTGCCACGTAACCACAGTGAAATGGCATTTTTATGACTTTCTATATAATTTGAGGATAATGCAAATCGTGCGCAACCACATGATTATACCCTCGCTCGACTACACTAACGTTTTCCATGGTTCTCAAGTAAAAGGCTTAAGTCAAACTGCCACGGATATGCACTGAAGACAGTAGACGGACTCTTTGAGAAAATCCAACTGATAAACTAGCGACAGATAGATGTAGAAGATGGCTCATGAACTACTTATCGACTGATATCTAAAGCTGAGTGGGCTCTAGTTTAGAGCTTCCCATCGGGAATCGAACCAGAAACTTTGAGATAGGAGTCGGCGATAAACTGGAGTAGCTATTACGAAACTTCTGTACTTTATGTGACAGCCTATATTAAACACACAAGTAAAATTAATTGTATGTGACATAGCCTGATGTTTATAAAATCAGTTTCAGTGTGGCAAGGCGTCCATCGGCCGCTCGTTTCGCACTGATCAAGACATATGCATGAAACATATTTGCATGGCAAGGCTACAACACCCTGAATGAGGGGTGGTATCAGAACACTGTTTAACAGACACACAATCTATGGATACCCTGATAGTTGCTAGTACCTACGATTAAAGAGGCAATTACAAATAGGTATAATTAATAGAGATTAGTCTTTTCCTCTTTGAAGGACGTGGAACCCTGTACCATCCGGCGTCAAACCTTAACGATCTGTGATGTGACCAGCACAAGTATATGATGACAAACTATGAGATGCACGGATGCCAGTATGCCCTAACAGGGCGGCACCACCTGCCCACACTTGGAGGACGCAACTAAATATGGCGAACAGGAAGATCGCGGAAATAATAATTTTCATATTTCGAACTGGCAACATGCTCTAAGAAATTACGAAAAATCCCGTTGTTTGAATAGGACCTAGACGTGTTCGCTAGTACTTATTGGGTTTGGCGTTCAGTTTAAGAAAGTGTCTATGTACGGAAATTATTCCACCTTCTGATCTCATTATCTCGATGTATCCATTCACTTTTCCGACGATTTGATGCCCGATTGACAGTGAAGAGAGGAGATAATGGTCTTGTCAAAGATGGCGATAAGAAACACGTTGTGGCACTAAGTACTTCGGTAAAAAAAAAAATTCAGAAATGTTCTGAGATAGAAGAGATGCTCTTCCCCTTCCCGCCCCCTAAAAAAAATGTTCAAATGTTTGTAAATCTATCGAACCAAACCGCGTGGTCATCAGTCCGTAGCTTACAAGCTACTTAAACTAGGGTAAACTAACCTAAGGACAAACACACACAGCCATGCCCCAGGGAGGACTCAAACCTCCGACGGCGAGCAACCGCGCGCTCCGCAGCGAGACGCTTTAGACCGCTCGGCTACTTCACCGCGGCCCCGCCTCCACCATTCCACCTTTATCCGAGATCCAAAACTGACTTCTCCGGAATGGAAATCGATTGATTCCCTGCTATAAAAGAAGTAAAATTAAACGGAGCTCAAGATTTCAAGGTTTGATTACGTAACGATAGGGAAGAGAGAGAGAGAGAGAGAGGGGGGGGGGGTGTTTGGGTCTAACAGTGCGGGCAGATGTATGTAAATAAGCAAGTCCTTGGTGACGACTGGCGTTCCCTAGGCGCACCGAGTCAAGGTGGACTGCATTGGGCTAGAGGTGACCTCGGCCAGGGTCTTCCCTTGGCGCTTAAGTGCTTCCTGCTGCTCAGTCGTCATGTCCACTTGAGATCGTCACAAAAAGGCTAATGCTCAATTCGACCTTGGATTGTTCATCCATAATACACGTGCTGCGGCAACTGTTGACATAAGTGCTCATCGCTGACGTCATATGAAGCGACGCAGTACTGAAGCATTCGAATGCTGTAGTAACGCGGTTTGAAACCTTTTATGGCCATTGTTCCGAGAACAAAACTACTTTTCTTTGAATGCAGTACTAAGACAAAAATGTTCAAATGTTTGTAGAGTTCATGGGTCTTAACTAAACTTACAAACTACTTACGAACTAGCTAATACTAAGGACGGCACAAATATCCATGCGCGATGGGGGATTCGAACCCCCGACCGTAGTGGCCGTGCAGACCGTGACTGGAGTGCCTCAGTCCCCTCGGCCACTGCGGCCGGCGTACTAAGACAACTACTTCTCTATTTGTAATGCTTTGACTCTATCGAGACTCTTACATGTCATTTGCGAAAAGAAAACGAATTCTGCTTGACGAATTGTGCCACGGCGGGCTAGTCGTGCGCAGTGAGGCGCCGTGCTGCGAAAGTTCGAGTCCTCTCTCGGGCATGGGTGTATGTGTCGTTCTTAGGTTAGTTTAACTTAGTTTGTAAGTAGTTTGTAAGTAGTTTGTAAGCTAGGGGCTAATAACCCAGTAGTTAAGTCTCATAGATAAACATTTGATGAATGCTAAGTGAAAGGACGTCCAGAGATATAAGGAATAGGAGGAGGTGATCGATAACAATCTTATTGGATTATCTCAATGAGTTTCTCCCAAGTGACTGAAATTCTCTCTCCTTTCATCACTGAATTCAAAAAATGTATTCGCAATTGAAAAATGTTAATCAGTATCAGCTGTGTGATTTGAGGGTGACATGTGAAAATTTTGTGCCGCACCGGTACTCGAACCCGGACTTCCCGCGTTTCGCGATCTGTTGCGCTATCGTTATGCTACCTATGCAGCTTCCCAGACGTACCCAAACTTCCATATGCTACACACTGCCTGCTGCCTGTGAGTGCTCGTACATTCTGTGGTAATTCCCGGACAGGAGGTGTGAGTTAATAGCCGTAATATACTTTAAAAAAATGCATAGTCAACCATCAGCTGTTCATTGTATTTAAATCTTTCCCGGTTTCGGGTATTATCCATCTTCAGAAGAGTCTGTAAAATTTTACAATCATGAATTATAGACAAGTTACAATGAAATATGACCTAACCGAGTACGGCCATCCAGAAGATACAAAATTAAACAGGCTGACTGATAACTACATAATTGATCTGATAAACTTAACAGAGATTGAAGTTATCAGATCAATTATATAGTTATCAATCAGACTGTTTAATTTTGTAAGTATCTTCTGGATGACACTATTATGTTATGTCATATTTCATTGTAACTTGTGTATAATTCGTGATTGTAAAATTTTACAGACTCTTCTGAAGATGGATAATACCCGAAACCGGGAAAGATTTAAATACAATGAACAGCTGATGGCTGACTATGAATTAAAAAATTTACTAAATTTGTTGCATGCCTTGCTGTGGCAGATTTAAATACGGTGTGCAGTGTCCGTGTTTATCGACAGAATTACGCAACGTTTGTTTATTTCTATTGATAACACGGACGCAACATATTGTATAGTTTGAATTATTAAGCACAAATTTTTGCATTCTCTTGCTAAGTGTGATTTAAAGCATTTTTATGTGACGCCTTCTATTTTTGGACAAAAGCCGGGCGCTATCGATTCGGGACCAGGGCGCATCCCTGAATCCCGGAAGCGGCGCCTAAACCTCGTGGCTGGTCGGATGAGTGAAAACTTTTAATACTTGCTGAGCGAATTTATAAACACCATCATCTGTACAGCCAGGTGGGTACTGCGTAGGGCCTTTGCTATGAGGTAGTACTTTCCAGCCAGTGGGTCGAGACCCTCAGGGCGGTCGCCGTCACAGGAGGAAGTACTTGCTGCGTGATACTATCATCCAAGTGCACTTCTGAATATTAGGGGTAAAATCTAACCGGGGTTGGAACTTAAATGGCTTTCGCCCTATTTGCACGATGTATAAAAAGTAAAACTGTCAGCAGAATACGGATCATCAGCTAAAATATCTGACATTTCAGAAGTAAATACTGGTGGCTATAACGGCAGCGGCCAATGCGAAGCCGGGCCAGAACAATCTCCTCTCGGAGAGAGGGTCGAGATGACGTTGACCAAAGATCAAGCACAGGTTTAATGGCTCTCAATTTGTTCCGTGACAGGGATGACCAAAGTAGAAACCAACGTCAGATGATACGCCGGGAGACGCCAGCACGAATGTCATCAGAGGTAGAAGATAAGGGAGACAGCCGAGGGAGGAGAAGCGGCAAGATTCAAGCAGATTTGAGATTCAAATGTCTCGCGTGTGGCGCGCGCAGCGCAGCAGATGTCGCTCACTTAGGACAGGCCCGTAACCATAGATGCGTTAGACGTTTGTCGCTTGAAGCTGACGCGCGTTGTCGCTCGGTTTTGTCGATCACGTAGGACACGGCCTAATGGTAGGTCGTCCAAGACGCGGCTGTTAACTGCGACTGCGTCTCTCGCCCCCCCCCCCCCCTCCATTTTCCGGCTGTGGCGAACGGCGGCGAGGCGACTCGGGAAATTCATGACGAAAATTAAATTTTCCATTTTCTTGCTGTAAAAAATACTGCATGTCAAGGAAGCAAAGCTACATCAGTTCCCATATTAAGTTTTACGTTATTCTCGTTTTCCTTTAAAAAATTAAAAAGCTCTACTTTCGGTTGTGCGTGTCTTTTTTTTTTTTTTCATTCCTTATCTCTGTCGAGTTAGAGGAAACTAACGCGCGAAAAAAAACTTTTTGGATATCTTGTAACTTCATACCCCAGCTTGATAACGAAGTGTATTTTCTCTATCCTGAGCATGCCTTTTCATGTCCTCATAAGAACGGCAACCCACATCCACTTGAATCTGCTTACTAAACGCGTCTCTTTGTCTCCCTCTGCGATTTTTACCCCACACACTTCCCTCCAATGCTAAATTCACAATTCCTCGATGTCTAATAATGTGTCCTACCAAGCGATCCCTTCTTTTAGTCAGGGTATGCCAAAAATTCGTTTTCTCCCCAATTGTGTTCAATACCGCCTCATTAGTTACCTGATCCACCCACCTAAACCTCAGCATTCTCGCGTAACACCACATTTCAAAAGCATCTATTCTCTTCCTGTCCGCACTGCTTATCGTCCATGTTTCACTCCCATACAAGGCAACACTCCACTCAAATGCCTTGAGAAAAGACTTCCATAGTTATTAAGGTACTTAATTTTTAAGCAACCTGTTGCATTAAACTTTAAGTGTTTATATCGAAAAATGTAGTCGCTGGCTACTTTGCGTGTGGTTCATTTTAGGTCATACATCGTTGCGGATGAAATGAAGCTAATAATTCCACGGCTGGTAAAGGCAGTAAAGGCAGTCGCAGTTAACAGTCGCGTCTTGGACCACCTGCCCTGAGACGAGTTGGCTCGCCATCCTACCTACGTACGTACATCCGACCCGCAAGACACGAAAGGTTGCCCGTGCCCGCCCTGAGCGTCAAGAAGCTGCCGTGTTGAAGATGCAAGTGCACGAAGCACGCTGGGCTGGTAGCGTGCGGCAGTAGCCAGCAGCCACAGGCAGTAGTCGGCGGCTCAACAGCTGGCGTGCGACCGGTCGATGCCCCGGCGGGCCGCGGCGCGGCGCCACGGTCAGAGGTACGCACGGCACAGCACAGCACCGGCCCACCAGGCCTTCACTCATATCGCGCCGCCGATACCGATACAGCCTGCCCCATTGTGCGCTGCCGCAGCGGCTATTTATGCCGGAGCCTCGGCCCGCGGCTGGCTCCCAGTCTACTGTGCTATGTGCATCTAGGCGCAGCAGAAAAGCTGTGGGAAAACAACCGCCTATCTTCAGCTGCAGTCTTACCGTACCCGCTACACTGCTTCGCTTGCTGTCCCAAGAAAGATTGGAGATTTGAAGATAACATTACTTCCATCGCTGCTTACCAGTGCTTTTAGTCCTTTCGGCTGGTTTCGAGAGGTATTTTCCCCTGTATCATATCCAGTGGCGTCTGGTGCTTCAAATGATGGAGGGTACACCTTTGAGTACCGGGTCTTTAAAACGCGCCAATCCCCCTCTCCCTCCACACCGTTCGTCACGGCAATGTTTCGGCGCTCGTCCAAAGAGACAATTTGGCCCACCACTGCCAGTGGCACTGGGAAAAACCGCCCCGGTTTGCACCCCCCCCCCCGCCCCCCGCCTCCGTCCTCTTTAGATATATTTTCGTTAAATAATTTGCTAAATGCCTTCCTCGGCTTGTTTGCGCTTTCATCAAATGTTCAAATGTTTGTAAAGTCTATGGGACTTCACTACGGGGTCACCAGTCCCTAAACCTACAAACTACTTATGAACTACTTACGAACTAGGACGGCACAAATATCCATGCCCGAGGGGGATTTGAACCCCCGACCGTAGTGGCCGTGCAGACCGTGACTGGAGCGCCTTAGTCTCCTCGGCCACCGCGGCCGGCATGCGCTTGCATCAATTCGAGATGAAGCATTGGCCTACCAAGCTTCTTTATTTCACACTTTTCTTCCAAGCTTAAAGCTGAGTAATTTGTTTCTAAAAGATAGTGAACGTTGTTCATTATTTCATAATTAACACCTAGAACATATGAATATGCACATAGACACTAAAACACAGTAAGTAACTGATTACAATGTTAAGTGACTGAAACAAAATGAACCTGTTACGATGAGCATACAAGCTACCTTCGGGTCACGTGACACTGTAAGCAGCATCCCCTCCTAACCTTACACATGTGTAAAGGCTGCTCTACCATCTTTTCAAACTGTTAAATATTTGTTACAATGAAGACGGTAAAAGTGATTTTCCCTCAAAATCGCGACACATTTGCAAAAATGCCCAAACAAAATGTGGCAAGTAAGAATACGAAAGTCATTGTTGTTCCCATATCTGTTAAAAAGAAGATTCGGTTTAAGAAAATTGCTTGCATTCGGTGTCAAACCTACAACATTTGACGGCGCAGCGCGATGCCGCTAACCGCACGACTACTCTTGCAAGAAGTAGTGCATTATTATTATTATTATTAATGATTGGGTCTTCTAAAGGGTTTTACAGTTGATGCGTCTTTAATTGGCACTTACAAGATATTTGACCGAAAATGACGTTATTGATAAATCTTCAATGCGCCGAAAACAAATATGAAGCTCGGGTGTTGCCTTCATGGAGGATTTGGGCATGCGTATGGCGAGGTGCGCAGTAGCTCTATTTTCTTGCTTCAGGGCCATTCGTGCGTAACCGCCAGAGCTCGAGTAGCCAGGAGCTGGCGTCTCTACCAGCTCCAACGCGAATGTTAAAAGCGGCGTTTCCCCTCACCACTCACTTCTGCGGTAGCGCCGATATGCTGCCTCCAGGGGGTTCAGAAGAGAAATTGAAACTCAGCCGCGCATGCGCATTGCAACGCTGCGACCACTGCCGCCTATATGAAGCAGCCGCGCTACGACGGATATCCGTGCTGTCTCCGCAACGTAAAACTTTTTTCATGCGATAAAAATACTTTGAATGTGCATATAAAATGATCTGATAGAAAAATGATAGTTTAAAAAACTTTGAATTTACTTTTTTTCAATACAAACTTTTTCTGGGGTTCACTGAACAATTCAACACATAGGACGTGTCGCCACTGATTATATCATCAAGAAGAAAATGTTTAAGGAGCGCTCATAGCTCTTAAGTTTCAACTGATATCGTAAATATTACATGAGACTTTTTTAAATAGATTCTTCCGTCACTGGTTGGCAGTACAATTCCATATGTAGGGTTAAACAAACCCGTTTTTGTTCTAATTTTCTATCCACTTCAGACTAGTTTTCTGTTTATTAAGCCATCAGTAAACAACTCACTAGGGTTGACAACAAACGCTAGTGCTTTGATTTTCAAATATGTTCCTCAGGGAGGACTCTAACCTCCGACAGCGAGCAACGGCTCGGTCCGCAGCGAGGCGCCTTAGACCGCTCGGCTACTCCACCGCGGCTATTCTTGTAGACAAAGGGAACATACTTCCACCCTGTAAGTGTCTAACAGACTTGCTACGAGTGTAGCGTTCAGCAAGGACGCTCTGGAGATAGCAATCGCGAATCATTTTTGTAACTGAAATTGTTGGTTTATTCGCATACCTTGCCAGTCAGTATTCATCAGCGAGTTGTATTGTCAACGTATTTTCTTAACACTGCATTTGATTCTTAAAGGAATACGTAAGTTAGTTCCTCTCTGATTAGTTTCCTCGCCAGACAACAAACATGCAGCGTTTCAGACTCGGTGCGATTGGAACGCGTTTTACAGCCTCCTCTCCCAGGTTTATGGATAATTCTCTAACGCCCGGCAGGATAACGCAGTTAGCATTCCAAACGAGCGGCCGCACCACCGTGTCTTATATAACCCGGAGCTTGCTTGCTAGCCTTTATGACCCGTACAAACAATTTCTAGTCGTTGCCCAGTTGCACAATTCCGTATCCTGTGCGGGCCTCACATGTCCACTTTCACCGTGACTCGCATGTACAATCGCGATGCCGAAGCTGTGCAGTTCCCAGGCGCTGATCTAGCTCCTACCCTGCCCGTAAAATCATATGCTGCTGTACAGTGAACACACATCCTCACTAACAACTCCTGTAAACATCATTAACAGGTTGTACTGGCACGTCCGTATGTCATTAGCACGACGCCAAATATATAAAAGTCGCTAACTAATTGACACAGGGAATACGAAAGCGGCTTTTTTCATAGAGTTTCTTTTATTGTCGGACTCTAACTTCGCGTTGTTCAATTTGTCGGCACTTCGTGTACTGCCAATTGATAATCAGATTAATCCGCTTCCAAATGGCTTCTAAGAATGACTAATGCGTTCCGCGGTGACTGGAACTTGTGCTTTAAAGTACACTGCTCGCCGCCGAAGCTGCGACGCCGTGAAGGCCGCATGTAACGACTGTCAATAGGCTGTGACGTGGTGTAGTACAGTAATGGGAATCAGTATGAAGCAGGGATATTCGGAGGGAAATTAAAATCATAATTTGAAATAGTTGTTTACCGTTTGTATGCGATAGTATGAGATCCAGTACACTAACGAATACAATCAGATATAACGCATTTAATGTCATTAGCACAGTATATATACTGAAGAGCCATGAAACTAGTTCACCTGTCTAAAATCTTCTAGGAACGCCCGTGAGCACGCAGAACGACGTGGCATTCTGGAGGGAACGGACACCGTGCATTCTGCAGGGCTGTCTAAGAAGCTGGAGGACTACGTGGGGTTGGAGATCTGAGCAGCACGTTGCAAGCCATCCCAGTTATGCTAAATAATGACCATGTATGGGGAGTTGGGTGGAATGGACGTGTGGGGTGTCGCATTGTCCTGCTGGAAATGCCCAACTCCATCGGAATGGACATTAATGGATGCAGTACGCGTATTTACGTGTCACTTTTTGGCATCGCCACACACCATCAACCTCCACGAGATTGAACAGTCCCCTGCTGACATGCAGCGTCCATGGTTTCATCACGTAGTATCCATACCCGTACCTGCCCATAAATGGGAACGAGACTCGTCAGACCAGGCAACATGTTTCTAGTCATCAACAGTCCAATGCCGGTATGGACGGCCCATCAACAGTCCAATGCCGGTATGGACGGCCCATCAACAGTCCAATGCCGGTATGGACGGCCCATCAACAGTCCAATGCCGGTATGGACGGCCCATCAACAGTCCAATGCCGGTATGGACGGCCCATCAACAGTCCAATGCCGGTATGGACGGCCCATCAACAGTCCAATGCCGGTATGGACGGCCCATCAACAGTCCAATGCCGGTATGGACGGCCCATCAACAGTCCAATGCCGGTATGGACGGCCCATCAACAGTCCAATGCCGGTATGGACGGCCCATCAACAGTCCAATGCCGGTATGGACGGCCCATCAACAGTCCAATGCCGGTATGGACGGCCCATCAACAGTCCAATGCCGGTATGGACGGCCCATCAACAGTCCAATGCCGGTATGGACGGCCCATCAACAGTCCAATGCCGGTATGGACGGCCCATCAACAGTCCAATGCCGGTATGGACGGCCCATCAACAGTCCAATGCCGGTATGGACGGCCCATCAACAGTCCAATGCCGGTATGGACGGCCCATCAACAGTCCAATGCCGGTATGGACGGCCCATCAACAGTCCAATGCCGGTATGGACGGCCCATCAACAGTCCAATGCCGGTATGGACGGCCCATCAACAGTCCAATGCCGGTATGGACGGCCCATCAACAGTCCAATGCCGGTATGGACGGCCCATCAACAGTCCAATGCCGGTATGGACGGCCCATCAACAGTCCAATGCCGGTATGGACGGCCCATCAACAGTCCAATGCCGGTATGGACGGCCCATCAACAGTCCAATGCCGGTATGGACGGCCCATCAACAGTCCAATGCCGGTATGGACGGCCCATCAACAGTCCAATGCCGGTATGGACGGCCCATCAACAGTCCAATGCCGGTATGGACGGCCCATCAACAGTCCAATGCCGGTATGGACGGCCCATCAACAGTCCAATGCCGGTATGGACGGCCCATCAACAGTCCAATGCCGGTATGGACGGCCCATCAACAGTCCAATGCCGGTATGGACGGCCCATCAACAGTCCAATGCCGGTATGGACGGCCCATCAACAGTCCAATGCCGGTATGGACGGCCCATCAACAGTCCAATGCCGGTATGGACGGCCCATCAACAGTCCAATGCCGGTATGGACGGCCCATCAACAGTCCAATGCCGGTATGGACGGCCCATCAACAGTCCAATGCCGGTATGGACGGCCCATCAACAGTCCAATGCCGGTATAGACGGCCCATCAACAGTCCAATGCCGGTATAGACGGCCCATCAACAGTCCAATGCCGGTATAGACGGCCCATCAACAGTCCAATGCCGGTATAGACGGCCCATCAACAGTCCAATGCCGGTATGGACGGCCCATCAACAGTCCAATGCCGGTATGGACGGCCCATCAACAGTCCAATGCCGGTATGGACGGCCCATCAACAGTCCAATGCCGGTATGGACGGCCCATCAACAGTCCAATGCCGGTATGGACGGCCCATCAACAGTCCAATGCCGGTATGGACGGCCCATCAACAGTCCAATGCCGGTATGGACGGCCCATCAACAGTCCAATGCCGGTATGGACGGCCCATCAACAGTCCAATGCCGGTATGGACGGCCCATCAACAGTCCAATGCCGGTATGGACGGCCCATCAACAGTCCAATGCCGGTATGGACGGCCCATCAACAGTCCAATGCCGGTATGGACGGCCCATCAACAGTCCAATGCCGGTATGGACGGCCCATCAACAGTCCAATGCCGGTATGGACGGCCCATCAACAGTCCAATGCCGGTATGGACGGCCCATCAACAGTCCAATGCCGGTATGGACGGCCCATCAACAGTCCAATGCCGGTATGGACGGCCCATCAACAGTCCAATGCCGGTATGGACGGCCCATCAACAGTCCAATGCCGGTATGGACGGCCCATCAACAGTCCCAAGCCGGTATGGACGGCCCATCAACAGTCCCAAGCCGGTATGGACGGCCCATCAACAGTCCAATGCCGGTATGGACGGCCCATCAACAGTCCAATGCCGGTATGGACGGCCCATCAACAGTCCAATGCCGGTATGGACGGCCCATCAACAGTCCCAAGCCGGTATGGACGGCCCATCAACAGTCCCAAGCCGGTATGGACGGCCCATCAACAGTCCCAAGCCGGTATGGACGGCCCATCAACAGTCCCAAGCCGGTATGGACGGCCCATCAACAGTCCCAAGCCGGTATGGACGGCCCATCAACAGTCCCAAGCCGGTATGGACGGCCCATCAACAGTCCCAAGCCGGTATGGACGGCCCATCAACAGTCCCAAGCCGGTATGGACGGCCCATCAACAGTCCCAAGCCGGTATGGACGGCCCATCAACAGTCCCAAGCCGGTATGGACGGCCCATCAACAGTCCCAAGCCGGTATGGACGGCCCATCAACAGTCCCAAGCCGGTATGGACGGCCCATCAACAGTCCCAAGCCGGTATGGACGGCCCATCAACAGTCCCAAGCCGGTATGGACGGCCCATCAACAGTCCCAAGCCGGTATGGACGGCCCATCAACAGTCCCAAGCCGGTATGGACGGCCCATCAACAGTCCCAAGCCGGTATGGACGGCCCATCAACAGTCCCAAGCCGGTATGGACGGCCCATCAACAGTCCCAAGCCGGTATGGACGGCCCATCAACAGTCCCAAGCCGGTATGGACGGCCCATCAACAGTCCCAAGCCGGTATGGACGGCCCATCAACAGTCCCAAGCCGGTATGGACGGCCCATCAACAGTCCCAAGCCGGTATGGACGGCCCATCAACAGTCCCAAGCCGGTATGGACGGCCCATCAACAGTCCCAAGCCGGTATGGACGGCCCATCAACAGTCCGACGCCGGTATGGACGGCCCATCAACAGTCCGACGCCGGTATGGACGGCCCATCAACAGTCCGACGCCGGTATGGACGGCCCATCAACAGTCCGACGCCGGTATGGACGGCTCATCAACATCAACAGTCCGACGCCGGTATTGACGGCTCATCAACATCAACAGTCCGACGCCGGTATTGACGGCTCATCAACATCAACAGTCCGACGCCGGTATTGACGGCTCATCAACATCAACAGTCCAATGCCGGTATTGACGGCTCATCAACATCAACAGTCCAATGCCGGTATTGACGGCTCATCAACAGTCCAATGCCGGTATTGACGATATCAGGGGTCATAAGCGTCGTGCAGTCAGTAAAGGCACACGAATGGGCCTTCGGCTCCGAAAGCCCATATCGGTAATGTTTCACTGAATGGATCGCACGCAGACTCTTATGATTGTCCAGCATTGAAGTCCAAAGCAATTTGCAGAACTGGTAAACTTCTGTCATACTGAACGATTTACTTCAGTCGTCGTTGGTCCCATTCTTGCAGGATCTTTCTCTGGCTGCAACGATGTCTGAGATTTGATGTTTTAGCGAATTCCCGATAGTCACGGTGCACTCGTGAAATGGTCGTTCGGGAAAATCCCCACCTCTTCGGAGGTGCTGTGTCCCATGTACCATTTACCATGTAACACCACATTGAAATTCACTGAAATCGTCATAGCAAAGGCGGAGTGGCCGAGAGTATTGAGTGTATACATATTTTTTTTGTATTTGCATGCCTAAACCAGTTACTTTGGCTCTTAATTGTAACTGAACATCTTCGATTGAGGTGGTAGAGGATGGAACTGGCTATGACGCAGGCAATGCTACCGGTTTCGTTCAATTTACCATTATCAAGCGTTAGCAGAGATTAGCTAATAGCTTAACATGTCTTAACACAAAAATTGAAAATTGTAACATAAGTATTTGTTGCCATTGCTCTAATCACTGATATTACCACAACTGCTGACAGGCTACACATTTGCTACAGTCTGTAGCAGTCAGCAACTGTGGTAATATCAATGATTAGAGCAATGACAACAAATACTTATGTTACAATTTTCAATTTTTGTGTTACGACATGTTAAGCTATTAGCTTATCTCTGCTAACACTTGATAATGGTAAATTGACCGAAACCGGTAGCACAGGGTTAAAAAATAAACAACTATGGTCAATATGTCGTTCTGCAATTATCTCAAAGCTGTTATGCCCCACCTGTTCACCTTCCTAAAAAATCGCATGATCACACACGAGGTTTCGATTAATTACGTCTTTCATAGAGGTTTTTCATGATTGGAGGCGATTTTTAATCAATTTATTGAAGGCAAGAGCCAAGATCGCATTTTATTTATTCATTATTTTTTAAGATTACCGGTTTCGGCAGTTTAACTGCCATCTTCGGATCTTAGATTTCATTCTTCACGACATTATAATTAAAGGCTTTAAAAAAACACATTTACTCGCCAACTTAATTGTTGGCTTATCATCATCATCATCATCATCATCATCATCATATGCCTTTCAGCGTTTAGTCTGGAACGTAGTACCTTTAATAAAATTCCTCAATGATTCCCTATTCAGTGCTAACATTGATGCCTCGTCCGATGTTATGCCTTTTACTTCAAAATCATTCTGCACCGAATGTAAGTACTTTCTTCTTGGTCCACCTCGGCTCCTCTTACCTTCCACTGCCGAGCTCTTGAGTCTCTTAGGTAACCTTGCTTCTCCCATGCGTGTAACATGACCCCACCATCTCAGTCTGTTCGCTCCGACTGCTTCATCTATGGTGTTCATTCCCAGTTTTTCCTTTGATTTCCTCATTATGGACACTGTCCTGCCATTGTTCCCATCTATTAGTACCTACAATCATTATTGCTTCTTTCACATCTGTAACCTCTACCTTATGAATAAGGTAACCTGTATCCACCCAACTTTCACTACCATACAACAAAGTTGGTCGAGAGATAGAGCGGTGCACTGCTAACTTAGTCTTGGTACTTACTTCCTTCTTGCAGAAGAGAGTAGATCTTAGCTGAGCACTCACTGCATTAGCTTTGCTGCACCTCGATTCCAGTTCTTTCACTATGTTGCCATCCTGTGAGAAAATACATCCCAGGTACTTGAAACTGTCTACCTGTTCTAACTTTGTTCCTCCTATTTGGCACTCAATCTATTTAACCCTTAAATGCATGGTGATACATATCTGCAACATCAATTGTAATACTGTTTTATCCGCGTCTAGTGGGAATTTTCTGAACTAACACGTGTTTAACAGATGTAGCAGAGTTTAAAGAAAGTGTCTGTGATGTTTTTGGTGTCAAGGTTGGCTGCATTGTGAACTTGACATCTTTGCTTGTGTTTGTAGGAAACGGCAGATATTACAGATTTTAACGTTTGGTTTTCCATATAAAGAGCCAGTTTTGGAAGGAGGAAAAAAAAAAATCACACCAATTGAGACAGGTATGGAGAACCAATATAAGCACAAAAATTTGTTTATACTGTCCAACTTTGAAAATTATATAACAAGTTTCTGTATGTTGCATACTTGCTTTTTTGGAAAACTATCAAACTATACGAATTTTACTATCAATAAAATTCTTCTGGGTATGATACCGCGTCGTCATTTTGTAAACTGTGCCGACGTTTCGGCCACTATTGCAGGCGGCCTTCATCAGGGTGTGTGTCTGACACAGATCCTGATGAAGGCCGCCTGCAATAGTGGCCGAAACGTCGGCACAGTTTACAAAATGACGACGCGGTATCATACCCAGAAGAATTTTATTGGTAGTGACAACTGCCGCGGAAGCCTACGTCTGCATTTATACGAATTTTGTTTACTATTTTTCCTCTTTGTTTGTACAACTTGTAAAACATGAAAATAATATTTTCTTTTTTTAATTAAAAAAAATCATGCATTTGACGGTTAAATCTCTTTCCCACAGACTTACTTTCGTTTTGGAGATGCTGATCTTGGCTTGTCATCATAAAAATAAAACAGATCATTTTGGTCTGCCTTGTTGGCACGTCAGTGAACGGCAGCCGAAAGCTTTCCCAACGCCAGAGGCCCCGAGGCGCGGCCTGTGTAGGAGCGGCAACGAAGCCGAGCCAGCAGCAAGTCCTCCCCTGCGCGAACAATGGCGAGGTCCGGGCCGCCACTCCTGGAGACGGCGATGGCGCTGGCCGCGGCACGCGATCGCAGGCGCAGCCACAAAGGCCGCCAGAGACAATGCCCAGTCAATTCGATAACGCGGCGGCCGCTCGAAGCCGCGATTTATGCGCCGTGCCGCAATAAGGAAGACGTCACACGGACGCTGTAACAGCCTGAGAGGCGCGCAGGGACTCCCAACAGAAAGGCTCATCTTCCCGCGGGCGCGCGACCGCTGTTCAGCAAATGTTCAAATGTTTGTATACCTTATGCGACTTAACTACGGGGTCATGAGTCCCTAAGCTTACAAATTACTTATCAACTGCCTTATACTAAGGACCCCACAAATATGCATGCCCGAGGGGGGGGGGGCGGATTCGAACCCCCGACCGTAGTGGCCGTGCAGTCCGTGACTGGAGCGCCTCAGTCCCTTCGGCCACCGCGGCCGGCGCTGTTCACCCGCCCTCACATTAGTTAACTAGCTAAGGCGCCTCCTAACGGGTAACGTGAATGGGTCCAAACAACATTTTCGTTTATGTCCGGTTATGTGCAGTTTAAAACACATCCAGATAATTGTCATATGTGGACACACCTAATCTCCATTTCCCATCAAATCGTTTGATACTGAGCTGTGCTGTACTGTACAGTTCAGTAAAAATGTCATAAATGATCTACATCTACATAGATTATAGTCGACATGGTCGATTGGAGAGTGTCCGCAACTGCACTATGTTATTTTAAATGTGTTTATTTCCGTCAACAGTTGCAATATAATTGCTTAATAACCTTTTTCGATCACTTGGATCATCTTCAGATCTTATAGTTGCGTACGCAACTCGTCTGGCTGAGTACTAATTGGTACTAATTAGTACTCAGCCAGACGAGTTGCGGACGCAACTGTAAGATCTGAAGATGATCCAAGTGATCGAAACATGTCATTAAACAATTATATTGCAACTGTTGACGGAAATAAACACATTTAAAACTACATAGATACTCTGCAAATCACATTCAAGTGCCTGGCAGAGGGTTCATTAACCACTTTCATAACTTTTCTCTACCTTTCCATTCTCCAATAGCGCGCGGGAAGAAAGAACACCTAAATCAGATTTCTCTTATTTCATTGGGATGGTCATATCTCACTAAGTAGGTGGGTGCTAGCAAAATATTTTCACATTCAGAACTAAAAGTCGGTAATTGAAACTTCGCAAACAGATCACGCCGCAATGAATAACGCCTTTCTTGTAATCATTTCCACCCCAATTCGTGCAACATTTCCGTGACGCTTTCACCCCGTAACGTGATAAAACAAAACGAGCTGCCCTTCTCTGAACCTTCTCAATGTCTTCCGTCAGTCCCACCTGGTGAGGGTCCCACAAGGGGCAACAGTACTCCAGGAGAGGACGCACAAGTGTGATGTAGGCAGTCTCTTTGGTGGAGCTGGTGCATCTTCGAAGCGTTCTGCCGATGAAACGTAACCTTTGGTTCGCCTTCCCCACAATATTTTCTACGTGTTCTCTCCAGTCAAAGTTGTTCGTAATTGTAACTCCTAGGTATTTGGTAGAATCTACGACCTTAAGGTTTGACTGATTTATCGCGTAATTGAAGTTCAGCGGATTTCTTTTTGTGGTCATGTGTATTGCTTCACACTTTTCTTTATTTAGCGTGAATTGTCAATTTTCGCACCATGCAGAAATTTTGTCTAAATCGCTTTGCAGTTGCTTTTGATCCTCTGTTGACTTCACTAACCGATAAACGACAGCATCATCCGCGAACAGTCTAAGGGAGCTATTCAGATTGTCTCCTAAATCGTTTATAAACACGAAAAAGCCTATAACGCTTCCCTGTAGAACGCCAGATATCACTTCTGTTTTACTCGATGACTTACCGTCAATTACAACAAACTGTGTTCTTTCTGATAGGAAATCGTGAATCCAACCGCACAATTTGATGCAGCAGCTGGAATGAAACCTTCAATCTCCAGCGGAGTGTGCGCTGATACGAAACTTCCTGGCAGATTAAAACTGAGTGCCGGAACCGGGACTCGAACCTGGGACCTTTGCCTTTCGCGGGCAAGCGCTCTACCGACTGAGCTATCCCGACACGACTCACGATGCCGCCTCACAGCTTTACTTCAGCCAGTACCTCGCCTCCTACCTTCCAAACTTCACAGAAGCTCTCCTGCGAAACTTGCAACACTAGCACTCTTGGAAAGTTCGGAAAGTAAGAGGCGAGGTACTGGTGGAAGTCAAGCTGTGAGGCGGCATTGTGAGTCGTGTCGGGATAGCTCAGTCGGTAGAGCGCTTGCCCGCGAAATGCAAAGGTTCCAGGTTCGAGTCCCGGTTCCGGTACACAGTTTTAATCTGCCAGGAAGTTTCGTTGCAGCAGCTGTTCCATGTGTGGTCTGATACCGCCAGAACAAATCATCACAGTACTCTAAAATTGTCGGTAACTTGGATCCATGGCATGGTGGGGTCTGAGCCACAAAGCGTCTCCCTATTATCAACGGAAATCGGCACACCTCACTTTTCCTGTAATGTAGGATTCAACCGATATTGTCACGAGCCCGGTGGAGGCGATGCGTTGTTTTGAAAGGAACTGGAGTCGGTCGTCTGCTGCCATAGGCAATTAACGCCCGACTGTGCCGCACTGCCGTAAAGAATATCTGTCAAAAAAAAGTAATGAGATGAAACGTGACTATACCATCTTGTCACACAAACCCACTAAGTCTAATATACTTTATGGTCGTCAGTACAACTTAAACGTCCACTTGAAAATGTTATAAGCCAAAACAAGCTAGTAGTGGAGTCAATTTGCACTAGCTGAACAAATATTGTTAGCAGCAAACTTGGAAGCCAACCGCGGTGACCGAGGGGAATGAGGAGCTTCAGTCACGGTCTGCACGGCTACTACGGTCGGGGGTTCGAATCCCCCTTCGGGCATGGATATTTGTGCCGTCCATAGTCTTAGTTGATAAGTAGTTTGTAAGTTTAGGGACTGATGACTCCATAGTTAAGTCCCATAGACTATACAAACATTTGAAACAAACTTCGATTTCTGTATTATGATAATGCCATATTTTGACCTTGTATATGCTGCGGGCCCAGTAGAGAAGAGAATATTTAATTCTCAAACGATTCTGCGAAAAAAATGTTTGTATAATCTATGGGACTTAACTACGGGGTCATCAGTCCCTAAACTTACAAATTACTTATGAACTACTTACGAACTAGGACGGCACAAATATCCATGCCCGAGGGGGGATTCGAACCCCCGACCGTAGTGGCCGTGCAGACCGTGACTGGAGCGCCTTAGTCCCCTCGGCCACCGCGGCCGGCAAAAAAACGATTCTGCGATTCGTATTCCCCGTGCAATGATCTAGCTAAAACTGCCATTTCGCGTTTAGAGTGTGTTAATTGCTGTCTTGCGAGCATAATCAAGACGTAAACCTGTCGGCAGGAATGACGGGAGTACAGATGACAACTCTTGTCAATGCCCCGTCACCTGGCGTACATGAAACTCCACCGTCTATAACTGTGCATATCACTATGCTAGTCACCTCGGCGTACGTTCATTCTCGACAGGCTTTCACTGCTGGTATATTTCAATTGTCGAGTGGATACAAACGCCGCAGATGGAGCACATTTTCAATGGCTGCGAGTAAACACGGCGGACAGTGGAGACAAGTGCGGGCGGCGCGGCAGTACCTGTCCGGCGGCGACTGCGGTGGCGGTGAGTCACCGGCAATTACACCGGCGGCACTCAAAGGCGGCGCCCGCGCAAAAGATCACGCGATACCCGAGCCAAGCCGGCCGGCCAAGCGCACGCCCTGCCCACACCCACGACCGCCCACTCCGTGGCCTGGCGTCTAAGTACTGCAGCCAGCGAGCGTCACAGCCAACATTCGCTAATTCAAAACTGTGCTGCTAGAGTTTTGCACTAAACAACAACCAACAGAGAATTACACGATACACTAGTCATTAAGTCCCACCCCACCCCCCTCGCCCCCACAAACAAAGTCTCCCCCCCCTGACCCCACAAACAAAGTCTCCCCCCCCCTGACCCCACAAACAAAGTCTCCCCCCCCTGACCCCACAAACAAAGTCTCTCCCCCCCCTGACCCCACAAACAAAGTCTCTCCCCCCCCCCTGACCCCACAAACAAAGTCTCCCCCCTGCCCCCACAAACAAAGTCTCCCCCTTGCCCCCACAAACAAAGTCTCCCCCCTGCCTTTCTTCTGAAAGCTTTTACAGTTTATGAGTCTTCAATTGATAGTTACATTTTAGCAAAAATGGCGTGTTTTTGATGAATCTTCAATGCGCCAAAAACAAATATCAAGGGCGGATGTTGCCTTCATGGAGGATTTGCTCAGTAACTCCACTGTCTTGATACGGAACCATTCGTACATAACCGCCAGAGCACGTGTAGTTAGGAGCTGATGTCTCTACCAGCTCCACAGCCAATGAAAAGCGACGTTTATTCTCGCCGCGGGAGCGGCCGTATGCTGCCTCCAGTGGGTTCAGAAGAGAATTTGAACCTCAGCCGCGCATGCGCATTGCAACGTTGAGGCCACTGCCGCGTATGTTAAGCGGTCGCGCTACGACTCCTATTACGTGTTGTCTCCGCGACGTAGAAAGTTTCTCATGGGATGAAAATACTGTGAATGTGCATGTAAAATAATGTACCGGGTGATCAAAAAGTCAGTATACATTTGAAAACTTAATAAATCACGGAAGAAGGAAGGAAGCTTAGGGTTTAACGTCCCATCGACAGCTTGGTCAATAGAAACGGATAAATCACGCTATAATGTAGATAGAGAGGTAAAAATTGACATACATGCTTGGAATTACATGCTGTTTTATTAGGGAAAAGAAAGAAAGAGAGAGAGAGAGAGAGAGAGAGAGAGGAGGGGGGTTCAGAACTGTCCTACAGATGCCGCTGGACAGCAAAACGTCTGTGACTGCTACCGTGACGGGTGAGGGGTACGCCGATATGTTACAGAATCGTATCATCCCCAGCCTGGCTGTTAAACACCTGCTGGATGGCGCTCCACCCCCATATTGCTAGACGAGTGAAATATCTCTTGCGCGCATCGTTTGATGATGATCATGTGCTCAGCCGCCACTTCCTTCATGCTTGGCCTCCCATGTTCGCAGACCTTAGTCCGTGCGATTATTGGCTTTGGGGTTACCTGAAATCGCAAGTGTATCGTGATCGACCGACTTCTCTAGGGATGCTGAAAGACAACATCCGACGCCAATGCCTCACCGTAAGTCCAGACATGCTTTATAGTGCTGTTCACAACATTACTCCTCGACTACGGCTATTGTCGAGGAGTGATGGTGAACATATTGAGCATTTCCTATAAAGAACATCGTATTTGCTTCGTCTTAATTCGTTATGCTTATTATTGCTAATCAGATGAAGTGCGATCTGTCAGACATATTTTGAACTTTTCTATCTAATAAATCCCCGTGTCATTCCAAGCATGTGTGTGAATTAAGTTTTCAAATTTATACTAACTTTTTGATCACCTGGTAATAGAAGAAGAAATCGATGAATAAGAGCAGTTTATATTTTATTTATTTATTTTCACGACAAGCTTTCTTCCGGGGATTCACCGAACCAGTGAACACATAGGACGCGCCGCCGTGGTCGGGAGTTTCGCGTATTTTAGTAATAGTCTGAATCCAGCGATATGCAGCGGCTCGGCCGTCGATGAAGAGGCGCCGGAGGTGGTGTCCGTCCGTCCACGGCCGGCCACGTAACACGTACTCTGCCAGTACAAAAAGCAGGCGAGTAATGGGCGGACAGCTGAGGCCTGTTCCGCTTACACAACGCCACGCCGCGCCAGACCTCGACTGACTGACGGCCGCTTTTAACGGCACGTGAAGCCTAACAGACGTGTGCCCTTAATGCCGGCCGGCGGCATGTGAAAATGGCCACGGGCTGCCGCCGCACAAAAGCGGCGCACCGTCACTGTTGACCGAGGCTGCTCGCACCGACGATCGATTCTATCGGCACAGTACACAGTGGCTAACGGAGAAGCCACGTCGTCACTACACACAGCTGTATGTCGCGAGATGTAGAGCAATATCCATTAGCTGCGAGCACTGAACTAGACTTAAGCAAAATAGTTCGCGAACGGAAGCGCTCACTTTAGTTCGCGGCTCTTCCGCGAACTAGTTCGTTCTTTTAGTTCGTCCGCTCCCAGTGACGGCTGAGCAGCGTGGTCTGCGCATGCAGGTGGATGGAGAAGTTCCCCCACGTAGCGTCTTCATGCGCTTGCTGCCTGAGCTGCTAACGACATCACCGACATCGCGCAAACCAAAAGAAACAGTTTGTGGATACTTCAAAACATAAGTTTTGTAGCGCTGAACTATGTAATCTAGCAGGCAGAATCTCACCTCGAAATGGCTCTCATTAGCAGAAGGCAAACACGTGATTTTTAATTCTGCTGCGCTATTGCCCGTCGGTCTTCGGCAAAGAATCCAACGAACTAAGAAGCGAGATACTTTTGCATAATAGTCCGCGACCGGTAACGCATGTTTTAGTTCGCGACAGATCGCGCATATTTTAGTTCGCGACAGATCGCGCAAACTATTTCAGGGTTGAGGTAAACCAGATCTGGGAGTCATGGAGGGAAAGGTAAAAGTCATGGAGGCGGAAGGATAGGGGTTGTTATGGCATATAATCATTGCCTGGGACTTGTTGGAAATGAAAGATGCTGTGATCAGGCAGGGGAGGTAACAAGGACGAAGTCCTCAGAAAATTGTAGGAGACTGCTTGCAGCTCGGCCGCGAAGTAGGTCTCTCTTTTAGTTTGTCCGCTCTTTTTAGGTGTTGCTATCTCTACTAGAAGGGCTCTTTCTTTTGTTATGACAGCTTTTTCAGTATAATGATCAGTGTTGCCCAAGCGTATGTTATCACCCGTATTTGTTTTTGGGGGGGGGGAGGGGCAATTAGACATCAAATACTTAAGCAAATAAACCAGTTATTTACAGCTGCATCACAGCTCAAAATGATGGTAGCTGGCAGAAGGGAATCACGCGATTATGCGCGCTCTCGCGTCCTCTCGCTGTTCCCCGTTAGTCTTCGGAAAAGGAGCTGACGAACTAAGAGGCGAGGGATCTCCGAACTAGTTCGCGTAGTTTGGAAGCGCTCTTCCTTACTAGTTGGTCCGCGAACTACACAAGACTACACTGAACTAAGTTCACGGGGAAAGTTTAAAATTTGTGCCGGCCGGGAGTCGAACCGGGTCTCCTGCTTACTAGGCAGCTGCGCTGTCCACCTCCTCCGCACGGACTACTCCAGCACGCCTTTCGCCATGCCCACATTTTCACTTATCCACACTAGTGACGTAGTGGCACAGCCCGTATACTCAGTATTTGCGGCATTTCGCCGATTTCCGTAAGACTTCGATCCCGCTGTAGACACGCACCGAAAAAGGTATTCGCCGTAATTATATCCTTTCAGACATGACCGGAAGAATGATATATCATACACGAGGTACATGTATAAGCGCCAATGTTTTTTTTTCTTCCTTTCTTTAGTCTATGGGTCTTAAATACGGGGTCATCAGTCCCTAAACTTACAAACTACTTATGAACTACTTACGAACTAGGACGGCACAAATATCCATGCCCGAGGGGGGATTCGAACCCCCCCCCCCCCCCCAATGTTTCTGAAGGCGCCTCGGGACACTGTACTGAAGAACGTTACATAATGATGTTTTCAGAATGAAGCTTTCACTCTGCAGCGGAGTGTGCGCTGATATGAAACTTCCTGGCAGATTAAAATTGTGTGCCGGAACCGGGACTCGAACCTGGGACCTTTGCCTTTTACGGGCAAGCGCTCTACCGACTGAGCTATCTCGACACGACTCACGATGCCGCCCCACAACTTTACTTCCGCCAGTACCTCGCCTCCTAATTTCCAAACTTCACAGAAGCTCTCCTGCGAAACTTGAAAGGATATGATGGAGACACGGCTTAGCCACAGCCTAAGGGATGTTTCCAGGATGAAGCTTGCCTGCGAAAGACAAAAGGTCCCAAGTTCGAGATCCGGTTCCGGAACACAATTTTAATTTGCCAGGAAGTTTCAATGTTGTTTTGTCGTTTGGAGACAAATAAAACTATTAAAAGTCGTATGTTTTCAGGTTCGGTAATAACTTCACTCATGTGTAGCGCCAGGGAGCCTATGTTCCTGGAAATCAGGCGTAAAGAAGAACGACGCTCCATTACTAGGGCAAAGAGCTTTTAGCAGTGGGAACGCGACGACACACATCGCAAGTCTGTATGCCCAAGCGTTTACAACTTGCGGCACAGAAATGGCAAAAAAGAAAACACCAGATTGCAACATTTGTGTTTGTTGTACGGGACAACTGTTTCAACGCAGAGGATATTTGTACTTAGAGGTGAAACATCCTGTGTATGTAACTGTAATTAGTTTCAAAGTTGATGCCCTTTGAGTTAGTTCAGCGCGCTAATACCGTGTTAGTACACTAGGCTCTTAAGTGTTCGTGTGCATTAGTGGTACAAGTACATTTATTGATGTTCTCCTTTGGACTCTTATTTCTGATGATGGCGGCAACATTCGTCCAAACCTGTTAACCAATGCAAATTTTAAGTCGCAATCTTGGCTGGATACTAACAGGTTTATATCTCAAGTTCGATCTGTTGGTATATATATTCGTGTGGCTCAGTGGCCTGGTGCAAATCTTTCGATTGGAGACAATTTCCGCGACTTGCGTTTCCCTAATCTACCCCAGTTATCCAACCGGGGAAAAGGGGCCTACAGCATACGTGGAATCCGAACCACCTGTCGTTTCTGGCGACTTGTCACATCGTTAAGAGGTGAAGGCTGGGTGAAAACGAAGACTTGGGTTTCCAGTCAAGCGCTTTACGTCGAGACCACCAGGCGGCCCGACTGTCGTGGGTAAAATCGAGGGGAAACTTAATTCAAAGCTAAAAGCCCAAAATGACGAATAACAGCATTCAGATTAGCCAATAAAAAGTGGAGGTTCAAGGTAGATGGTGTTACTAATTGTACGCGATTGTTAATAAAACAAACTTGTGTCGAACAAGCGAGCATTTTCACTTTTAATATGATAATTGTCAGTTGAATAACAAATTGAATTACAATGGCGAAAGACTACAACCCTGTCTTACTCCCTTTCCAACTCTGCATCCCTTTCATGCCCTTCAACTCTGACAAGCGCTGTCTGGTTTTTGTACAAGTTGTAAATAACCTTACGTTCCCTATTTTTACACCTACTTGCTTCAGAACTTGAAAGAGTTTATTCCAATCAACATTGTCAAAAGCCTTCTCCAAATCAACAAAAGCTAGAAATGTAGGTTTGCCTTTTCTTAATCTATCTTCTAGGATAAGCCGTAAAGTGAGTATTGCCTCCCGTGTTCCTACATTTCTCCTGAACCCAAACTGATCTTCCCTGAGGTCGGCTGCTACCAGCTTTTCCATCCTTCTGTATATAATGCGTGTTAATATTTTGCAATCATGACTTATTAAACTGATAAAGTTCAGGGTGAAGAATTAAAAACATTGCGTTTTGCCGACAACATAGTAATTCTGTCAGATACAGCAAAGGACCTGGAAGAGCAATTGAACGCAATTGACAGTGTGCTGAAAGGTGCATATAAGATGAACATTAACAAGAGCAAAACTAGGGTAATGGAGTGCAGTGTAAGAAAATCAGGTGATGCTGAAGGAATTAGATTGGGAAACGAAGCAATAAAGGAGGTAGATGAGTTTTGTTACGTGGGCAGTAAAATAACAAATGATGGTCGCAGTACAGAGGATATAAAATGCAGAATGGCAATGGGTAGAAAAGCGTTCTTGAAAAAGAGAAATTTGTTAATATCGAATATTGATTTAAGCCTGAGGAAGCCCTTTCTGAAGGCATTTGTATGGAGTGTTGCCTTGTATGGGAGTGAGACATGGACGATGAACAGTGCGGACAGGAAGAGGATTGAGGCTTTTGAAATATGGTGCTACAGAAGAATGCTGAAGATTAGGCGAGTGGATCGCGTAACTAATGAGGAGGTACCTAACAGAATTGGGGAGAAAAGAAATTTCTGGCATACCTTGACTAAAAGAAGGGGTAGATTGGTAGGACACATTCTTAGACATCAAGGAATTGTGAATTTAGCGTTGGAGGGAAGTGTGTGGGGAAAATCGCAGGGGAAGAGCAAGAGATGGATACAGTAAGCAGATTCAGACAGATGTAGGTTGCCGTTCTTATGTGGAGATGAAGAGGCTTGCTCAGGATAGGGTATTGTGGAGAGCTACATCAAACCAGTCTCCGGACTGAAGACCACAACAACAACAATAATTGTCAGTTTTA
The DNA here is from genome assembly GCA_026315105.1 of Locusta migratoria. NCBI lineage: Eukaryota > Metazoa > Arthropoda > Insecta > Orthoptera > Acrididae > Locusta > Locusta migratoria. The sequence goes on along the minus strand of CM048744.1, from coordinate 686,005,467 downwards.
TTCGACCACTTTTCTACTGCGCTGTCAGTACTCGTGCGATCTACCGGTAGACCGCGGTCGACGTGTTGGCACGACCCCTCTGTTAGACGCTGGCTTCAGCTGCAGTGGCTGTCGCCCGGAACCGCAGGCGGCGCGCGCGTAACAGGCGCGGTTACGGCACGTGGCTGACGGCTGTATTAGCGCGCCGAGCAGCGGAGACAGAGTGACGCAAGCCGACCGGCCGGCGCATGCGCAGACGGCACTGCGCGGCGGCGGCCGGGTTCCCACGCGTGGGCGCCGCTTCTGCTGACCCGCGCCGCGACCCCCGAAGCACACTTTCACCCGCCGGCGACCCCACGCCGCGCCGCGACGGACAACCGCGCTACCCCGCTCTCAGCGCACTCGCCGGTTTCCCGCGCACGTCTCGTGCACTCTCATTTTCATCGGCAGCGTTCTGCTCGTGACCGACACAAAGGTTACACTTTCCACGTCCACCGCCGTCAACGTTCTAGTCAAACACCAGCAGTACACCAACTGTAACTGAACGTGCAGGAATTATTTTAGTTCGTGAACTGTTCGAGTCTCTTATTACCACATAAAATCGTTTCAGTAGATGACTAGCCATCATTCGTAGTAATAGATGCTAGTAATAGACTACCTCCCTTTCCTCAAACACAGACAATTATTTGAAGAGGGAACTGAGGAAGATTAAGGTTTAACGTCTCGTGACATCGTGGCAATTAGAAACGGAGCAACAGCTCTAATAATTTCTGCCAGGGATGGGGAAGGCAGCCGCGGTGGAGTAGCCGAGCGGTCTAAGGCGCCTCGATGAGGAGCGCGCAGTTGGTCGCCGTCGGAGGTTCGAGTCCTCCCTCGGGCGTGTGTGTGTGTGTGTGTGTGTGTGTGTGTGTGTGTGTGTGTGTGTGTGTGTGTGTCCTTAGGTTAATTTACCTTAGTTTAAGTAGTTTTTAAGCTACGGACTGATGACCACGCAGTTTGGTCCGATAGATTTACAAACATTTGAACATTTTTGGGGAAGGCAACCTGGCATGCCCACCTCAAGCAAAAGTCTACGTAATCTCGAGGGTTGAACACCTACAAACCCGACTAACACGACTAAGGGCAAACTACGGACGACAGGTACTGACCTAAAGGACGGACATGGAGTACACACTAACGAGAAGAGCCCGCACAACAAGACGACCCAGGTTCAAGTATACATTACCAGCGCGTACAGTAACACAAAATACCTCAACAGAATTCCCAGACTTAGCCCCTACCATGGTACCCTTAACAAGCAATGTCCCAACACCCCACACCTAGATAAAAAAAAAGCACATCTAAAATTTCACAGACATATAAACGCATTATAACACATACAGAAATCAAATACCCCACTCCCAACTCTCACACAATCAGCAATGCCTACTGGTGGCAATACCCAATCCCCTGATTTCTAATCTCCCACACACATTGTCTGACATCCCACATTCCGACACTAAAATATAAATAATTGTGTGTATATATGTCTTTCTTTCTTTTCTAATCTTTAAACTTTTAATCTTTAAATTTTTACCTTTATTTTACCTTTAAATTTGAATTAACTCTTCCTATATTGTAAATTCTTTCAACGACACTACTAACAAATATTATGTTTACCACTCATTCATTCATTCATATAATTGTTTTATATTATAAATTTACAAGAAAGTTAAATATAAGTTACAAGTGCTAAAACTTTTGTAAAATACCATTTTAGCACCAAAGCAAGAAATATTAATAAACATTGTAAAATAAAATGTAATCTTTCCCAGTTGGCTGGAAAGGGTATTCGTAAGCCCTCAAGCAGCACGCTCCACCCCCTGAGGGTGGAGAATGAAAGGTGCAAGAAAAGAAAAAAAAAAATCTGACATGTCCTCTGAAAGGCACCATACCGGCATTTTCTTGGAGTGATTTATGGAAATCACGAATGCGAGTCCTGTATGCTAACACTTGCCACCTCGCTCTGTACATGTGTAAGCGAGAGTCGATTAAAATAGCGAAGCATAACGTTGCAAAGCTATATGAAACGGAACGAGCATGTAAGGATAGTTCTGACTGAGGCAGTTGGTCGACCGTTTTATTACGGAAATTTTTGGTAGACGTGATTCACCTCTGAAGGAGAACCTCCTGAAGTATTTGGGATCCCACCAGATCGGTATAAAGAAAGCGGCTGGCTGTTTCGTTTGTTACTCACTACGTTTACATGCAACACATCTTCCTGAAGACGAAAACCGATTTTTTCGTAAACCGTTTTCCGCAGTCGTGTTTGCATGGCATCGGATTTCCTAGTTCACTTAACATGGCGGCTGGAAAAAAATCAAATGTTCAAATGTTTGTAGAGCTTATGGGATTTAACTACGGGTTCATCAGTCCATAAACTTACAAACTACTTATGAACTAGCTACAACCAGGGACGGCACAAATATCCATGCCCGAGGGGGGATTCGAATCCCCGACCGTAGTGGCCCTGCAGACATGGCCGCTGGAAAGCAGCTGATTCAGTTCCTTATTTAGTCTGCACAATCGCTATTTTTTATGTAAATACACAGATTTATGTTCACTCTCATATGTATACTTTTATTTCACATTAGAAAATATCACTCTTTCCATTTGTACCGAAAAATTCTTAACAAGAAAACACTATCTGACGAACGCTTCAAAAACGATTGCATTTACATGAGCACGATAATCGATTGTGGAACTGGACAACCGCTTTAGAAAAGCGGATTTCCAGAATCGATTTTGGAGTGTTTATATGACCAACCAAAAGCGGAATTGGGAAATCGGTTTACGAAATCCGGTTTTGGGAGCCCATGTAAACGGGATGACTGATAGGTTCGGGGGTCACGCCGGAAATACGGAGATGGTTTTGAAAGAAGGGAATCCTTGAAGGAAAGCCAATGTGAGGATCGGTATTTGAAGACGAATGCCTATCGATTCTACTGGCACTGTGTGTGTGTGTGTGTGTGTGTGTGTGTGTGTGTGTGTGTGTGTGTGTGTGATTGAAACTGTCTAGTGACAGAATAGTATGCCGATTACAATAGTTAGTTACTAACATGATCGTTATAAAAAGATATTCTATTGACTGTAAAATTCAAATTATTTCTAAATTAATTATGCAATAGTATTACCTTCCAGTTTTCAAGGTGAATACCATGGAACTGCAGTAATATAATGCTTTGTCTTGTGTACTTTGGATTCAGAAGGCTACAAGAAAAGTGTGTCATAACCTAAAATCTAGGTCATGCAAATTGAAGTTTTGGGAAACAAGTCAACAAGTGTGGTTCAAATTGTTTTCTTGAACATGTTTCACCAAGAACTGAGTGAAATGAATATGAATACAATAAATCCTTTCATAAAAGCTACGACAGAGGTGAAAGTAATAACTTACTGGAAAATTGGGTGGGAGGAGGAGGGTTTACACATGTCTACTAACTACAGTCAGCAGCTGTGGGTCATTATAAGGTTTCAGTCGCCACTCCAGTTTAACAATACGGGTAGAAATTTCCCTTTTCGTCATAAATTATCTCTGGTGCATTATACATTATGTATTTTCATGTCTGCTCCCTGGCGTATCATCTGGCCAACGTAACATGCTATGTACTAGTCCAGCGGCGCAGCCACGGGAGTAGGACGGCGGCGCTATGGGGCTGAAGCCCCCCCCCCCCCCAGGCACCTCCAAAAGATTTTTTTTTTTTTTTTTGAAAAAGAGGCCTGTAATGGAAATTTGAAATAGTATACATGTAATAATTAACAACATAAACATAATTTTCCAAGCAAAAGTTAACTTTTCACAAAGGGTTGGCCGGCCGCGGTGGACGAGGGGACTGAGGCGCTCCAGTCACGGTCTGCACGGCCACTACGGTCGGGGGTTCGAATCCCCCCTCGGGAATGGATATTTGTGACGTCCTTAGTCTTAGCTAGTTCATAAGTAGTTCATAAGTTTAGGGACTGATGACCCCGTAGTTAAGTCCCATAAGCTATACAAACATTTGAACATTTTGAATAATGGTTTGTCAATGTGATGACGCCGCGATCAGCTTTGATGCTGCCGCTATTGTTGTTTCTACGCGTAAGTTAGGAGCCGATAGTTCATATGAGGCGACCCGCTGCTTAGCGGCTCAACGGCGGCACCGAGTGAAATCTTATGGACGCCGCTAAAAGCTACGAACAATAGTGTTATTTTAGTTCAATTTTTACACACAGTCTCATGTTAATTAAACAGTTATAACGTCGGCGACCTTCTCATATTTCTGATACCGAATGATAAGAACCCTTTACATTAATAAATTAAGAAGGCTTTATTTTTAAAAAAATAGCCCTCCCCCAGAACTAAAATCATGGCTGTGCCACTGGATGGTACCTTACTCCAGAGTTCTACACCGTTTGACAGATTACCACGAATATTGGCTGACAAGTGCAATTTATCACATGCAAAGGATGATGACAGGGCCGGCTGATCACAGCGATATAAAAGGTTGAGCCAGCCACGCTGCAACATATTAACACCTCCAGCCTAAAAGTTTAGGCCAGAGTTGGGACAAATCACAAAATTTTAAAACTTTTCGCACACACGCGTCGTCATTACCTAAAGTAGAGGTCAAATCTGCACCAAGATACGCCGTAACCCTATGTGTACGATATAAATCACATTGAATTAAAATGTGACGGACAGTAAGCTGCACGTCACAGGCATCACACAGCGGGGGCTCCTCACGTCGGAGTAGGAAACCATGCGTCAGTGGAAAGTGCCCAATGCCGAGGCGAGTATTGGCCACTTCATCCCGGCTAAGAGAACGGCAGGAGGAACGCCACGGACGGACCGTGGGCTTCAGATAACGCAGCTTATTTTGAGTCACTGAGAGCCAATCTTCCTCCCATAACTGCAGGGAACGCAGCCGCAACAGGGAAGAAATATCCCGCAAGGGAACAGGGCACTGCGTCACATCCGTTTCGCTGAAATAAGTTCAAAAATTCAAATGTTTGTAGAACTTATGGGACTTAACTACGGGGTCATCAGTCCCTAAGCTTACAAACTACTTAGCAAACTACCTTATACTAAAGACGGCACAAATATCCATGCCCGAGGGGGGATTCGAACCCCCGACCGTTGCGGCCGTACAGACCGTGACTGGAGCGCCTCAGTCCCCTCGGCCACCGCGGCCGGCGCCTCTTTAGCAGCCCGATCTGCATCTTCATTACCCTGAATGCCCACGTGTCCCGTCACCCAGCAAAACAGCACCTTCTCGCACATGCAAAGGAGGTAGCATATGAACGGGACAAGTGGAGGCTGGCAGAGAGCGGGGAAGGTAGTGACAGAGGTGAGAGGATGGGTTGGTAGATAGAGGAAGAGTTGGAGAAGGTGTCGAAGGAAAGGGGGAGGGAACAGGGGGAATGGGATCTTTGCTTCGGACAGAAGAAGGCTTCCAGGAAATGTTTTCATAGCTGTGGCAAGTGCCGTTGTAGCGGGAACCTGTGGAGGCTAGAAGCCGCGCCTCGCCTCGCCAGTCACGCGTGGCCGCAGCCACTGGGTCGGAAGCCCTCAGCGCGGGCGGCGTGACTTTCACCGGCCGCGCTCTGCTGTGCTGAGGCACGCACCGCACAGAATTCCCAACGGCAGCCGCCAGCCGCCAGCCGCCGCTTTGCGAAACGCATTCCCGCGCAGGCGCAGGCGCTGCCGCCATTCCATTCAGAGAGAGAGAGAGAGAGAGAGAGAGAGAGAGGTCGTGAGCGAGCGCGCGGTCGTGCGCCCCCACCCACCACTACCACCACCAGCCGCCGGCCGGCCGGCTCCTCCTCGGCTTCCGGCACGATCTGCCCCGCCGCGCCAGCCTCTGCTGCAGCCGATATGGCGCCGTGTCTGGGCACTCTCCTCTGAGAGGAGTCGTGTCGTGTCAGACTAGAACTGAAGGTTTCAGCTTGCTTCTCCGGAACGGCGTTCCTGTTCGACAGTCACTGCCCCCTCTAGAAACACGCCTCCCGTGTCCTCGGTTCACCCTTCCCGTCTTTGTTACTGTTCATAATAGCAACTCTTACAATTTGTAATCCTTAATCCAAATTTTCTACGAAGTCACAATATTAAAATTTTATCGGTAAATATGGAAGGAACTATACACCATTTCTAGTTCCTGCCTTCTCCTTTCTCTCTCTTACCTGGAGGAGGATTGATACCGAAAGCTACGCAGGTGAATTTTTTGTCCTTCGTTTCTCTTATTATCGGCAGTACTGAGCGAGCGTGGCCGTTAATAGCCACGGCGTATTGCATCCGTGCTTGTGCCCCTCCCCGTCCAGGATGCGGGCGTTATAACGCGCTCGGCTATCCGGGCGGGTTCGACTCTACACACTGTCTGAATTATAAATACGTAGCTGTCACTCCGAGCGTACCTGCTAGCCTTCAAATCGAAATATATATCAAATAATCAGGAGATCCAGATAAAAGAAACTGATTTTCTATAACTTCGCAACGTTTATAATGGCTACAAACATATAAAACATTTGCTCATAATTGAACAAGAAGCTGCAACGATTCCATTGTTTCAATAACCGAAACAAACATTTGCTAACGAAAAGCCCACGGGTGCATACATGCTTCAAAATTTTGCTGGTATCAGTGTCATGCACACCACAAATTCATTTTTAGCTGCTTGTATACATAGTGTTACATATGCTATTAGCTCGTCCTAGAAATTATAAATTGCTGAATGCTACTGAAACAATTCGACAGTTAGCTGCATTGAGTTACTCCTTATATGTGCCCCTTTCTTAACTTAGTATTCCTACTTTGCATGGGAAAGTAGTCAGTCACACACTAGTGTTGCATTACGAGTTTCTTTCTGGAAAGATGAGAGGCACAATAGTGATATTTATTGCATGGGGTACATCATGGAAGCACTATATAGCTGACCAGCTATGAAGTGCATAATCATTTTAAGAATTTTTCAATTTTTTTTCTCAGTATTTACCCACTACTCCAGTGGTTCCCAAACTCTTTAGCTCTGTGGCACACCCATTGCATAAAAACTTCTGGGAGACCAAACAACTAAATAAAAAGTAAGAATCAGCACACACACACGTGCACGGGCGCACTCAAACACACACTAGGCATTATTAGTAAAAATATGCTAATAAATTATACGAGAGAAAAGATTTTTATTGTATTCACTTAATTACAGCAAGTACTTAAAACTCAAAATCCAGTAGTCAGTGTTAAGAAAACTCGTTGGGATATTTGGCTGTTTGTCACTTACAAGACAGTCAATAATTGGATTAACACTGGTTAACTTTATCTTTAAATCACTCTCTACATTCAATCTATTCCTGTATTTTTTTTTTTTTTTTAAAGTTGAAAACGTTAGGTCACATAAATAGGTTGTCGAAAAGCCCATCAAATGTTTAAGAGCAATTTTACCGAACACTTATTCAGAATGGAACCAATGGCGTTGTTTAAAAAAGAAAACGATTTTAAAGACATAGTCCAGGTAACAAGTCTTCATCACCTAATGAAATATTCAGATTTTTTTAAAGTAATCCAATTCAAACGGATTTCCAATACACTGGATTTCATGTTCAAGTTTAGGAAAGTAGTCCTTGCAATAATACATGAAAAAGCTTAGATACTGCTGCAGTCTCTACTCAGCAGCGGTTTCCAAACTTTTGGTCGCTGTGAGCTGCTTCTCTTTTTGAAAAACCCTGAGGCTGCAAATGTAGGGTAGGATGCGGAAGGTTCACTAATAAGTGCTGCAGTAGTGAAGAACTGTATGTTAATTTCAACATTAAAAAATAATAAATAACCCCTGTAGTACGTTTTAGCTGCTCCTTTTGAGGCAGATTTCGGTATGACAGAATGGTCCATTTCTTTATAAGTGACACAGGATCTGTTATATATTTCACTTTTTTATGTATTTTTTTTACTTGGTGATCTAGGCAACTGACGAGTGAAACCCCTGAACCTAATGATAATTTTTACGTCGACTCTCGACGAACGTTCGCGGCCCAGTGACAGCCTGCCCGCGAACCATTATATTAGACTTGCGCATAATAGTTCGCTATCGGGAGCGCTCACTTTGGTTCACGACTCTGCCGCGAACTAGTTCGTTCTTTTAGTTCGTCCGCTCCCAGTGACGGCTGAGCGGCGTGGTGTGCGCTTGCAGGTGGAGCCGGAAGTTCCCCCACCTAGCTGCTTCATGCGCTTGCTGCTTGAGCCGCTAACGATATCACGCAAACCAAAAGAAACAGTTTGTGGATAATTTCTCGCGTTTAAGTTTATAATTATCTCTATATCTTCACATTTTGTAGCACTGAACTATGTAATCTAGCAGGCAGACGCTAACCTCGAAATGGCTCTCATCAGCATAGGGGCAAACACGTGATTGATTTTTAATTCTGTTCGCATCTCTTTTTAGTTCGCAATCGGTAGCTCTCCTTTTAGTTCGCAGCTCGGCCGCGATGCAGGTCGCTCTTTTTAATTCGTCCGTTCATTTTGGCTTTTGCTACCGCTACTAAAACTACAGCTAAGATGCATCTCAGCTCGAAATGACGGCAACTGGTAGAAGGAAATCACGCGATTCTGCGCGCTCTCGCGTCCTCTCGCTGTTACCCGCCAGTCTTCGGACAAGGAGCGCACGAACGAAGGGGGGCGAGGGATCTGCGCCTGTGGGAGCGCTCGTCCGAACTAGTTCGTTCGCGAACTACACAAGACTATGGTACATTAATCGTGGCAGTTTTTATTGCTTCAAATAAAAAGTCATGCGTTAAACGGTTAAGTACATTGAGTTTAGTGTGGCATCTCCGCGATGCACGTTGCAGAAATCTGTTGGCTTGCGCTTTGGCACAAGAACGAGCTACTAGCAATGCCAGGGAACCGTTTTCCACATCGGCTGTCCTAGTTGGACGTCGCATCTGGGCCGGACGCCTCTCGCAATGGGCCCTGGACGAGCACGGAGAGCGCAGAATTCGCAAGCGGCGAGAGCGTAGGCCGCTCGTTGCGTAACAGGTGGAGGCTGAGGCAGAGTCAACGTCCGGCGCCATTGTGGCCGCGCCGCGCGCCGTCCATCACCGCCACCGCGGTCCAGCTGCTGGCCGCCCCACACACCGAGGCGCTGCCTTGGCCAGTGCGCATTGCGACCCATATACGCGACCAGGATACCGAGGCAACCGCTCTCGCGCGGCCGGCTGCACTGGCTGAATTTGCCAGGCCAGTGGCTGTTGACTTGAAATGGGGTTACGTGCACCGAGGGGTGACCAAATTCACGGAATAGCCATGTGCTCAGATATAGGTGGTGTAAGGGTACAGACATATTTTGAAATGTTTTTGTCTTAAAATGGAACCTTACATTTAAACCACTAAACAAACAAGTAAGAGTTAAACAGGTGTTAGGTGGGAGGAATTTTTCATATATTTTTGTTTCCTTTTAATTTCAATGGAAGTAATTTTATTGTAATTTTTTTTTCTTTTATTTTCCTTCTCTGAGGTGTTCCTTTGACTTCGTGCGACCGCGCGGTTATGTGACGACACACAGAGTGGCAAGGAAACTGCAATGCCGTATGGAGTTGTAGGAGCACTGAGGATTTGAAGAAAAAGAATAAATAAGGGGAAAAAAAGGTAAAGCAGTCAACAATCCGAAGATTGGTTTGAACACCACAGTGCTTTACTAGGCATGGTCCTATTTGGAGGTGGTATGCCATTGCCTTCCTCCGACCTTCTAACTGACTTACCCAGCCAGTTATAGGGGGACCTACAGTTTAACGTGGGTTCCGAACCACGGTGCTACTCGGTATTTTTCACATGAGCAATAGTGCCAGAGGTGAAAGAAGTGGAAAGTGACAGATAAAAATCCTAGGACCTGGCGGGGAAAAAAAAGAACAGAAAAGGGACGGATTTTGTTTTAGTTGATAGGAGGTCACAGAACCGATAATATATAGCCTACATATATGTAACAGATTGTAAAATAAATTATAATAAATACACTTCTGAAGATTTAAATTGGCATTTAAAATCAGTATGCCTATTTAGATGGAATTTGGAAAAACTTGTTAAATTGCCATCTGTTGCGAGGCTGTGCGACAAGCACGGGGCCTACAAGAACAAGCTTATAAAATACTTGTCGTGCGGACACCTCGCAGTGGCGCTGTTACTGCTTATACAAGCCCGTGCATTTGGGTAGCTGTTAATGATACTCCGGTTTTAATCGGAAAAGGTTTCCGATTTTGTTATGGTCGAGTTAACAGATCTCAAGCGCAGATTCCTACTTTCTACTGGTCTAAACACATACCCATACTAATAAAGACAGCTTTCTCTCGTCTACCATTGGAGCTATCCCGTATAATCTACGAACTTCATCGTATGTGTCGTGGTCGTGCAGTGTTAATCCAGCTGAGACTCTGTATGCATAACTGCGAGTCTGTCTCCCACTTCTATTGTTGAAGACCAGCAATAAAATTTCCGATGGGTTTACTTTTTCCGGCCGCGGTGGCCGAGGGGACTAAGGCGCTCCAGTCACGGTCTGCACGGCCATTACGGTCGGGGGTTCGAATCCCCCCTCGGGCATGGATATTTGTGCCGTCCTAGTTCGTAAGTAGTTCATAAGTAGTTTGTAAGTTTAGGGACTGATGACCCCGTAGTTGAGTCCCATAGACTGTACAAACATTTGAATGTATTTTGGTTTCCTTTGACCTGCGTGTAATAACCTCAGAATTCAATGTTCAAGAGCCTTAGCCTGCATCGCTTCTGCACGGTTCGCGACCGTATATGTTTGCCAATATACGACTGCAAGACCGGCGCCAGGTCAAGTGGGTTATTAAAATCCGATGGTAGGGTTCGAATGTATCGCAGAACCCACGAAGTAATGGACCCAAATTGTGAAAAGGCATTTTCAAAGTCCATGCTGTTTTTAGTATAGGATGTCTACTGCAACTAAACCGCACTGGATATGGTAGTACGACAACTGGGAGAATATATGCAGTCGTTCATGAAGTTAATATCCCCACACATTGACGGAATTTTCACGAATGACAGTGGTCTATGTCAGTGGGCCACAATTCTTACGAGACTGGGGTGAACATTGCGGAGCATTCCAGATAATGATTAGGCCGCGTATACCGCCTAACATGAATCCCATCGAACATTTATCGGACATAATGCTGCAGCGGGGACACTTTTCCCAATTACAGAGGCAGCATGTCTCAATATTCTTTTAGGGCACTTCCAATGACTTGTACAGTCAGTGCCACGTCGAGCTGGTGGACTTAGCATTTACTACATCTACATGGGACACTCTGCAATTCATATATAAGTGCCTGGCAGAGGGGTTCATCGAACCACCTTTATACTATTTATCTCACCGTGGTTGAGTAGCCGAGCGCTCTAACGCGCCTCGCCGCGGAGCGCGCGGTTGCTCGCCGTCGGAGGTTCGAGTTCTCCCTGGGGCGCGCATGTGTGTGCGTGTGTGTGTTTGTTTTGACCGTAGGTTAGTTTACCATAGTTTAAGTAGTTTGTAAGCAACGGACTGATGACCGCGCAGTTTGGTCCGATAGTTTTACAAACATTTGAACATTTTGAACTATATCTCCCATTCCATTCTCGAATAGCACGCGGGAAGAAAGAACGCCTGAATCTCTCCGTTCGAGCTCTGATTTCTGGTATTTTATTTTGATGACCGTTTCTACCTATGTAAAAGGGTAAAATAAGGTCAAATACCACATTAGAATGAATGGAATCACTTTTACCTTAAGCTCTTCAGTTCTCTCTCTCTCTCTCTCTCTCTCTCTCTCTCTCTCTCTCTCTCTCTCTCTCTCTCTCTCTCTCTCTCTGACACACACACACACACACACACACACACACACACACACACCAGCACCAGCGACGTGGCGCAGTGAAGTAACACACTGAACACTAGAGTCGCATTGGGAAGGATTGTGATTCAAATCCACCTCCAGCCACTCAGATTTAGGTCCACATCCTTACCCAAACACTCCAAGCGTAAGCTCCATCTCTAATGACCACGCTGTCGACGGGACGTTCAACTCCAAGCTTCCCCCCCTCTCACCCCCCCCCCCACACACACACAAGAGAGAGAGAGAGAGAGAGAGAGAGAGAGAGAGAGGATCTTATAAATAACATAGTCGGTTGCCACGTATGGAACACGCGCTCGATTCCCGGTCGTGTCGGAGATTTTCTCCGCTCGGGAACTGTTGTGGCATCACTACAGCCATCATCATCATCATCATCATCGACGCGGAAGTCATCCAAATGGCATCAACTAAAAGAGTTGCAACAGGCAGGCCGAACTCGATCCCAGTTGGGGCCTAACGGCCAAAAATGCCACACGATCATCATCATTATATTGTAGTAGAATTTTCTGGCACTTAGAGACGAATCCGGTGGACAGTGCACATGAGAAATGTGTGTGTGTGTGTGTGTGTGTGTGTGTGTGTGTGTGTGTGTGTGCGCGCGCAGCAGATGAGTTGCGTGCGCTAGATGGCCAAGTGATAGCGCGACGGGCGTTGCCCTGGGGCTATGCAAACAGCGGCGGCGGCGGCGGCGGCACGACCCGCGGTAATAAAACCATTGCATCACGAGTGCAGCCGAGCAGCGTCGCGGACCTGCATTTCCTGCACGGCGAAAATACTGCACTGCAGCCGCGCACGAACAGCTTAATGGCGGCTTCATAAAACTGCCGCATTGTGCCCGCCCTACCAGCAAATCTTGATAAAGCGCCGGTGCGCTCTCAAACACGTTCCTGCTTTACTGCTGCGCCAATCCAGTCGCACGAATAATGCTCCCTCAAACGGAACGTTATCATGCAGGAGGAAGGAGTGTATAGTGGGGGCAAAAACAGAAAACAGAATGTGACAAATACCGCTACTCTGATTTCAGTTTTTCATGAGACGTGTAACTGGCATCGCACTACTTTACAGACCAGTAACTTTGAAAGGCGGGCTTAATGTGTATTGGCCGACGAAGCACTGGTGTCACTCGCTGCAGTCGACTAACATCGTAATGAAAGCAGAAATTCTGTAATGCCGGAGTTTTTAAATTGTGGGCTATATCTATGGTTCTGGTGTATCGGGAAAAAAGATAAAAAGCATTTCCTATACGAATATTGTTCATCAGACTGGCTCCACCTCCATCAAAGTGTACTCAAGTTGCCCTTAGCAGCTTGCTCGTTAATCAGTACTTATATTGTCACACATACTGGCAGTGGCCAATTGAGAATCCATCGTAACTTTAAGTGAGAGCGCTACCGCTCTAAGGGACAATGCAATATGTAGAAGGACGGAAAAGCTGGTAGAAGCAGACCCCGGGGCAAATCAGTTTGGGTTCAGGAGAAATGTAGGAACACGGGAGGCAATCCTCACTTTACGGCTTATTTTAGAAGATAGATTCAGACAAGGCAAACCTACATTTCTAGCTTTTGTAGATTTGGAGAACACTTTTAACAGAGTTGATTGGAATAAACTCTTTCAAGTTCTGAAACAAGCAGGAGTAAAGTATTGGGAGCGTAAGGTTATTTACAACTTGTACAAAAACCAGACAGTGGTTGATAGACTTGAAGGGCATGAAAGGGGTGCAGTGGTTGGACAGGGAGTAAGACAGGGTTGTAGCCTTTCCCCAATGTTGTTCAATTTGTACATTGAGCAAGCTATAAAGGAAAGCAAGGAGAAATTTGGAAAAGGAATTAAAGTACAGGGTGAAGAATTAAAAACATTGCGTTTTGTCGACGACATAGTAATTCTGTCAGTGACAGCAGTTGAACGGAATGGACAGTGTGCTGAAAGGTGCACATAAGATGAACATTAAAAAGAGCAAAATGCAGAATGGCAATGGGTAGAAAAGCGTTCTTGAAAAAGAGGAATTTGTTAACATCGAATATTGATTTAAGCCTAAAGAAGTCCTTTCTGAAGGCATTTGAGTGGAGTGTTGCCTTGTATGGGAGTGAAACATGGGCGATAAACAGAGCGGACAGGAAGAGGATTGACGCTTTTGAAATGTGATGTTACAGAAGAATGCTGAAGATTAGGTGGGTGGATCGCGTAACTAATGAGGAGGTACTGAACAGAATTGGAGGAGAAAAGGAATTTATGGCATACCTTGACTAAAAGAAGGGATAGACTGGTAGGACACATTCTTAGACATTAAGGAATCGTGAATTTAGCTTTCGAGGGAAGTGTTTGGGGGTAAAAACCGCAGAGGAAGACCAAAAGATGGATACATCAAGCAGATTCAGACAGATATAGGTTGCCGTTCTTGTGTGGAGTTGAAGAGGCTTGCTCAGGATAGGGTATTGTGGAGAGCTGCATCAAACCAGTCTCCGGACTGAAGACCACAACAACAACAACAACAACAACATCATGTAAAAAATTTCTGAAAGGGTCAGAACTATGGCAAAATGTTGCAATTAACGTAACCAGTGGGTTGTAATTCACCGACTGAAAATTTCTGTACGGTTTCTATCTTCACAAAAACTAAATTCCGTTCCACAGGTCTGTAAGGGCTGAAAAGGAGCCTACCGGCCGCCGTGTCATCCAACGCCCGATAACAACAGTTACTGTATGGAGGGGGACGTGGTCAGCGCCTCGTATTTCTGTTCTCGTGTTGCACGGAGCCGCTACTTCTCAGTCGTCAAGAAGCTCCTCAATTGGCCTTACAAGGGCTGACTGCACCGCACTTGCCAACAGCGCTCGGCAGATCCGAACGGTGACCCATCCAAGTACTGGCCAAGTTCGACGGTGCTCAGCTTCGGTTATCTAGCACGAACCGGTGTATCCACTGCGGCCCTACCGTTAGCTGCAGCCTTCACACCAACGTTTGGAACTGCAATCCCCAGATACAACATGGTGGACCCAGCATGTTCGGCTCGGTGAAAACACCCGGGATACAACGAACAACTGCAGACGTGGTCCACACTGTCGCAGAAGATAAAACAACGAACAATGACACACTTACCGACCGAATCAGTTCGATGTATCCAGGGCAGAGTGGTTGCAACATCTTACCGATTGGTAAGCTGAAACTCACAAATCTGTTTTCAATGTAACTCACATTTGTCATTACTTAAATATCACATATCTTCTTAACCTATCAAGTTCCATTTGTATTTCCCGTTTCTTTGAGTAATCGTCACATACATTTAAGCTACCTAGCAGCGTTGACGTTCTTGTGCCTTACGTCTGCTGTTTTGAATGGCTGAATACTGGCCCTTCCCACTGGTTGAATATCATACACATCAAGGAAATACATACAGTCCTAAATCAGATAGCGCATATTATCTGTGGTTTCATCAAAATAACCCCAATCACCATTGCACTTCCAGTTCAGCCGAATAAAATAATAGCCAATAAATCACTTCTGACAGATCAGAAGAATCTCATAAGACGTCTGAAACACCGATACCTTCCCTTGCTGCTAGCTCAGAAAGGAATGAAAGAAAACTAACGGGGCCTGCGATTTGAAGCATCTGCTACGGCCCCTGGCGATGTGAGTATGATCTTTGACCCTTTGGAAACCCCGCCCGGATTTCATTTCCCATGTTACGTATGGGCCCCGATTAACAGAGCGAGCTTGGGCGTGGAAAAAGTGGCTCTGCGACGCATTCTTGTGACTTTCGACTTTTTGAAAGCGTAATATTTGCAGTCAGTGTGTTATCAGCTTGAGAGCCCACACGAAGGCTTCAGCGGAAGTATGGACGAGCTTCTGAAAGCCTCAACGAAGTTGTGTAATTTCGTTCTTGGGAGCACTGAGGATGCCTGTTTGTTCCACGATTAATGACGATGCAACATTCCATTTAAATGGAAAATGGAACCGTCATAATTTGAGAATGTGGCGTGCGGAACTACCACACGAAGTTTTACAACATGAGAGCGACTGTCTGAAAAAATGTGTTTTGTGCAGTTTCGTGGGAAAAGATCAATGTTGTGTTTATCTGTTACAATGAAGAACGCATCTCGATATCTCAAAAGTCAGGCACAGTTGCAAAATTATTCTTTATTTCACTGACGCGTTTCGCCCTATTGAAGCATTATCAGATAATGTAAATATATGGTGAGCTATTTGTCATCATCGTAAAATAAACCACCAAGGAAGAAAACCTATCGTTATAGTGGTTTAATTTTTTTTAATTAAAAAAATAGAAAAACCATGACGGTAGGTTTTCTTCGTAGATGGTTTATTTTACGATGATGACAAATAGCTCACCATATATTTACATAATCTGATGATGCCTCAATAGGGCTAAACGCGGCAGTGAAATAAAGAAAGAAATTTGCAACAGACTGATTTTTTTAGATATATTCATGACCAGTTGCTGTACCAGCTACCAGTATGGAGTGGAACCAGTATTATACATCGATATGCTTGAAGAGTTACTGGTCGAACAGTTGGAGACTGATTCGAACGATGTCATTTACCAACAGGATGAGGCACCACCACACTGGCACGCAAGTGCGGGGATTCTTAAATGGAAGGGCTACTGAGCGACGGATTGGTCACAGAGGACAAATGATTCAACCTTACATTACTGGCCTCCAAAGTCATCGGACCTGACTGTATATTTGTTGTGAGGGCTTATAAAAGACTACTCTATTTGCCGCCAAGAACATTGAATGAACTGAGACATCGCGTAACAGCAAATGTTTATAATTCTTGTGGGACCAAACTACGTTGGTCATCAGTCCTTAGACTTACAAACTACTTAAACTAAGTTAAACTAACCTAAGGACAATACACACACATCCATGCCCGAAGGGGGGGGGGGGTTTCGAACCCCCGACCGTAACGGTCGTGCAGACAGTGACTGGCTTGCCGCAGACCGCTCGGATACTGCGGCCGGCTAAAAGCACCTGTGGAAGCTTTAACTTACGACATACTCGCTGCAGTGTGGCAACAATTTGAATACCGTAGTGACGTATGTTGTGCATTTCAAGGAGCGGCACAATGAACACCTATGAAAAATTATTTTAAAAAAATCAAAAAAGAAAAACAAAAAACCTTAAGAGTTTCCAGGTTAACCAAGAAATTCATTGTATATGTTTCTTATTTTCAGAAATATAGACGTAACGTGTGCGCCTCGGTTGCACAGTGGTAGAGTGCCAGACTACAAATCCAAAGGTCCCGGGTTCGATCCCCGTCAGGTCGCGGGATTTTTATCTGTCACTTTCCACTTCTTTCACCTCTGGCAGTAGTGCTCATGTGAAAAATACCGAGTAGCACCGTGGTTCGGAACCCACGTTAAACTGTAGGTCCCCCTGTAACTGGCTGGGTACGTCAGTTCGAAGGTCGGAGGAAGGCAACGGCATACCACCTACAAATAGGACCATGCCTAGTAAAGCACCGTAGTGTTCAAACCACTCTTCGGATTGTTGACTGCTTTAACTTACCTTTTTTAATGTCTATGCGACTTTAATTGCACCACAAATGGAATAAACAGAGCACGGGTCTCATCCCCCCAGGGGGCTCGCGCTTCTTTCACGATTATGTGCGTGGCAAGCACGGGGCTCCGAGCTAATGCAGTGTCCCTTCTTCCCCCTACCCCCCGGACTGCATTTCCTTTCCCTCCCCTTCTTTTCTTGTCCTCACTCCTTCCCCTCCCCACTGGGGGCCGATAACCTTTTCAGTTTGGTCCCCCTCCTATCCCAACCAACCAACGGTTTTTTTTATCTATGAACTGATCGTGTAGTTAGTGGCACTCGTTATGTGACAAACACAGCTGCTTTGCTGTCAATTCCTAGAGCCACTGTTGATAGCAGCAGACACAGAATGTCACGAGATGAGGGATTGTGGCGGCGCCACTGCCTCCAGAGTAAGGAGCCCGTACTGCGCGTGACGAGGCCAGGCGACAGAGTGGCACAAAAACAAGACGGCAGCACGCACATGCAGAGCAGAGCAGAGCGCCGGCTTCTTGCGGCGCCGCGGCCCGCCGTGGGAGCGCCCGCTGTCGCCGTTTGCGTGACACACCCGCAAACTCTACCAAACAGCCGAGAAAAAAGAACAGCCAAATACTGTATGCCAAAGAAAACACTAACTATCGTTACCAGCAGCCGGGAGGCAATTTGGGGTCTCTTCCGATAATCACCAAGGATACGACCGCAGCTACTACTAAATATGACAGCTAAAAAAAAACCTACATTACTTGCGTTTAAGAGATGTGTAGGATGCTTGTCACGCAATAATAGTCCACTCTTCCTCTTTTTTGTATATGAGAAAAAGCTAAGATACCAGTTAACAATGAGGAGTAACTAACTGGTAACAAAATAGGAATAGATTAACATCGAATCGGATGAGCTATGTATGGAGAACTGTAATGGATCAGCCATCAGCGCTGGCGAACTGGTACGCGATCTAAAAAATTGGCCACGACATCAATTTTAAGAATTGACTGCCCAATTCAATTGCTGATTTCTTCGCCCTTTTTTCTTCTTTTTAAGACATAGTGCAGAAGTTCATCTTCAACGGGATATCACTGCCACTTTATATACAACAGGAATCGGATAACTCACCCAAAGCACAGGCCCATCGACAGACACACACACACACACACACACACACACACACACGCACACGCACACGCACACGCACACGCGAGCGCGCGCGCGCAAACACTGACCCCGCGTCCACACATTGGTACCAACGTTGGCGCCAACATTGGCCAATATTTTTATGGCAGCGTCCACACATTGGAGCCAACATTCAGTTGAATCCGTCGAGAGCCAACGTAAACATATCTGACGCACAAATCGCGGCAAATGCGTTAACGCTTTTGAGTGTGAATAATTACATTTTGTCACTGTAAACCAAAATGGGAAACTTACGTAAAAGATGATGGGTTGTTGTATCACTTCCTACCGAACATTAATTACGATACGAAACAATTTATTTTTAAAATATGCTACAATTAAGATACATATTATTAAAACTTAGACCTGCTACTTTAAATGCTTGAAATTAAAATAAAAAAGAAAGATGTTTTGGAAGGATGCTATTCTTTTGGTATTACGCTTCGATTTCTTGCTAAAGGAGACAGTTTTAGAAGCCTATACTTTCCTTTTAAAATAACTAGTAATTAATATCAGTGGTAGTGCTTGAAGTTTGGAAAACAATATTTAAAACTTGACAGGAAATATTAAGTAAGTAATTTTAAAAATTAAATTCCGTAATGGAGTGTGTCGAAAGTCTAAAAAGTTTTTAATTTCACAGTTCGCGCCTACGTTTTGATGTGGCATTGCGTTTTTTTTTTTTTTTTTTTTTTTTTTTTTTTTTTTTTTTTTTTTTTTCAAATGATCACTTTCTGATACAGTTCTAATATTTACAAAGAGATATCGACACTTTAAAACAGCGACGAAGAACGAACGAAGGAAGAAACAGTTTCGAGATGAGCAGACTACAAAGACAGAATGAAACGTTGGCGCCAATGTGTGTACGACGTATCCATATTGGCCCAACGTCCTTTGATGTTTGGTCGAAATACCGACAAGCAACGGAGCCGTACCAACGTTGGCGCCAACGTTGGTTCCAACGCTATTTCACCGATCCACACATTGGACCAACACTGTTGGCGCCAACGTTGGTTCCAATGTGTGGATCCGGCCTAAGAAGTAGACATTTGTCTAATGTCTACCTTGTTGTGTTTGCATGTGTGTGTGCGTGTGTGTGTGTGTGTGTGTGTGTGTCGATGAGCCTGTGCTTTGGATGACTTATCCGATTTCTGTTTTTTTATATAAATTTGTCCCACCAGGAAGGTTTCCTTCTATATATATTAGAATGGCTACAGGGCAATAGGGCACAACATGCGAATGTTGTAGGTAGTCTAACCGCTCACGATAAGGCGAGGCATGCGGCGTCAAGTTAAGGTCTGCTTGACACTGCGAGAAATGAAAGCACTTACGTCTATCTCGTGCCGTTTTCGCTGGCCGGCATTATGTATCGTGGCTAGTTGGCATAGGAAAAAGGAAATTGTGCCCTGTTGCTCTGTTGCCGAACTGTCCCCTTGATCAATGTCACTGCACAGTAACACCTAAAATGCCACTTCATATTTTCAGACTTTTACTATTCAACTGCATTGTCATTTATTGACATAGAAATATGCGGAAAACGACTTTATGCTTGTAGCTCAATGTGTGACAACTTGCACGAAATATTTGTCTTTATTTATGACTCACCCTGGGGAAGCCTTATGATGGGTCACGTCTTGGCCACATTAATTAAAAAGAAAACAGAAAAAGATTCGCCTTTCCTGAGGTATATATTCTGACCTCTCGTTGGAGATATACGTTCGTCATATGACGTTAGTTCGATGAAAATGTGTATTGAAGCACTGAAACAGATCAACGGATGATGATTTCGTGGGACATTTTTGACAGACTCCAGCTGGGATCGTGTTCGGCCCGTCTGGTCCAAGTCTTTAGGTGACATCATTTGGGCGACTTGCGCGTCGAGGATGATGAAATAATGATGAGGACGATGACATCCAATCCCCGAGGGGACAAAATCTCCAACCAGACCGAGAATCCAACCGGGGCCCCCTGCGTGGCAGTCTATCACGCTGTCCACTGGACTACGGCGGACAGATCAAAGGAAAGAAGCTTAGAGGGTTTGACGTCGCGTCGACACGGTGGTCATTAGAGACGGAGCTCACGATCGGGTGTTTGGGGGACTATGGGAAAGGAATTCGGCCGTGCCCTTTCAAACGAATCATCTCGGAATTTCTCTGGAGTGCTTTAGGGAAAAATCACGAGGAACCTAAATTCGCAGAATTTGAACCGCCGTCCTCCCGATTGCGAGTCCAGCCTATTACCACTGCGCCACTTCAGTTGGTCAACAGTTCAAATCAAGTTATAGAAGACAATTTTGTGTAAATCTATTTTTTCCTTAATTTAAAGGTTGATTTTTATAGCGAAATGTGTCTGGACTACAAATTCTATCAAATGTGGATGGTTGCTGTTTTATTTATTGTAAGAATCACCCTGTAATTCTTTTGCCGTTAAATGTTTCTGTAGCGGACTTCACAATACAGCGTAAGCAAGGTTAACCTCTGACTCTTTGATTATAACTCGATTGCCCGTTTTGTTCACACATTTTCTAGTAACTTACCGGTTTAGAAAGTTATAATTGGAGGTGCAAAATGAGAGTCTGTTAAAATAGGGAAATATGAACTTATTTCTTGTTTTAATTAAGTGAATTAGTAACATTCGTGCCAAATTTCTTCGAAGTTCTTGTCAGTAGTTTACAGATTTAATAAGATTTGGGACAGGGCCGAATTGGCAATATAAGTTTGGGGCAACTATCAATGGTCATTAAGAGGCCAGAAGCAACTGGTGATGAAGTTTTCTCTCGACAAGAATCTAATTGATCAAATGTTTTTACAGAGTAGCAGTCAAAATTTCTTGATTTTTTTCGCGTTAGTTACATGATTTTTGTAACATACTGACCCTGACTAAATTTTATTTAAATAAATAAAGCAGTTTCAATATCAAACAGTCTATAAAAATGAGAAACATCTGCACTATTGACGATTTCAATTTTCACTACGGAGGTCCGATCATTAACATTATTTTTCTTTAATGAACTTTGATTTCCAGAGGATCTTGTTTCGTAGCTGTGTTACCAAAATGACCCATAGCGTGGTAAAATAATAATAATAATAATAATAAAATTGTAACAGAAATTATTACAATTTTTCCTCTATTTACTTCTTCACCGAGGAGAGATGAAACAGTCCCAGGGTGATATGTTGAGCAATAGGTATATACACATGAATAATGAATATTGAGAATGGTAATAGATTTTGTTTTACTTAAATAGCTTTAAGCGTTTTCACATAATATTCTGTGGCATTAGTTTTCGTTGCGCCCTCGTGTATGCGACCATTAATTAGGAGGAAATTCAAACTCGTTCGGGATGACCGGCTTAGGAAGAGCGAGAGAGCCACACACACACACACACACACACACACACACACACACACACACACACACACACACACACACACACACATCACGGTCCTTTGTCATGTCTCTGACGTTGTCGAAAGTGTCCGAGAAGGAGGTTATCCCCACTTCACTACTACTCAGTAAACATTGGGGAGGGTCCCACGAACAGCGGGCTCCACGACACTGAAATACAAGTTGTCAGGCCGTTCACCTGGTTTCCTACGTGACCATGAAGCTTATTGCGGGGTAATTTTCGGTGTAGTTGGTTATTCCACGACGAATCGGAAAGAAGGTGCAACGAAAGCGCTCGGAGGCGGAACTCTGCAGAACCCGCGTCTCACACAGCTCTACGGCTGACAACATTATTTGTCGCTCCGGCAAGCACTAGACCGTGGCAAGCTGCCGTACCAATTTTTATGAGAAAGTAAACCGTAAAAATCCGTAAGTACGAACAACTTTTTCCTCACACAACGCTGAGATCTACCTCAGTGACTTTAAATATCGGTTTCCTCTATTCGCCACAGCTGCAACATCTGATTGGTCGACTTTACTCTGAAGTCTTAATTCATTTCATGCATATGTCTCTTCTACGGTTTCCTCTATTACTTAAATGCAGGCTTCGTATCCTCGGTGATCGTCCATCGTTGTTTCGTCAACTTCCGGAAATTTATACTTTGGCTTGCATTATTTTGAAAGGGTCTAGTACTGGGGATTCACGCAAGCATTAAGACTTCAAAACGATATGGCCATCAGACACGGGTTTTTCTTACCCACAGCTGACACATATGTCTACAATTTGTACCAGACCTATTGATGTGTACTAACATTTCTGTATCCTTTTTACCCTCGGGTAGTAGATATAATCGAATTTTGTCTTCAGAGTTTTCCATCAATATTTCCTCGTTTATTCCGGTTTTCGGTATTCCACCTCTGTCCCTATGATAATGGAATTCAGTAGTTATTTTCTACAGTCGAGCTTCTGCTTAGGTACGAATGTTAGAAACAAACGAATACGTAGTACCTAAGTAACTGCTAAATCGAAACGAACTATATGACCTACGTGCATGCAGTTACTGCACTTTCAACGTCAACTGGTTAATAAGGCAAAATTATTGTTTTTCCTATGTGTATTATAAACAGTAAATAGCGAAATATCGAAACTAGACGAATGCAGGAATATATAATTCAGGTACCGAAGATTCCTACGGTTTTTCCCCTTTTGTTTGTGATTTCTTACATTCGTATTTAAGTAAACTTTCTTGATATGTAAGTCAATTACAATTTGACATACTGTAGAAATTTTACGCGGTGTTCGTAGTTTTGCTGAGATTATAACCGCTCAATATTTAAATTTATATAAATGTTTGAAAGACACGCAGTGGATGAAGGAAGGTGGGTATGATTATGTAGGAATTAATGAACACAACCACAAATACTAACATTTATCGCCCAAGGTGTTAGCAGATATTGCGTAGAATGTATTATCTTGTGCCCCAAGAGCGAAGCTCTTCCTCCCGGTCTCTCTCTCTCTCTCTCTCTCTCTCTCACACATCATTCCACCCATGTAGTGCGTAAGCTATGGTACTGGTGGTAACAGCATGCGCTGTACAGCCGCAATGACGTACGAGGGGCAGTGAATAGTTTACGACGAAACAGACCAAGAAATTAACTACATAATTATTTGCTATAAACAATTTATTTATTCAAGCCAAGAACTGGACAAACTGCTGTGGGTGTACTAATCGTTACACACGTGAAGCAGCACAATTTAATACGAGTGTATATGAAATCCACGAGAAAGTTTGAAGACAGGCTGTTTATGAAACGCTGTGAACTGCGTCTGAGGAGCCTGCCGGTGTTTCACATGGGCAGGTCGCACGGCGCTAGCCCGCAAGTTGTTATCCAGCCTAGTCGGTCTGCCGCATGAGAGAAATGAAGATGGCGTCGTAGGAGAGTTGTGTGGCGCAGGTCACAAGGTACGCGTCCTCTGGTACTCCCTGACAACTTGGGTTCGACAGTGGTAGGTCCGAACAACTCTAACGTAGCGCTCCCACACACTGTTTGGATAAAGCTTCAGCCGACTGGATTCAAGTGTTAAGAGCTATCATGGCCATCTGCACATATATGGTACCCTAACTGAATTTATCATCGTACTTGGGTTTCAAAAATGTTCAAATGTTTGTTAAGTTTATGGGACTTACCTGCGAGGTCATCAGTCCCTAAACTTACAAGCTACTTATGAACTGTTGATAAAACTCTTCTGGGTATTGGACAATATATACACTGACGATGCGGCCCAATACCCAGAAGAGTTTTATCAACAATGACAACGGCCGCGGAAGCCTTCGTTTATTTACTTATGAACTATTTCATAAAATGCATCTTTAAAACCATCGATTGTTTATTAAAAACCTTGTAGCAGCTCCTGGGGAGTCTGAACACGAACTATCTCGTTGTTAGTTTGCACGCACGCACACACACACACACACACACACACACACACAAACAGTGAAATTGCAGAACCCATCCGTTTCTCCCTCTACATTGGCGTTGTGAAGTTAACTTCTTTAAACGGAATTTATTATTCGCGACTGAAGTAAAGTCTACAGGAAAATTCAGGGAACTATTAAGATACGTAGCCTGTGATAAACGTATCCCTTCGGTTTTGGTTTAAATTACAGCACTTTTCGGTATATTGTTGGTGGACTGACTTACAGTAAGAATAAAAACTATGAAAATAAAATAAATAATGCGGAAATGACGTGCAAAGTTAGAATTATGCCTTTCATATAAGTTAGGCTCTTTTCCTTATCCCCATAAACTATAAACGATTTAAATTAGCAATAATGCCGAAAGTGCGCCTACTACCAGTTGCCCATAATGGCATATTTGTGCCATGTATTGGTCGTATCATTAAGTGAGCGAGGCGCATTGAACGAAAGCGCTGCTGATGAACTGAGCAGTTCTGTCTAGCTTCAGCACTTTATCAAAAATGTTCAAATGTTTGTTAAGCTTATGGGACTTAACTACGTGGTCATCAGTCCCTAAACTTACAAACTACTTAACTACCTTATACTAAGGATGGCACAAATATCCATGCCCGAGGGGGAATTTGAACCCCCGACCGTAGTAGCCGTGCAGACCGTGACTGGAGCGCCTCAGTCCCCTCGGCCACCGCGGCCGGCCCAGCACTTTATCAACTCAAGTACTACATTTGTCCGCTTCACAGTAAATATACCTGCCATCATGTAAGAAGGCGCTTCTGCGCATAGAAGCGGAGCAATAGGTAAGGCGTGGAGGAGAGGAACTACGACCGAGCGCCGACAGTTGCGCCTGCGGGAGAAACATTGCATAACTCGCGGCCAGCCACGCGCCTGCATAATGAATATTATTGGCTGTCAGTGCGGTAATGGAGGGGGATGCGCAGAACGGCCGAAAACTGGGCCGCCTTCGTAGCTGACGCCGACTATAGTTCTGAATGAGTAAACAGCTTTTAATCAAATTGCGTGGTTATGATATATTGCCCCAAATTTGAGATTGGATAGGGGATTTCCTGTCAAAGAGGACACAGTTCGTAGTAATCGATGGTAAGGCATCGACTAAAACAGAAGTGATATCAGGCGTTCCACAGGATAGTGTTATTGGTCCTCTGCTGTTCCTTATTTACATAAACGATTTAGGGGAAAATCTAAGTAGCTCTCTTAGGTTGTTTGCAGATGACGCCGTCTTTTACCGTCTAGTAAAATCATCTGAAGATCAAAACCAACTGCAGAACGATCTGAATAAGACATCACTATGGTGTAAAAATTGGCAATTGATTCTAAATAATGAGAAGTGTGAAGTCGTTCACACGAGTACGAAAAAAAAATCCGTTAAACTCTGTTTACAAGATAAATCAATCAAAAGTGAAGGCCGTAAACTCCACAAAATTCCTGGGAATTACTATTACTTCAGTGTTAAATTGGAAAGAACACGTAGATAATGTCGTGGGAAAGGCGAACCAGAGACTGCGTTTTATTGGCAGAACCCTTAAAAGATGCACCAGAACTACAAAAACTGCATACACTATATTTGTCCGTCCATTTTTGGAATATTGCTGCCCTGTGTAGGATCCTTATCAGGTAGGTTTGACGGAGGACATGGAAAGAGTCCAAATAAGGGCAGCTCGTTTTGTACTATCACGTTACTGGGGAGACAGCGTTACGGAAATGATACAGGATCTCGGATGGGTATCATTACAACAACGGCGCTTATCACTGCGCCGTGGGCTACTTACGAAACTCCAATCGGCAACCTTCTCCTCCGAATGCGAAAATATATTGTTGACTCCCACTTACATAGGTAGAAATGATCATCGGAATAAAATACGGGAAATCAGAGCTCGAACGGAGAGATGCAGGTGTTCTTTCTTCTGGCGCGCTATTCGAGAATGGAATGGGAGATAAATAGTATAACGATGGTTCGATGAACCCTCTGCCAGGCACTTAAATGTGATTTGCAGTGTATCCCATGTACATGTAGATGTAAATCGCCGTTGATGAGTGGGACTATCTGGGCGAACAGTCGTTTGACGATGAAGTTCACGGAACAAATCCGTTTCTGACCTACTTTACTGGTAACCAGCAGGTCAGTGTAACGAAACATCGAGATGGAATGCCTCGCTTCCCCTGAGCGTTCGAGGAACTACGTGAAGAGCGGTCGTCGACAGGACCGGATCGCCAGGAGAGGGGTCCGTGTGACGAGGCAGACGGCCAGACGGCGGTGACGCAACGGGACAGCAGCGGCAGCGGCACCTGCCAGACGCCGCTTTCTCCGGGCCCAGACGCTGCCCTGCCCCCTGGCTTCTTACCTCTCGCCTCTCCAGCACGCACACCTGTTCGCCTATCTCGCCACCTGCCTGCTTTCTCCGCACTGCTGCTAATGAGCCGCTTCACGGAAATGCCGCGCACGGGACACACGCAGAAAATACCATCCCTATAACCCACACATGGCCGTTTGGTGGCCCAGAGAAACATCAGTGTCTCGGTCTGGTAAACACAGTATCTAGAACGGATACGAAGGCTTTCGAGATCTTACCTCCGAAACGGCTGTTAAATCGAGTGCTTGTGAAATAATGGCAGAGTTACGTGTATCATCA
Organism: Locusta migratoria; assembly: GCA_026315105.1. Classification (NCBI taxonomy): domain Eukaryota; kingdom Metazoa; phylum Arthropoda; class Insecta; order Orthoptera; family Acrididae; genus Locusta; species Locusta migratoria. The sequence continues at coordinate 685,978,388 of CM048744.1, read as the reverse complement.
TCATCATCATCATTTTCCAACTCCAGTTTCCCGGGTGTTGTGCACAAGCGATCTCCATCTTCTCCTGTCTTTCTACATCTTCTGTTCCAGAATGTCTTCCCATTTGCAGTGGCGGCTGGTGATAAGGTGCTAATGTGCTGCAGCACACTGTAAATATATTACTAAAATTATTCCATTTCTCTTCGAATGCAAGCGAGAAATCGCTGTAAAATTACATCCTTTCTCTTGGAATACGAGCCAGATATCACAATAAAATTATGTCAATTCCCTTCCAATGCGTATTAGAATGCTAGTAATAAAGATGAAAACGCATTTTGGAGCGCTCTCGCCGCAATAGCTGGAAACCAGCTCCGTGTGCTGAAGTGGGGTTCAGCCGCGCTGGTACGTGCGCAGAGAGGCGGCGCAGTCGTCTGTTCGCTAGTGCACATGCGCAGACGTGCCGTCAGGCCTGGCGACTCATGTGTTGTTGTTGTTGTTGTTATTGTTTAGAGGGGACTAAACTACTTGGTCATCAGTCCCCTGTTCCTAACGAAGAAAGTCCATTTAATAGGAAACAATAGCCTTATGGACTTGTAGACATTGTAGAAATACTCAAGAGGGGTAGATGGCAAAGATAAAGTTTCACCAAAAGCGAAACTAGAGATACCAACAGCACAGATATAGAAAATAAAACAATGCAGTCAAATGTTCAAATGTTTGTAGAACTTATGGGACTTAACTACGGGGTCATCAGTCCCTAAGCTTACAAACTACTTATGAACTAGCTAAGACTAAGGACGGCACAAATATCCATGCCCAAGGGGGGATTCGAACCCCCGACCATAGTGACCGTGCAGACCGTGACTGGAGCGCCTTAGTCCCCTCGGCCACCGCGGCCGGCACAATGCAGTCAATCATGTGTGCTGAGACCGACTGCAGTACCACATCAATATTTCTCCTCTCGCTGCGTGTGACGGCTGCGAAAGAATAGTATATGACGAATATTGCGGTTTACAGAGTCAAATAGCGCGCTGACTCAGGCGTCTTGCGCGTTGTCTCTCAATTCCTGTGTGAGGCTCGTATTCAAATACCTCTGAGTCTAAATTTTTAATTTCTGCAAATAAAATTAATATTTTTAAACGTTATATTTACTACCTGCAGTGAATACATGCAGTTGGCAGCGCTGTTATAGATTCCCCTGAAGGTCTTACTGTCAATACAGTATTAATTGATATTTAATTAAAGGCAATCATACAAAGGTTGACTTTTTATTTTAGTATATTTTGTTTCCTGTTTATTTTTGTAATATTGTAGCACACTGGACAAATTTTGTACGAGCCACCACTGCCCATTTGTGCCCTTCCTCCCTCAGATCTGATCTTACAGTCTCTATCCAGCGTTTCCTTGGTCTTCCCCATGGTCTTCTTCCTATGAGGTTGAAGTTTAAATACTTTTTAGCAGGTCTTTCACTATTCATTCTCATTAATTGCCAATACCACTGAAGTCTACGTTTCCTTATGATGCTGGTGACAGGAACCTCAATAACAGCTACTTTTCTATTCACCTCATTCCTAATTTTATCTTGTCTGGTTGTTTGAATCATAGTTCTCATGAATCTCATTTCCATTGCCTGAATTCCACTGACGTCTCTGGTAGAGTACATGTTTCTAAGCCGTATGTAAAGACTGGAACGAAATAGGTATTGTACATGGTTGCTTTTGCTTTTTGTGGCATTTTATCATCCCAGAGAAGATTCCTTATTTGACTGTAAAAACTGGATGCTTTCTGTGTTCTGCTGAGTATTTCCTGCTTACCGGTGTGGTCTTTAGAGATCATGCTTCCTAGGTATTTGATGTTGTTCCTTGCCTGTTGATGGTCATTTCTACTGTTTTTGTTTTACTTATCTTTAGTCCGCAATTTTTGAATGTGTTGTTCCAATCATTCAGTTTCCTCTGTGCTTCAGCTTCTGTCTCTCCCCATACCATTAAATCATCGGCGAAAACAAGGGGCATTAGGTTCGCTGTCTGTTTTCTTCATAGATTTTATAATTTTGTCCATTGCTGTTACAAATAGGAATGGTGTTAGGGCACTTCCTTGCTGGACACCTCTTTTTATTTCGAACCATTCTGATCGTCCGTTGCTTATCTGGACACAGCTATAACACTTTTGGTATAGCGTTTTGACTTTATCAATCAGATACATTGGCACCTTTAGGTTTTCCAAGCATTCCCATATCTTGCTTCGAGGAACACTGTCATATGCTTTTTAGATGTCTACAAATATAATAACAAGATTTCTTCCATATTTCCAGTACTTTTCTGTTAGCATTGTTATTGCAGAAATAAGATCCATAGTACCTCGGTCTTAAGTGAATCCATGTTCTTCCTCATGCAAGGGTTCAACTACCTTTCTAAGTCTCCCTTCTACGATCTTTTCTAACAGCTTCAGTGTGTGGGACAGCAGCGTGATGCCTCTGTAATTTGTACATTTTCGCCGATTGCCTTTTTTAAACAGAGAGATGATGATTCCTTTACTCCAATCTTCTGGGATTTTGTTTTCTTCCCAAATCACTAATAACACTCTGTACAGCCAATGGGTTGTCATTGATTTGGGAAGAAAACAAAATCCCAAAAGATTCAACTAAAGGAGTCATCATCACTCTATTTAACAAGGGACGAATTCATGATTTTCTGACGGAGGGGACACAGTTCGTAGTAATAGAGAGGCAACGACTAAAACGGAAATGGTGTCTCTCATTCTCCATGGAGGTGTTACAGGTCCTCTGTTGTTCCTTATATGTATTAACGATTTGGGACAAAACTACGTCGTTTGCAGATGATGCTGTCATTTATCGTCTAGTGAAGTTGTGACGTTACCGGGTCGTAGCTCGTTGCCTCTTTCAGTTCTCGTTGCCGGCCGCGGTGGCCGAGGAGACTAAGGCGCTCCAGTCACGGTCTGAACGGTCACTACGGTCGGGGGTTCGAATCCCCCCTCGGGCATGGATATTTGTGCCGTCCTAGTTCGTAAGTAGTTCGTAAGTAGTTTGTAAGTTTAGGGACTGATGACCCCGTAGTTAAGTCCCATAGACTATACAAACATTTGAAACATTTCAGTTCTCGTTGATCGTGCTCTCTGTAACGGCTGGCTGGAATTCGATGGGGCAAAACCGGCCCACTACAAATAATGTAGGCGACACGTAGTATTGCAGCTCATTGACATTTTAATGAATTATGAGCGTCCAGTTGTCCCCATTTATGGTCTAATTAAGTACCATCACTACAAGCAGGTACACAAATTCCACGTCAGTAATACACATTTCCACAGTTCGTGTGTGGATTAAAGAAGTTCCAAGTTTACAATTTGTGTGGCACATATATGATGATTTAATTCGCAATAACTGTCGATACACTTTCTACACGGACCAACGAATAACGTTCAAAATGGAGTTCAAAGTGATGCGGATTGTGCCTCAGATTCATCACGAATAAAGACTCTAAACAATACTCCCTAGTGACGTGGATCATGCTTCCGATCAAAGATAAAATCAGACCTATTTACATTTCGCGCAAAAACAGCCTATTTATATCATACAAACAATGCCACTGGAAATTACGTATTGTTAATTGACTCCATTAACTTAATTATAATGGAATGTAAACAATTACATACAATATATCGTAAATAATACTCACTAAATCGATATGTAAGTCTCTACTATATTAATAGTAAATCACCTGTAAATACAATTAAATATGTTTCTCAACAATAATTGAGGAATAAACGGTAATTATATGGAGAAGGCACAAGTTTCCTGACATTACTTGTTAAACATACCAATACCTACTTTAATATTATGAGAAAAGAATTTAATTAGTTTTATCAGAGACGCGAATTAGCCTAAAATATCAACTACAACAATTCGCCTATTGGATGAACTAATTAATATTTGCTAATTAAACTTCTCAGACGTCAAATGATAAAAAATAGCTTCAGCTATTCACGTTAGAAAAAAGTTTTCGAAAAGAAAATGATAATAGACTAATTACATTCCTACCTATTATTATCCAACACTGGTATCTGGAGGTTCAGTAATGCAAGCAGATGGGAATAAATCCCAACATGCCTCGTTAAAAAGTCATCAGAACATCAAAAGCAGCTCCATAATGATTTAGATAAAATGCCTGTATTGAGCTAAACTTTGCAATTTAACCCTCAATAATGATGTGAGGTGTGGTGACCCACCTATGTTCTGAACTTCGTTTACAACGTAAATATCAATAAAATCTATAAGCGGTAAATTCAAGTAAATACCTTGGAATTACGAGAAACAAACTGGAATACACAGAAAACACTGTTGAGTCGTCGTACGCCCATATCTATGGAAGATGGACATCGGCTGTAATGTTAAAAGAACGGAGCACCTTCAGCCATTAACTAATGGAATTTTATTGCTACCGGTTTCGATATTTCATTGTGTCATCATCTAGCCCCCTGAACAGCGTAAAAGTGAATATATTATGTTGCTTAGTGAGAATGTGGGCCGTTTTAATTAACTGCGCTAAAACTTCAGACATCAGCAGGCAACTGTCTGCTGTAGCCCGAAGTCCTATCGTCGTTGGGTATCTTTCACAGATATTACATCACTTAGTTGCAGATACTAATCCGCCCCTGCGTCGCACGGATAGTATGGGTATATGCGACGTGCCACAGACGAATCTCGAACTCTGCGCAGCGTATCTCTCCCGTGGACAGGTGGGCAAACCGATGAGGTGGAAGGACTTTCTTTTGTAATATCTATAGATATATAGACACTAGTACCTACTGAAAGATTGTTCTGCCGTTATTTTGGAGTAGAACAATCTTGTTTTCCGTTAACGCAAGATCGCTAACTTCCTTTGAGTGTGTCGATTGAAGAGAAGAATTCAGCATTTTCAAAAATGTTCAAATGTTTGTAGAGCTTATGGGACTTAACTACGGGGTCATCAGTCCCTAAACATACAAACTGCTTATGAACTAGCTAAGACTAAGGACGGCACAAATATCCATGCACGAGGGGGGATTCGAAACCCCGACCGTAGTGGCCGTGCAGACCGTGACTGACGCGCCGCAGTCCCCTCAGCCACGCGGCCGGCCCAGCGTTTTCTGCGAAGCTCCTATTTTCGTTGGCCTTGCACTCTAAATGTTTTTTTCCTTGCTGCATTAGAGATAGGCTCTTTCTTTGCTTTCTTCTCACCACAACGTATTTCACTGTCTGTGACGGTACGTCTAATAAATGAATTTCCCTGTGTCTATTTATGATCATGTTCCGAAAGATTCTGAAAGCGTTGCTTGATTGCAACTCGTCTCTGCTCTCAATCGCCATTTAAACAGTCTGATAAGGTTGCTTATTGCCAGTTTTGTTACGAGTTTTACTTCGCTTCAAACTAACATATGATTAATCGTAAACCGAAACTCGTGTAAGTCTATCTACTTAGTGTGAAACGCTTAAATATAGTTCACTATATTTCACTTTAGTTTTTAATTAGTTCTTTTCCTCGCATTTCGCGTCCAAAATGTGGCTACTGACAAACAGGATATGCGCTTAGATATCTCGTATGGGACATTAAAAATGTTCCCGAGAGATTAATGAACTGCGGAATGTTCAAAGCGACGTGATTAATGATTCGCGGAAACAGCGTGTCAAGGGTGTGCTAATTCTGTGTAAGAATTCCATCAATTTTATTCACTTACTTATTGTAACTGCTATCGACTACAGCTTGTCAACGTCGTGTACTTGTTTTAAATTGATAAAGAGGTCAAGAGATTGTCGGAAGGAGGACGTCTTAATGTACACAAATAACACTTAGAAGTCAAGCAGTTGTCGCAGCCTCGCAAAACAAATTGGCAGCGCCCCGAGCAACAAAACATATTACGCCAATGTAAGCTAAATGTACAGCCTCGCGTATGTAATAGGCGCTACACACCACAGATGGAGTAGTAGAGTAGGTATGTTGCGTAAAGAATCTCATCTCTCTATAGCGCTTGGCTAGTAATTTGCACTAGTCTGGCCATCATAGTAGATTGACAATTATCTATTTTTCAGGTAACCCAATTGCAATAATAAGATTACCATAATATGGAGTCATCTTCAGTCGGATATGGCTTCGTCGTCGTCGTCAAATAATTCATTTTAGAGCAGAGATACAGCAGAAAGGACGATTACGCTTTAACATCCCGTTGACGTAGAGGACATAAAACCTCGACACACGCTGGTTAATTATTGATGTCAGCAGTGTTTATTATAAGTAAGTCTCCATTCGCTCATCGACAATATTCGTTCATTTACCAAGCCTGCTACAGTTGGCACATTAGGTAGCGACTTTATCTTTAATTTGTTGAATTAAGTTTTGTACACGTAAGGTGTATATTATTTAAACAAAACCTACCACCACCACAAGTGTCAACCAAAGGACTTTACATTTATCTGGCCCTATTGTAAGAACGTCTTGATATCATCTAAAGAATATAAGCTTTGGAGGGAAAGATCGAGGATAAGAGACCATGAGGGGGAAAGCAGGCAGCTTGTGAACTGATCAAATAGAGACCCGAACTATCTCTTGAACAGGCCGTAACAAAATCGGGTATCCGTCCATGAAGATGTTTGGCTCGCAGGGCCAAGACATTTAGCAGTGACTACAAACTTTCTACACATGATAAAGTAGTAGAAATGTCTGCATCCTATCAGTCTTAGCAAGTTTGGGGGCTCTAGATTTAGCATCGGGGCACTGTCTTTAAAAATGTTTAAATGTTTGTATAGCTTATGGGACTTAACTACGGGGTTATCAGTCCCTAAACTTACAAACTACTTATGAACTAACTACGACTAAGGACGGCACAAATATCCATGCCAGTGGGGGGATTCGAACCCCCGACCGTAGCGGCCGTGCAGACCGTGACTGAAGCGCCTCAGTCCCCTCGGCCACCGCGGCCGGCGCACTGTCTTTCATATTTAGATTCGTAAATAATTGAGTTGTAAATTATGGTTTGTTACGGACACAGAAATACGGCTTTGAGTAAGACAGATTATGTGAATAACTTTTTGTAACATAGGACTTGGTCCAGTCCACATCAGTGAAGTATCTGATTCATAGGCCGTGATAACTGACTCAGTTCACTGAGTGCGTGAATGAGAGCATGAAGAATGAATGAATGAATGAAAAATACATTTTTGTGTTAAGGAGTAGTTGCACTCATTCGTTCACACTGTGTAATCACTGTTAATCAGTTGTCATGTTCTATGAAGCAGTTCCTTCAGTGATGGGGACTGGATCAAGTCCTATGTTACAAAAAGAATTATTTACATTATTTGTTTTATACGCAACCATATTTCAAAATCCTGTCTCCGTGACTGCAGAGTTGCCTCTGAGGAGGAAATTCTCTCTCTCTCTCTCTCTCTCTCTCTCTCTCTCTCTCTCTCTCTCTCTCTCTCTCTCTCTCTCACACACACACACACACACGTAAATAATCAACAAGTGATATAAATTATTGTTGACCCTGCGTGTTGTAGGTATGCTGCGATTATAAATTGAGCACGAAGAAATTAAGGCGACTAACAACCAGTTCAAAGGATTGGCAAAAAGTGCAACCAAGCACGGAAATAACAAGGAAAAAGGAAGGTCCTCCAATTCATGTACTTTACGGAGAAGGGATTGGAAAGACAAAAAAAAATATAGCTGTCCGAAATCGAGGCAAAAAAAGTAGAAAAATACGTCCATTAAGACACTTGTGCTTAAAAATAATATTAAAGTGAAGAGGCGCGTTATCGCGGCAGACGACCGCGGGTGAGAAACTGGCCGTTTTTACCGACCGCTGGCAGCGAATTGTGGCCAGTGACGTCCGGCCTGCTCATTAGCGTGAGACGATAAGGCGAGCATCGGCCTGAGGAGTGCGAGCAAATTGCTGCACCCTGCTGACCCTGCAGTTAACGAGGCTGAGGCGAGCAGCCAGGCCCGGTACTGGCCAACGCCTTATCTCCTGTGTTCGATATTTAATAACAACCTAATAATATTCAACACATCGTACATTCTGTTTCTTACTGGGCTTATCGCAGTGCTCGTGATTTAATAATGACATTTACATCTGTGGCTAGAACACTGACGGACAATACATGTTACCAGAATTAATATCGTAACAGTATTTGATCGTAAGATTTCTTGGATTATGTGAGCTCCACATCGGGTCTCTAATGTGTTTAAATATTAAAAAAAATGCATAACAGGAAAGAAAAATTTTTAAAAAGTTCTCGCCTTCTGTTTATTAAACTTTAACAGAATCTTACATTAAAAAAATAAATTTCCCAAATTTAGATAGTCATTACGAGTTGAATGCGAAATAGGAGAAAGAGAGTTGTATACAAAGAATTTACCTTTTTATACAAATGAATGAGACTATTGAAGCAAATCACTTAACAGTTGTCACTTCTATAGAAGTTTTGGTCAGTACTAAACGTTTCGGGCCACGTGGAGTAGCCGAGCGGCCTAAGGCGCCTCGCTGCGGAGCGCGCGGTTGCTCGCCGTCGGAGGTTCGAGTCCTCCCTGGGGCATGGGTGTGTGTGTGTGTGTGTGTGTGTGTGTGTGTGTGTGTGTGTCGGGTTGGGATTGGGTTGTTTGGTCCACGACAGAACCTTGAGCCCTCTGGGGGTGTGTGCGTTTGTCCTTAGGTTAGTTTACCTTTTACCTTAGTTTAAGTAGTTTGTAAGCTACGAACTGATGACCACGTAGTTTGGTTCGGTATATTTACAAACATTTGGACATGTTTCGGGGCTATATTACTCCACTTTCATTTTTACGGAAAAACACATTACATACAAGACGGACCAAATACGCATATATATCTCAGAAGTTTATCTGCTACTAGGCAACTTCATCAGTAAGAGACACGTAGCATACATACTTTGTCATCAAGCACCTCGTCTAAAAGGAAGCATTCTGATGAGATGCGAGCCACGTGGAAATAGCCGTGTGGTCTAAGGCGACACGTTGTGGATTGCGCGGCCGCTTCCGTCAGAGGTCCGAATCCTCCCTCGTGTGTGCGTGCGTGCGTGTATTTAGCGTAAGTTAGTTCAAGTTCTTTGTAAGTCAGGGACCGATGACCTTAGCAGTTTGATTTGGTCACGTAGATTTACATTCCATTTTTTTAAAATGCTGTGAAGTGCAGTTGTGGACTACAATACAGATGCTCTCCTGCTCTCTTATACCAAAGATAATCCGTATGTCAATTTTGATGTTCACATCTGAACAAATGTGTGTGAAAATAACAGCTGCAAGACACAGAATACGTTCCTAAATTAGTCAACTAAAACTTCACGTTACTCATTAAAATGAAAGTAAAACTTCATTTCTAAAATGGGCACATAACTGCCGTTTAGACATTTTGACACGTTGTTGTCAATACTTCAAGACAGTTGTACGATGGAGTCAAAACAGAATGAGACTAAATAAAGTACTAGTAAGTCATGGCAAGTTATGGAATAATGAGATGGAGAAAATCTATGAACCAGTCCAAAAGGAGTTAGATGAATCAATTTTGAATCACATTAACTCTTAACACAGTGAAATAAATATGGTACAAATGAGCACTGTAAATTGCAACAGGGAAAACCCCCATAACGCAGTAAAACAACAGTGGAAAGCTTGTATCGTTATGGTAGATTAGATCTGTATCTGGACGTGTGACTTGTTCGTAAATGGTAATTAGCTTCACATAGACTAGCTTTAACCTGGGAATAGAGGCTGCAGAAACTATGAAATACTCTTAACAAGAAACTCACAGCAAGAATTAAACGAGAGGGGGTACTGAACTTCGTGGCTAGAAGATCAGAAGGTTGTTACTGACACCTAAACCACCAGATCGGTACCAAGCGTTATTATTCGATTGACTATCAACCAAAACTCCAATATAATTCGTGCTGTGTGCTGTCATCCGGGAGAACTTGAGTAAACTATAATAATAACACCTGACCTACTGAATAGAGGAAAAGCTAAACTGTCAAGCTTCTGTGGGCAAGTTCGTAGACAGTTAATTTGTTATACAGGGCGTCCTGGGTTTAACTTCTTCTCATGGCACTTTTTTTTAACTTCGTAATGTCGCAATTGTTATATAGGGCAACGTGTACCTGATACGTAACACGACTGTTCTGATCTTAGCACTGTGTTACCGGCAGTTTGCTTTTGCTTCGTTTATTTCAAAGTAGCAAACCTGTATTTTTTATTCCTAGTTTCACAGTGTGAACAAACAATTGGAACATAAGGATAAAGAAACTGCCTCACGAAAACAGCTGCATTATTATTACTATTACTTCCGCATATTGGGGTGCAATGTTGCATTATTCTTGTGTTACGATTGTTTCTGTATTGTCTGAAACTACGAATATGTATACAGGTGTGCCACTTTCAAATTAAGCAAAAGAAAAATACCGTTAGCACAGTGTCGTGAAATCCCAACAGTCCTACATATCAGCAACACTTTGCCCCAGATAACAATTACCGTTTTCCTGCAGTGAAGAAAAAAAAAGTTGCATGAGCAGGACGTGAACCTGAAACACTGTTTAACAAACTAACACTCCACCAAATTACTTATACTTTTCCGCTACTCCCTAAGTCAGGTGTTATTGTTTATTCACGTTCTCCTGGACGAAGCACACAGAACGAATTATATCGGAGTTTTGGTTGATACTATATCCATATACAACGTTTGGTACCGATTTGACTATCTGCTATCTGGAGGTTTGGGTGTGAGTAATTTAGTATCATCCAGCTGAAGTGTACCTGCGAAATGGATGGCGGTTGTAGCAGGTCGTGGCTACGTCTGCGGACTATTATCTACCCGTAACGATCATTCCCGAATAGCTGACGCAAAGTCGGATAGCGTCTTGCCAATTTGCCGGCCGGCACGCGCAGACGTCGAAGGCCACAGCGAGGGAAAGCGGAGGGTCGCACGATCCTGACAGCTAGGCGGCGGCGGCGGCGGCGGCGGCGGCTCTGCCTCATGTACCTGAGCCCGCGGGAGCGTAACCAATAAAAGCAGCCGCTCTGTACACGTGACGGAAGGCTGCCCTGTTGCAATCTGCCAGTGACGCGACTTGGTGCACCAGTAAAATCTAATTAGTGAAGGATCTAATTTCCATGTACAGAAGTGCTTCAAAAATGAGTTATTGCGCTAAATATTTGACTTCAAGCATGTAATGGAGAGAAATTCAGAAACGAAATTGTGTTAAAGCTTGTTTGGAAGTAACTAAGTACTCTCATTTTCTAATTCTGGATGGTAAAGGATAATTTACGCTCCATTCCAGCCGAAAGCTAGTTTCTCACACTCAATGTTTGTAATACCGGTTCACCTGAAATATATGCCGTATAGTGATATAATTTTGTAGGTGCATTAAGTAATACATGTAGACATTGTGTACAGAGATAATTGCGAATAGAGAAAGTAATTAAAAGGTAATAAAACGTCGTTGGAGATGAACAAGTTTGATCACATAATCAGGGAAAATATTGAATTCCAGCAGATGACGGGCAATCGTAATGTCTCGGTAGTGGATCTGCATATCTTCGTAAGGTGTTCTGCCAACAAAGCACATTCTTAGGTTGAAGTTTCTGAGAATACTGTTTATATGTGATGATTGGGTCGCCTTAAGAACTTTCACACGATCGTTCAGAGTGCATGCGTACATCATTTCGAACTGAAGCTGTTCCTTTCATTTCTAGTGTTTTGGTTGCAATGAAAGCCTTGAGATTTGTGCTATTTGTGGTTGTGTAGATAATGAACGTATTTCTTTAGATACTCAAGTGGATGACGTCACACTTCGGTATTCGTCTTCTTCTGATTTTACTAAAAGGGAAACCATGTCATCGCCTGCAAACAACATAAGAAGATATTTGTAACAATAAATAATTGGATCAGGACACTTTGTATTTGAATATTATAGGATTAAAATTTGTACCAAGGTTACTCAATGGTGAGAACTATTTCCTGGTTAGCAGGAGACCTTTATTCCAATCCCGGCCTTGACACGAACATTACTTCAGTGCATAGCCCTGTCATAACAAGCTAAAAGGGCTGCTCAGATTGTCTCTTAGATCATCCTATAGATTAGGAACAATAGAGGATCTATAACAGTTCCTCTGGGAATGCCTGATATTAGTTATATGTACTCCGTTTCCGTCTATTCCATAGTTTTACTATGGTGATTACACGACACTGTCAAATGTAGAAGGCGATTCCATATATTTGGGGGAAAAAAAAAATCCACGTATATCGCATGTAAATATAACCTGATTACTTATTTCAGGGAAACTGAAACGCCTTCTCGAGATGACACAAGGAATAAATTTTTGTAACTACTTTATGGTACAGATGTTGCAGCAGTAAACAGTAGTGAAAACTGGATTCCTATACGGTGTGATTCGCTGCTGAAAGTAGTAATCACAAATACAAGTTATTGATGGCCGCGGTGGAGTTACCGAGCGTTCCAAGGCGTGTAGCAACGGAGCGAATCGCTACTCGCCGTCGGAGGTTCGATTCCTCCATCAGCCATAAGTGTATTTGTTGTCGTTAGTATACGGCAGTGTAAATAGTTTGTACGTAGTTAAGTCCCCTAAATTTACAAACATTTTAATATTGAGTTACCGAGGTAAAGAAATTTCGAAAATAGGGGTGAGAGAGAAAAGGAGGGAATAGAAAAGAGGTGCGAAGGAAGGTGATGTGATCTGAGGCGCTATGTCACGAACTGACTGGCCGCTCCCTCCGGAAGTTCGAGTCCCCCGTCGGACGTGTGTGCGTGTGTACTTAATATAAGTTGGTTAACGTGGTGTATAAATCTAGGGACTGATGATCGCACCTGATCGTCGGTTTGAACTATGATAAAAGGGGGGAAAAAAAGGCCTTATTCCCGATAGAGTGAACGCGACCCATACCGGTCTAGCAAGATTAATTATAAATGAAATGTACGCAGCGGGCATCGTCAAAACAGAACTTCTCAAAATACTGAAGAAGTCTGCGTCGGCGTTATATAGGTATCTTATACAGGCCAGTGAGAATACTGATGCGCATGCCACTGCGTCAGCTTCGGCTACCATCGCCCCTTAAAATAAAATGGGCACGCGAACACCGCCGCTGGCTTGCTCAGAGTTTACAGAGCGCGGTCGCAGCCGGCAGGCAGAGGGGAGTCGCAGAATAATAGTGTGGCAGACAGTCGGGGTGGAAGGATGTAATTCCGGAGCGGGTGGCGGCTGTCGGCTGGCGGCGTGCCGACGGATGCGGTGCCCGCGGTATGAGGCCGCGGGCGCGGGACAAAGGGGGCCCTGAATGTCGAGCTGGCCTGGCAGGATTGGGCGCCGCGCTGCCATTGTCCGCCGCCAAATGTCACACCAGCCAGCACCAGCACCGCTCACCGCCCTGCCCTGCCCTCGCCACAGACCAACTCGAGCGCCGCGCCGCGCCGCGCCACTGCACAAGGCCAGATGCGTCTTCACAGCAGGGCGAACACGTGTCCCGTATTTCCAGCAATCTCCCGTATTACACCATTTTCTGTAGTCCTAAGTGATCGCCTGTTTCCAGTGGCGGACTAAAGGGTGGAGGGGGGGGGGGGGCGGAGGGGGCGGACCGCCTCGGGCCTCTCGTCTTGGGGGGGGGGGGGGGCCCTTCAAATACCTCGAAGCACTTTTTTGTTCTTTTTTCTACTTTTAGCGCTCTTGGCCTCCCGTTCTGGGGTATGTACATCTCGAAAGTATATACACTGTTTCGTGCCTCTCGTCCTGGAGGGTCTCCAAATTTCAAAAGTTATTTCCTATAGTAATACAAACATGGTATTTCCAAGTAGATTGGGGGGGGGGGGGGTCATTTTGTTTTACCGCCGCCCCGGGCCTCCGACAATCTTAGTTCGCCACTGTCTGGTTCTTCCATCTATTTCTACCACCGTTTCCACTTTGGTGACGAGTGTTGTTGGGTTTTTATTTTTATTTTATTTTTTTATTTTTTTTTTTTTCTTAGCGGATATTACGCAGTTGAGAGGAAAAGAGAAACCATGGAGGGAAGAATGCTAAACGCCAAGCCACAACAAAAGATCCTATCCAATTTTATTTCTTTATCTGTTACTCGAATCTGTTTCACATTTATGTGAACATATTTTCTGTAGAATTGTTTTTCGAACTACATTTATGTTTAAGTTCAACAAAAACTTCTCTCTTACAACGCCTGGTAGTTATGATAATTTGTTTTATTGAGATTCTCAAAGTTTCCTATTGCTAAAATTTATTTCTATAATTATTTTCTACGAGGGTTTGTTGGAAAGTAAGTTTCCCCTGACGACTATGAACAGAGTTGCACATGGAAAAAAAAAGAGTAAGACATAAAAGATAAGACCATATCTGTATTTACAAATTATGTAGAAAAATAAAATGAGACGCAAGCCGCAGTGGCCGAGCGGTCTGCGGCGCGCCAGTCACAGTCTGCACGACCTCTACGGTCGGGGGTTCGAATTCCCCCCTTGGGAATTTATGTGTCGTCTTCAGTTAAGGTAGTTCATAAGTACTTTATAAGTTTAGGGACTGATGACCCCGCAGTTAAGTCCCTTAAACATAAATATTTGAACATGCATTGAGACATTTGTCACAGCGCTTTATAAGCTTCAAAAAGCCGTACACGAAAAAAATCAAGGAGTAGCCTACGGAATAAGCGTCGAACGCCTTGTTTGACGTCAGCATTGCTTCCGAAGTGCCTTCCGCCGAGAGTCTCCTTCAAAGCTGGAAACAAAATTGAAGTCACTTTCATATTTTTGAAAGGTCCACCATTTAGCGGGTGAAATAAGGGAAAATCTTTGAAGAATGCTAGTAAGCCTATTTTGATGCTAGAAATGCAAAAATTGGGATTTCGAACCATGGTTAGAATTAAAAAAAAAAAAAAAAAATTGTTTCGTTATGATTTGAATTCTGCCATCAATAGTGGCAAGTTGAATCAAAATACTTGATCAAGAAAGCATTTTTAAAGCTAAATCTATGAACATTTATATTTTGAAGCTGAAACAACCAATGCAGACCATCCAGTCTACGCGTGCGAAGCAGCGGGAATCAAGCTAGTTAATTATAAAATTCAGTGTCCTACTTTTAAAGAGGTTCATAAAAATAAAGTGGTAGACCTACAGATGACTGCGGCAATGTCCAGAAGATTAAACAGCTTTACGGTTCACTCTAGAGAATTACGCGTATCTGAAGATCCCATCATAGCTCGTAAGTGATGCCTATTAAAGTGCCATCTAGAAAGAGAGCTGTAAAGTGGAAGTCGCCGCTGTTTCACTAGCAGCAGTAGAGGGCAGAAGCACATTCCATCGCAATGCGGAAATGTGGAAACAGCCAAAGAAAACCCGTTAGCTGAACGGACACTCATAATTGCCAACACGTACTACTCTGTCGTGCCGATAATAAATCTTACTTTCCCCGTTTTGCTGTTATGTCTCATTTTTACGTTATTTCATACACAGAATTTATGTTAGTTGTAAAGCTAGTCGTGGGCCAAAATACCCGCAACGGTCGAAAGTAACTCGTCAGAAACCGTTGAAAGTAGGTACACATGTGAACCGAGCTTGGATACATTAAAATGTTTCCGTTTTGGATCTGATTTGTCTTGTTACATTAAGAGAAAGTGAGTGAAAGAAATTTCTCAAGTAGATCTCGCCACATCGAATAACGTCTTTCATTTATCGATTTCGACTCCAATATGTGCTTGACTTCTGTCACACTCTCTCCACTATAGCACGATAATCCAAAACGAGCTGCCCTTCTCTGAACATTCTCTATAGCCTCCGTCGGTCCCACCTGATAGAGATCCCACAATGCTCAGCAATAGTGCAAATTATAACGCACTGGATGTAGTCAGTTTGTTTAGTAAATGTGTTGCATCTTCTAAGTGTTCTGCCCATTATACGAAGGTAGCCTTTGGTGGTTCTGTTCAACGATATTTTCTGTGTGTCCTTTACCGTTTAAGTAGTTCGTAATCGTAATTCATAGGTACTTAATTGAACTTACGGCCTTTAGATTTGACTGATTTATCGTGTAAATGAAATTTGACGGATTTCTTTTTGTGTTCATATGGATGAATTCACAATTTCCATTGTTTATCGTGAATGGAAGATTTCCGAAAAACGATAGCATCACCGTGGCGAGTGTAAGACAAAAAAAATTCAAATGTTTGTTAAGCTTATGGGACTTAACTACGGGGTCATCAGTCCCTAAACTTACAAACTACTTATGAACTAGCTATGACTAAGGACGGCACAAATATCAATGCCAGAGGGGGGATTCGAACCCCCGACCGTAGTGGCCGTGCAGACGGTGACTGGAGCGCCTCAGTCCCCTCGGCCACCGCGGCCGGCTCAGTAGAGTCCCTGTAACACTCTTCTGGGAAGTGCCACTTTTGTGCACTACTGAGATGATATTTCTTAAGCGCGCAGTTTGATTAGAAGCCAATTGAGAGGTACAGTATTAAAAGCCTACCGGAAATTTGAAAGTTCTTTTTCAGATACCTTTCCCATAGCACTCGCCACTTCATATGAGTAAAGATGTAGCCGTGTTTCACAAGAAGGACACTTCCTGAATCGATGTTGACTATCGATCAATAGACTGTTCTCTTTGGGGTAGTGCATAATGTCTGAGAAAAGTGTATGTTCTAAAATCCTGCTGCAAACCGACGTCAATGAAATGGGTCCGTAATTTTTCCGATCACTCCAATTGCTTTTCTTGAATATTGGCGTGACCTGTGAAACTTTCTGTTCTTTGGCAGTAGGGATCTTTCGCTGTGCGAGTGGTTGTAGGGGATATATAGGTATGGAGCTATGGCGACAGCATACTCTGAAACGAAGGTAACAGGTATACAATGCCACCCCCCCCCCCCAAGGGAGGCTCACGGTTCTTTTATGAGTATGTGCGTAGCAGGCACAGGGCCCCGAGCCAATGCAGTCTTTCTTCCCTTTTTACTTGCCGGACTGCAGTTCCTTTCCCCTCCCCTGCTTTCCTATCCTTCCACTCCCCACCGGAGGACTGATAATCTTAGCAGTTTAGTGCCCGTATCTGAACCAAACAATCCAACCCATGGTATACAATCTGGACAGGAAGACTTGCGTGGACGACGGTTTCAGTCAGATGAGGAGGTGCAAACATTCCATGCTAAAGCTGCGAGTCTTTTAACCTTAGTTTCCGGTTAACCGTCTTAGTTCTTCCAGTGTTGTGCATAGTGCACTGAATGTGGGAGGCATGTTGGATTACTCTGAAAGTTAACGTGCGTACCGTCGCAGTGGAGACAGGAGGAGCACAGTGCGTTAGCAACAGGAGTTATTTAAAATGGGCGTGCGAGCAGCTCGCAGGCGGCACGTGCTGGCAGCTGGGAGGTCGGGTTACCTCCGCGCCGTCTGGCCGCCACATGGCGACTGCGCTGCGGCAGAGATAGCCGCAGCACGGGGCTGCGCGTGTGCCAGGCGCTGCCGATGCCTCACATCTGCACCAGCCAGGGGCTGGACCCAGTAATATTACGAGTAAACCATATTCACGAACTGCATGACTTTAACTGCGAATGGACAAAGTTGAAAATGTCTACCCAGCCGGGATTCGAACCCTAGTCTCCTGCGCTGCCGGCTGCGGTGGCCGAGGGAACTGAGGCGCTTCAGTCACGGTCTGCACGGCCACTACGGTCGGGGGTTCGAATCACCCCTCGGGCATGGATATTTGTGCCGTCCTTAGTTGTAGGAAGTTCATAAGTAGTTTGTAAGTTTAGGGACTGATGACCCCGTAGTTAAGTCCCTTAAGCTTAACAAACAGTTGAACAGTCTCCTGCGCTGACCTCTAGACCACTGGGGGGGGGGGGGGGGGGCGGCGGCAGCTACCACCACACTGCACGGAATTACTAAAGTACGCCTCCTGTCAGATAGTACAACTATTGCATATTCTAAGTGTTCTGCAATAAAACTTAGTCTTTGGTTCGCTGTCTCTACGCTATTTATTTGTTGTCTCCAGTTTAAGTTGTTCATAATTATAATTCCTGGGTATTTAGTTCGATTTACGATCGTTATATGGCTCAGTAGCACAGTGGTAGAGTGGCAGACTAGTAATCCAAAGGCGGCGGGTTCGATCCCCGCCAGGTCCTAGGATTTTTATCTGTCACTTTCCACTTCTTTCACCTCTGGCAGTATTGCTCATGTGAAAAATATCGAGTAGCGCCGTGGTTCGGAACCCACGTTAAATTGTAGGTCCCCCTATAACTGGCTGGGTAAATCAGTTCTGAAGGTCGGAGGAAGGCAACGGCATACCACCTCCATACATGACCATGCCTAGTAAAGCACTTTGATGTTCAAACGAATCTTCGGATTGTTGACTGCTTTACCTTTTATATGTATTTCACTAATTTATTGTGTAAAGGCAGGTTAACGGACTTGTTCGAAAACTCAGTTGGATGACTTCACTATTTT
Organism: Locusta migratoria; assembly: GCA_026315105.1. Classification (NCBI taxonomy): domain Eukaryota; kingdom Metazoa; phylum Arthropoda; class Insecta; order Orthoptera; family Acrididae; genus Locusta; species Locusta migratoria. The sequence goes on along the minus strand of CM048744.1, from coordinate 685,959,919 downwards.
CTTTTAATGACATATTAAAGTTTCAATCCAAGACACTGCTATTAATAATTGATAGCTGTTATTGGCACATTGTTGTTGGCACAGGTGTTGTGAGATTTTCGTCAATTCCGTTCAAAATCGTTAGAAATCGATGTGTCAAATGTTGTACACCGTTGTTCTATTTTATATTTACGTCTATTTATGAATGGATCTTCATATCGTTGACACAAGCATCAAATGAAGATCCAGTCATAAATAAACGTAAATATAAAATAGAACAACGCTGTACGACATTTGACACATCGATTTCTAACTATATTGAACGGAATTGACGAAAATCTCGCAACACTTGAAGATGGCGTTTAACAGCCGAAATAAGCTTATTGTGCCAACAACAATGTGCCAATAACAGCTATCAATTATTAATAGTAGTGTCTTGGATTAAAACTTTAATATGTCATTAAAAGAAATGTTTAAGACTGCGGGCTCTCACAAATCAAATTGTTCACAATTTTCATTATTTAGTGCGAACTGCCCATTTTTGTACCATGCAAAAACCTTATCTAAACTGTTCTGCAGCTGCTTTTCATCTTCAGGTGATTTTGCGAACCGTTAAACGATAGCACCATCCAGGAACACTAAGAAAGCTACTCAGATTGTCTCCTAAATCGTTTATGAAGATAATAGTAGGGGATCTTTTACACTTTCCTGAGAAACGCCAGTTTATCACTTCCGCGCCGCAGCGGAGTGGCAAAGCGCATTGAGGCGCTAAGCTCCGATGCGCGAGGCCGCTCCCCGTGGGGGGGGGGGGGGGGGGGGGGGTTCGAATCTCCTCTAGGGCATGGATGTTTGTATCGTCTTTAGTATAAGGTATTTCATAAGTAGTTTGTAAGTTTCGGAACTGATGACCCAGCAGTTAAGTCCCTTAAGCTTCACAAACATTCGAATTTTTTTTTTTTTTTTTTTTTTTTTTCCTCTCTTTAAGATCACTTCCGCTTTAGTTGATGACTTTTCGTCAGTTACTGTGTACTGTGGCCTTTCCAACAGGAAATCACGAATCGTGAGCAACTCATCCCTGCGGATCGGAGGATAAAGATCACATAATTGTTTGCAAGCCAGAATGTTGGCTGTAATACTATCGCCAGGTTTGTGCGAGATAGATCCCGTAGATACAGAAGAACAAAAAAGCATCGAATGGAAATCTGTCTGCACCTGAGGCAGCGATATGATGCTGAAGCTGACAATTTTCTCTTTTTGTGTCTGAAAGACTGAACGCGTTGCAAACATTTTCACGATTCTGATCCTGTTGCCAGAGGTGTAAGGAAGTGGTTAGCCTCGGATGTTCCTGTATCCAGGCCCTGGTTCACCGCTGGCAATAGTGTGGGATAACTAGTGACTTGTTTAGATGTGTATGTAGAGTGTCAAAAATGGAAAGCACATTTAACTGTAATAATGAACGGGTGTGCTAACTAACAGTGTTTTTCCATTTTATTCGGCCTGTCTCGTTTCGTTGCTTTTCTGCCACTGATTGTGCACTATCACCTCGTTTACAGGTGCTCCCAAAACCGAATATCGTTAACTAATTTCCCAAATCCGCTTTTGGTTGATCATGGAAACACTCCAAGAACGATTCTGAAAATCCACTTATGTAAAGCGTTTTTCCAGTTCCACAATCGATTTTCCTGCCTATGTAAACGCAGCCATTTTTGAAACGTTATTGGCTTGACAGATTGTGTTTTCTTGTTAAAAGTTTTCGGATAATATCGACAGAGTAACATTTTAAGTCGTGAAACAGAAGTATAAATACTAGAGTGCAATGAATCTGTCTATGAAACAAAGAAAACTAGCGATTTTACTGACTTAAATCAGGAACTGAATCAGCTGTTTTTCAGCCGCCATAATGTATGGGCTAGGAAATCCGCTATAACATGTAAACACGACAGCGAAAAACGGTTTACGAAATTCGGTTTTAGTCTTCCGAAAGATGTATTGCATGTAAACGTAGTGTATGACTTACGGATTCGCTGCAGCTACATAATTCGCTCCGTTACATTGTTGCGTCATTGCTTATGCGCGCACAATAAACATTGCCTAACAATCTTAGATTTTTTTCTTCCATTTGATGCTTTTGTATTTATATCTTGTTTCCTTGCCTTTCTGTGGCCGACAGAAACTGTGATATGAGCTGACGGACGTGTTGCATACTGCACATACAAGCACTCGTTACAACTTACACACGACACCTGATGACTGGACGGAGAAGTCATTTGCGAACTACTGTAACTATGACTTTCCCCCGACTGCAGTTGCAGATTCCTGTATTAATCCTCACTCTTGTTGAATGCCTATTTGACCACACCTTCAACAATATTCGAAGAGGACTTTTATTACTGTTGTTGTTGTCTTCAGTCCGCAGACTGGTTTGATACAGCTCTCCATGCTACCCTGTACTGTGCAATCTGAGAATGCGTTCGGCAACCTACACCCTTTTGAATCTTGCTTACTATATTCGTCCCTCGGTCTCCCTCTACGATTTTTACCCCACTCGCTTCCTTCTAATGCTAAGCTGACAATTACTTGATGTCTCAGAATGTGTCCAACCAATCTATCCCTTCTCTTAGTCAGGATATGCCAGAAACTCCTTTTCTCCCCGATTCGGCTAAGCAACTCCCCATTAGTTACGTGATTTACCCATCTAATTTTCATCATTCGTCTGTAAGCACCACATTTCAAAAGCTTCTATAATCTTTTTATCTGAACTCCTTATCGTCCACGTTTTCCTGCCATACAATGCTACACTCTAGTCAAATGCTTTCAGAAAGGACTTCCTAACATTTAAACTAATATTGGATGTTAAGTTTCGCTCCTTTAGAAATGCTTTTCTTCCCATAGCCATTCTGCATTTTATATCTTCTTTACTTCGGCCATCAGAAGTTATCTTGCTACCCAAATAATAAAATTCATCTACTACTTTTATTGTCTCATTACCTAATCTAATTCCTTCAGCATCGACTGATTTTCTGCCATTACATTCCATTACCTTCGTTTTACTCTTGTTAATGTTCATCTTATATCTCCCTTTCAAGACACTGTCCATCCCATTCAATTGCTCTTTCAGATCTTTTGCGGTCTCTGACAGAATTACTATGTTAAACCGCAATGTTTTTATTTCTTCTCCCTGCACTTTAATGCCCTCTTCAAATTTCTCCTTCCATTCCTTCACTGCCTGCTCAATGTACAGATTGAACAACATCGGAGAAAGGCTACAACCCTGTCTTATTCCCTTCGCAACCTCTGCGTCCCTTTCTTCCCCGTCGACTCTTATAATCGCTGTCTGGTTTTTGTATAGGTTGAATATAACTCTTCGCTCCCTATATTTTACCCCTGACTCCTTCAGAATTTGGAAGAGTGTATTCCAGTCGACATTGTCAAAAGCTTTCTCCACATCGACAAACGCTGAAAACGTAGGTTTCCCTTTCCTTAGCCTATCTTCTAAGATAAGTCGTAATGTGAGTATTGCCTCCCGTGTTCCTACATTTCTCCTAAATCCAAACTGATCTTCCCCGAGGTTGGATTCCACAAGTTTTTCCATTCGTCTGTAAATAATTCGTTTTAGTATTTTGTACCCATGACTTATTAAACTGATAGTTCTGTAATTTTCACACTTGTCTGCGCTTGTTTTCTTTGGAATTGGAATTCCAATAGTAGACAGCTATTAACGTCTCAATATCTTCAGTGAAACTTGTTGCGAAAATAGCATAAAATATGCGAAATTTTGGGTATTAATAATTGTGTGTAGTGAACAAACAAAAACTTTTATTCATTTGACAATGTTCCCCAGATTCTTGGCAAAAAGTTCAATTGAGAACAACTATAGAGTGACAAATGTCAAGGACAGTCCCACTTTCTAGCCAACTACGCCGCTACGAACAACGGCCTGACAATGGTATACTGGCCCTTGTGTAGCGTACCGTCTACAATGAGGTGACAAGTCTCGGAATAGCGGTATGGACAGATACAAATGGCGGTAGTGTCGCGTACAGAAGGTATAAAAGGGAGGTGTCATTCGTATTCCAGTAATTCGTGTGAAAAGCTTTTCGAAGTGATTGTGGTCGCTGGACGGGGATTAACGAGCATCACCTCTCACCACGGACACACGCAGTCGCTGACGGCCTGCACCTTATGACAGAGCAGCGGAGTTTTCGAGGCGTTGTCAGCGATACAGAGAAGCAACACTGCGCGAATAAGCGCAATAATCGATGAGGAACGTACGGCAAACTTAGACGTTAGGACAGTGCGGCTTAATTTGGCTTTAATGGGCTACGGCAGCAGAACAACGTCTCCAGTGCTTAACCCTTTAATGCATGTCTCTTTATCTGAATCTATAAAACCTACCACGATTATAGTGCGTATATACTGAGAAAAATGCTGAAAAAATTCTTAAAATTATTTTGCGCTTCCGGCAACAAATATAGGTCATAGCTGGTTAGCTACATAGTGCTTCCATGATGTGTCCGTTGCAGTAAATGTCACTATTATGCCTCTCATCTTTCCAGAAAGTAACTCATAATGCAACAGTAGTATTTGATTGACTACTTTTACATGGCAAAAGGGGAATACGAATGTACACAAACGCACATGTTGGGTGTAACTCAATGCAGCTAACTGTCGAACTGATTTAGTAGCATTCTGCAATGCATAATTTATAGGACGAGCTAGTAGCATACGTAACACTATGTATACAAGCAGCTACAAATGAATTGGTGTTAAAATGTTGATAGCTACACTATACATTAAAGGGTTAATAGCGCGACGACACTTGCAGCGCCGGCCGCGCTGGCCGAGGGGACTGAGGCGCTCCAGTCACGGTCTGCACGCCCACTACAGTCGGGGGTTCGAATCCCGCATCGGGCATGGATATTTGTGCCGTCCTTAGTATAAGGTAGTTGATAAGTAGTTTGTAAGTTTAGGGACTGATGACCCCGTAGTTAAGTCCCATAAGCTTAAACATTTGAACACTTGCAGCGCTTTTCCTGATCTGCTGGCCATATTCGTTAAGCCCGTTTTACACGATCGACTGCGTGGTGAAAATTGACTACTCGAAGTGGACGCACCTTTCGTGCCTCAACGTCCTGCTATCGCGTAGTTATATAATAACGTAACTTTCTATGTAAACGAAGCAATTTAGACTTAATTATATTGAGGGTCGATTCCCATTCCCTACACCATGCGTGAATATGCCGCAGAGCGTCGTGCATTTAGGTACCCTTTTCCAGTGGTGTGACTTCTCGATAAACTACAGTAACTTTCGGGAAAACCCTCATGCTATTTCCCAAATTATCTACGAGGTCATTTATATGAATTGTGAATCTCTCTCTCCTAGGACAGGCCCGAGATCACTTCAATGTCTGGGGGACTTCTCTGCATTAAGGATTACTTGCTGCGTTAGTTAGAAACGCCTCAATCCAATCAGACAACTTGTTGGATATTCGGTATGCCCGCGCTTTGTTCATCAAGCGACAGTACAGAACGGCATCGGACGCTTTGCGGAAGTCAAGGAACTATACTTAGGATTCTATATGTTTCATATTCACAGTATATACGACAACTGCGATTGGACAAAGCTAAAAATGTGTATCCAGGCGGGATTCTAACGCGGGTCTCCTGCTTTCTGGGCAGTTTCGCTGACCCCTACACCACTGGGACACAGTGATCACCGCCCCTGCAAGGACTACCTAAGCACGCCTCCCGTCAGATACAAATTCCCAGCTTCGCCCTGCCCACAGTACTCAAACTCGTAGTTATGAAACTAATTACCGTAAGATTAAGTGCTACAAATTTGCCCACCCCTCTCCACTAACGAAAGGATCATTGCCCGTCACCGACATATATAGCGTCTGTTCCAAAGAATAGAAGTCACTTCTGATACTGCATATTCTGTGAATATGAAAGAATAACAACTGCAGGATCAGAAGTGACGTTTATTCTTTGGAACACACATGCGCCACATGTGTATAGACCCCATATCTACTGCCCACTGTATCTCGTGAATGAATTGTGCGAGATGTGTTTCACATGATCACTGCTTTGGGAAACCATGTTCACTCTTACAAATGAGGGACTTCGGAAGACTCGTTGAGACCATGCCACATTGAGTTCCTGCAGCTACTGCGGAGCGGCCGAGAGCACTGAGGCGCTATGCTACGATGGGCGAGGGCGGTCCCCGTCTGGGGTTCAAATCCCCCTCGGGCATGGATGTTAGTGCCATCCTTAGTATAAGGTAGTTTGTATGTTTAGGGACTGATGACCATGCATTCAAGTCCAATAAGCTTTATAAACAGTTTAACATTTTCTTTCTTTTTGAGTTCCTGTAGCTCGACGAGCAAACTGAATCCCGACACTAGACTTGCGCATAATAGTTCGCGATCGGGAGCGCTCACTTTAGTTCTCGGCTCTGTCGCGAACTAGTTCGTTCTTTTAGTTCGTCCGCTCCCAGTGACGGCTGAGCGGCGTGGTCTGCATGTAGGTGGAGAGAGAAGTTCCCCCACCTAGCTGCTTCATGCGGTTGCTGCTTGAGAAACTAACGATCACGCAAACCAAAAGAAACTGTTTGTGGATAATTTCTCGCGTCTATCTTTAGTTATCTCTATATCTTGGCATTATGGTATTTATTAGATATTGCAGAGTGCAGAATACTTCAGAGGAGAAATTTTGTAGCATTGAACTACGTAATATAGCAGACAGACGCTAACCTCGAAGTGGCTCTCATCAGCAGAAGGCAAACACATGATTTTAAGTCTATTCGCGACCGGTAGCGCTCCTTTCAGTTCGCGACCGGTAGCGCTCCTTTTAGTTCGCAGCTCGGCCGCGTAGTAGGTCGCACTATTTAGTTCGTCCGCTCGTTTTGGCTTTTGCTACCGCTACTAAAACTGCAGCTGAGCTGCATCTCAGCTCGAAATGACGGCAACTGGCAGAAGGAGATCACGCGATTCTGCGCGCTATCGCGTCTTCTCGCTGTTACCCATCAGTCTTCGGAAAACGAGCAGACGAACTAAGAGGCGAGGGACCTGCGAACCAGTTCGCGTAGTTCGCCTGTGGAAGCGCTCTTCCGAACTAGTTCGTTCGGGAACTACACAAGACTACCCGACACGGTTTTAGGAGGAAAAACATGATATCTGTCGTTTCAGTGTATATGAATAGCATGTCCCAGGAAGTCATATCTTATTTGTAGTGACTCCCTGAGTGCCTCGCACGCTCTCGACCACTGCTTCCCCAAACACCACACTTGGTGCGATCCATCCAAGTCACGGTGTTCAGTCTTGGCAAGTCAGGCCGTTCTGTGGCATTCATCTGGACCCCTGGCCACATTGGGATTCCAGGGAACGAACGCGCTGACCAGCTGGCCAAGCAGGCCATCACATGCCAGCGATTGGATATCGGTACCCCAGAAGGCGATATCCGCTTGGGTCTCCACCGAAAGATCTTAGAGGCCTGGAATTCGGAATGGGCAACAATGAGTATGCCCAATAAGCTCCGCGGAATCAAGCCCACGACAGCATCTTGGAAGACTTCCCTAAGGCCTTTTCGAAGGGACTCAGTCGTTCTCTGTCGCCTGCGTATAGGCCATACGTGGCTAACGCACGGCCACCTCTTACGCCGAGAGGAACCTCCACAATGCCATTGTGGCGCTGTGTTGATTGTAGTCCATATCTTGTTGGACTGTCCACTTTTAGCTGCATTGCGGCAGTCTTTTAACCTGCCTACTGCGCTTCTTTCGATTTTGGCTGACGACGCCTCTATGGCTGGCTGTGTTTTAGGTTTTATTCGCGCAGCGGGCTTTTATCACAAGCTTTAACGGTGGGTTCGTATGTTTGATCTTCAGGCATACACCGCTTATAGTTTTAATCGGTTGTCACTTTTGTCTTGTCAGTCCTTTTTCCGACTGGCAGTTTTCTAGTATGTGCAGAATGGCTGGCTCATCCATTATTATCCTAGTGATCAGCCAGCCAACAACATCTGCTGTGATTTTTAGTTGATTATTAGTTCCACCTCTACTGTGGTTCCCTTTTTATTTTTTATGTTGTAATTATGACCAACACTGTCTTCCTGTACGTCTTCTGTACTGGTTGCAGGGTGCTTATTTGAATCTACATCTACATGGGATACTCTGCAAATCACACTTAAGTGCCTGGCACAGGGTTCATCGAACCATCGTTATACTATTTATCTCCCATTCCATTCTCGAATAGCGCGCCAGAAGACAGAACACCTGCATCTCTCCGTTCGGGCTCTGATTTCCCGTATTTTATTCCGATGATCATTTCTACCTATGTAAGTGGGAGTCAACAATATATTTTCGCATTCGGAGGAGAATGTTGGCGATTGGAGTTTCGCAAGTAGCCCACTCCGCAGCGATAAGCGTCGTCGTTTTAATGATTCCCATCCCAGATCCTGTATCATTTCCGTAACGCTGTCTCCCCTGTATCGTGACAATACGAAACGAGCTGCCCTTCTTTGAACTCTTTCGATGTCCTCCGTCAAACCCACATGATAAGGATCCCACACTGGGCTGCAATACTCAAAAAATGGAAGGACAAGCGTAGTGTCATACATGAAATCCTGTGATCTCTTAGCTGGGAACAGGGGACTGATGACCCGGCAGTTTAGTCAAAATGTTCAAATGTTTGTAAAGCTTATGGGACTTAACTACGGGGTCATCAGTCCGTAAACTTACAAACTACTTATGAACTACTTACGAACTAGGACGGCACAAATATCCATGCCCGAGGAGGGATTCGAACCACCGACCGTAGTGGCCGTGCAGACCGTCCCTGGAGCGCCTCAGTCTCCTCGGCCACCACGGCCGGCGCAGTTTAGCCCCCTTTAAACACCCAACACCAACCAGCCAAGTAGTGGCGGTAGAGCTCTAGTAGTCTCGTAGTTCAGGAAGACTCAACACAGTGCTGGTGAGATACCTGAGAGCGGAGGTGGCCAAACGCCGCGCCGTGGCCTGTTGACCGTGGGCCTCACCTCTCCGGTACGGAGTGCCGCCGCTCGGCAGTAAAGATAGAGTGCTTTTAAGGGCCGGTACTTAAAGCTCATTAGCCACGGGGCACGGCGCGCCCGCTTCCCAAAGTGGACACTGACTGCGTAATTCGTGTCGCCGGCCGTGCCGTGCTTATCGACGGCAGCTGGCCGTCGGCCGCCGCCCGGTCGCCTCCATTTGCATTCCGATCGGCCGGTCGGACGCCCGTGGGAAGCTGATATACGGGACCAGGGGGACTTCAAAGCGCTGACGCGGCGGTGCTCGGGGCGGGGCGTACGTCAGCCGCGGCGATTGTCCTAGGTCCCGGCATCTCGGGGTCCCAGGTCTGAGGTCTGAGCTGAGGTCGCGGCGGCCGACGACCCGCGCAGGAACGCACGGCTGCGCCAGCCTGCCCGCCGACACCACGCCGCCTCCGCCCACCACCACCTAGAGAGAAGGCCGAGGCGCTCTCGTGTCACGTCACGCACAGTAGGCATCGTTCGCGTTGCCAAGGCCATTGTCAAACAATTGGACAAAGGAAAATTGGACTTAGTGTAATGGGAACGTCGTCCAATATTTCATCATATCTTAGGCCTCGGCCTAGATTTGATCAAAGAAATCGCTCGTCGTCTGTCTCCTGCAGTGAGAAATGAGACAGCTTGGAACGCTAGTAGTATACAGTTAGTCACGGTGGTCCAGACCACTAAAGTAAAAGGATTTGTTCCAATGCGCCTTAGTTTCCATGAAAATCGCGATCAAAGTCCAGCGCGCAGCAGCTACACCTACTGAGTCATCAGGAGCATGTGAGCCAGCGTGGTGTAATTAGCAAGGTGTTCGACTGTCACGCTTAGGACCCGAGTTCAAATGCTGCTCGGGATATACATTACACTTTTCCGGCGATTGTGTATAATTATATTCCTTGCCGCGGTGGAGTACCCGAGCGGTCTAAAGCGTCTCGCTGCGGAGCGCGCGGAGGTTCCAGTCCTCCCTGGGGCATGGGTGTCTGAGTTTGTCCGTAGGTTAGTTTACCTAGGTTTAAGTAGTTTGTAAGCTACGGACTGATGACCACGCAGTTTGGGTCGATAGATCTACAAACATTTGAACATTTAGTATACAGCTTCCTTGCCACTACAGCTGTTTTATTTGGAGGTTAAATATCTGACATTACTCGACATAATGTTCGTATTCGTAAACATGGCTAGTAGTGGAATGTTTGTGTAGTGTTTTCTACCAAAATTAAAAAATCAGATGGAGCGTTGTATAACAGGCGACAAGGCCAATTCACACTGTCCATCACGTCAATTCAAAATGTTTCAAATGTTTGTACAGTTTATGGGACTTAACTACGGGGTCATCAGTCCCTAAACTTACAAACTACTTATGAACTAGGTAATCCTAAGGACGACATAAATATCCATGCCCGAGGGGGATTCGAACACCCGACAGTAGTGGCCGTGCAGACCGTGACTGAAGCGCCTCAGACCCCTCGGCCACCGCGGCTGGCGACATCTCTTTGCAAGCTAATCTATGTACATATATATACGTCAGCCAATTTTTGTAAGGAAATAAATAGAGCCTATTTACTTTATCAGAAATGTTTCCCCCCTTACATTGTTAATAACGTAATAAACAATTTAGATTATCCTCTTTGTCAGTGTTCTCATTTTCCATTTAAAAAGTTATTTAATGAAACTAGCTTTATCAACTTAATCTTATTCGTATACAATGTCTGAGTCAGCCTTCTTGTTACTCTGTTGCAAACTGCGAAGGATGAAGAGCGACAAAATAATTAGCAGTGAACGGCCTGGTTGTTCTGCCGACGGCATGAAAAAAAAAAAAAATAAAAAATAAAAAATCCTCCCGGTCCCGTAACAAATTTTATTTATCTCGCTCTGACACGCACGGTTTCATCCAAGTGCGTTTCCTTTTCTTTTTCCCCTCTTCTAAATGTACACACAAAGCAACTGTAGTATAAACAACAGCTGACCATTACACCGCCATTTTGAAGCAAATTTGACAAAATATTGGATGATAGTGTAATACCCCCTTTTGCGTTTCATGCAATTTCTTTGTCAAAAAATATGACCAATTTTCATCCAATTTTTTCGTTTAATTCCTTGTCCAATAATTTGATAGTGTAATACCGGCCTAACTGTGTTGCCATTGGAGCACGGCTCACTATGACGTAGCGTGCAGCCAGTCGGCTACGCGAACGATACCTACTGAACGTGACGTCACACGAGAGCGCCGCGGCCTTCTCTCTAGGTGGTGTTGCTCCGCCGCGCCCTCTGTCGCTGATCGCGCAGAGACTTATTGCCCTTCTACATTCATCCACTCAGGTGAGCAAAGTCGTGGCGTATCTCCAAAAACTTACGGACCTTCTCCCCCCCCCCCCCCCTGCTAAGTGCTGCAACTCGACCCGATATGTAGTCTGTTTCATTCGATCCATCACTTATGTGGACTGTGTTAAATCTAATGGAACTAACAATCTTAACTTTTTTCGAAAATAATTTATTTTGCTACGGCTGCATACCGAAACCGTCTTCAGGACCCTAGTAGTAGTGCAGGTTCCAATATCTCTATATTCTTTTATGATACTGGCACTGGCAGTCAATTCAACATCTGTCGTGGATGATGTGAATGTTGAGCACCAGTTGAAAAGGCACCTAGTACTGAAGGTGGCTTCAATGTGAAGCACAAACTAGAAGTGAAATAAATTATTTACAAAAAGATTTGAGGCTGTTCGTTGCATTTAACGTGACATGGACTCAAACCATTGGAAGTCTCCAGCATGAATAGTTTGAACTATGCTGGGTGGGATTCACTTTGGGCAATCTGGATTACCAAATCATTTGCTGGAATTGTTCAAACCAACAATGAACAAGGTAAAACTTTCACTCTGCAGCGGAGTATGCGTTGATATGAAACTTCCTAGCAGATTAAAATTGTGTGCGGAACCGGGATTCGAAACTGGGATCTTTGCCTTTCGCGGGCAAGCGCTCTACCGGCTAAACTATCCCGACGCGCCTCACGATCAGTCCTTACAACTTCTGCCAGAACATCGCCTCCTACTTTCCAAACTTCTCTGTTAAGTTAGTCAGCATCTGTTAAAAGAGTCAATTACTAGCACATCCATGTCACTTTTGTTCAGTTTGATCGGAGGTTGTCGAATGACTCACTTAAGTGACTTGCTACATATTGTTGCTCCGCTGCAGTTGAAACTCGTGCTGCGTCGCTCTGCTGTACTGAATTTTTGCCCAATTCGTGCATGCCTTTATAAACCGCGCGTTCAGCTAGCCATACACATACAGATTCATATTGTTGTAAAGGGGGGGGGTGATAATTGATGGCATGCAACCTAATGGAAAACCTTCTGTCGTAGAGCGTATCGTAAAACTGGGTGATCACATTCCTCAGTTGTAATCACTTTCTTACACCAATATGGTTCTAGATGCATTCTTTAAAAGTGGATACCTATCTGCACGTCATGCACGGATTTATAACTCCCGAGGAGTAAGTCTTCTGTCCCAATAGTGCTAACCTTTGTGATCACTGGGTAGAACAGTTATTAATTCGGTTTTCATGGTACAGATTAATGGTTTTGTTTTGAAATTTGTTGTATGTGGAAGATTTTCATTATGTGAACTGCCTTACTTAGGAAGGTTGGTCCCGTACACTCATTTTCTGTGGCCCTCGTTATGGACGTGGTGAACGATTAATAGATAGCCGTTGTGGAATAGCCGTGTGCACTAAGACGCCTCGCTACGGTGCGCGCGGACATTCTACGTCGGAAGTTCGAGTCCTTACTCGGCCGTGCGCGCGCACGTGCATATGCGTATTTCTTAGGATAAGTTACAGATGATTGTAAGTTTACGGACCGATGACCACTGCAGTTGGGTACCATAACTTTACCAACATTTGGGCAGTTTTGAATTAATAGACGACATTCTCGATGTACTTTGGCCTTTGACTGTGCAGCTTCGAATTCAAAGGGTTCCTCGTTCGACTGCTCAGCGTCGTCTACGCGTTTCCCTACCTCGAGCTTCCGGCGCTCTTGGGTCCGTTGCCTCCAAGGGTGGGGGGGGGGGGGGCGTGGCATTCGTCTGTAGAGCACACCGCGCTCGCATAGCTAAGTGACTAGCCGCTACGGCATAGCGGACGGAGCCTTACAGGGCCAGCCATTCAGTCCTGCGATCGCAGACGTCCCACAAGAGCACCGTAGCCTTATTTGGCGGTGACGACTGAACGCTGTGGCCATCTCTTGTGTACAACCGCCCTGCTGGGCTGGGAGTGCCAACCTGTTCTCTTGCCGTCTGGTCCCCTGCGTGCTATCGACATGGATGATACAACACTGACATTCTGGAAGGCAGTCACGAGTGAACCGTCAATACTTGCTCAATTACGCTCATGCAGGAACGTGTTCCTTCCTTCTTTTTTCTTCTTTTGTTGCTTAATGCCAGCTTTTTAGGCAAATGGGGAAACTTTGAAGCAAGGGCCGGAGCTCGCGTACAGCACGGCGTGGTCGCCCTGGGCGGCAGCCAGTGCTGGTGTGGCCCGCCTCTCACCGGGGCAGAGGTCGCGGCGGCGCCGCTGCCTGCCTTTTGCATGTCGATAATTCGTCTGCGGCGCAACAACCAATTGCCAGTTGTCGATATCCCCACATCTCACGACGGCGACCGGCGGGCCGAGCCGTGTCGGGAAAGGTACGTAACACTTTTGCCGGGGATACATTAATTTTCGCTCGTGACTGCGAATTTAAACGCCCACCGTACAGAAAATGCCAAGACAAGGAATGGTCAAGCGTCCGGAGAGGGGGCATACTGGTGTTGCGTATTGTTCGAGTCTCATTTATGTCATACACACAGTACTTCGATACCAAGTAAGGTTCAGTTGATTTTGTTAGAAAATAAATAAATGAAATAAAATACGCGTTTGGGCAGATATTCCCAGTGACTATGAAGGAAAATAACCGTCTCCATGGTTGAATCGCTCCAAGTTAAACCCGGTTTCTGTAGTACGATGACATCTTCATCATTCAGTTAGTATGACACCAACCGCCAGGAAAATGGTGAATAGTCTCCTGAATTGCTGGACACGGCCTGCCTCTACATCTCAGAGCAGCACTTCGCCAAGTTTGTCGCATTCATTGAATAGTATTTACAATCTACAGCTATTTATTACCATGGAAGTTATTTTGCGAAGTCTTTTCAGCCTGTTCCTCTTCCTCGTCAGTGTTTTCCACTTATTCATCCCTCCAACCATTCTTCCGAAAAGTAATTTTTCATTACTCTTTTATATCTACTGATCTAAGACACCGAGCGAGGTGGCGCAGTTCTAGCACACTGGACTCTCATTCGGGAGTATTGTGGTTCAAATCTACCTCCGGCCATCCAGATTCACGTTTTCCATGATTTTCCTAAATCAAGCCGGCCGCGGTGGCCGAGGAGACTGAGGCACTTCAGTCACGGTCTGCACGGCCACTACGGTCGGGGGTTCGAATCCCCCCTCGAGCATGGATATTTGTGTCGTCTTTAGTATAAGTTAGCTGATAAGTAGTTTGTAAGTTTAGGGACTAATGACCCCGTAGTTAAGTCCCATAAGCTTAACAAACATTTGAATATTTTTTTCCTAAATCAAGCCAGGCAAATGCCGGAATGACTTCTTCTAAAGGACGCGGCCGAGTTCCTTCCCCATCCTTACCAAAACAATCCGAACGTCGAACTTCGCCTCTAATGACCACGCTGTCGACGGGAGGTTGATCTTCCTTCCTCCTCCTCTTTTTTAATTTAAAACCTTCGTTATTCTAACCGGTTCTTCCACAGTCAATGATTTCCTTGTATGTTCTGCTGTACTCCAATCTACTTTCTCAGAATTTTTCCTGATATTAGAAGCTTTGGTTGAATTTCTATAAGTATAGCTAAGACTGCCCTCTTTGGGAGAATTATACCACTACTACCTACTTCTATGTCCCAATTTTTGTTAAGTTCGTTACTAATCATGTTTCTGATCCTACTCACTTATTTCTAATCTGTACCCTTAATTTCCCCAATACTTTCATTAAATCTTATAATTACTCTCCACTTTCACTGTGGCTTCCTGTGTAACCAACTAATTTTAACATTGACATTCCTTGACCTTGAATTTGAATTCCTTTCACATTTTATTTTTCTCGCGCCACTCATTCTTCCATGTACAGATATAAAAGTAGTATTTCACCAAAATAACCGCTATTAAGTTACCACAGTAAACCTAAAACGGCCTACATATGTACTAAAGCCAAATTTGTAATTGTTAGCTGCTGAAGATTACCAGCCGGTTGCGGACAGTCTGCTTATGCAGTTGACGTCATACAGATCGCGCGAATGCGTCCCTGGAGTTTATGGCATCAGTTATGTTGCGGCTGCACGTGGCACGCTATTGCCCAAGTCAGCAACGCCTCGTCTGCCCCCTCCCTCCTTCCCCATCATTCACCCAGCACCATCATAAACTGTTATCGTCTCCTCGCGTATCAGTGCAGTATTTTGGGAGAAGTGACACACACACACACACACACACACACACACACACACACACACACACACACACACACAAATATTGCCGTTACACGAATAGCTCTACGGTCTGTAATACTCCGTTAATATAAACGGGTCGTTTTCTTCGAACTTGTTTTATCACAATTGTAAAGTAACAATGTTGCTGTTAATTATCGAGAATATTACCCGATGAAACGATCAGAATACAGGAGGAGAGATGGACCTGTCCCGGTTGCAATCCTCCCGTCCAGCCTAGATGTGGTTTTTAGGCAGGTTTGCATATCTTAACAGATGAATATCGGACTGGTGTCCATACCCCGCCTTACTTACACGATTCGCAAACGTCTAGAATTTACACTTTTTCTTGATGTGGAAAGTTGAGTGGATGGGGCCCCTCCACGCCCACACCAACGCGGTGACCATCACAAAAGTTCTACTGTCACCTCCGTAATTAAGTTAGTTTGCTAAGGTGGATCACGGGATGTGGGAACCGCGATGTTTTCCGTACGTGTGGGCGCGATCACCCATTAATACGGTGCATCTGGAGATAGAATTGGTCGAAAGGTATACGAAGGGTAAAGGTATGTAAGGGCAGAGGAAAAAAAGTGCCAAGGCAAGAGCCAAGGGAAAAAAACCTCTGCGACAGTGGGGTAGGTATGAAGGGCAGTAGCGGTATGCTATCTGCGACAGATCATGTAAGGGTTGGTAATGTTAGTGATGGGTATTTTCTCAGTACCATTAACTTTGCTAGGTTTGTCATAAAGAATCAGTCCGTTTAGATGCGAGGTTCTGCTGCAGCTGAGCTCCAATGATGCCTCCTGGGTCGGCTGTGGCAGAATACCTGTAACATAGCCAAGTCTGTCAAGGTGGTTAGGCAGTTCGGTCATAGAACTGGCTAAGTGTGCGGGACTGTTTAGGTTTGTTTGTGTTTAGTGCGATGAATATGGTTTCCCTGCCTTGCCTGTAGGTCGGCTGTGTGCTCAGCTGGCATTGCCAGTCAGATTGCTGTTTTGCAGGGGTTTGCCATGTTCATCGTGTTTGTGAGTTGGTGTTCCCTACGGCCGTAGGTGGTTAGTCTCTGAGGAGAAGTGTTTTTGGGCGATTATGTTTCCACCTATGGTTGTGATCGTAGTTCCCCAAGCGTAGGATGAAGGGGTTGTTCGAGTGTCTCGAGTTTCTGTATAGTCGTGTGGCGAGTTTCTTGAATACCACCGAGAGGCGCTCTAGGCGGTATTCATTGTGAAGGTCCACGGTGCGTGTGTATCGTGGAGCGTTGCTAATGATGCGTAGTACCTTGTTCTGTATGAGCTGCAGGCGGCGCAGCCGTGTTGGCGCCGCGTATGCCCAGCACGGAGCACCGTACGTCATCAGAGGTCTAATATGTGTCATGTAGAGGTTCCTCGACACCCGGCTATTCAGTTTGCTTTCCCTGTTGAGCATCGGGTAGAGTTGTTTGAGCCTCGCGTTTGCTCTGTTGGTCATGTGTTGTGTGTGGTCCCCCCATATGAGTTTCCGGTCCAGCCAGACACCAAGGTATTTGACCTTCTCACGGAAGGGTATTGGGCGTGTATGTAGAGTAATTGGTCTACAGTGTTGGTGTTTGCGCAAGTGTTTCGGTCTGCGTGTGAACAGAACTGCCTCACACTTGTCGACGTTGACTTTAACACGCCATTTCTCCAACCAAGGTTCAGCAGTTCTGAGTGCTGTCTGTAGGCGTGAGTTAATGTTTGATGGCTTCCAATCTTGCGCCATGATGGCGGTGTCATCTGCGTAGATTGCAGTCATCGTGTTATGTGTGGATGGAAAATCATTAATGTATAGGTTAAACAAGAGGGGCCCCATGATGCTGCCTTGGGGTACTCCGGCTTGAATACCATGTCGTGTAGACTGTTTGCCCTGCACGTCAGTGTTGAAGCTTCTGTTGGTGAGATATGAGTGTATGAGATGCACGAGTCCGTCGGGAAACGCGGCGTCGTTGAGTTTGCGTATAAGGCCGTTGTGCCAGAGACGATCGAAAGCTTTTTCGATGTCCAGGAACACCGCCCCAGTGGCTTTGTTTTTGTTGTAGCCGTCTGTTATGTGTTTAACTACGCGGAGGAGTTGTTGTGTTGTGGAGTGGTGATTCATAAATCCGAATTGCTCCGGTCTTAGGGTGTCATTGGTGATGCAGTGCCGAGTGAGACGTTTAAGTATTACCTTCTCAACTATCTTACTGAGCGAGCTCAGCAGACTGATGGGTCGGTAATTTTGTGGGAGGGAGTTGTCTTCCCTGGCTTCCTGAACATCAGGACCTTGGCCGCCTTCCAAAAGGCAGGGAAGTGTTGGTGTTGTAGGATGGCATTTGTGATGTGTGTCAGGTACTCTACTGCTCTATCCGTGAACTCCTGGAGAACCCGGTTTTGAATGCCATCATGGCCAGGCGCTTTTCTGGCTGTGGTGTGCTTGATGGCCCATGTGATTTCATGTGTGCTAGTACGTCTAATTTCGTTGCGCGGAGGCTGGGCCATGAAGCGTGTGATCGCCTGGTCCGTCTCTAGTGTGAAGTTGAGTGTTTGTTTTCAATACAAATGTGCAGTTTTGTTCCAGTCTTTACCTTCAATACAAGAGGAAGATTCCTGTCTACATTAAATTCCATATGGTGGACGGCGGACGGTAGTTTCCAATAAACTTTGACACTGTTTCAATTATCACTAGAAAATTTCAAGCAGATATATGTGATATTTCACCGATATGTGAAGATGAACTGAGGAGCCGAAGTTTAAGAGAGAGAATGAGGAGATGGGGGAGGAAGATGGGTAGCTAGAGGGGAAGAAGAAGATGAAGGGATGGACTAATGAGAGTGTGGAATAACTATCCAGGTAATGGAATGTTTTCAGGTAATCACACTATATGCAAACAGTTGAGAACAAGTGTTCTACTGAAGGGAAGGGGACTAAAATGTCAAATGAAGCATGTCATTTGAAGCAGTAACAATGTAGATCTCAGAGTTGGTGGTGGTGATGGAGGAGGAGGAGGAAAAAATCATGATTGAAAAACAAAACAAAAAATCTATTTGATAAATACATGTTCTCCTTTTGTAGAAGTAACATGAAACCGTTTGGGAGGCACGCGACCATTATTGTACTTAACAGTACTGCGTTCAGGCTGAATTGCTCGCATTGGTGAATGTCAGACGTCAGGCACGGAGTGACTTGACTGTTATGACGAGTTTCGGGTTTTATACACGGACAGGTATCTGTCCGTGAGCGATAGCTGCACGTAGACAAGTGTTACGAGATGTTCGATACACAAACATTCGCAATCTACCTGCTCCATATGAAGTTAGGATGAATTTGAGTGTTGCTGCCATTGTTGGCTGTAACTGACGGTACATGACTCGGCATTGTTTCGTAGAGAGGCTCTGAATATGTTATTACGTTATAGCAGTCCACGGTGTTTCCACATATTGCGAAAGTTGATCAGCAGGGGTTGTAACCCATCAGACTTTTTCGACGGGCGACAGATGGGGAAAACAGGGAAACCAAGATAGCAGTTCAGACCGAAAGGCGACGAAGACGAACCTGTACGCTATGCGCGGTCCGGCATTATCCTGTCGCAGTGTGGCCGCTGGCAAGTTGCGAAGATATCCGAGGACAACAGGCTGGAACATTTCAGGGATGTAACGCTGGCTGGTTAGTGTGTCGGCCTTGCGTACTATGAGGAATTCAAGTTCACCGCAAAACTAACAGCAGGCGCCGAACTAGTACAGAGTTGCACGAGGCAACAGTTCAACCGTCTCTCAAGACGGTGTCTCCTTACTCGAATTCAACAACAGCGACCGTGATGTCAGAATCAAATTGTTCGGCTGTTGATGTTTAAGATCGTGTTGTCTTCTCGTATATTCGGAGTTTGTTAGTGAGATCTGAAATTCACATGCAAAAGTTCTGATCAATTAGCTCGGATACACCAACCGCTGCTATACCAGATCAACTTTGGCAATACATGGAAGCAGCAACAACATATCCACAGCCTCATTGTTCAATGCCGAAGGGTGTAGCTGCGATTACAAACAAAATTGGTGGCATCACTTAGTACTAATTTCATGATCTACCGCCACACAGTTTTATATTTTCAATAGTTTGATTTTGTATAATGTGTAATCTCTAAATAAATTTGGCTGTGATTGATGCCAAAGAGTGTACATCAATAAGTCGCTGTGAAGGGCGCAGAGTTCTAGCTGGACAGCAAACCGCTGAGTAAACTTGGAACGAGTCTAGTGTTACGTTAAAACAAGTCAGCTGGAAGTACTCTGGCTGTGTTCCAGACTGACTAGTTTTACAGTTATCACCGGAGTAATGTCAGCAATAAACACACTGAGATGCACATCAAAGTCTCGCACAACGTCCCCCTTAGAGCGTATCTCCCCAAGGCTGCGCGCCAGACTTAGGACGTTTCCTCGCAGCAAGTCTGCTTGCTGGCGATGAGAAACTGACGCGTGAGCCCGGTCTGTTGATACGAGCACATTGCGCTGCTCTGCTTTTATGAGTGCATCTTCTATGGCTGCAGTCAAGCGCCTCTCGTAAAAACACACTGCTGGGAGCACCATCTGGCCTGCTGCCATGTCCCAGGGCTCTCAAGACACCCAGATGCGCCAGACGTTACGCCCAGTGACCCAGTAATAGCACGCAAAGAAACTAACAGCTCAGCGAGGCCAGCATCTGCCGCACCGTATTCCTCATGGCAGCCGCCCTGCGTGGGAACATATACAAGGGCTGGATGAAAAGTAATTACATCTATTAATTATTTCTGAAATGTCTTTTACTGGTAGAGCCAGTTATAAATCCTCAATATAATCGCCGCCGATATTTATGACATTCTGCCGATTGTCCGGAAGGCATCGTATAGCACCTACGCGTTTGTTTTTGTTGTTCTGTCCAGTTTGACCGTCATATTACATGCATAATGTCATCTCTGGTGTTTTACCGGATGCATCATAGAGTTTCTTTAATGTTGCTAAAGAGATCATAATCTCAAGATGTCGGATGTATTGGTGGATATTCCAGTATCTCTCATTGCTAGTGGGGCAAGAGACCCTGGCCAGCAGTAGCAGTAGTGGTGTTCCATTCTGCAAGAACATCCACTGTATTCACCTGACATCATGATTTCTTTGCCAAAATGGAACAAACCCTTCGAAGGATGCTGTACAGCACCAGAGATGACATTATTCACGCCATAGAACGGTCTATACGGGACCTGAAAAGAAACAGAAGCACATGTTATACGACGTATTCCAGATATTTGTCGGGAGTCTATAACAAAAAAACGGGGACGATTATATCGAAGGTGTGTTAGTACGAGAGACTCTGTCAAGTAGAAAAGTAACTTTTCATCCAGCCCTTGCAAACTTCTCAAATCAGAATGTTTAAGTTTTTGTAATCCAATGGGACCAAACTACGTTGGTCATCAGTCGCTAGTCTTACAAACTACCTTAACTTAAACTAACCTAAGGACAACACACACACACACACACACACACACACACACACACACACACACACACACACACACAATATATATATATATATTTCATGCCCGAGGGAGGATTCGAACCTCCGACGCGGGAGGCCGCGCGATCCGTAACGTGGCGCTCCAGACCGCTCAGCTACTCTCGCGTGGCCCTTGAATACTGCCGATGGGTAAGTGCAACACCTTCAAATTCAGTGAAACCGAGGTATTTTATGTGCACAGTGAGAAGTTGTAGCATTAGTGAAGCATTTGTCACCATCACTGAAAATCACATGGCGTTCAGAGGGTCTTTCTGTGCATCTATGTTTTCGTTTTTCGGGCAGAACCACCTACGATCCCTAGTGTACGAAATACGACGACGGAAGAATTGCGCTGCATGAAAACTGAAATGGATAGCGTGTCGAGCAGAACGCGACGGACAGAGGGAAGGAGGAGTTGGACGAAGAAATTATTAAAAATACGCTCTGGCAATAGCGGAATATATTTATTAGGTGAGCGTCTCATTTATCTTGACCACCCAAAATATCTCTGGAACTACAACAGCTATTGTAAAACGACTTTCACCGGTATCGTTGTAAGGCAAGTGCTCATGAATGTAAATATTTGGAACTTTC
The DNA here is from genome assembly GCA_026315105.1 of Locusta migratoria. Lineage (NCBI taxonomy): Eukaryota > Metazoa > Arthropoda > Insecta > Orthoptera > Acrididae > Locusta > Locusta migratoria. The sequence goes on along the minus strand of CM048744.1, from coordinate 685,938,263 downwards.
TAAAACTAAATCATATGTAATATTTTATGGACCATTTTTCTCGTGGAAAATAGCAGCTATCTAAAAATTTTGAATAATAATTACAGCATACTAGTGTTGTTCCACAAGTGATGGGCCAGTTCCTGACCAAAGACATGATCTGATGATGATCATTGCTGATCGACACCGGTCATCATAAAATTAACATATTGCGATCAATACTGCTGTAATAATTATAATTTGACACAAATGTGCTTTTAATTTCGTCAGCAATCTATAGCATGGCAAATCACAAACAATGGCTTTGACTGCATCGCAATACGCTAATTACATCCCGTGATATCTCGAAGGGAAGTTGACGCTTTAAATACGCATGTCCTGAGCAACATGGGGTTTTCGCCAGAGTGTTTCAAGCGTATTTCAAGAGTCAACTTAGCTTCGCAATATCTTGGGATGTAATTGGAATATTGCGACGCAATCAAAGCCACTGTTTGCGTGTTTGTCGTGCTGTAGATAGTTAATACCATTGAGCGTCCATTTAAAAACACACAAGTTTCTGTTAAAAATCACATATGCCTTGGTTTTAGTTTGTTTCCATTCATGAATCCGTGCCCTACATTGATACCGGTGAAACTATTTACAATAGCTGTAGTTTTTCCAGAGATATTTTGGGTAGTCAGGATAAAAGGAACAACTCATTATGACTTTGAAACTGTAACTTCGTATGATCATTTGACCAAAATCATCTGACTGCGTAACTGAAAAACCAATTAGAGCGGTCTTCTTTCCATCATCAGAAATACCCAAATCCGCGCCGCGGTGGAATAGCCGAGCGGTCTAACGCGCCTCGCAGCGGAGTTTGCGGTTGCTCGCCATCGGAGGTTCGAGCCCTCCCTGGGGCATGGGTGTGTGTGTGTGTGTGTGTGTGTGTGTGTGTGTGTGTGTGTTGTCCTTAGGTTAGTTTACCGTAGTGTAAGTATTTCGTAACCTACGAACTGATGACCACGTAGTTTGGTCCGATAGATTTACAAACATTTGAATGCAATCCGCGAAAACACGCTTTTGACCTGTAAATTCTTGGGTATTGGCGGCAGTTGGTGCAGTTGCCGACGTGCCTGGAACGGCTGGTCTGCAATCTATGCGAGCAGAGTTGGCCAAGCAGGCGAGCAGCGGCACGTGCGCAATGGGAAAACGTAATTGATGGCGGGCACGCGTTCCGCCTTCCCCGAAGGCAGGACAGGCCGGGACGGGGGCGCGGGACTTTCTCCTCTCGGTCAGCGAGACCGCGAGTGGTGTACGTGAGTGATTACTTAACGTTGTCCGTAAGCGGACACGGCAGGTTGGCAGTGTGGCGAGGGCGCCCCATTTATCTGGCGCAGATCGGCAGCGGCGCGGCGATAAATCACGCCGGCTCAGAAATAAAGGAGGCGGGCCGCGGTGCAGCAGCCCTACACGCCGCCCATTACCGACCAGACACTACTGGCCAGCAGCCGGCCGAGTACGCGGCCGCGGCGGAAGCACGTGCTCCTCCACTCATACGCTTGCCAGAGGGGAACGTTCATACACTGGTCACAACAATTAGGGAATCAGAATGAACCTTTCACTCTGCAGCGGAGTGTGCGCTGATATGAAACTTCCTGGCAGATTAAAATTGTGTTCCGGAAGCGGGACTTGAACCTGGGACCTTTGCCTTTCGCGGGCAAGCGCTCTACCACTGAGCTATCCCGACATCTCAACGGCCCGCAAGTACTGGCAGAAGTAAAGTTGTGAGACGACCGTGATTCTTGTCGGGAAGGGTCAGTGGTAGAGCGCTCGCCCGCGAAAAAGGCAAAGGTCCCAGGTTAGAGTCCCAGTTACCGCAGACAATTTTAATCTGCCAGGAAGTTTCAATTAGGTGATCAGTTGAGATATCTAATCATGGGCACAATGAACTAAAATTGTTCGACGTCTGTCGTTTACAAGCAGTGGAGACAACAACATTACGGCAACCAAAATAGCGGTAATAACAAAATGTTGATACAGATGGGGTTGGGGCTGCCTTTACCAAACGAATTACACAAGGTATGGCATGGAGAGCCATAGGAAGGTTGGAAGCGGGACAGAAGGAGGTGGCTGCAGCTACTGGTGTCTGCCAAAGTGTAATTTCCATGACCTGGACACATTTTGAGACAGCAGTAACAGTTAAAATAATGCAAGCCCAAGGTCGTCCACGGGCAACAGGCGGAATGCACCTCAGTTGCAAGCACCCTCCAGGCAGCATCAGGCCGCACAATAGCAACACAAGCGGTCCCAAATCGCATTCGGGAATGTGGCCTGTACGCACGGAGACCCATGGTGTGTGTCCCATTAAAATCACTCTATATAGCCAGTAGAAACTGGGCGGAATGGCGCAGGCTTCTGTTCATAGATGAGTCAAGATTATGTGTTCCGCCAGACAATCGTCGTTCCCTCATTTGGAAAGAACGTCGAACTCTTAAGAATCCCGCTTGTGTGCAGGAAACACCACCACATAATAGTGGTGCACGCACGGTGTGGGCAGGAGTCAGTATTGGACGTCGTCCAGAATGGCGCTTTGACAGGTCATAGGTACAGAGACGAGATTATTCTTTTCGTTGTGTCCTACGCCGGTGCTATAGGTCATGGGTTCTTCTGGTGGACGATAACGCTCGTCCCCACACAGCTCCACTGGTGGGCAACATGCTTGAAGCTGAGGGAATTGGACGAAAGGAGTGGCCACCTTATTCACCAGGCTTAAACCAGATTGAGCATATCTGGGCAGACTCATGAAAGCTAGACCAGCAACTCCCACAAGGGTTGCACAGCCGGATATTGCACTCACGTAAGAACAATTAAATATCCCTCAACAGCTGATTGTTAACCTCATACCACCCATGCCACGCAGGTGTATAACTGTACACACCGTATTAGAGGTAAAGTAGAATGACCTTTACACTTATGATAGCCACACAGTGCCTCATTTTAAGTAAACGACATGTAAACCTGAAGTTAAAAGTCGAGACAGCAAAATATCGTAGTTTATCACACACAAATTACAATTATGACCAATATCTGAATCGAATACTTTACATCTGTATGTTGTATGATATATATCACCTTATTCATTAATTGTTTTGAGCAGTGTAGCAATCGATGTTTCAACTGACCGACTGGCGACGCGGTCTGCACGGCCACTACGGTCGGGGGTTCGAATCCCCCCTCGGGCATGGATATTTGTGTCGTCCTTAGTTCTAAGTAGTTCATAAGTAGTTTGTAAGTTTATGGACTGATTACCCTATGACCCCGTAGTTAAGTCCCATAGACTCTACAAACATTTGAACATTTTTTTCGACTGGCGACGTAAACTTCGCAATACATGTGCCGTTAGTGGCGTATAGGATTTTGATTTGGCAGAGCCTTGAACTCGTTTTGAATGTATAGCAGAGTGAACACTAAAAGTCAGCTACTTTTTCGAGTTGGGGTGAGGGGAATGTGATGGCTTGAGCCCCTCATCCATCCCTCCCGCCACGTCTGAGTACTCTACTGTGTGACGGGGTCGATATAAGTCCTGGCGCCAGCGGCCTACCTGTAACTGCCAACGGCCTTTTGCCTTTCGTTCCACATTTTAATCATTCCAGTAACGACATAATACGTAGTTTCATTCCCTTCATTCCACTTTTTCTTGGTGGTTAGCGATTTTTGTCAGCCGTTGCATTAACTTTGTTACTTACTCTGAGCAGGTCTGGAGAAACGTACCTGGAAAAAATAAGAAACAAAAATCAGTTACATGTATGTCATGACTTACGAGAAGATTTTTAATGCTTTAAGTAACTAAAGAAGCTATTTAGAAGTCGATGTAAGTAAAAGGGATATCTAGTATTCACTACACCAACTGATCTCGAGTGTTAGGTTTGTGTGTGTGTGTGTGTGTGTGTGTGTGTGTGTGTGTGTGTGTGTGTGTGTGTGTGTGTTTTTTGTTTTGAACAAATACCGTTCTAAGAATAAAAGATTTCAAAAAGCGCACAACGAAGGAGTTATGTAAATAATAAAAATTTGTATTCATAGATGGCTCGATGGAATATGCAAAATAGCCAACTCTAGTTGTCGATGGATCGGCGTGACGTTGCAGCACTATTTCTCTGCGCATCCGGCAAGCATAGTGCAAAGGGGATATGTCCTTACCAGGGCTTAAACTCCTGGCTGATTTCACTCCACATACTCGATTCGACAATAGTTATGCCTGTCAGAATGGTGCGTAAACGAATGTATGCACATGTCCGCGTTAAAGAGCAGACGTGTATTTTGGTTCAAAGAAGTCTGTTTGAGACATAAGTGATGAAATCAAAATTTTAATAGCAGCGATATCACTATTTGACAACGATGGCAGCGAATGGATAAACCATGATTGAACAAAAGTGAGCGGTAGACTTAGAAGAGAAAACCTGAGGACCAATCAAGTCGACGAAGAGGCATTCTGACCAGTGACTCATCATCGATGCAGTCGCGCACATACTGCCTGGAATCTCAGTCAACGGAGAAGACGTGTCTTCGTTTCTTCGTTGGTGAGTGCCTCTTTGAACTGAGGCCTGATGACCAGCGAAGACGTGTCTTTAGACGGTCCTTGGCCAGAAAGGTCGCCGAATGCCTCCCTATTTGAGAATGTTAGGAGCACTGTGAACAGGGCGCTGGAATCGTCTAAGGATTTTGATAATCTAACGCGACAGTAACAGCAGCCGCGTCAATTGGACAGAAACTGGCCCGACATCCCTCGGGGGGATATCGCATTACTCTACGAACCGAGGACGAGAGATGGAGAGTAGGTGACATCAATACATAGTTGACTTGCTCCATTATTGAAATAATTCATCCAAGAAATTCTGATAACGTGATGTGTGTCTGCACATTTACATGTCATCTACCGGATTCCGTCCGATTCCTTCATACCGTGTCCTTTTCTTGTCTTCTAATTTATTTCAAAACTTAGGGTTCAACATTTTCACTTACGTTTCTTTGTTAGAAATAACCCTAAAAGATTTCCGTTCACGCGACGAACTTACTATGTCGACCACAGAGTAACATATATTTCTCTGTGCCTCGACCTAACGAAAAGCAATTCCAAACGGTAGCGCCATATCAGACAAGGTAAGTGATTAAGTTGTTAAATTAGGTATACGATTGCTGTGATGGCGTTTATTGCTCTTGACATCTTCAGCGAGGGCAACCTAGCCCTTCACGTAGTAAGTCAGACATGGGGAAATACAGCGAGTGGATTGACAACGTCATCGACCTCATATATGACATAGTACCTTGCTTTACTTGAAACTAAAGCGTTTTCCTACTTATCCATCATAGTGAGTTGTTTCAATGTCCTATCATTAGCAGATGTTAGTACCATTTATCATTAATTCGTCATAAATGGGCTACCGTTTGCAACCACCTAACGTACTGGGTAACATCGCTTTATACCCTGGGACAAATGGAAATTACAGTGTTCACCTGCCACATTTTACACAGTTGGTAATAATGGCCTACGTCCTATTGCCCAGTACAACAGAACTGCCGCGCGGGAATAGCCGAGCAGTTATTTTAAGTAGTTTGTAAGGCTAGGAACTGATGACACACTAGTTTGATCCCATACATTTACAAACATTTGAATATATTTGAAGTTAGCTTGAGTGTAGTTATTATATTCGTTGTCCAAAGGAAATATTCGAGATTACAGGTACTGTTAATGTTCATTCACTCATCAACGCTATAGACCGCAATTATTAGATTACATATACGATTATTTTCAGGTTCTAGTTGTCCGACTAAGATATATGTTTACAAGCGCCCTAAAATATGTATATAGTCAATCCAAGCACACGAAAATATGAATGGTGTTTTGCACTTCCTACGGAAAACACAATCTCCATTATTTCTTCTTTTTCTTCTCCTTCACCTTCACGACTAGGAATGATGTTCAATAAATAATGCACCACATTTTTTTTCTCAGCTGGAAACAATTTTGGGAATATGAAACTACACGAATGAATTATTTATTTGAAGTTTCCTAAACGCGCCTGCAAATTTTCTTGTTCTTCTGACTATGTACAGCTGTAGACCCGTTTCAAAATGGCATCTGTAAGTCATATACATTACATCATTGAATTTCTCATTGAAAAGAAAAAATACTGGGGAATATGCAAAAACTTTTATGTGAAGTCTACGAAGCACCTGCTGTTTTCTGGAGCTGCAGTCAATCGCTGGGCACCGTGGCGTGAATGTCATTAGATGGCGGTTCGACGCAGCTCCGAGATATGCAACGGTCGGGGACACCTCTACGACTGTCACACGTGACATATTGCAGGGAGCTGATAACGTCATTCGCGACTCAACAGTTGGCCCTGAATCTGTCAATCAGGTAAGCGAGTGTCGATGCCATTATTCACACTCTTGGATCATCGAACGTGGGTGCAAGTGGGTCCCGCCATGTCCAACGGTGGATCACAAATCGCGTAGAAATGAAAAACATTTATTATGATTTGTTGCAAAGTTTTGAAGGTCAGGAGAGGTTCTCCTTGGTCCGGGTTGTGACAGGCGATTAAACCGATGTTCATCATTTGTGATCAGAACAACGATAGGTACCGACAGGGCATACACGGTCTTGTTTCATGCTGAATGAAGGCCAAATAACGGGACGAAAATTACGTTAAATAATAGGGTGTGTAGATTAAACATCAATCTTTCGTGTGTGTAATTCTCATTATGTTCAATAAGTACTTGTTGAAGAAAACGTATGGTGCATACTTTCAGGGCAATCCTCGTAGGTTACATGAGACCCTGTGCAGGTCGTCTGTTACGAGGTTTACGTCACCTCGGAACGATGCCGTCACCGCACGCACCTGCCTGCGGGATCACGGAAAAGTATATTTGTCCTTGACGGGGCGTGAAACAGTAATTTCCCGTTTTTGCCATTGCCGACGAGGATGTGATTGAATCGAACGCCGTGTACTTTCGCCGCTTCCCTTGAAGTTCAAGGCTGGCAGCAGCTCACTACGTCGCTCTCGAGCGGGAAGGCCGCGCGGCGTATCTCTCCGCCCGTCGCTATCTGTTCCGTCACCGCCGTACAGGTGCCACTTCCCTTTTCTGCTCACTTAGACCACATTAAGATCCACTTGGCAGATAAGCGTCGACAGTTCCGCGCTCAGTAGTCACGCGTAGTCACGTATTACTAAAACACCGAGCCAAGTGGCACGCTGGTAACACACTGGACTACCATTCCCGAGAACGGTGGTTCAAATCCAACTCCAGAAGTAAGTTTTCAGTGATTTTTCTAAATCACTCCACGCAATTGCAAGGATGTTCTCTTTCATAGGACACGGGCGATTTCCTTTCCCATCCTAACCGAGACAATCCGAAGCTAAATGCCACTTCCGTTTGTGTTATATTTCTTCGGTAAGATTCTTTCCATTTTCGCAATATGTTTCACATTTCGTAACTCTGGATGTCTCAAAACCCTTATGTAACCATAGTGGATTTTGTTAACTTGCGGAAGAACGTGAAAACGTCACTTCGGTAGCCGGTAGGTTTTGTTCTCTTCCAGTTCGTTTTAACCACTTCATCGAAAAATCCGTATCTGCAGTTTGTGGACTAATACGATCATTCTCAGAGATATAGGATGTGTATATTTTGCGCTACTGTACTTACGTTAAGGAGACAGTTTTTCACTACTGATTCAAAATGTAATGATACACTCACGTTAATGAATTACGTACAGTTTCCCTCCCATGATGATGGTATCTTAGACCAAATGAGATTTTCGCACAGACCTCCCGCGGAACCTTGACGCCACGGCTCTGGCTGTCTTCTCCGCGTTGTGAACCTAGCACTTTGACTATATTTTGCCTCCCACCAGTTCCATTTTTTCCTCTTTTTGTGTTTCATCTGTGTTCAGTATTTGACGGGATATCGTCATCTTACCACAGAATCTGAGAGGGCTGCAATGAGATGTTTCCACTTTAAGTGTGGTTTCGAACGACTGCGACGGTTCGATGTCAAAGGTGTGCGTTTTAAGTGTGAACCGAGGATTTGACAGCTATACTCTCAGTAAAAGAGTGGTAATAAATCCACAGGTCGTGAATTCTCCCCGGCTCACAAGGAAACCAAATGGGTATCGGATTTTAGAGGTTTTTTTAAATTATTTTTTTTATTTATAAAAAAAATGTTCAAATGTTTGCAGAACTTATGGGACTTAAGTACGGGGTCATCAGTCCCTAAGCTTACATACTACTTATGAACTAGCTAAGACTAAGGACGGCACAAATATCCATGCCCGAGGGGGGATTCGAACCCCCGACCGCAGTGGCCGTGCAGACCGTGACTGGAGTGCCTCAGTCCCCTCGGCCACCGCGGCTGGCTTTTATTTATCGTACGTGATGTGAAGAACTCTAATAACAATCAGCCAACGCCATTCGACACAACTCTAAAAAAGTTTCGAGAAAATGGACTTTTCAGTTTTGCAAGTAAGATGAACTAGGAAACTTTAAATGAATTGCAGCGTCTGTCAGTGTAGCTCAGGTGGTAGCGTTCTGTCCTTACAACCGTATGTCTGTGGTTCGACTCCTGTCCTTATAGATTTTTTTTTTTTTTCGTTTTGTTCGAATACTTACACAATATTTATATATGTAAGAGTAATTTTTACGAAAAGTGCACGCATTTTTGTTTATTCGTTACTTTTGTAAATTTTATAGAAGGTTGTTAATAATTGATAGTTTCAATCAAAATAGGTTACATTTTTTCAGTATTGTCTTCACTATTAATTGACAACGATAGTCTCTGATTGTTCAGTTTGTGAAGAGCTACGACACTGGTTTTGAAAAGTCATCTTTATAGCTACTCAAATGTTCAAATGTTTGTATATCTATCGGACCAAACTGCGTGGTTATCAGTCCGTAGCTTACAAACTACTTAAACTAAGCTAAACTAACCTAAGGACACACACACGCACCAGAGAGGACTCTAACCTCCGACGGCGAGCAACCGCGCTTTCCGCACCGAGGCGCCTTAGATCGCTCGGCTACTCCACCGCGGTTTTATAGCTACTAATGGCTTTCCACGCATGTTACCTACTCAACCATAGTTTTACGTGACGACAAGGTTTTCAGCTCGTCTACGCACACACAAACAAAAACAGACAACACGTGGAATTAGAGATCTCAGAATGTTTTATATACCTTAATTCTAAAACGAATAAAGATCTAGCACAGCGGGATTCGAACAACCGACTCAATGGTTCTAAGTCCAGAATGCTACCATATGAGATACACAGACAGATGATGCAACTGTTTTAATCACTACTACTTACGTGTTATTGTAAAACTTCAAAGTCGATTTTCTCGAGAATTTTTGAGTATTTCGTCGAATGGCTTTGGCTCTTTGTGATTTAAGATCTGATCTCCCCGTACCATAAATATAAAGAAATTCTAAAAATACGATACCATGGGGTCTCGTAGTCAGACCTGGGACTTTTGTATGTCATTTTTCACCCCTGTCACTTTTGGCAATGTCGTTGATGTGAAAGATGGAGAGTTTCACTGTGGTTCTGAATGCGCATTAAACTGTAGGTTCGTGGTTAAGTAAGTTCCGAGGTCGGAGGAAGGCAATGGCATATCACCTCCAAACAGGGCCATGGCTATTATAGCACTGTGGTGTTCAAAGCAATCTTTTTCGAGTGCCTTACGTTACTCTGCGTTACGATTTGTGATCGGTGCAGCGGTAAGGGTGAGGATGGCGCGGTGGGGAGCCAGGTGCACGCCGTGCGCCGCTGCTGCAGTGGGGCGGCCGAGTTCAGTGGGACAGCCGCAGCAGCCACCTGCTACCGTTAGCCACTCACTAATCAGGCGGCCGGGCGCCTACCAAGTGGGACACACACACCTGCGGGCCGCGGGATCCTCGCCCGCCTATCCGGCTGACACCGCCACGCCCGACCACCGCCACCTGCAACAATCACGACAACCTGTGCGACGCGTCGCGCTTCAACAGTCTGCACCATGCTGTGCTCCGTGTACAACCAGTCAAACATTCACAAATAAGTGAGGGCAACTGCAGGTCGATGTTGTGCCCTTACACGAAGTGTAACATGTATACATGCCAATATTTTTAGTGGTGACTAGGGGCAGTGTACCGAACAACACTCGATGAACATGTTTAGTCATTTACAAGGAGACCAGAACGGTATCTAATTTTACAATTTCTTTATATTTATGGTACGTGAAGTTCAGAACGCAAATAACAATCAGCCATAGCCATTCGGCGCAACTCTCAAAAATTCTAGACAAAATCGACTTTGAAGTTTTACAAGTACACGTTGTTGTTGTTGTGGTCTTCAGTCCGGAGACTGGTTTGATGCAGCTCTCCACAATACCCTATCCTGAGCAAGCCTCTTCATCTCCACATAAGAACGGCAACCTACATCTGTCTGAATTTGCTTACTGTATCCATCTCTTGGTCTTCCTCCGCTGTTTTTACCCCACACACTTCCATCCAACGCTAAATTCACGATTCCTTGATGTCTAAGAATGTGTCCTACCAAGCGATCCCTTCTTTTAGTCAAGATATGCCAGAAATTCCTTTCCTCCCAAATTCTGTTCAGTACCTTCTCATTAGTTATGCGATACACCCAGCTTATCTTCAGCATTCTTCGGTAGTACCACATTTCAAAAGCCTCTATCCTCTTCCTGTCCGCACTGTTTATCGTCCATGTCTCACTCCCATACAAGGCAACACTCCACACAAATGCTTTCAGGAAGGACTTCCTTAGGCTTAAGGTTAACAAATGTCTCTTTTTCAAGAACGCTTTTCTACCCATTGCCATTCTGCATTTTATATCTTCTGTACTGCAACCATCATTTGTTACTTTACTGCCCAAGTAACAAAACTCATCTACCTCCTTTATTGTTTCGTTGCCTAATTTTATTCCTTCAGCATCACCTGATTTTCTTACACTGCACTCCATTACCCTTGTTTTACTCTTGTTAATGTTCCTCTTAAATGGACCTTTCAGCACACTGTCCATTCCGTTCAACTGCTCTTCCAGGTCCTTTGCTGTCTGACAGAATGACTTATGTCATCGGCAAAACGCAATGTTTATAATTCTTCACCCTGAACTTTAATTCCTTCTCCAAATTTCTCCTTGCTTTCCTTTATAGCTTGCTCAATGTACAAAGTACACATAATTACTAGTAATTAAAAAAGTTACATCTTCCGGTGTAGCTCAGGTCAGCATTCTGACCCCCGAAAATTGGGTCTGTGGTTCGAATCCCGCTGTGACAGTTTTTTCCCGTTTTCGAAATCAGTTACATAAAACATTTTGGAATCTCTAATTCCATGTGTTGCGTCAGTTTTTGTTCATGTGTATGTACAACTGAACACCTCACCTAAAACGATGGTTGAGTAGGTTAGCTGCATGGAAAGCCGTTATTGACTATGCAGATTACTTTTTACAAAAACAGCGTCGTAGCTCTTAAACTGAACAATCAGAGACTACCGTCGTCAATTAATAGTGAAGCCAATACTGTAGAAATGTACCTTGTGTGGTTTTTTTTTAATTGAAACCGTCATTATTAATAACCTTTTATAAAATATAAAAAATTACCAACATACAAAAACACGTGCATCTTTCGTAAAAATTGCGATTACATATTAAAATTGTGTAACTACTCGAACGCAACGAAAAAATCTAATAATAATAATAATAATAATAATAATAATAATAAATAGTCACGGTAGTATTCGAATCACCGACCCTACGGTGTGAAGGCCACAACGCTACCACCTGAGCTACGCCAACAGGTGCTGCAGCTCATTTACTTTTACTTACGTGTACTTCCTTCACAAAGTCGAATTTCTCGATAATTTTGAAAGTTGCGTCGAATGGTTTTGGCTCATTGTTGTTTGAATTCTTTTCTTCACGTACCGTATGTATCGAAAAATTCTAAAATCCGATACCTATGTTGTCCCCTTCTTGGACAATGCACGGTGGCGCAATAATAACGTAATGAAGAAGCATTCGGGCAATCCAGGTTCAGGTTTCCCGTGATTTTCTAAATTGCCACAATGTATACTTCGACAGGGCACGCAGCCCATTTCCTTCCGCGTGTGCTCTGTCCCTATTGACCAAGTTGTCAACGGGACGATAAAGATTAAGCTTGCTTCCGTCCTTCATTCTGTCATTTGGAGACAAATGTAGATATAAGTCGTATGTTTTCAGGTTAGGTACTACCTAGAAGTATACGTAGCGCTAGGAAGCCTATATTCCCGCATATCAGGGGTAAAAACGCCAGACTGCTCGTGCAGTGAGATGCTACAGATGGCAACGCAAGAAGACGCAGTCGAAGTCTATATGGCTAGGGGTTGTTCACTTGTGGTCCAGATTCGACAAAACAGGAAATATCACTGTGGGACGACTGTTCCAAGCAGAGGAGAAAAGACCAATATTACTATCTGCACATACAAAATATATGCGCTTATACGTGTTACACCAAGTGTCTTGGAGACCTCAACGCCGCCGCCGCCACCACCACCACTACCACCACCACTCCCCTAAGACATTTACAATGCCACTAGAAGTCAATCGATTTCGCCTTTCGGTATTCAGTTACTCTAACGAACACTGTTACACATCCATTGCTCCATTAATAATTAATTCAAATACTAAGATATTTCAAACTGGCTGCCAGAGGCACCGAATTACCTTTAACAACGAAAGGTAAGAGTCCGAGCTGGTTCTGGAGTCGAACTTAGTAGACTTAGTTGGGGTTAGTAGGCAGTTGTCAGGACCATTACGCCACCCGAACATAGTGATCACACTACAGCTCGAACTACCTTAGCACGTTTCCTGCCAGACCTCAATTCTCAACTTAGGCACACACTACTGACTTCCTCCTCCCCCATCCGCCCACTTGTCTTTATTCGTACATCTATGTTCGAATGTTTGTAGAGTTTATGGTACTTAACTACGGGGTCATCAGTTTCTAAACTTACAAACTCCCGAGGGGAGATTCGAACCCCCGACGGGGAACGGCCTCGCGCATCGTAGCGTAGCGCCTCAATGCGATCGGCCGCTCCACTGCGGCATTCGCATATCTCCCCGATTTCCTTAAGAGAGAATGGTGTCCATCTTTACTGAAGAGATCACTGTCAATCTGCGGCTGAATTATATATACGTGGTGTCTGTCCTCTCTAACATAACTGAAAGAACCGACTCTGGCAGCTAATATCTGTAATCTCTCTGTATTTTGATTCATAATGGATTCAGGATGAAACGGATTAAACAAGTGTTTATTCTTTCGGATACAAAATACGCCCGAAGCAGGAGGCCCGTGTTCGAATCCCGGTGCGGCTCAAGTTTTCACCAGACGTAATTTAATTATTTCAGTGCCCGATTGCAGCCTGGACCATTCCTTTCCATCCTCTTTCCTCCTGTCATTAAACGCAGCTGAACAGTGAAGCCTATTAGGACGAGCAGCCATTCACAGTTAACACTCTACACACATCATTGCCGCTACCGATTCCTATGTGGCCTTTTAAACTAAGCTCAAGAAATCACGACTAGTGATGTTCCCATGTAAGTAACGATAGAGCGTTATCGGTAGAGATCTGTAGCTCTGTTTACGATGTCTGTTCTTTCAAAGATACACTTATGTGACAAGCTGATCGCGGTGATTTAGTACTAGGTTCTTCAATAAGAAGGCTAAGATGATTGTCCTGTTTATATGCAAGTCCTCGCCTAGTGCTTGGCAAGGCCATTTTATTTATGCACGACCTGGCAATATAAAAAGGAGTTTCTCCACTTTCCTGTCACTACTAACACAATGATTAAGTGTCCAGCGGATTAAAATACTTTATCAAGGCGTAAACTGAAATGTCGCGTTGGTCAAGATGAAAATAGCTTGTACAAGGACCATACGGTAAAAAAATTTAACGCAGTGCAACTTACGACATAGTCGGAGCAATTCTGTCTTCACGTCGAAACTGATCAGGTCAACAAAAAGATTCTACGGTATGTCGATATATTGTAGGTGAGCCAATAAAACACTGAAGGGAAGAAATGCAATCTATGAGATAAAAAAAAAAGAAGAAAAAAGGTACCGTGAGACGTCAGGACGATAAACGTAATGAAAAAGAGTAAACAGTGAGTGATATAGCTGCAGCGAATGGAGAAATTCCAATGCATACCCTCAGTCCACCGTCATTTACGAAGAACGTGTCGTGGCAGCATCAGTGACCCAGGGCTTACCTGATGACACACACAGGCAACGTGATATTCCGCATTCGTGAGTTGCTTGATGAGTGTGCTGGAATGTCTTGCATTTTTCTTGCGTGGAAATATGAAGGAATGCAGATACTTAAGTTTCCGGGACGGCGACGTTAGAAGAATTGACCGCAGTGGAAATTTTCTATTTCGTTAATCTCTTTTTTTTTCCCTCCTCCTTGGAAGGTTGCTCCAAGCTGAGCATTCCTTATTCCTTCTCACCACATTGCTATTGCTATTGCTTATTAACACAAATGGTGGTCTTCATTTTATATAAGCTTTCCACAAAAATTGAGCCATCTAAGGTTTCAACAGGCCGCGTGTGACGCAGAGACAAAATAAAAAATTTCGCAAATTAGTTCTCAACGTGCTACAAGCGATTGCAGTGCGCTCCAGCAACAGTTGTTTGCGGCATAAGGTTCTGGAAGCACACTGTCACTTTTTTTACGGAATTCGCTGAGTGAAATTCTTGCTTTGGCTGTGTTAAAAGGCACATTTCCGCTGTTGTGCGTATGTTACTATGTTGTTCTGTCTGTGGCATATGCTTAATTATGTAACAATTCAATATCTATGACCATACTATTAAGAAAGTTGCATGTTCAGCTGATAAGGGAAGCGACTTGAAGTTTCAGGACAAATTTTGCGATATAAAATTAGATTAAGCCATCACGTAAGACAAACATTATTGTATGTCTCCATTTTTAGTGTAACTTAAAGATCATTCTTCCTCGATCACTGTTACCATTCAGTAGAAGAATATTTAGAACGAGTAGAATTGAAGACTTGAAACAATGAAGTGCATGTTTTACTTCAAGTAAGAAGAAACCAATAATGGACTCCAAGTTGATATCCGTAATTTTTTTTTAGTACTGCCGGAATCAGAGGACGCAGATGTAAATGGGAAGAAATTAGAAATACACTTAAAAAGGCTGCAAGAGCAGTCATTGGAAAAAGAGTGGCGAGGAAGAAGAAATGGTCTAATGAGGTCTGTGAAGAGGCGGTCAACAGGAGAAATGAAGCCTGTGACAAATGGTTACAGTCATAAACAAATTCAGAGCACTAAGGCAGAATTGGACAGAGTCCGAAAAGAAACAAGCGGTAATGCGGAGAGTAAAGAGGAAGTTCATGAGAGGGGTTATTACAGAAGCAGAAGAAGACCTAGCGAAGGAGGATGAAGAAAATGTATAGAAAGGTCCCGAGGAAAACTTATAAGCACACTGATTATCCAAAGACCTTCAGAGAGTGGGACTACTGAAAAAAAATGAGAGAGAAGGGAGTCTCTCAAACCAGCGCGCGGTCCATTGGGTCTGGTCGCGTAATGTAAGGTGCAAACTGTTCTGTACATAAAACCAATCGAACAAACTCCTTTATCAGACGTCGAGCACTTATATTTATGTAATATCGAATATTATACAGTATTTTCTATCAAATTAATGGCAAAGTATTGTTCCTATCAGAAACGCGAATATGAGTAAAATATATCTGCACACATCGAGCCCCGAATCAGCGCTAAGTAACAAGCTCAATTTCGTATTTTGCGATTTTGCTACCTGCAACACGCTAGTCAGAACAGGAAATAGATATTCGTCTTAAGTCTTACTCGTTGTCGAATATATACTCGTAGATATGTTGTTTACCGCCTCTTAATTAAAACAAATCACACAGAGTACCAAGACATATAATACGAAGTTTAATTTTCTCCATAATCAATGGGCTGGGACTACAGCTGAAAGAAATGTGTAGACTGAAAGAAAGTACCAGCAGGTGTGTTCAGATTTTTCGAGTCAGTCATCGTTTGATACCTGTTATCTGTTATGCAGGGACGAAGAAATTTACGGTTACTGGTATAATGACCACCCCTTTTAAATGCGCTATTACTTGTGACAGTTAAGCAATCGGGAGGGTGGGGTCTGAAGATGGTGAGAATATAGAACCGAAACCGGACGCTGAATTAATTAACCCTTTCCCTCCCAATGTTGCCGTATGGCAACGTCACCTTTATCTGTTCCTCTAACCACAACAATTTGCCCAAAGGTTGTAAACAACACTGCAGGACTTCCGACAATTCATTGTGACCAGGTTGTCTACCATTATCTTGAGGAAACAGAGAGCATTAGGCTACAATGCAGTGTCAAAATATGTATCGTTGCTTCATGTCTTAGTTGGAGTACATGCAGCAAGATTTTCGAACAATTACATCAAGGTAAAGGAAACGAAGTAATTTAAAAATTTCATTACTAAATAAATGTCCAATGTCTAAATGAGTAGTAAACAGTTTGAAAATTATTACTTACGATAAAGGAAACATCCTGCCTAATTATGCTACATATAGTCATCCCATATTTCCCTCCAAAAACTAAAAGTGACCAAAAATTCTGTCAAATATACATTATTCGAATCATTATGTATAAAAATATATAAATAAATATTTTCGTTCAACAATTAATAAAATTTGGGGTTGAAAGGGTTAAAAATCTAAACACAGCTCCTAGTACTTGCTTTCAGTCTATACATATAAGACGTTTCCAGTCATTTTGTTACAGCAAATTGTACCCACGAGTATCGGTTTTCGAGACATGTTCAGTTTACAGAGTTACTTTCACTTGCTTTGAAATGACATGTTTGTATTCAAAACACGTCAAATATGAGCTTCTACTAACGTCCAATATAGCGTCGTCTTCTCTCTATCGGAAATAGCTGTCCCCCTCCAGTGGATAGCCTCATATGTCGCAGGTGAACGTTCACACGTGCTTGGTATCGTTATGAAAGCGTTTCCAGCATGCAACTCGTACGTTGTGGCGTTAGGAACTCGGCACGTTGACCATACACGTTCAGATCATGCTCCGTATGCCGACGGCTTTAGAGTCTTTTCAGATCAGTGGAGCAGATGCCTAATGATCTGAAGTAAATTGGAAGTATCGCCTGTCTTAAAATGTGATCTGTATATCGGATTAAAATCCCAGACATGTAGTGAACGCTTGGCAGTATAACCGCTTGCTATTTTGAGGCGATACGCTGCGGACGCCCCCGCCCCTTTACTATATATACAGGGTGTTTCACTAAGTGTGTTTGCCTCTGTAACTTATAAGAAGATAGGTAACGGGAAATTTTAATGCTGTAGGTCAACACAAGAAATGTTACAATTTCTGCGGAGCTATGGACATAGTTCATTGTATCATTTTCAAAAGCGTTACAGCACAAAGACATAATTTTTTAAATGGAACAATATTTTTTTCTATCGTGCATTGGATTTTTTGAAACCAGCTGCGTCCAAATCAATTTAAACTACATTCCTATCACTGTTCGTTTGGGAGCTACAACCCTTCAAAGTTTAGGGGGCGGAGGCTACGACAGCGTAGCTAACTGGCTGGTGGTCACGAGACAGTGGGCCGTGCCCCAGGAGATAGCCAATCGGCCAGTCAGGTACTCTATCGCAGCCTCCGCCCCCGGAACTTTGAAGGGTTGTAGCTCCCAAACTAACAGTGATAGGATTGTAGTTTAAATTGATTTGGACGCAGCTGGTTTCAGCGAATCCAATACACGATAGAAAAAAAAACTATTGTTCCATTTAAAAAATTATATCTTTGTGGTGTAACTCTTTGGAAAATGATACAATAAACTATGTTCATAGCTCCGCAGAAAGTGTAACATTTCTTGTGTTGACCTACCGCATTATAATTTCCCGTCACCTATTATTTTATAAGTTACAGAGGCAAACACCCTGTATATTTATTTATTTATTTACTTGGTTATTTAACCTGACCAGATTAGGGCCCTAGGGCCCACTCTTACATCTGATCAGGAACAACATAAACGAAGGATTTCATCACAAAAACACTGCATTAATAATATTAAATAATAACAATATATGTTAATACTAATAATAATAATGATAATGATAATAATAACACAAAAATCAAAGTAATACTAATAATAACAAGAGATATTCAAATTTGAATTAAGTTTAAAATAAACAGAAGAGAGAAAATGGTTAGTGAAAGAGGAGAAGATTGAAAAATGACAGTGCTAATGGATGTGAGGAAGTGGAGACATATATGAATGGAGATCTCTGCTGGCGAACGGAAAGGGAAACATTTATGGGGGGAGGAGGAATTGACAACAGTGGGCTACAGACTGGTAAGTGGAGAAAAAGATGGCTATTGTGACAGAAGGTGAACCCTTAGTTGTCGTTTAAAGTTTTGAATTGATTTTATTTCTCTTAACTTTTGAGGAAGATTGTTCTACAGACGTGTTCCCGATACAGAAAATTATTTGGAGAAGATTGCAGTGTTATGTGAAGGTAGGGAGAGAGTTTTATTTTGGTAAGAGCGTGTGTTTCTGCTGTGCTGTTCAGATAGTAATATAATCGTTGAGGATAAGTATGAAGGTTTGCAATGATTGAGAAAGCGATGTAGCAAACATAGTGTACGATAGCTTCGACGCTTATCTGCACGTAGCCAAGATAACTGCTGGTATGCGGGACGGACATGGTCGTAGAAACGTAAGTTACAAATGTATCGGATACAAAAATTCATCGCCAGCTCCAGCCGACGTGAGTTTTCGTGTGATAGTCCTTGCATAATAGCATCACCATAATCTAGATTGGCAAGTATTAATGTCTCAACGACTGAGGGGAGAGAGAGAGAGAGAGAGAGAGAGAGAGAGAGAGAGAGAGAGAGAGAGAGAGAGAGAGAGAGAGAGAGAGAGTTGAGTAAGGCCGTGTGCGGCTTCAGGAAGTGCTGGTGGCAGTGGCGCCTGCGGAGGGCGGCGCTTTCGCGGCGCGGCTATCTGCGCTGGCATCTGCGCGGTTACGCGGCGCCGTGGCCCGTTGCCGCCGCAGAGGTAACCGCCGCTTGCCCTGCCGTGGCGCGGCGTGGGCTTTGAGCGCCTGCGCGGGTCTCCGGGGTCAACCGGCGGCTACACTGCCGAGCGCAGACTCTCACAGCTGTTCATGCCCACATCCTAACGCCTCCATACCGTCTCCCATAAACCACAATGACTGCATTCTCCGTCAAATCGATAACACCAGCAGTCGCTCACTGTGCAATTTTCTAGCTACCTATCGACACACTTAAGTATACCTGGCGGCCACAATCAGTTAACATAAATGTTTTGTCTGAAGCAACTGAGGTACGAACAGCCGTTAAGTATAATGAAATATTTATTCAATTACAAGCAGTTTCGGCATTTCACTATGCCATCTTCAGGTCCCTACATCGGAGCATGATATCCAAAAGTAGGGATACTAAACTGGATTCGTGGATTTCGTCTCTCAGTTGAAAACAACAACAGCAACTGCGACACCAAGGACAAGACTCTTGACCAGCCGCTGTCCCGTTTCCACCACCGATGATGGATTCAATCAGACTTAAATGTTTTGTGGTTCGGTACCGCGTCGTATTGCAAGGTTCTCATATGTCACTTCGTAGCGTAAACTGTTCACCGCGTCCAATGGTGCTTACAATACAGGTACATACAATACTAGGAACAAAAATGATCTACAAAAGGACTGAAAAGCACTTACTTTAGTTCAGAAAGGGGTCCACAACTCAGGAAAAACACATTTTCAATAATTTACAATCAAGTATAAAATTTTAGCTACAAATAAAGATCAGTTTAAGAGGAACCTAAAAGACTTTCTAGTGGCCAATTCCTCCTACTCCATTAGTGAATTTCTAAATTGTACCAAATGATGCATGTATCGGTAATCATACTATATTAGTATTATTATATTATCAGCTAAAATGTATGTATCTGTATTTATATTATTAGTATTATCTATTATTAATCTATTATTAACCTTGTAAATATTTTACACATTAAACTTCCCGGTCAATTAAACTTTGTAGGGATTAAAACTATGCACTGGACCGGGATTACAATCTCTGATCCTCGCCGTTCGCGGGCAAGTGCTTTACCACTAACCATCCTGTTTCCCTGTGTCCCCGAAGTAGGTCGGTTCTTCGTGCACGTGATATTTATTATTTTTGATAAATATTTAGAGAGATCATTTTTTTCCTTCTTTATCACAGAGATCTACCAGCACTGTGACCGAATGCGCTGAGCTACCTTGCCGGCTCCAACTCAGCTATCCGAGCTCGTCTCACAACCTCCCTCATTCCCAAGGCTCATCGCTTAACTTCCGAAATTTCTTCGACAATAAAAGGACGCTGTGGAGATGTGGCTTACCCACAGCCTGTTCGTTACTTACCAGGATGAGCTTCGTCTGATAACTGCCGTAGATTACTAAACTGCTAAAAGCGAACGTCTCAGGCACGACATTTTCTAAGAAGATTCCCATCGCCGAACACTCCGCTACAGAGTCGATTAATGGCTAGTATTCAATAAATTTTCTGATTCGAGGCTTTTCAGTGCTTAATTCAAGATTTATGCATTTGGGAATGACGGCTGCGGTGAAGTGTCCGAGCGTGCCGAGGCGCTTAGCTGCGGAGCGCAACGCTGCTCGTCGTCGGAGGTTCGAGTCCTCTTCGGGCATGGGTGTACTTGTCCTTAGCGTAAGTTTACGTAGTTTGTAAGCCTAGGGACAGATGACCAGAGTGTTTAAGTCCCATAGATTTATAAACATTTGAACATTTTTTTGGGAATAACGACGTAATACGTCGAAACCCGTCTTGTGAAAGGTAAATGTGATTGTTAGTGAGTATGGCATGACGACCACTCCTGTTGTCAAATCTTAATCAAATTAATTCTAGTCTTTCTCCTTCCCGACAGATATAACCAATTACAAAAATATTGACGCGTGATCAGTTTTCCGTACGTCTACACATTTCACAAGTAAGATGTTAAATTACGGAAGTTTTATCCCGACAGGTTTATTGCGCAACCTATTCAACAAAGACTACCTCCCTTCGGGCTATACACAGTTACCAACTTTAAGTGACGATTCTGTACCACGGAGTGACACAATTGAATTCATCTAATTCCACACTCACCGAGTTCTGTATATGATTAAATGATTGTCATTTATCTACACACAATGCGGCCTCGCGAAACAATTCCAGCACCGTGTAGAAGTACTGCCGAGATATTCGCAACACTTTTTGCTACTAAAAATAAACTTACCAATCGCTTTTTGTTTAGTTCTTCAGCGAAGCATGACACTAAAAATGTAAAGATGTGGGTGCCACTACCGTCAGGAATATGTATAGTTCCGTACTGAATAGACAGCCCAAAGTAGAACAAAAATTAAGATTTCAGAGTGCAGTCGTTTTCAGTGTAAGTGTGAAGGCTGCGTTACTACGGTATGAAAGGCAACGACTAACGATCATATTTTATTTCCCTTATGAAAGTGGTTATCTGAATAAGGAACTGCAGCCTATCAACAAACCTGTTATGAGCGAAAGGAAGTATATTCAATTACAAGACACATCGAAGGAAGTGGTCATTGTATCTGTGCTCGTTACACGGTTTTCTCTGGAGTAAACACCTGTTCAGAGAAAAGTACTGATCAGGAAAATGTTCTCAAGCACTGAAAAGCCTCGAATCAGAAAATTTATTGAATACTAGCCATTAATCGACTCAGCAGCGGAGTGGTCGTCGATGGGAATCTTCTTAGAAAATTGTCGTGCCTGAGACGTTCGCTTTTAGCAGTTCAGTAATCTACGCCAGTTATCAGACGAAGTTCATCCTGGTAAGTAACGAACATCCCCCCAGCGTCCTTTTATTGTCGAAGAAATTTCGGAAGTTAAGCGATGAGCGTTGGGGATGAGGGAGGCTCCCGGCAAGGTAAATCAGCGCATTCGGTGACAGTGCTGGTCGACCTCTGTGATATGGAAGGAAAAACAAAAAGATCTCTAAATTTTTAACAAAAATACCGCGTCCACGAAGAATCGATCTACTTCGGGGACACAGGAAAGCAGGATGGTTGGTGGTAGAGCACTTGCCGCGAACGGCGAGGATCAGTGCATAGTTTTAAATCTCCTACAAAGTTTAATGTGTAAAATCACCTGCGAACAGGGCGAATATCTCTGACGCCACTGCCGCAGTATAGACGGCAGCACGGTAGGCGAGGACCGACGCCCAAAATACGCGCGGCCTCCACTGAGGACGTTTTAGGTCACGAGGATCCAATTAGCCGTATCAGAGTTACGCCGGCTGCGCCGTGCGAAAAGAAACAGGTCCGCGCTCCGGTTATGCAAAACCGGGGCTGCGCGAATGTTCCGGGAAGGAGGCGGGCGACGTGGGTTTCCAGGCCGCGGCGGTCGCAGGGAAGTGGGATGGTAGCCGAGGCCGCAGATCTTCCCACTGCTGGCGGCGCCTGTCACAGAAAACTCACCACTATGATGCGCTCGTCATACAAGTTTAAACGTTTAATGTAACCGTCCGCGTAGAACTGTCGCCAAAGGAACAGCAGCACTGAGAATCATGAACATGAAAACATTTAGGAGTATTTTCGTAAACGTGCAGAAACGGCGAAAAAAAAAATGGTCTGAGATAACTGAGCACTAGTACGCAGATGCGTAATTATATGGCACCAGGGAAGTTGTGCCCTATGCCTAAAGGGAAAAATATTTTTTAAATCGAGACAAAATATTCAAATATTACATAAGCTTATGGGACTTAACTGCGGGGGTCATCAGTCCCTACACTTACAAACTTCTTATGAACTAACTTAACTAAAGACACACAAACATCCATCCAAGACTGAGGACTGGAACCTACCACGCGGGAGGCGCGCAATCGGCAACGTGACGGCGAGGGCTGAGGTGAAATGTAGCGGCTTTGTGCGCCTTTTTTCCTATTACCTTAACACACTATTGCTTTTTAGTTAATGCGAAAATTGTGAGCACCTAGTAGTTGGCGGTGAACATAATGCCGTTCAGTTGTAGATCCGAATTTTTCTCAAAGACATCTACATCGATACTCTGCAAATCACATTTAAGTGCCTGGCAGAGGCTTCATTAAATACTTTCGTAACTTTTCTCTACCGTTCCATTCTCTAATAGCGCGCGGGAAGAAAGAAATTTCTCTTTTTTCATTGGGATGGTCATGTCTCTTTAAGGAGGTGGGTGCTAGGAAAATATTTACACATTCAGAAATAAAAGTCGGTGATTGAAACTTCGCAAACAGATCACGCCGATATGAATAACGTCTTTCCTTTAATTATTTCCACCCCAATTCGTGCAACATTTCCGTGACGCTTTCACCCCGTAACGTGATAAAACAAAACGAGCTGCCCTTCTCTGAACCTTCTCAATGTCTTCCGTCAGTCCCACCTGGTGAGGGTCCCACAAGGGGCAACAGTACTCCAAGAGAGGACGCACAAGTGTGATGCAGGCAGTCTCTTTGGTGCAGCTGGTGCATCTTCTAAGCGTTCTGCCAATGAAACGTAACCTTTGGTTCACTTTCCCCACAATATTTTCTATGTGTTCTCTCCAGTCAAAGTTGTTCGTAATTGTAACTCCTAGGTATTTGGTAGACTTTACGACCTTCAGGTTTGACTGTTTTCTCGCGTAATTGAAGTTTTGCGGATTTCTTTCAGTGGTCATGTGTATTACTTCACACTTTTCTTTATTTAGTGTCAATTGCCAATTTTCGCACCAAGTAGAAATTTTGTCTAAATCGCTTTGCAGTTGCTTTTGATCCTCTGGTGACTTCACTAACCGATAAACGACAGCACCATCCGCGAACAGTCTAAGGGAGCTATTCATATTGTCTCCTAAATCGTTTATAAACACAAGGAAGAGTAGGGGACCTATAACGCTTCCCTGGGGAACGCCAGATATCACTTCTGTTCTACTCGATGACTTACCGTCAATTACAACGAACTGTGTTTGTGATATTCCTGGCCTGTGGACACTTCATATTTCTGGCCGCTGGCCGTTTCTTTGCTAACATTGTACGTGCCTTAAACGCGGAAGAACGACAGCAGTGCAGCATATGTTGAAATGTGGGGTGAGGAGCAGTAGCATATGGCGCAGTAGGTGCTGGTTCCCGTGGGAAAGCCGGCCTATGTTACTGGTGCTCTACTCGCATTGGCTGCTGCATTTCACGTCACGTGATTTCTTTTGAAATTACTTTTGTTTATTATAAACTAAATATTAATTATTCAGAGCTGAGAATTTATTATAAATATCTCTCAAGGACAGGCTAGATTTGGACAGTTTAAATAGTTTAAGTTGCCTTCTCTTATTGTAACAAGAGAAGAGCGATTTTGCACAAGGCGCGCGACGGCCCTGTTTTGGCGCGAAATAGAGCGTCAGGTGCCCTCTCGCAACGCGCCGCAGTTTCAGTCTCGAGCTGACCACCATACACGCCGGACCGCGCCGGTCATGAGTAAACATTTTTGCGTAAATGTGATAACAGTCGAGGTCTCAACATGAACTATGGGCAGCATAGGCAGTATCATATTAACAATAGTTGCTAATTTTTTTATTTATTTAATAAATGGCATCCCTGACAATTAAAAATCTCGCGAGTCGCTAATTATGCTTCCATCATAAAGAACTTGAGCCTCAGTTGTATGCTGTAGAAGAACCAACGACCTGTGTGCTGTCTTCTGCGCTGGGGACATAACTATAGAAGACAACAGGTTAGTCAGAACTCTATGCTTTCCATAACGACATGGACAGCAACTACGGCACCTCATGCGTACTGTAGGGCGGTACAAACGCACACTGCTACGCAACAGCATCCGCAAGGATGCGGAGGTTTTAGGGGACTTGTGGGAGGAAGCAGTACTAACTTCTCCGTCCGCAAATAAAACCCCAGGAAGCTTGTATGTTCTTTCAGATAGTAAATCGTGAATCCAATCTCACAATTGGGGCGATAATCCAAAAGCATGCAATTTCATTATAAGCCGCTTGTGGGGTACAGAAATCCGGAAATCGAGAAATATGGAATCGATTTGAGATCTCTTGTCGATGGCACTCAACACTTTATATGAATGAAGGGCTTTCGGTTATTGCCATGGGAGTAGCGAGAAATTTAGTCCCCTCTCGCGGTCATTGCAATGATTTTATAGGTATAGTAGAGCAGAGAATTAATTGGAATCGAGCAATACAATATTCTATTAAAAGTGAATGGCAATACGCGAGCTAATTGCTTGTCGCGCTGCCAACTCTGCGCATTTTGTGGGCGGGGCTGCGATCGGGACCTCGTCACGCCACGGAATCTCCGAGAACGGTCGGGAGTGTGGTACGAGTGTGAGTAATGGTCTATCCAGCGGAGCAGACTGGACGACGGTGGCAGCGCGGGTGAGGCAAGGCTCGGCGGAAGTGGGCTATTTGGCCGTCCGGTGCGCGCTGCGCAGTCTGTGCTGTGCACTGCAGGCCTCGCTAATGGCGCGTCCTGCTGACTCAGCGACACCGCACTCTGACACGCTCAGGGACATGTCGCTGCTCTTCCGCCACGCGCCACATGCAGCAGTGTCGAAACACCGTCAGCTCGGTTCTGTGGTAACATCCACCACTGCCAGTCTGTAATCTCTAACCTTCACCGACAACTGCTCAGAACGATCCACCGCCACTCAACTGCCCTTCTGTGGCGAAGTGGTGCCGGCGCGGTAGCTCAGCACATTCTGTCAGAGGGCTAGCGCATTCAGAAATTATAATACAACTGAGCACAAATGTTGTTGTTGTTGTTGTTGTCTTCAGACCCGCTGACTGGTTTGATGCAGCTCTCCACGCTACCCTGTCCTGTGCAAGCCTCTTCATCTGAGAGTATGTTCGGCAACCTACATCCTTTTGAATATGCTTACTCTATTCGTCCCTCTGTCTCCCTCTACGATTTTTACCCGACACGCTTCCTTCTAATACTAAGTTGACAATTCCTTGATGTCTCAGAATGTTTCCTACCAATATATCCAAATGAAATGATTGTAAATCTATCGGACCAAACTCAGTGGTCATCAGTCCGTAGCTTACAAACTAATTAAACCTAGGTAAACTAACCTAAGGAGAACACACACACGCATGCCCCAGGGAGGACTCTAACCTCCACAGCCAGCCAATATATCCCTTCTCTTAGTCAGGATATGCCAGAAACTCCTCTCCCCAATTCGGTTAAGCACCTTCTCATTAGTTACGTGATCTACCCATCTAATCATTATTCGTCTTTAGCACCACATCTGAATTCCTAATCGTCCACGTTCCACTGCCATACAATGCTACACTCCAGACAAATGCTTTCAGAAAGGACTTCCTAACATTTAAATTGATATTGGATGTTAACGATTTTCGCTTCTTTAGAAAAGCTTTTCTTCCCATAGCCATTCTGCATTTTATATCTTCTTTACTTCGACCATCACAAGTTATCTTGCTACCTGTTGTTGTTATGGTCTTCAGTCCGGAGACTGGTTTGATGCAGCTCTCCACCTTACCCTATCTTGAGCAAGCCTTTTCATCTCCTCACTAGAACGGCAACCCACATCCACTTGAATCTGCTTACTATACGAGTCTCTTGGTCTCCCTCTGCGATTTTTACCCCATACACCTCCCTCCAATGGTAAATTTACGATTCCCCGATGTCTAAGAATGTGTCCTACCAAGCGATCCCTTCTTTTAGTCAGGGTATGCCAAAAATTCCTTTTCTCACCAATTCTGTTCAGTACCTCTTCATTAGTTATGCGATCTACCCACCCAATCTTCAGCATTCTTCTGTAGCACCACATTTCGAAGGCCTCTATTCTCTTCCTGTCCGCACTGCTTATCGTCCATGTTTCACTCCCGTACAAGGCAACACTCCACACAAATGCCTTCAGAAAAGACTTCCTTACCCTTAAATTAATATTCGATGTTAGCAAATTTCTCTTTTTCAAAAATGCTTTTCTTCCCATTGCCATTCTGCATTTTATATCCTCTGTACTGCGACCATCGCATGTTATTTTACTACCCAAGTAACAAAACTCATCTACCACTTTCATTGTTTCGTTACCTAATCTAATTCCTTCAGCATCGCCTGATTTTCTAAGACCGCATTCCATTATTTTTGTTTTGCTCTTGTTAATGTTCATTTTATATGCTCTCTTCAATACACTGTCCATTCCATTCAACTGCTCTTCCAGGTCTTTTGCTGTCTCTGACAGAATTACAATGTCATCAGCAAAACGCAATGTTTTTATTTCTTCCCCCTGAACTTTAATTCCTTCACCAAATTTTTCCTTGCTTTCCTTCACCGCCTGCTCGATGTACAAATTGAATAACATCGGAGAAAGGCTGCAACCCTGTCTTACTCCCTTCCCAACTGATGCTTCCCTTTCATGCCCTTCGAGTCTAATAACTGCGGTCTGGCTTTTGTACAAGTTGTAAATAACTCTCCTTTCCCTGTATTTTACCCCTGCTGACTTCAGAATTTGAAACAGTGTATTCCAGTCAACATTGTCAAATGCTTTCTCCAAATCTACAAAAGCTAAAAATGTAGGTTTGCCTTTCCTTAATCTATCTTCTAAGATAAGACGTAAAGTGAGTATTGCTTCCCGGGTTCCTATGTTCCTTCTGAATCCAAACTGATCTTCCCCGATGTCAGCTTCTACCAGCTTTTCCATTCTCCTGTAGATAATTCGTGTTAAAATTTTGCAACCATGACATATCAAACTGATGGTTCTATAATTTTCACACCTGTCTGCGCCCGATTTCTTTGGAATGGGGATTATTACATTTTTCTTAAAGTCTGAGGGCATTTCGCCTGTCTCATACATCCTACACACCAGTTCAAATAGTCTTGTCATGGCTGTCTCTCCCAGAGACTTTAGTAGCTCTGAGGGTATGTCATCTACTCCTGGGGCCTTGTTCCGACCTAGGTCTTTCAAGGCTCTGTCAAATTCATCTCTCAGTATAGTATCTCCTATTTCATCTTGATCTACTTCCTCTTCCCTTCCTACAACCTCGTCTCTGAGTTCATTTCCTTTGTAGAGCTGCTCTATGTACTCTTTCCACCTTTCAGCTTTCCCTTCTTTGCTGAGAACTGGTTTCCCATCTGAGTTCTTGATATTCGTAGATCTGCTCTTCTTGTCCCCAAATGTCTCTTTTATTTTCCTGTAGGCGGTATCTACCTTTCCCCTTCTTATACAGTCTTCTACAGATTTGCATTTGGCTTCTAGCCACTCCTGCTTAGCCACTTTGCACTTCCTGTCAATCTCATTTTTTAGTCGTCTGTATTCCATTTTGCCTGTTTCATTTACTGCATTTTTATATTTTCTCCTTTCATCAATTAAATTTAGTATTTCCTGTGATATCCAAGGATTTTTTGTAGGTCTTGCCTTTCTACCTATTTTGTCCTCTGCTGCCTTCACTATTTCATCTCTCAATGCTACCCATTCCTCTTCTACTGTTTTATTTCCCCCTGTTTCTGTCAATTGTTGCCTAAATCTCCCTCTGAAATTCTCCAGAACTTCACTTTCCTTCAATTTATCCAGGTCCCATCTCCTTATTTTCCTACCTTTCTGCAGCTTTTTCAGCTTCAGCCTACAGTTCATGACTAATAGGTTATGGTCAGAGTCTATATCTGCCCCTGGGTATGTCTTGCAGTTTATAACCTGGTTCCGGAATCTATGTTTTACCATTATAAAATCTATCTGATACCTTCCGGTGTCTCCGGGTCTCTTCCATGTATACAACCTTCTTTTGTGATTCTTAAACCACGTGTTTGTTACGATTAAATCATGTTCCGTGCAAAATTCTACCAGGCGACTTCCTCTTTCATTCCTCCTGCCCAGTCCATATTCACCTACTATTTTTCCTTCTCTTCCTTTTCCTACTACCGAATTCCAGTCTCCCATCACAATTAAGTTTTCCTCTCCTTTAACTGTCTGAATAATTTCCTTTAGCTCCTCATATATTTCTTCGATCTCCTCGTCATCGGCAGAGCTAGTTGGCATATAAACCTGTACTACTGTTGTCGGTGTTGGCTTCGTATCTATCTTAACAATGATAATGCGATCACTGTGCTGCTCATAGTAGTTTACCCGCATTCCTATTTTCTTATTCATCATCAATCCTACTCCTGTGATACCCCCAACTGATTTCGTATTTATAATCCTGTACTCACCTGACCAGAAATCCTGTTCATCCTGCCACCGAACTTCACTAATACCCACTATATCTAACTTCAACCTATCCATTTCCCTTTTTAAATTTTCTAATTTTCCTACCCGATTAAGGGATCTAACATTCCACGCTCCGATCCGTAGAATGCCAGTATTGTCTTTCCTGATGACAACATCCTCCTGAGTAGTCCCCGCCCGGAGATCCGAATGGGGGACTATTTTACCTCCGGAATATTTTACCCGAGAGGATGCCATCATCATATGTTCATACAGTAGAGCTGCATGTCCTCGGGAAAGGTAACGGCTGTAGTTTCCCCTTGCTTTCAGCCGTTCGCAGTAGCTGTGTGGCAAAGCCACATTAGCTGATGTTACAAGGCCAGCTCAGTCAATCATCCAGACTGTTGCCCCTGTAACTACTGAAAAGGCTGCTGCCCCTCTTCAGGAACCACACGTTTGTCTGGCCTCTCCACAGATACCCCTCCGCTGTGGTTGCACCTACGGTACGGCTATCTGCATCGTTGAGGCACGCAAGCCACCCCACCTCGGCAATGTCTGTGGTTCATGGGGGTGGCTTGCTACCTAAATAACAAAATTCATCTACTACTTTTATTGTCTCATTACCTAATCTAATTCCTTCAGCATCGCCCGATTTTCTGACATTGCATAAATGACAACGGACAAATACGATTCAGTGTCCGCGAAGAACCGATCTACCCTAAGAACTAAATGAAAAAGCAAAGTGGTTATGTGCTATACTCTGAAGGATAAAGGCTCGATTCCCGTTCGACCGTAAGATTTCTATGTCGCCACTTCTTTCACGCCGTTTCACCGCTGAACTGCACGTTCCCCTGCAAGTGGCTAGTTAAGTCAGTTCGGAGTTGGCGGAAGGCAACGTCATACCACCGTCGACAGAGACAATAGAGCACTGGGATGTTCAATCTCTGGATTCTTGACCGCTTCACCTTAATTAAACTTTTAAGCGGCAGCCCTCAGTCGCAAAGTACGAATATAATCGTAACCAGGTTTCAATGCCGCTATGGGCACCTTCTTCAGACGAAGATGAATATGTTAAAACTACATGTCAAGATCTAAAATAATACAAAAATATCTGACATAATCAGATAGTTATCTAGATTAGTTATCTGTCGACGTTGGCAGCGGAGACATTGCAGCCCCTAGTGACTGCTCCGCCTGACCACAATTATTTACTTTTTAGGTATGACTATCTGATTATGTCATATTTTTGTATTATTTTAGATATTGACATGTAGTTTAAACATATTCATCTTCGTCTGAAGAAGGTGCCCATAGCGGCATTGAAACCTGGTTACGATTATATTCGTACTTTGCGACTGGGGGCTTCCCCTTAAAGGTTTAATTGTATTGTAACAGTTGCTGATTCACAGCCATGCACAAAAGTGTTTGCTTCATCTTAATTTATGTAAGCTGCAAACCCGGAGCTGGCGGGCTATTGATTTATTTAATCTATTAGTCTCTCTAACCATCTCTCCGTCTCCTCCTCCTCCACCACCACCACCACCACCACCACCACCACCACCACGAATAAAAAATTACATGTATTTGGCAACTTTATTTTGATCGGTAAAACTGTATGGATCGTTACTGCAAAGTACCCTCCGCCATGCACCATACGATCACTCGCCAAGTATAATCTCCTCCGTGAAGACGACGTGCAGATGCAAATTTTCATGCTGATCAGTCAAACAGACTAAAAATTTGTTTTAAGGTACCGCACTATCCGTCTTGCGCCGTATGAAATGTGGTTATATATACAGCCATCTTATGTTTGTAATGATGATGAAACTTCTGACATGTGTGTCTGACATCATCATCATCATCATCATCATCATCGCACTAAAACTGTAGAACCGTGTCGAATTTTCCTATTGGATACCCCCTACCAGGCAACCAATGAAATCTTATGCGTACAGTGATCTTCAGTATATAACACCGAAAGCTCTCCGTGACAGATCGCTTACAACGTAGTTATCTGCAGAAAGGAAGCATTCCCAAAACGTTTTAAGGAAATGTATTAAGGACCTAGAACTCAGGTCAAGTGCTGCTGTAGTAGCACTATTTTTGAATAATCGTAAATGAGAGACGTATTTTTATACCTTCCCATGTGGCAGTTCAAGTGGTGAAAACCCTCCAAAGAAAATTTGATGTTCAAATATTCAGACCGCGGAATAATTTTCTGGAACATTTCTGTGATGTAATCCTGCTATAAGGCTATGATGTAAATTTGCACCTTAAGGAATAATACCCTGAAATTTCACATTCAGTCAGTTTCCATGCTTTCATATTGTGATATGCGTGGTTCAGGAGCGGGTGCTTCGCGGAACAACCTGATAAATGTCAATCTCATTTTAATAATTGTTTTAAAAATTATGATACATATTGTAAATTGTGAAATGAAACTGCAGTAATCAGATATACCTGGTGTACAATATGTGCACTTCTTTGGCATGGGTATTACAACTTTCCCTCATTTTTGTACAATGATAATGCAACGTGACGAGCTTTTGAATACCATCGTGCAAAGTTACGAGGGCATGTTTAGCAGAGTTCAGTGGTGCATAGTTATTGTAGGAGCCTAAGGACAATAAAGTAACTGTAGTTCATTAGTTCATACTTCATATACGTTAATGGTATAGGACTTCAGAGGTTGTATCAAAATGCTTATACATGTGGTTGCACAGTTGTAACGTACAGCAGCAAGCATGGCAATTGTGTTCCAATTTTTTTATCTCTTTATATTTGCTCAGCGAGATAATAGCAGCGTTTTCTTCGTGAGGGTTCTCACCGCTGCAAGGGCCGTATTGAGCACGTGCAAAAAAATTTGAAAAACTTGTCATTTTTTGTTACCTGGAATGCAACATATTGGAAGTCTATCTGAACTGGCGATGCTTCTTTTAAGTCAACCGTTAAGGTATAGTCCGTTGACACTTGGAGTACCGAGTAAGGAAGATTAAGGAGTCCGCCGCCCGGCGAATAGGTTGGGAAAGCCCGCCAATGTGTGTCAAACGGGTTCTTGTAGTCGGAGGAGTCATCTGAGTATAGCCAATGCGGAGCCGGCAAAGGACTACTTGCGGGAGAAACTTTCAGTCCCTGTTGAACGTTAAATGCCAAAAATTTGCCGCATTTCTCGGATGAGGTTTTTCCAATCGTATGCGGATAATATGGGCTGTAGGCAAGAGGAGTATTTCTTTCACTTCCAAAAAGTAATAAAGCAGTTTTTTTTTTACACAAATGAAGTTCACAATTTTATTACTGACGGATAGTACCAACACCGCGGCGCTCTCGTGTTATGTCAGGCAGAGTAGGTTGCGCACGCATAGCTGACTGGGTAGCCGCTGGGGCACGGCCCACGATGCCGAAGCAGCAGCCAGTCAGCTATGCCAGCACCCCCTATAGGGGGTGCTGGCTATGCGCGCGCAACCTACTCTGCCTGACGTCACACGGGAGCGCCGCGGCCTTCTCTCTAGGTGGTGGTGATCAGTGGCGTAACTATGGGGGGGGGGGGGATGAGGGGGATAGAACCCCCCCCCCCCCCAGCCCCGAAATGGAGGAGAGAAAAAAAAAAAAGGAAAGAAATTGTATAACAGCAATCTGGTAAAGGTAAAGATTGGAAACTTGGGGTGTTTTACCATAAGATTTCATTGGATGGGAGTGAATTAGTTTCTTCGATGGGAGTGGTAGATGGTAGTCTGTCTGGAAACTGTCTAAAATTTTGCTCTTCAAGCAGATCTATCCTCCCCCTCCCCCCCCCCCCCCAAAAAAAAGCCAAGTCCTAGTTACGCCACTGGTGGTGATTGTACACCAGGTATTCTCGTATTATAGCAACGAACACTACATGGGAACGACAGCATGTGCATTTCCGTATGGGTTTGTAAGGTCTGCAATTTCTCCGCCTCGTCCATTAATAACGACGTGACGAAACGGCGGCCGTATTTCGTCTCGGTTGCAGACTACGAGAACAGCGCCGGCGACGACAGGTGCAGGTTACGGCGGGGGCAATTAGCCCGGCTTCACACGGGTGCTTTCGTGGCCGCGGCCTGTTGTTTGCCGTGCCTGAGAACAGCGCGAGGGGAAGACGCCCGCCTTAATTGCGGAACGGTTCCGCCGCCGTGGCGGCTGCAGGTATTATAAAGTCGTGCCGTGCTGACGCCTCACGCGGGCGCGGGCGCGCGCACCGTTACGCGGAAGCCGGCCATAATAAATGAACGCCAGGTAACAATGTGCCGAAGCGCGCGTACGCCGACTATGATGGGGCGCTGCTGTCGGTGGCTTCAGCGGCGGCCACACTGCAAGTGCACGGGCGAGTAACGGACGTGTCGGGGCAGCAGAAGCAACCGCCTAATATTTCATCCGCAGCTCATTACGCTAACACGTGCTTGAAGCCGTGACACGAGTACTCGAGGAATGTAGCTATTGTCGCTCTGAAACACAGTGTGCGAAAGGAGCCATCATTATATAGCCGCGGCGGAGCGGCCGAACACACTGAAGCGCTATGCCACGATGCGCGAGGTCGTTGCCCGTCGGGCATGGATGTTTGTGGTGTCTTTAGTGTAAGTTAGTTCATAAGTAGTTTCTAAGTTTAGGGACTGATGGTACAGCAGTTAAGTCCCATAAGCTTAACGAACATTTGAACATTTCTATACACATAAATGATCGTAATGACATCATCTGGTACCATTATGAAAGCACGTAGTAGAAAGCAAGAAAACAAACAAACATTAAAGATATTCACGGAATATATGAGATCAACTCCGAATGGGCGAAGTTGAAAATGTGTACCCAGCCGGGATTCGACCCCTGGTCTCCTACTTTCTTGGCAGTTGCGCTAACCACTACATCACTGCGGACACAGTGATCATCGCACCTGCAAGGACTACCTAAGCACGCCTCGTGTCAGACAAATTCTCAGCTTTACCCTGCCCACAGTACTCAAACTCGTAGTTTCATAAACTAATTCCCGTAAGAGTAAGTTCATTTCATATTTTCCGTGAAAATGAAAGAACAACAACTGCAGGATCAGAAATGACGTCTGTTCTTTCGGAACAGACGCCACAAGTATATATATAATTTGCCAGTGACGGGCAATGATCCTTTCGTTAGTGGGGAAGCTTGGACCAGTTTGGGACCCTTACTCTTACGGAAATTAGTTTCAAAACTGAAGTTTGACTACTGCGGGCACGGTAAAGATGGGAATTTGTCTGGCGCGAGGCGTGCTTGGGTAGACCTTGCAGGTGCTGTGAGCACTGTGTCCGCAGTGGTGTAGTGGTCTGCACAACTGCCTAAAGAGCACGAGACCCGGGTTCGAATCCCGGATGGACACACATTTTCAGCTCTGCCCATTTGCTGTTGATGTCATATAGTCTGTTAATATGAAACAATAACTACAGGATCAGAAATGACTGTTCTTTCGGAATAGACGCCACATGTAAACATTAAAGATATGGCAAAAAACAAAGGCAAGAGCAATTTGAAAGAACATATTGTTATAAAAATGGTTTTTCTAAGTGGAAATGTCACTGTGCCAATGCGATGTAGGAGCTGCGCATATCGACCGTGTTGAATTTCAACCGCGCTATGGTGATTGCAAGCTTTCGTGAACACGTAAGTCCATTGTACCAAAGTCTAGTTGGTACCACTGGTGTTATTTGTGCATAGTATTTTCCTTTGTCCCGTTCAGACGAAATTTTTCTCCTAGAACGTGAGTATATACTTCCATACTAGTGGTAACCGCTTCCTTGGCCAGTTTCAGTGATCTCGTTCCCCAGAACGTTGTTGTGTGCTTTAATCCAACACATGGCGACACTGCGTCCATTCCTTTCCAGGTGATTTACGTGTGCCATTAACTCGTAGGCTATTGTGTGGTTTTTATTACCTCAACGAAAATAATTAAGAAGTAGGAGCGCAGATTTAGAGTCCGAGAAGATGACATATTCCTAGGGAACTACGATATAGAACAGGAATGTTTGGCTTTCTGGCTGCCACAAGACGTTGAAATGCGTGTGATTGCAGGCTATCTGGGCGTATTTCATATATGACATCTTGTTGGCTTAACATCCGATTGGTGGTGTCTTCTGGCAGTAGCGTTTCAGTGGATTCCGTATTCGTCATCTTAGGCGAAGTGTTGAAATGCCGTGTTCCTTTGTAACACCTGTAATTATTGTTAAAAAGAGAAAAAGAAAAAAAGGAAGAAAGAAAGCGGCATACAGCCGCTTCACACTCCGCCGAAGATGAATACGGAATCCACTAAAACGTTGCGACTACAAGATACCATTCGGACGATACCCCGAGACGATTTTGTAGATCCTGAAATACTGTCATCGCTGACAGATGAAAATCTGAGCCGGATCGGGAGTAGAACCAGAACTTCCCGTTTCACGAGAGCGGACCCTTTAACCGTTTCAGCTACC
This sequence comes from Locusta migratoria, assembly GCA_026315105.1. Taxonomy (NCBI): domain Eukaryota; kingdom Metazoa; phylum Arthropoda; class Insecta; order Orthoptera; family Acrididae; genus Locusta; species Locusta migratoria. Next base: position 685,902,544 of record CM048744.1, on the reverse strand, counting down.
GGGACACTCTTCCCGTCCTTCGCGAATTCTCAGCTAGCCACGCCAGTGTGCAGTGCTCGTTACTCATTCCCCCCACCCTACCCCCTCTTGCTCCGAGCTGCCCCTGCATCCACACCGAAATTGAAGTCTGCCCGTCGAGTCACACAAGGAGTAGTTAAAGAATATGCGTTTTAAACATTTAGAGGAAATATAGAGCATGAAAATTTAACTTTTTGATGTTATGAATCTGTACCAGGAAATTTAGAAGGAAAATTTTACAGCTGTGAGACGTGTTTGACTTCCTTTTGCGTAGGTATTTAACCCTTCCGTCCATTGACGTTGTGCTATTGTTGTGGATGCAGTCCAAGACAGTTGTCAACCTCAGCCTATGAACAAAGTCGATACTTATCTAAGCAGTATTACTCAATGAGGAATAAGAAGGGAATGGCCTCCAGACCCTTCGCTTGTGGGATCCGCTGATCTCTTCCTTCTTGACTTCTTTCACTGTCATTATGATAAGTATCTTCTGTACGCAACAACAGTAGGAATATATTCCTCTATGTAATTAGTGGCTACATTGCCGAAGCTTTCCAATAGTGGAACAGCACCCCAGCACTGAACGTAATGGGGACAATCTTGGCTCTATCTCAAGCGTTAAGTGGTACTAAGGTCAAATAAATACATGGTGCTGAGGCATATCTAGTCTTAACGTATCATAGATGATGGTTAGAACACGAGGCACTTAACTACAAAATTTTCCACGGCCTGGATTGGAACCCGGTTGTCCTTACTAGGCGGTCGCTTTAACCGCGGAAGTAAGGACAACTCAAATGCACTAAGTGACCGAATTACATCTGAATTAATGAAACTACTTTACTAGTAAGCAGGAGACCCGCATTCTAGTCCCGGCTTTGGAACAAATTTCAATTCACTGCCCTGCTCTAACCTTAGGAACAGTTTCCAAGATTTTTGAGGGCATCTTCAAATTATTCAACAGGATCAAATGGAAGCGGGTATCGCATAGAGACTCAGGCACAAAATGGTTCCTCGTTGAACATGGTGTAACAAACATCGTGACAGTCGTATTGAAAATTTAATGCATACAAATGAAGCGAATGATCCGATATTGGAGTGTATTCTTTTGTTTTGTCAATGGAACTAATGTATTCTGGTCTTTTGTTCAACCTACGAACTACACAGAAAGCGCAAAATGCTCTATAAACTTCAGACTGTTAAAAAATCTGTGAGCATATTTTCATTTACCTTTGCAGGCATTGTCAAAGTCAAATGTTCAAATGTTTGTAATTCTTATGGGACCAAACTACTTTGGTCAAAAGTCCCTAGATTTACAAACTACTTAAACTAAGGTAAACTAACCTAAGGACAACACACACACAGTCATGCCCGAGGGATGATTCGAACCTCCGACGCTGGAGGCCGCACGATCCGTAACGTGGCGCTCCAGACCGCTCGGCTACTCCCGTGTGGCTCGACGTTTTAATTTATGCAGTATGGCTCGATGAACGTCGTGGAAAATCCTTAAGAACATCGCTAGTCCACACGTTAAGATCCTAGGTTTGCATTGCAGAAATTTATGGAAATTTGCGAATGTTAATCCGGAAAGTGGTCTACAAAATCAGTGCTCAAATTAAAGCATTTATCATTTCCTGCACATAATACTGTTCTGCTTGTCACTGCAGTCATTTACAGCATATCGCCGGAGGCAAAACTACTTTTTAACGTCCGTGAACGACCTATATATACTGAGGCAGCCATTTGTTTTGTTTGCGCGGAAGCGTGTGGCTGAGCTTTGTCGTGGAAAACCATTACACCCGTAGTAAACAGACCACGTCTCTAGTTTCAAATGGCTCTTCTCAGTTTCCTGAACACTTCGCTGAAACTTTTAGGATTTATTTTCGTCCCTCAAACAAGACTGCTTTAGCGTTCCAAACAATGGTAGCCACAACCTTGTTGACTGACTTTTTTTTGTGCGCCTTTTTTTTTGGGGGGGGGGGGGGGGGTTACTCGGCGAGGCGATGTGATACTGAACTTTACTAATAAAATATCTTCCGTTCCATTCGGCCGTGCGGTACAGCAACATGTGCAAAATACTGGAATTAGACACGTTTTTAATTGTAAAATACACTTTATTAATAAGGCATTTCACCTTTGTGGGGCATCTTTATCTTGATAAGTTTTCCTTTGCATCACTAAAAATAAAAATGATAAAACTTAATAGAAGGCTTTCTGTTACAATGAACGCACGTCAGATTAGTTACACCAGCAGAGGGCTTCAAATAGAGCGATATCAACACGTCACACTTGTGCAGTGGTAGGACCATACGAACTAATACGTTTCAAGATCATAAGCAATGTTGTTGCAATCATAATATTTTTGTCGCCATTACTGTACTGCTGGAGCGTTAACCGTGATACAAACACAGAAAGTTTGTGTTTGTGTTTTTGTTTTCCTGTCTCTACAGCATTGTTACCAGGTTAACTGATCTGACGCGTGCTTCGTTGCAGGATAATTTTTGTGACAATCTGAAGACTCTAAACGGAGGAAACGCGTTGTTCATCCATATATAAACTAATGTGATAAATTCGAAAGTATTTATATTACGCTTTTACGACTACACCAATGAACGAATTTTGGTTAAATTTAGTATGGAGTTAGCTAGAATTCTTAGCAAGGATCAGTTGCAAGGTTGCAGATTTACTTACAACGGAAACCGGTGGCAGGTGTGCTTACGGCTAAACAGAACTTTTTGTGAAATAAAGAAACAATTTTCACTTTAAGTATTATCAGTTTAAAATAGTGAGATTTCTTTAATATTGCTACGCTGTTGTATATATCCGGCCAATGTCTGTGGTTATACGTTGCAACCAGGCCGTGTGTGTATAGCAGTACAGTGTTTGGCAAGTCTAGCAGTACCTGACGTCGAAACTATACAAATGGAACAATAATTACTCGTTGCAAAAAGCAATTTACTCTCTGATTTCTCAACTTCATTATTTGTGAAAATGCTGTTACTGTTTCGTAATGTTTCAAAAGATAAAGCAATCATAAATTCGAAGTCTGAAAATCAAAGTGCTTTGCTAGGCTTGGTCCTCTTTGGAGGTGGTATGCCATTGCCTTCATCCGACCTTTGAAATTACTTACACATCCAGTAACAGGGAGACCTACATTTAACGTTTATCTCACCAAGGGGCAACTCGGCATTGTAGCAGAAGTATATTTTAGAACCAAGATAGTTTTTAATTTAGGCAAATATTAACTACTGTTTGATTTCAAGGATTAGCAAATTGATTCAAAGTTCCGTCGTCAGTCGCGATTCTGACCTCCTCCTCCTTTATCATAACGTAAGAACGAAGTACAGAAGCTTATATCGGTTCAGTTTTGTTCTCAGAAAGGTACTGTGAAACTAAGAGCAGAGAACTCGTTCTACCCAAATTGTGTAGTCATGAAAAGTCCTGAGTAATTTCAGAAAAAAAAACAACAACTGAAGAGTTGAAATGTCACAATACGCTTATTTTCATGGATTTCATCTCCAATTTTCTGCACCATTTCATTGCTTATAATGAACTGTGCTTTTGCTGTGAAACGACGAAACTGAAGCACACCTAAACTCATCCCATTTGTTTTTGTTTCTTTTTTTCTCTTTTTTCTTTTCTTTTTCCAAAAACAGCCCAAGTTTCGTTCTGAACATGAACGGCATTGAGACTTTTTTGGCACTAAAAATCATATTACTGAAAAAATGTCGCATTTGGCGCGACTTTCAATAGCAAGGCTCATTTACAACGTTGAGTGCAAGCGACAACGATGCAATGTGACTTTCTCGTTATTTTCGTGGGTCTAAGTACACCCACCTACCGCACAAGTTATTACTTTTCCGTTCCACTTCGTTCCATGCTCTCGCTCTCGTGTCACATAGAAGAAGCTGACGAACTTAAGAAGCTGCGCTGAATATTGCTCTCCAGATTGTGAAACTCCACTTTTGGGAATGATCATAACTTCTGCAGCAGTTTCAGTGAGAGCGTGTAAGAGACTCAATATGTAACATCTACAATCTACATCTACATGGGATACTCTGCAAATCACATTTAAGTGCCTGACAGAGGGTTCATCGAACCACCTTTATATTATTTATCTCCCATTCCATTTTCCAATAGCGCGCGGGAAGGAGGAACGCCTGAATCTCTCCGTCCGAGCTCTCTCTTATTTTACTCTGATCTTTTCTTGTTGTCACTCGTTACACCCATAGCAACTGTACGACACCAAATGATGGAAAGTTTTTCCACCTACAGCATTCCAGTCGTGTGTGAGTGTAATGGCTACGGTATTAACTGCGACTACACAGGCGAGTCACGCAGAAGGGAAGCTAGAAGGATAACCACTTTCACGCGCAGCCCTATCAGACTGACGTCAACACGGGAAGACACGGGGGGGGGGGGGGGGGGGGGGAGCGTCTCAGGGCACCTGCTCACAAGCAGTACGGGTTTCAAATCTTACTATGTCTAGTTAGGCGGTTAGCCGGCCATAACACTGGCTTTAATGCGAAAAAATCAATTAACCAAAATTATTCCTGCATCAGAATATTCCAGAGACTCTGAAATGTGAAACATTTCGCCGAGTTTGGATCTCCGGGACTGGTTGCTACACGATCGCACGTGTAACTGACTCACTAACGAGCGAATTCCGGTGCGCTGCAGTAGTCACGTCTGTCATGTAGAAAGACTCCTTTTAACTGCATCATAAACGCGTGCATCATATTTACTGTTTTTCTTATAATTAGTATTGCTCGAGCATAACTACAACGTGGTTACGAAAGATTAAGACACGATCGCATTGGTTTTGTTTGTGCATATGATACTACGTACGTTTCCAGCAACGAAAGAGTAAATCATCGTACAGCTTTCCGTGTGGTTTTTAAGTTTCTTATGTGGCTACGGTTATCACATCACGACACTTACAAACTGCCGTGTAACGATTATGCCTAGCCAGTGATGTTTATCACCGATTCTGAGTCTACACATATTTTCAGTGATTAAAAATTTAACTTTTGGTCTGCTGTTGTTAAAAGAACACGGCCCCCTCCGTGCCCCCCCCCCCCTCTCTCTCTCTCTCTCTCTCTCTCTCTCTCTCTCTCTCTCTCTCTCTCTCTCTCTCTCTCTCTCTCTCTCTCTCTCTGTGTGTGTGTGTGTGTGTGTGTGTGTGTGTGTGTGTGTGTGTGTGTGTGTGTTTGTGCGTGCGTGCGTGCGCGCGTCGCACTTAAAGATCTCATTTTTCTATCGCGCTACTCGTCACTTTTACGTTGTATGCAGCAAACATACCACCAATCGTATTTACTGATTTTATTGATAAACAACTGATTTCCTCCTCTGTTTCATCTATCATACTACACAAAATACACCGTAACATTTTCACTTACTCTTCTCTAATCCTGTGAAGCTCCAACTATTTAAAAATGAGGGGAAGAAATTGAAATGGGGTTATTATAGTAAAGAACAATGTTATAAAATACAAAGATTAATTAAAATTTACCATTACTGATTAAAAATAGTCCCGTGATTAGAGTGGACACAGTGAGACTTGAAACCTCTATAGTCCCTCCTGTTATCGTTTTTTTTTTAAGGTAAATTTCCAAGCAAGACAGAAGCGCTCCTTGCGTTTAGTGCAAATTTATTTTAACTCAGTTTTCTTAAACTGGTGCAGTCCTGCTATCTACCACTTCACGTTCGCTATCTTGGCACGCAAATTCGTTCGCGTGGATAATTGACGTTTGTCATTTCAGCCGTCGACACAGTGAGCATCTATTTCGAAGGTTCCCTAGAAAGACGTCCGCTACAGTGGACCCCGTGCGTCACAGGGTTAACAACGAACACCTATTTAATAAGCAGTGGCGTTTCCTTACAGTTATCAGTGCTAACAGTCAAGCAACACTGCTAGAAATAACGGCAGAAATTCATATGGTACGTACGATGAACGTTGCTTTAGACGGTGTTACGTCCGAGTCTAGTGCATTTGATAACCGCAAGAAATCGCCTATAGCGTCTCACCTGGGTTTGTGAAAATATCGACTGAACCCTAGACGACTGTAGACTCCGACTTTGAAAGATGATTCGAATTTGAGATGGCAGGAACTGATGGTAGAGTTCGAGTATGACGCAGATCCCTCGACGCCATGGAACCACGTTGTTCAGAAGACACTACACGCTAGCTCGCAATGCTACTATAGGCATGTTTTCACCGCGAAAGGACTGGGTCCTCTGGTCCTGCTGAACCAATTATCGTCTGGATATGGTTCTGAAATGGTTATGGTCGGCTGCCTCGACATCATTTGCAGCCATTCATGAATTTCGTGTTCCGAAACGGTTCGCTATTTCAGCGGGTCTAAAGTGTTAGCCATTGGTTTCGAGAACATTCTGGGCGTTTCAAGTCATTGGACACCCAGTTTGCCCAATACGAATCATATCTAACATTTATGAACATAGGGAGAGGTGAGTTTGTGAAGAAAATCCTGCACCTCAACACTTTTGCAATTATTGACGGATGTAGAGGAAGTAATACAGGAAACACTGGATACAACGAGTGAAGCAGGAGAGGGAATTAAAATACGATTAAAATTACATGTACTGGCGTTTGCGGATGACGTAGCACTAACCGCTAATAATCCGGATGATCTTAAAATACAAGCAAAAAAGGCTCTTTAAAAAACGCAAACGCACTTGGATTAGAAGTGAATGATGAGAAAACAAAATTCACGAGGGTAGAAAGAAACTGCAGAACAAAAAGGCAAACTCTCAAGATCGATAACCACATGTTTGAAAAAGTAAATGAGTTTAAAAAACCTTGGAGTGGTAATAAATAACAAATGAAGAGAAACAAAAAAGAGACGAGGGGGCAAAGCTGCAACCTGAGCATCATACTCATTCACCAAACTACTGTCATCCTAATATTTTTCGAGAGGAACGAAAATAAGATTGTTTAAAACAACAATCAGACCAGTGTTACTATATGGTGCAGAAATATGGAAAGAAAGATAAGAGTTTTAGAATAAAAATCAGAGCAAAAGCCATTTCGACCGAAATGTGAGGGAGGAGAATGGGGAAGAAGAAAGAATAGGGAGCTCAGAAATCCGTAAAACGAACCATATGTTTCAGAAGCCAAGACAAGAAGATGGGCCGGTCACGTTTATAGAAGAGCAGAGATGTGTACCGAGGGAAGTGTTTGAGGATAACCCAGAAGGACGAAGACCTCTAGGCATACCAAGAATGAGAGAGAGAGAGAGAGAGAGAGAGAGAGAGAGAGAGAGAGAGAGAGAGAGATCAGGTGGCCAAGGATCTCCAGGTCCTAGGAGCAAGGGAAGAAGAAGCCGAAGACAGAATACTGTGGAAGTGGCTCCTTGAGGAGAATATGAAACGACTGCGGTTGTGGAGCCAGGAGAGAAGTATGGAGACAGTGTGACTCACAAGGAAAGTACTCGAGCCCGAATACACACAAATATACCAAAATCGTGTGAGATAATGTAGAGGTCCCTTACTGCACTAGCGATACTCTCGCATCTGCAAAACTCTGCAGTCGTCCGTTAGAGGCCTCTGCGTATGCCACGCCGCGTTGCACTTTGAGCTGCCGGTACGCCAGTCGGGACCAGTAGGGACAGTGCGGTCTGCCTCTGAAGTTGCGCTTTGTGACGCTATTTGTGTAGTGAAGCGTCAGATGGGCCGGCGATTGGTTGTCAATCCTGCTAATGTATTGCGATTGGTTGAGATGAAAATCCGAAGAGCCGTTCTTCGTCAATACGGTCTTGGTGTAGAAGATAAATCATTCACATGTTTTCTGGTATCTATTATAGTGCAGAAATATGAGCATAGATTAGAAACACTATAACAGATACCGGGTAACATGCGAATGATTCATCTTCTACACCAATACCATCTTCACGAAGAAGGTTTCTTTGTAACTTCATCTCAACCAGTCATACTATATTAGCAGGATTGATTACCAATTGCCAACCCATACGACGCTTCACTACACAAATAACGTCACAAAACGCAACTTCAGTGGCACACTGCACTGTCACTACTGGCGTACCGACAGGTCGACAGGCCTGTAATGGGCGACTGCAGAGTTTTGCAGATGCGGGAGTATCACAAGTGCAGTAAGGGACGTTTACATAATCTATCATACGATTTTGGTGTATTTCTGTCTGTTCGAGCCTAAGTATTTTCCTTGTCAGTATTGCTGCGGGGGACTTAGACGACTTGTTGAGTCCATGCTAAGCCAAACTCCTCCACTTCGCTGCGCAAAATGAGGTTCGACACGTTCTTGGTAGGTACCGCATGACTCTTGTCCTCTCAGCGTCCATTGACGGTGTGTCGATTAATGTAGCGCCCAAAACGATCAGCCAGGTATGCTGACTGTGGGGAGGCAGATGCGGAATGTCGCAGATGGCGGCCCGATGCGCGCGCATGCGGCGGCGCCCAGCGATGATCGGCCGCGAAGCGGGCCGGCAGGTCGGTTGTGCCATCAGCAGGATACGAACCCGGATCCGGGCGCTATCAGCTGGCCGCGCCGTGCGACCCACATACGCGCCTGGGAACCGCTAAGGCCGATGGGCGGCCGCGGGCGCTGCCGGCTGCGGCTGTGGCTGTTGGCGACCCACCGCACACGCCGACTCGCCCAACCTGCGCCAGCTTCCCGCTGCCGGCCGACGCTCCGTCCTACTTCCCGCTCATCACAACGTTAACAACACCAACAACAACAACAACAACAACCGCCGCCAAGCTCCGGGCGAGAAAAGGAAAAATCAAACACTGGGGAAGTTAGTTTATGTATGCAATCAAACAGCTAATGTTCAAATGTTTGTAGAGCTTATGGGACTTAACTGCGGGGTCATCAGTCCCTAAACCCACAAACTACTTATGAACTAGCTACTACTAAGGGCGGCACAAATATCTATGCCCGAGGGGGGGGGGATTCGAACCCCCGACCGTAGTGGCTGTGCAGAATGTGATTGACGCGCCGCAGTACGCTCGGCCACCGCGGCCGGCAAACAGCGAATGTTACTGAATTCAACAGACCATTGCAGTACGATGGCGAAACAACAGTAGTAGCAGCAGCAGCATCAGAAAGCGATCAACAGCAGTTGAAAATTTTTTATCATCATCCTTTCTTGTGTTAGTTTTAGCCCAACCAGTTTTACACAGTCGCCGATCCGAATCGGATTGTTACGAAAGATTTCATCGGCAAGAATGCGCGTAAAAGTCATGAGAATTACAATGCCCTCATATTGAAGTAGAATAAAATCACTGCATGGCGGAGATCGCTAAACTGGATATTTATTCCGAGGAGAAAACCAAAAACAGATCAGAGGTAAAATGACCAGTATAGTGATATTGGCTACGAATGAGACATGAGAAGTGTTTGTGCAGTACCCACATACACACGAAGGAGCGCGTGTTGACGCGATAGCCTCCACGACTGGGAGAAGCGTCGCACACGAACAAAATCCACCCGGCGGGTTAACAACGATGGGTCGGCGTGGCGCCAACGTAGATGTGCTTAGGCGGTTTTACACGTACAACTAAGTGAATACCAGGCTGGTTCCGGTTTTCTGCCTCGGATAAACTCTAAACACACGTTTTTAACAGTTTCTCACACAGAATTTACACGCAGACAGATCAGGTATGATGAGGTAGGCGATGGGAACCGAAAAGCAGGTACACTGTCCAGGCTATAGGAATAGGGGACATGAAAAGCAGACTCATCACTTTAGTTGGTCAATTTCTTTAAACAGTCACCACCAGCAGCAGCAGCTGAGTGAACATAATTTTTCACTCTGCAGTCGAATGTGCGCAAATTTGGAAATTCCTAGTTCAGCGTCAAGGTACACTTATGACATTGATGCTTATGTTCAACTTAAACGTGTTAAACGTACTCATAGGCCGCACGTAACTCGACTAGCAGTGGAGATTATAAATGTTGTTGTATTCTACCCAAAGACTGGTTTGAAGCAGCTCTACACAATACCTCATACTGTGTAAACCTCTTCAGCTCCGAATATGAACGGCAACCATCTTTTTGAACCTGATAACTATATTCTCAACGCACTTCCCTCCCATGCTAAATTTGCTATTTTGTCGTGTCTAAAAACGTCTCGTGCCAACCGATCCCAAGTCGAAGTATTGGCAAAAATTTTCCCACCGATTTCGTTCAGTACCGCGTCATTAGCTACGCCATCCACCCATGTAATACGTTTCAATCCTCCCACAGGGTACACTCCAGACAAATGCCTTGACAGATAACACAAACGTAATGTTTCATATTAACACATTTCTTAAGAAATTTGTTTCTTACCACAGACATTTTGCATTTTATTCGTATATCCTATCTGTTTCGGCCATTATAACTTACTTTACTATACGAATCACATATTATTTACAATTTTACTGTCTTGTTTCTTAAATTATTTCCTTCAGGATAACATGATTTTCTTACATTCTTGTTTTGCTCTTGTTAATGTTCAAGGCAATGTCAAATCCGTTGAATTGTTCTTCCACGTCCTTTGCTGTCACTGATGTAACTACAATGTCATCGGGAACTGCGAAGTTGTTATTTATTCTTCCAGGAACTTTAATTCCCGTCTCCAAATTTCTTCGTACTTTCCTTCACATATTTCTCAGATTCAGTAACTTTGGGAAGGCTACAACCCCGTCTTATTCCCTTCGCAACAAATGCTTCTCTTTCATGCTCTTGAACTGTTGTCTAGTTTCTGTAGAAGTTTCTGTAGATTATGTAAGCTGGGTGCAACTTCTGTACCGCAATTCCACTAGTGCAGTTCGGAGTCCTGTTGGTATCTGTCCGCCTTTCGGTATCACTGTGAGTGTTCATCAAGGTTCTGCCCTTTCACCCTTAGTATTCATCCTCTGCATGGATACGGCAACAGCTGACATACAGACTTTACATCCGTGGACCCTTCTTTATGTCGAAGATGTGGTACTTTCCGAACAAACCCGAACTCCAACATCAGGTTCAAACGTGGAAGGACGGACTGGCTGAAAATGGAGTGCACCTCAATGTCCAGAAGATTGAGTACTTAGAATGTGGCTCCCAAACTAGAGGCACCATCAGTATCGGGGAAGAAGACCTGCAGAAGATCATGCATTTCAAGTACCTGTGGTTCGTTGTCACCTCGGACTGTGACAACTCTCGATACTCGGACGAGTGTGAATGCAGCTTGGGTCAAGTGGAGACAGATCACTCGAGTCCTCTCCGATAAAAAGATGCATCGACGTCTAAAGGCAAAAGTTTACAAATCAATTGTACGGCCAGCAGCAATCTATGAGATTGAGTGTCGCCCTATGACGAAACAGCAGGAGCAAATGCTGCATATGATGGAAATGAAGATGCTTCATTGGTCCATGTGGCTGACACGATGTGACCATGTAAAAAATACAGAAGTCCGGCAAAAGTTTAGTGTGCCGCCCATCACAGACAAACTGAGGGAAGCCAGTCTCCGCTGGTACGGCCACGTCAACAGAAAGGAGGACAACTCTGTTGCGAAGACAGCACTCCACATCAACCCAGGAGGAAGAAGACCACGAAGGAGATCGGCAAAGAGATGGACTGACAACATCAGGGCAGACATGGACGCTGTTGATTTAAGGCAAGAAAATGTCAACGACCGAAAGGAATGGAGGAGACGCAGCAAAGTAGCAGACCCTGCAAGTCGGGATTAATGTTTGGAAAGAGAGTCTTTGGAGAGCTTAATGTGGTCTGAATCTCCCTGAAAATCTACTTGATGCATATACAGGAAAAGCACAAGCTCCTGGGTGATAAATCACAGCCGGCCGCGGTGGCATAGGGGACTGAGGCACTCCAGTCACGGTCTGCACGGCCACTATGGTCGGGGGGGTTCGAATCCCCCCTCGGGCATGGATATTTGTGCCGTCCTTAGAATTAGTTAGTTGATAAGTAGTTTGTAAGTTTAGGGACTGATGACCCCGTATTTAAGTCCCATAAGCTATACAAACAAACATTTTGATAAATCACAGAGAAGGCTGAAGTAACTCCCCGACAGGTCAAAGTAACAACATAACCACGGGACTCTCGCGGAACGAAAGAAAATACCGCGCATGAGAAGCAAAACATTCCGTGGCTGGGGTAGTTTAGCTGGAGCGCCAGAAACACAGGCAGGAGTGCAGCTGGGAGGCGAGGGCGCTGAGGGCCCCCTCAGCCGGGAGTGTACTCCGGCGTGCAGCCGCGGCCCTCGCGGCAGCAGAGGGCCATCGGCCGTCCGCAGGGCGCAGCCTCTGAAAGCCCTCTGCCGCCGCCGCCGCCGCTCCCAGCCAGATAATTAATGGCCTCGCCTCGTCATTTGTTATCGCCAATAGGCGCTCCTCCTAAGAGGCTCTCCTCTCCTCCCGCTCTCCACGCTGCTGCTCGGCGCGTCCGCTCGTGGAGCAAACGCGATGAGATGCTCGTTTGTTTTCTTTCAACGCGAGGCACTTACCAAGACCGAACGTCGTTATCACGCTGTTATTTCATAAGCAATCAAGTCGCACCGTGCTCTGAGAGTAATGAACCGGGGACATTGGTAACATTTCTCTTGGGGCAAACGCCATTAACTGGCAGACCGAACTACTTTCACCGTGATATACATGCACGCGACAGTTTTTTTTTTTATTACTTTTTTTTACAAACAGCATACTGGAAGGTTTCAGTAGCACCTAACGGTTACATTACCTGAAGAACCACAATGTTATGCTTTTGATATTCACACCGAAAGCCAAATATTTGGAACCGTAGTTATCGTAACAAATGTTCAAATGTTTGTTGAGCTTATGGGACTTAACTATGGGGTCATCAGCCCCTAAATTTACAAAATACTTATGAGCTAGCTTATACTAAGGACGCCACAAATATCCATGCCTTACCGGGGATTCGAACCCCCGACCGTAGTGGCCGTGCAGACTGTGACTACCGCGCCGCAGAACGCTCGGCCACCGCGGCCGGTAGTTATCGTAACAATAATACGTGAACACAGAAACTGAAGTACCAAGTTTTAGTATTAATCACGCAAAAAGACCAATGAAACTAGCATAATTCGAAAGGTTTTTTTATCACAGATGACCAGAAAATAAATATCACGTCTTCGTTGCTCTTAATAGTGGTGAAAATGTTATTCTTTCGTATCTGAAACTCTGATTTCGCCTCTCCTATTATGCATTAAAATCTTCGACAGTGAAAATGAATCTTGAAAATTGAAGTGCTACCTTTTTCTGACCTCCATAGTGATTATGTTCTATGTTATGACACACTAAATTAATAACGCATTCTAAGGACGTTAACGGTGGAATCTCATACCTGGGAACTGCAATGCCACAATTGTCATGATGTTGATGCCAACAGTAGAAATCGAAATATTACCGAAGTATGTAAATAACGGATATTGGCTTTGTTATTTGTTACATTTTTGTGAGAGTAACCTTTTGATCACCTGTTAACTTTACCAAAAAATTTGAAAAAACGTTGCTTGCTTTTAATTTATTGATTTATGACAGCTACGGCGAGGCAAATAGAAAAATGGACGTGAGGCAGGAGGAAGAGGCGGGATGGAAGGCCGAAGAAAGTTAAGGAATACAGAGAGAGGACAGGGGGTGGAAGAGATGGACAGAGAGAGGGGATGGGACAAAATGTAGGAAACGACTGCTTTTCTCAACGGCCATTAATGCCACTTGCTGCAATTTGTTAAATCCACTGCCTTACAGTGGCCCGTTTTCTGAGAACACTTTTTCTTTCCTAAGTTTCCTTTCACCGCACATAGCCACAGCGACATAAAGCACTGAACTGATTTGATTAATGTATTTTCTCACTGGCTTTATGTTTGCAAGAGTTCCTTTATCTAATTTCTGACTTATGCTGAGGCACAGGGTAACCTGGCAGGGTTTGATCAGTGATATTAAATTACAGTAAAACATACTATTAAGAATGAAGATTCTTTATGCAATAAAACGCATATGAAAGGTTGAAGCCATTTCGGTCTAATGTTTCATAGTTGTTCCGCAGCACTTTTGGACAAGAAACGCTTTCACTGACGCAGAGGAAAGAGGGACTGCAGAGGAAAGAGGGGCTGATACGCGACTGATATGATTTGTACACTATTACAGTTAGTACCACTGGCAACAGCACCTGTTGGTACATGAAGCAACTGCGCAGAAATTGTAACAAGTTTACTTCATTTCTTTTAGTTTGTTTTTAATTCTATAAATTAATGAAACACGCAGTTTTTTAAATAATTAATGCTGCAGCATTAATTATTCCAAGAAAGTTTATAATACAGTCGCAGACCTCAGAACAATCCTTATAACATGCAGTTTTATTGTTGTCAACTGCCTTTATGGCTGCACGATTATTTTGCTTCCCTTACATCATGTAACGAGTGTCCTATTTAACTTTCTAAAGGATGGTTTTGGAAGCAGCGAAACGTAGGTCAAGATATTTCGAGAGAGATTTTTCATGCAACTGACTACCTACGTTTTAATTTCTACTGGTAGATAATACCAACTAATTGGCTGAAATCTTAGAAAATACTTCTTTTGCGTAATAAAATGATTTATATACAACGGAATTGTTGCTGGCTTGTTCTTTAAGCGTATGTTACGCCATTCAATAGTGATTGTGAATTCCTTGCTACCTATTTACGATCCACTAAACGTAGATAGCCATTGTTAATTCTGATATCTGACCAATGAACGGCCATGTTTTGGGATTATAGAAACAAAAAATTGGAGTTTAGGGTTTACCCCAGTGGTGTATAGCGGCCGCTGTAGTGGGCGGCTGTTATTGGATGCATTTGTGTGTGTCTGTAATCTTATTTCAACTCGCAAACGCATGGAGTCCACTCCAGGTAACTTTTTCGGCAGATGCTACCCTGTAGGTGTCGCGAGCTGACTTGAAAAGCGCCAGTTTTTCACCCGAATGCATCGACGTTATACCAAAATAGCGACCGTGAAGCGTAGCAAGCGTTTTCGAATATTATGGAACCAATGTATACAGAAGATTAACAATGTGTATTTGCACTAAATGGAAGAAGTCTATGTCACAATTACTTCTCAAGTTTCCGCACAAAAAGGAAAAACTTACAAGTAAACACTCTTAAGTGGACAGTGACATGAATCGACATCTATATTATTTTAAAATATTAAATTTGAAGAAATGTTTTATTTTACGAAAACAGACACCCCTCTTTGTAAGCCGTATTTCAGTGTTTCTTCCTCATTTGTTAATAATTCATGCATGAAAGGGTTGAAGCCCGTCGACAGCCTGGTCATTAGAGACGGATGTCACACACTGATGTTTTGAGGAAGAACGGGCACGGAAATCGGGTGTGTCTTTTCGAAGGAGCCAAACCGGCATTTTCCGAGAGTGATTTAGGGAAATCACGGGAAACCTAAATGTTGATGGCTGACGTGTACTTTAACTGTGCCACCTCGCTCGGTTTCACAATAAAGACCATCCTTTTGACATGTATGAGGATCAACTCAATTCCGATTAGTGAAGTTGAAGTTATTTTGTTCTACATTTATAAGCTCAGAGTGTACTATAATTTGCGCGGCACAGACTATCAAAGATGCTACTCTTGCTTTCTTTGTGAAGTCAGTGGGTGTCATTCAATATTCACCACTCTTATTTCAGTTTCTTGAAATAGTTAGAAGCCCTGACTACAGTCAACGTAGAAATGGGGTAGTGCGATGTCGATAAGAGAACTACCTGATGAGAAACAGAGCAGCGGTCAGAACACCATCATGAAGTATGTAATTGTTTAGAGTCACAGATATGGAAGTGTCTAAGCATAATTTAAGCCACACAAAAAATAGTAATATAAGACGTAGAGTAATTTACAAAACAGACTAACGTCATGATAAGAACACTGTAGAAACTGTAGATATTTACAATATGAAGAGGAAAAAAAAGATAATGATAAAATAATAATAAGAAGAAGAAGACGAAAAAATTACAAAATCAATAAGATACAAAGTAATGTAAAATGTAGTTAAATACGTAGATGTTCAATTAACGAGTCGAAAACTAAAATAGATTGTCCACTTGTAGCCATTGAGCAGCAGGTGTAGAAGCTCTCAGGAGCGATATGAAATGGAACGAACATGTAAGGACAGTTGTGAGTAAGGCGGACAGCCGACTTCGGTTTATTGGGAGAATTTTGGGAAGATGTACATCACCCGTAAAGGAGACCGCGTATAAAACGCTTGTACGACCACGTCTTGTGTATTGTTGAAGTGTTAGGGACCCATAGCAGTCAGTTTAAAGGAAGACATAGGGGCAGTTCAGAGGCGAGCAGCTAGATTTGTTACTGGTAGGTTCGACCAATGCGCGAGTGTCACGGAAATGCTCTGGTAAGTCAATTGGGGATCGTGAATTTTTGTTGAGGAAATTTAGAGGGCCGGAATTTGAAGCTGAGTGTAGTACGATCTTGCTGCCGCTTACTTACATTTCGCGTGGTGATCACAAAGACAAGATAAGAGAAATTAGGGTTCGTACGGAGGCATATAGGCATTCTTCTTTTTTTTTTTTTTTTTTTTCCTCGTTCTATTTGGGAGTGGAATAGGAAAATGTTCAAATGTTTGTAGGTCTATCGGACCAAACTGCGTGGTCATCAGTCCGTAGCTTACAAACTACTTAAACCTAGGTAAACTAACCTAAGGACAAACACACCCATGCCCCAGGAAGGACTCGAACCTCCACGGCGAGCAACCGCGCGCCCCGCAGCGAGACGCTTTAGACCGCTCGGCTACTCCACCGCGGCCGTGGAATAGGAAAGGAAAATGTTGTAATGTTTGTATAGTCTATGGGACTTAACTACGGGGTCGTCAGTCCCTAAACTTACAAACTACTTATGAACTAACTATGACTAAGGACGGCACAAATATCCATGCCCGATGGGGGACTCGAACCACCGACCGTAGTGGCCGTGCAGACCGTGACTGAAGCGCCTCAGTCCCCGCGGCCACCGGGAATAGGAAACGAAATGCTTAGTAGTGGTACAGTGTACCCTCCGCCACGCACCTTACGGTGAATTGCGGAGTATGTATGTATGTAGATGTAGGTCATCCAGAGATCCTCGGAAGGCTCTATTACGGTAGCTGAATGTGATGTGTTGCATTGTTTGGGAATTTTCACTAGGCACAGCTTGCAGAAGGTCGAAGGCCCCAGGAGTGCATTGCGGATCCATTTCTCCCGTGTCCAGTGCGCACTCTATTCAGTAGGCAGTTAGACTTGCTAACATTTTCAGCAGCTGTGGAATGCGCGGCACCGCCAGCAGTAGCCGGTGCGTTGGTCTGCGGCGTGCGTCGTGATAAAACGGGCTGGAGGCTGCGCGCGTGGAGCGGACCGCCTTTGAAGTCGCGGCCGGCTGTCGCCACCGCAGGCCGGCGCGCTGTCCAACTGCCTCAAATAGCCCGACAGGCCGCTGACCTCATTCAGCGCAGCCTCTCTGCAGTCGAGGCACCGCTGACGTGGCGCGGCCAACGAGTCTCTGAGTCAGCCTTCTGCACGCGGTTAATGGCCCAGGAAAGGCGACGTCGTACATCGCAGGGTATTTAATACAGTATTGTTTGTCTCTTACAATCGACAACTCCGCGCAAACGCAGCTGCCCTCGGTCATTGAGTACATGCCTTCGGCGTGGTGAGAGGTGGTGGTGGTGGTGGTCTTCTTCTTCTTCTTCTTCTTCTTCTTCTTCTTTTCTTCTTCAGTTGCAACTAACGAACATTTTAGCATGCTTACTATATTCGTTTCTCCGTCTCTCTCTCTGCTATTTTAACCACTCGCCCCTACCACTCGCCCCTCTCTCTCTCTCTCTCTCTCTCTCTCTCTCTCTCTCTCTCTCTCTCTCTCTCTCTCTCTCTCACACAACCGGCCGCGGTGGCCGAGGGGACTAAGGCGCTCCAGTCACGGTCTGCACGGCTACTACGGTCGGGGGTTCGAATCCCCCCTCGGGCATGGGTATTTGTGCCGTCCTAGTTCGTAAGTAGTTCATAAGTAGTTTGTAAGTTTAGGGACTGATGACCCCGTAGTTAAGTCCCATAGACTGTACAAACATTTGAATTTGAATATGAACACACACACACACACACACACACACACACACACACACAAATTTCCTTGACGACTCATTATGTGTCATTCTCTTGATCCCTTCCTATAGTAAAGTTGTGCCATAAATCCCTTACATTCTGTTCCGGATCTACTCATTAGCTACACAATCTACCCATTAAATCTTGAACATTCGCCTCAAGCACCACATTTCTTAGTTTTGTCCTCTTCTTGACTGAACTATTTATCGCACGTGTTTCACTCCCGTTCAAGGTTGCATTCAAATACCACAAGAAAACACTTCCGGTCACGTAATATTCTATGTTAACAACTTCCTTTTCTTCAGAAACGCTTTTGTCATTTTACATTTTATTTCATATTTACTGCGACCATCTGAAGTTATTTTACTGCCAAAAAACCAAACTCATCGTCCACCTTTCTTGTCTTGCTAGCTCGTTCCATCAACATCGCCTTATTTTCTAAGACTACATTCCAAATGCCCCTGTTTTGTTCTTGTTAACCCTCCTTCCAAGACACTGTCCATTCGGTAGGGCCCACAACTATTTTTCTGTCTCTGATAGGATTACAATGTCATCGGCAAACCGCAACGTTTTCCATTCTTGTGAGGTAAGGTCAACAATCCCAAGATTGGTATAAACTGTATGGTTTCTCCAAAATAGAGTGAGAAGCGTTATGAAACTAAAAACTAACGGAGAATGAAAACTAGGCATTTTCGATTTTCACAAGCAGTTTAAAACATGTAAGGAAGAAACGATGTGGGAAAGTACTGTATTGTATTATGGCATTACGAACTATGCAGTTGATGCCATACTGTGTGGTTTCCTAACTAAGGACAGGCAGTGCGCAATATTGAACAGTGCTGTGTTGAACATGAAAGATGTTTCCACCTACGTTATCTCGCGAAATCAGCAATTGCGGAGCACGCTCTAGAAAACAAACATCGCATTGCGTTGGAGTATGATCAATCATTACCAGAACAAATACTTTCTGGGATAGCGTAATAAAAGAGGCTATCTAATCCAAAATATCTGAAAAATCTCTTAATAAAGACGGCGGCTTGCAGCTGAGCACAGCGTGGGACCCGGCCATCGCACGGCACGCGGCCAAAACATTGCCTTATATGGCGATGCGGCTGAGCACCAGTGACGTCACAGGTGGTCGCGCAGTTATATAAGGACGGCGGCAGCAGTGATAAGACACAACACTTGACAATGACCAAGGAGATTTTGGCCGAAAGCTCGTGGGTATCAAACCACTTAACGCGGTTGACAGCCCGAGAGAATTTTTAAATGTTCAAATGTTTGGTAAGCTTAAGGGACTCAACTGCGGGGTCATCAGTTCCTAAACTTACACACTACTTATGAACTACCTTATACTATAGACGGCACAAACATCCATGCACGAGGGGGGATTTGAACACCCGACCGTAGCGGCCTTGTAGACCGTGACTGACGCGCCGCATTCCCCTCGGCCCCAGCGGCCGGCTGAGATAATTTTATCAGCATAATTCTCTTCTAAACTATGCATTCATACTATTTTATTTACTTTTTTTCCACGACGAGTTTTTTCGGGGGATTCATTGAACGCGCCACCACTGGCATAATAGCGTCCACAAACCGGTAGCATTGCAACGTCAACAGTTTTGACAGCGTAAAAATCGGAAAAGCGATTTCCCCCTTTCCCCCAGGTCGGCCCTAGCGGGAGTGGTCACCCCGACTCGACTCAGTGTAAACAAATGTTCCTTCAAATTGAGAGAATTCCCTTACATTCTGTTCCGGATCTACTCATTAGCTACACGATCTACCCATTAAATCTTGAACATTCGCCTCAAGCACCACATTGAGAGTATGCCACTTCAAGCGCCGGGCCTCAGTGATGCAGGCCGCCACCCCTGGTGGAGCAGGTAGCAGGTAGCAGGTGCGCGTCTGGCGGTGACACGGCAGGCAGCCTGGCTGGCCGGGTCGCGCCGTGAACCCGGATGCGTCGCCGATGGCTATCCCGGCTGCGGCGCCATTTGCATCCTCCCAATCGGCGCGGCGGGCTCGCGTGCGTGTGGCAATCTACCGCGGCCGGGGTCCCGCTTATCGCCGGCTGGCCATCTGGCAAACACCGATGCCGCCGCGCAGATAACGCGACGCCTCCTTTCACCGCCGCGCCGCGCGCGAGGAAACCTCCGCGATGCAACAATTAATACGCGCCATTCCGGTGATTCATCACCCGAGCCAACAGTCAGTCGGCGCGGGAAACGCTGTGCTGCCTGGGCTCTACCTTTTGCCTTCGTGCTGGAAGCTATTCATAGCTTTTGACGTCACTGGAATAAGACACAAAACACGAACAGAGGTTTCGTGCCCCAAAGAAAAGACAGCGCAGCATCTATATCTACGCGACGACAGCCTTTGTTTCAGTTCTTCAAGGTAGATGCGCTAATATCGTTCGAGATCGGGCAGGAATCCAGTACGGCGAACATAGGGTTCGTTTAGAGAGCTGCAGGGCTGCAACCGCGCATGCGCAGTACGAAAATTCGTGTTCAAAGAGCAATCCTGCAGCTTGCTGCAGCCTACCGGCTGTTCAAGGAAACTCCCGGCTGCAGCGTCCTGCAGCTTCCTGGCTGCATGAGCTGCAGGGAAAATTTCCTCCTGCAGCCTGACTGACGTCACCGGTGCCGCGCATGCGCGGTAGTGCCTGCTTTGCTGCTGCAGGAATTTGCAGGAAGCTGCAGCCCTGCAGCTCTTTGAACGAACCTATAGACGATAGAGGCACTGACCCGCACGGTTATCTAACGTATCGCTTTGCGGGACGGGGAGGCGTAGCGGCCCCGGTTCGAGTCCGTCCGGCGAATTAATGAAGGGGGTCGGAGTGCCGGCCAGCCTGAATGTGGGTTTAAAGCGGTTTTCCACATCCCACTAGGTGAATACCGGGCTGATCCCCAAGTCCACCCCCATGAACCATAGACATTGCCGAGGTGGGGTGGCTTGCGTGCCTCAATTAACCATAGGTGCAACTACAGCGGAGGGGTTTGTGTGGAGAGGACAAACATGTGGTTCCTGAAGAGGGGCAGCAACCTTTTCAGTAGTTACAGGGGCAACAGTCTGGATGATTGACTGAGCTGACCTTGTAACATCAGCTAACATGGTTTTGTCATGCAGTTACTGCGAACAGCTGAAAGCAAGGGGAAACTACAGCCGTTAATTTTCCTGAGGACATGCAGCTGAAAGTGGTGGACGAGTTCTGTTATTTGGGTAGCAAAATAACTTCTGATGTCCGAAGTAGGTAAAATATAAAATGCAGAATTGGCTATAGGAAGGAAATCGTTTCTAAAGAAGCGAAACTTTTTAACATCCAATATTAATTTAAATGTTAGGAAGTCCTTTCTGAAAGCATTTGTCTGGAGTGTAGCATTGTATGGGAGTGAAACGTGGACGATAAGGAATTCAGATAAAAAGATGATAGAGGCTTTAGAAATGTGGTGCTACAGACGAATGATGAAAATTAGATGGATAGATCACGTGATTAATGAGTAGGTGCTTAACCGAATCAGGGAGAAAAGGAGTTTCTGGCATATACTGACTTAGAGAAGGGATAGATTGGTTGGACACATTCTGAGACATCAAGGAATTGGCAACTTAGCATTAGAAGTAAGCGTGTGGGGTAAAAATCGTAGAGGCAGACCGAGGGACGAATATAGTAAGCAGATTCAAAAGGATGTAGGTTGCCGAACGTATTCTCGGATGAAGAGACTTGCACAAGACAGGATAGCGTGGAGAGCTGCATCAATCCAGTATGCGGACTGAAGACCACAACAACTACAACAACAACAACAACACACCCCGAGTCCCGCCTCAGTTACACGATTCGCAAACATTTCGTAATACTTTACACTTTCACACATATAACATTATACGCAGACATTTGGGGTACACATTTCCTCCCGGGGTGCATGGGGTGGCGACAGGAAGGACATCCGCCAAATTCGATTAACAAAGCCGACCCCGAATGTGCGGGAACATGGCTCAGGAGAAAGAGAAAGAGAGACGATACAGGCCCAACTTGCGTAGTCGTCGGGAGGGAGGCATATTCGGATGGCCAAGCAGTGAAGCAGGAAATCCGGGAACGCGGCCCAGCAAAGGTACCGACCATCAGCACTGAAGACAACATAAAAATACTTAAATCACCATTTTCGAAATACTGACGCCACTACAATTTTATAAGCCTTTTGTTTCCACACACAAACTTTCAGATAAAATGATTTTGAACACTTATTTAAAGTTGTACATACGATAGGGTGTTTTTAACAAAATCGATAACAACTGTGACCTACCTTATTCCTATTTCCATAGTTAATTTACACTTTGATAGATAGAATTCCCCAACACTGAGACTAAGCAACGAGGCGCAATCGATCGGACTGTTCGAATCCTTTAGGAGAATGCCAAAACAACACCTTCGAAACGGCATGGTCCATTTGCTTCTCATCCTGTAAACATTCTGAATTTGTGCTCTAATGGCCTTAACGTACAGTGGACGCGAAACCCTAATCTTCCTTGTTTCTATTCAGGTCACTGTCAAAACGAAGTTAATTAGCAGTTCAGGCCGGGGGGGGGGGGAGGGATAGAAGCAAAAAGAAGCGCGTCATCATACCTTTTCTTACGAAATCGATCAAGAATGCAGCAAAGGAGAGAGCAATGTCTAAGAAGGAGCACCATCATTCCCACCGAAGGTGCTAAGAAAGGGAAATCCTTCTACATTTGGCGAACAATACGTTATTCTGTGTATTGATATCGTAAAATAACGTAATATCGGCAACTCAAGAGGCTCCTGCCAGTCGGGCCTCACAATCTGAACTTTAACACTCTCAACAAGTCGAGTGAAAACTTTTAACTGCCGCAATGAAAGTTGATGGAATTGACTTTCGAGGTACTGCGGGCATTGGGATGTGGAATACTTTAGACGAGATATAGTGGGAGGCAACAGGAAAACTGCATTCGTGAAAATTCCTGCCCGCAAACTTCTCATTCAGCAGTTGTTGCAGTTAGCTTGGGGTGTCATATGTTCATATGTAGGCAATATGCGAACAGGATCACTAATCTG
Source organism: Locusta migratoria (assembly GCA_026315105.1). Taxonomy (NCBI): domain Eukaryota; kingdom Metazoa; phylum Arthropoda; class Insecta; order Orthoptera; family Acrididae; genus Locusta; species Locusta migratoria. The sequence goes on along the minus strand of CM048744.1, from coordinate 685,879,340 downwards.
TATTAACTAGCTGGTAAGTCAATTCATCGACCGAAGGAAGGCTATGGCGTTCCATTTACATCAGGACCTTGCCAACTAGTAAAGTTCCGTACTGTTGATTACCTTATTACCCAAAGTTTCAGTGAAGTTTCACCAACGTCAGTGCGCTTCTCTTTCTTTTATTGTTAAGACATGCCGTGTTTTTTGTTGCTTTTTTATGTTTCGTTTAATTGCTGCTGATTTCCTCCCACAGTTTGACATATTTCAAGGGAAAACTGCAGAAATTCGACGAAACATAGAAAACCGGAGCATACAGGAACGAGAAAAGAAATAGAGGCTCACCGATGATGCTGAAACTTGAGCGAATAGCCGAAGAGAGATCGCAGCCAAATGTGTGTGTGTAAGAGAGAGAGAGAGAGAGAGAGAGAGAGAGAGAGAGAGAGAGAGAGAGAGAGAGAGAGAAAGGAGGGAGCACGCACTAACGGAATATTGGAATAAGTTTTTCCATTATAAACGCCGTGTTTTCAGAAGTAGGAAAAGGCATGGACCTGGGGAAGGTGATGGACAGAGGGATGGAGGAAAGCAGTGTAGGCTGTATATTCCATTCACATACATGTACAGGATCTGCGGAGGACTCTTGGATTCACTAGTATTTAGGATAATGTCCAGTCGATAGTGATCAATAGAGAAGGAGCAGAACACCAGTGCTCATTTTTTAAGGTAGGGAAGGTAACCGGCAGTGCTATTTGAAAGGAACCATTCCGGGATTTGCCAGGAGTGATTTAGAGATCACTGAAAACCCAAATCTGCATGACCAGAGGTGGATTTGAACCGCCCTTCTACAAAACGCGAGTCCACTGTGTTTTCACTGTGCCACCTCGCCGAATAACGTGATCTGTAAATTATCCCTTCACTCAGCCGTCAGCAGATTAAAGCAGATCCCGCTTCTTCACTACATCCCCCGGTCGGGCCTCGGATTTCTTTTTTTTTTTTCAGCCTGCGTTTCAACCCATCCTTCACCTCTCAACGATGTGAGGAATCGCCAGAAACGATACGTTGTTCGGATTCCACGTTAATCTGTAGGTCTCCTGTCCCCGGTTGGATAACTGGGGTATGCTAGAGACACACAAGTCGCCCAAGTGGCGTCCAATTGAAAGACTTGCACCAGGCCGATGAGCCACACGAAATTATTGTACTACCTCCCCTTGTCCAAATGCGGTTCAGCCTCGACCAGGTGTAACGTAGCAGATACCGCCCCTCGTATGCCTGTGTAGGAGCCGTAATTTCTCTTAGGCCAATCTGAAGTTTGACCAGGTGAGCACCGGTGGATATCCACTGCAGCGATGTCGCCACTTGGAGGTCACGTAGTAAGAGGTGCTGCTTTCCGTGTCGCACGGCTATTTAGTGTCTGGGCCAGAAGCTGTGAACCCGATCGCGCGAGGACGGAGAGAGGGCGGAAGCAGGGCGGAACGGCGTGGCGTTGCGCGGCGCGGCTGAGCAGAAAGCCCGCGCGGCCACCGGGCTGGCTGCGATACACCGCGATAGCTGACCGCCACATGCCGGCCGCGACCCCACCGCGCAGCAGATGCGCAGATACGCCTGCGGCCGCATCTCTGCCAGCAGACGCCGCGCCGGCGAAGCCACGCCGCTTTACCGCCGATCCGGTATCTGCCTTATTAATGTAATGTAACGACCACTGCACTTCTTCCCGGCGCTTAGACACGGTAAGGTGCATGGCGCAGGGTACCTCGTACCGAAACTAGTCTGTTCCAGATAGAGGGGGGCATGAAAATGCTCTTATGCCTGCGTAGTAGACTTCCGCATAATAGTTCGCGATCGGGAGCGCCCACTTTAGTTCGCGATCGGGAGCGCCCACTTTAGTTCGCGATCGGGAGCGCCCACTTTAGTTCGCGATCGGGAGCGCCCACTTTAGTTCGCGATCGGGAGCGCCCACTTTAGTTCGCGATCGGGAGCGCCCACTTTAGTTCGCGATCGGGAGCGCCCACTTTAGTTCGCGATCGGGAGCGCCCACTTTAGTTCGCGATCGGGAGCGCCCACTTTAGTTCGCGATCGGGAGCGCCCACTTTAGTTCGCGATCGGGAGCGCCCACTTTAGTTCGCGATCGGGAGCGCCCACTTTAGTTCGCGATCGGGAGCGCCCACTTTAGTTCGCGATCGGGAGCGCCCACTTTAGTTCGCGATCGGGAGCGCCCACTTTAGTTCGCGATCGGGAGCGCCCACTTTAGTTCGCGATCGGGAGCGCCCACTTTAGTTCGCGATCGGGAGCGCCCACTTTAGTTCGCGATCGGGAGCGCCCACTTTAGTTCGCGGCTCTGCCGCGAACTAGTTCGCTCTTTTAGTTCGTCCGCTCCCAGTGACGGCTGAGCGGCGTGGTCTGCGCAAGCAGGTGGAGGGAGGAGTTTCCCCACCTAGCTGCTTTATGCGCTTGCTGCTTGAGCCGCTAACGATATCACGCAAACGAAAAGAAACAGTTTGTGGATAATTTCTTGCGTTTCAGTTTAGAGTTCTCTATATCTTGGCATTATGGAATTTATTAGTCAGATATTGCAGAGTGCAGAACACATCGAAACAGAAATTTTGTAGCACTGAACTATGTAATCTAGTAGGCAGACGCTCACCTCGAAATGATTCATCAGCAGAAGGCAAACACGTGATTTTTAATTCTGCTGCGCGCCCTCTCGCTATTGCCCGTCGGTCTTCGGAAAACAATCCAACGAACTATGAAGCGAGATACGTTTGGCATAATCGTCCGCTGCTCCTAGTTCGTCCGCTCTTTTTCGTTTTTGCTACCGCCACTAAAAGAGCTCTTTTTTATGACAGCTTTTTTATATAATGAATCAGTGTTGCCAAAGCGCGTGCTATTACAAGTATTTTTGGGCAATTTGACATCAAATACTTAGGCAAATAAACCAGTTATTTACACGAATGGATGATACAATGGTATTCTACAACTTTGCATACAGAGTACTCGTACTATATTTATAAAATAGATTTCTCGTGGTAGTGAACTATGAAACTACAGCTGTGCTGAATCTCAGCTCTAAATGAAGGTAACTGGCAGAAGGGAATCACGCGATTCTGCGCGCTCTCGCGTCCTCTCGCTGTTCCCCGCCAGTCTTCGGAAAAGGAGCGGACGAACTAAGAGGCGAGGGGTCTGCGAACTAGTTCGCGTAGTTCGCCTATGGGGGCGCTCTTCCGAACTAGTTCGTTCGCGAATTACGCAAGATTACTGCGTAGGAGCCCTAATTTCGCTTAGGCCTATCTCAACTTTAGGGGTCATTACGCAATATACTATGCGTAACTATGTGGGGAAAGCTCCAGGGATTCTATGGAGGGCTTTACAACAAGCTGAACCCGTACACATGTGGTTTATTTGCTTTCGTTGCCGTGTTTTAAGTTTTAAGCATTTATCGTGGTGTAAAATTGGAAACAAAGATTACCCGAATAATTTAAAGTCCTAGAAGGGAGCATTGTTTTTTTTTTTGTGGTTTTAGGGCGCACAATTTCTACGGTCATTAGCGCCCAAGGGAGCATTGCGCTAGTCCAAGCTCATAAGCGCGATAGTTGCCAACTCCAGCGGTCTGTGCAGCTTCAGCTTGCTGTTTACATCGTGAAACAGAAGCAATACGCTAGTTAAATACAGTGTATGTCGAGATTCATTGCACTATAACTTTCGTATCATCGATTTTCATTTTTACTATGGCTATTATTTGTCTCGTTCTTTAAAGATTAGGCTATTACAAATGAAATGTGTTTAAAAACGTTTCAAAAAAAGTTGACTCCAGTTGTACTCTAACTCCTTGTGTTCGTAAACCGACAGCCTATCCAGTGGCGTAGCTGTCATAGGGCTAGGCGGGGCAGTGCCCCGGGGCCCTCGAGCTCTAGGGGCCCCTCGGCCTACGTGAGCGACGTTCGGAAAAAGTTACAGTAGATCTTCGAATTCTTTTTTAATTCTCCCACACTACCGTCCATCACCTTCCCCTCCCCTCAAACCAAATTTCCCACAGTAGCCGCATTGGGCCACCGGGTGGCGGAACATTGCTTCTAATGGGACCTCCACTTCACACGAAGACACTCACTGGCGCTGCTGACTTGCCAAGCCGCCAGTCGCTGTGTACAACAATTTAGTCTGCGTAGCAGCAGAAGTAGCGGCAGCATCAAAGCTGCTCACAGCAACGGCTGAGCCTTCCAAGTGTTGCGGCGTGGTACTCAGCACAGTGAGAAGGATCGCAAACCTCAAATACTGAATAAATATATTTACTGTACAGTGCTTCTTATTGGCAAACAGAAGTGTACAGTTCGATTATCCGAATAATCGGTTTTCCGAACATCCATGTCCCCCAATTACTTCGCACAATCTACTTTCTACTGTATATGGTATTTTAGTTGAATGAAGAGTTTCGATTTTTAACTTTTTGAACCCTGACCATCAAACCTCAAAAGCACGAAGTGAAATCCAAAATTTATTCCCACCTCAGAATATAAACGTAACAAGGTCTATTGCTTGTCCGCTAAGATGTGCACGCTGCAACATTTAGTATGTTAGCGTTGAAGTCGTAGTTCCCATGGCTGCCAAACGTTGCGAAATAACAGTGAATGGGGCTGAATTACTAGCAGTGTGTTTGACAATACACAGCGTGACCACATTTGAATATTAAGTCTCTACAGTGTATTATTACAGTACGGTGTTATTATGGTAACTCAACTGTTTCTGTAGTGAATTCTCCCATGGGAGTGCTCCTTTATCATAGACCCCAATGAAGTACCTCAACCAACTGCACCCTGAAATTCGTGCCAGAAGAAGAGCAAATATGGTTACTTTGTCACAAAAATAGTGAATTGTGTATTCAAGACGCTACCCTCTACCCTAGGGTGACCAGACGTCCCTTATTTTACGGGATTATCCCTTATTTACCTTAAGTGTCCCGTTGTCCCGAATAAGTAAATACGGAACGTATATTGTCCCAAATTTTACTAATCGTCCCATATATTTTCAATTAAAATTTTTAAAGTAATGTTAGCGTAACCATACCGAGAACAAATATAGCCATTATGAAGCAATGAAAGAAATAAGCTTCAACTCAAAGGGATTGAGGCAAGATTTTGCACGTAATTCTTTTATAAGTTTATAATAGTTCAACCTTTGGGAGATCTTTTTTATTTTAAATGCAAAAAATCATAGGTTGCCCAAAATGGCTATATCAATTTTAAAGCATTATTGGGCAACCTAAGATTTCTTCAATATATATATACATATATATATATATATATATATATATATATATATATATATATATATTTTAAGTAATGCTTTCACATGACATGTGCAAGCCTTCCAACTATACAAATTCAGTGATTAATGAATTCATTCCAAGAAGACAGCGTGGTGAAAGAGTCTGGTGTGTGCGTTAATGCTCCAGGTAAAGGCAACATTTGTGTTCCATATTTTTATTTTGGAAATCTGGTCACCCTACTCTACCCCTCTGTCACGATAATTAGCGAATATGTCGACTTATTTTACTTATTACTTTTTCCTGGCCAGACACGTATACTTCATGAAACCTGGGCCGCGGCGGAGGGGCCGAGCGCATTGAGGCGCAATGCTACGATGCGCGAGGGCGTTCCCCGTCGGGGGTTCGAATCCCCCCTGGGGGCATGGCTGTTTGTGTCGTCTTCAGTATAAGGAAGTTCATAAGTAATTTGTAAGTTTAGGGTCCTATGACCCCACAGTTAAGTCCCATAAGCTTTACAAACATTTCAATATTTGATCTACTCTCTTCTGCAGATAGATCTCTTAAGCTTGACAAACATTTGAACATTTCATGACGCCTTGTATGGGTACGGCTCAATCCAAAGAGTTTCATCAAACAAAATCCGGCCAAGTCCGTTGCTGAAACCGTCCTACATGAATATTACCCATATTTTCCTTCTTTGACTGGGCTATCAAATAAATTAGGCTGATGGGTACGGAGCAATGAGCTAACAGCGCAGTAGTTTAGCGAGAGTGAGTTGTCGGCACTGACAACAGTCCTCCTGTCACTGCGGACGTACGAGTTTTGACTTGACTGTTCCTGGTTTGCTTCGCGGCAGGTGACCATGTCTTCCTGGTTGAGTAATACTTCTTCGTTTGTTTTTTACTAACTTCTGCCTGCGACTTCAGTCACCTAATTTTGGAGCAACTTCGGAAACTATCCCATGGGGTCCTTTTATCTGTATGTCCCACCCAGGTCCAACTCTATCTCACTGAAAAATTTCATCCAAATCCACCCAGTATTTTTTGCATGAAGGCATAACAAACTTTGAGAATTATAATTATATTAGAAAGTACGATTAACTATTATCTGCTGCGTAGCACACAATAATTACTTAGCAGTATTTAGGTTTTTTGTATTCCAGGGGGCGGTAAGGAGCTGATGATGAAGTAGTTTTGCATCTGTATTGTTTTAGTTTAAAGAGGGCCCCAATGTCATTTTTGCCCCGGGGCCCTTGGTGACGTATCTACGCCACTGAGCCTATTCACTCAGTCAACGAATCATTTGTAAGAGCGGTTCGTTGTAGTAAATCTACCCACGTGGAGTTCTTATACCTCAACCGGTTCTACGTGTTCGTATAACGTTTTCCAAAATAAATGGTTCGTGCGTTAAGCTGCTATGAATCTCGACATACACTGTATGATACTATATTGCTTCTCTTTGACGATTTCAACACCAAGCTCAAGTTGAAGCTCCATAGACCGCAAGACCTGGCAATAGCCTCACTTCGGAGCTAGGCCATGCGCTATGCTTTGTTCTGGGACTTTAAATTATTCGGCTCAGGTAATCTTTTTGTCCCCCACTGTACATAGTGGACACCACTTCACTATGTCGGTTGGTCATTTGCTTTCTAATCAGGAGACCCGGGTTCGAGTCCCGGTTGGGTACACATTTTCATCTTTGCCCATTTGCAGTTGTCATATATTCTGTGAATATAAGAGAATAACAACTGCAGGAACAGAAGTGACGTCTGTTGTTTCGGAACAGACGCCACATTATATATATATATATATATATAGTTTATAAGCGTAGGTACTGATAAAGGTAGCAGTTAAGCCCCTTTGATTTATCAACAGTTTAATACATGCGATGACGCACCAATTTCATGTTATGAATAGTCGTGACATACACAATGGTCCCATAAGTAGAAGTCTAATGGACTGAGGATGGAAGGAAGAGCAGGCCAAGGCGTCAGTCTGTGACGCCCTGTCCATTTGTTTGGGGATCGCTGCTGTAGAATTATTCTAACAGGACGAGAAAACTGAGGCGGTGCTCCATCCTGAAAGAACCACATGCACTGAATTAAATTCATTCGAACGCCTTCCAACAAATTACCAACCTGCATAGTAAAGTGCCTGTAACTTGGTAACGAAAGCAAAGAAATCTTATGTTTACTGCATGCAGAGCTTTCCCCCATATTTAGATACGTCCTATATACTTGCACATACGTATGTTATGATTCCTTCCCCTATCCCAACGTACCGTGACAATTCGTTCACTGTGATCCATCTGTCAGCAGTCACCAATTCGTTAACTCTCTGAACATTGTCTGGAGTGTGTGCATTATGAAGCCTGCCGCTGAGAGGACAATGCTCAATATTGCCGTGCCCGGTTTCATCACGTAACCTGCTTGCCCACCGACAAACTCTAATGCGATCGACAGCAGCATCTCCATACACTTTTTTCAATCTCTTATGGATGTTTCCCACTGTCTCGTTTTCACAGCAAAGGACTTCAATGACAGCACGTTGCTTCTGACGATCGTCATTTGTAGCAGCCATCTTTAAGACATGTTGTGACGGCGCCTCTCACGGGAACAGGTTGAACTAAGTTTGAAAACAAGTGGGAACGATGTATTTACACACTGTACAACTTTCAAACATGCAGAATGAAAACTATTTTTTTTAAAATATTATGCATTTCTTTTGCAATGAACCTCATATGTATAGAAAATAACGCAGTATACCTACTGCCCTTAAGCCATGGTTCAAAATTTATCATGTGAGAAAAGAGCAGGGCCAGTTTTATATGAGCGACGCTTTCCGAATCCATGCTGTAACATGGACAAATTTTTCCGAAATTAAAAAGTTCTGCATTGAAATTTATTTTAATTTTATTTCGCTACCTGTTTTGACACTCCAGTAATCTTCTGGCCATATCAATGACGACCATCCAGTTATGTAAGTTATCATTGAGGCGGTATTTACCGGAAAGGTCATTCTTGGGTTACCTTCGCACATGTGACCGTCATATTAGGCTATTTAAGCAGTGCTCTCCCGTCCGCTTCAAAATTCCGCAACGCTCATGCTAACGGAGTTACAAATGACCAGTCACTGGAAAAACATATATAGGAAGTGAAGCATGCTGTCAAATATTTATTTTAGAGTTTTTCAGTATTGTAACATGTTGTGGTAATGAACTGGTTGAACTCTACTGGCGCTTGATAATAGTGTATTAACCGAAACCGATAGCTTTGAGCTAATAAATCAAGCGCCTGTAATTAACATGACATTCTACAAATAAATTGCGAATGTTAGTTTTCTACTTCTGTCAATAGTACAATCACTTCGCTTGTTTAACTAAGTACGTCTTAGACAAACGGTATTAAAGAAGACTTTCATCATCGCATACGATACTGTAGCTGATAGCTGCTCTTGCAATGTGTTTTCGACCCCCTGAGATATCCAGTTATGTATATATAGGATTAGCGGGTGAGCTGTGCGGACTTTGTATCGGGACAGAATATGAGTCATCTCTTAGTGAAACGCTGATACACTGCGGGAAACATCTGGAAGAGGTCTGCATCTTCTGTGACTTTAACCGTAGTCGGATTTTCTGACTTCACTTGACACCCGCTTTGTTAGTATGAACCACACTGTGGAAGAGGCAGCGCAGTGGCAACATCGTGCACGCTTATCCTGGTTCCAATCCCACATTTCCGTTGTTTCTCTAAATATATAACGAATGTCAAGATGATTCAATGTAAAGGACATGGACAATTCATTTGTCCAATTTTGGGCGTCTCCTTTGTTACCGCCATGACCCCAAGTTTTCACTTTCCCATTCTTGTGATCGTCTTTTTTTTTCCCCTATCAGAAGCTCGACCACGAGAATAGAGTCGTTTCACCTCTCAACGGATCCTTCAGCCGCTGATCACTATTCCTGTACCGAATATTACTACCACTGATGGTGCAGAATGCCTTCGAGGCCGGTAGTACTTTTCAGTTTCTCCAGAGACATAAATGCGTTCGATTCTCCCCTGAAATGTTCACTAGACAACAGTAAAGCGAGCAGTAAAGTTGCTGCGACGTACCTCTCTGACGAAATGTCCAAGCGATCCAGTGATCTCTATACAACCTGCATTTATAACTCTCGTCTCTGAGCATAGAAGTGCAACGTATCTGCAGTTTTGCTCATGATTTCGAGTGTCCGCCATGTTTGAATATGGCAAACAAATTAGCCATTAATTGTTAAGCGATAAGAAAGGCTTGCTCAACTCTTGTTTAGAACTTTATGCCAATACATGTAATAGGCAGGTGTGGCAGTGTAATCTAAACGTATTTTAATTTCTTGTCATAGTAACACTTCGTAGCAGCTATATTTGAATTTAGCAAGAAACGAAGTATTAGCATCTATGGCTGGCACGCTCAGCCAACTGAAGTTCAACATCCAGATAGTACAGAGATCAGTAATAGGAAACTAAATATCGTACCTCGCGCCAGGTTACCTTTTGTGACGGTACACCTCTACAATCATTACGTGCTGAATGTTCTGTAATAACCTGACTCCCGTAGAGAACGATCAGCGGAATGTCCGAGGACTTCAGCCCATATAGCCTGTTTCCATTTACAAACAAACACTGAAGTAGCAACCGTCTTAACAAGTAACATTGGAAAATAGGCTCGAACAAACGACTTCTGTTACTATTAATGGGTGTCGTCTCTCTGTAGGGATAAAAAATGCTTAATGACTTTTCTACTGTGCTTACTTAAGTTGTTCATAAATTGTGAAAGGTAATAAAAGACGTATTTTACCTCGCTGAAGAGCTATGACAGCTAGCTGCGATGACAATCCAGAGGTTGTAAAAAGCACATGCTCTTTGCTAATCAACTCTGGATTGTTGATAGTGCAGAAAGTGTAGTTTTACACTTACATAGTCTGTCATGTCGTGTTGAACTGCTTACCTGTGAACAAAAGGGAACAGCGTTTCAGTCTTAAATTCTTTGTTCGTTTATTATCAGTTGTATTATATGAATCTTATTCTAATAATTATATTGCTGGGCAAGTCTAACGAATAAAGCAGTGGAACTGTGCTGATTACAATTTTTAACAAGAGATGAGTTGATGAATCTAGTATAAGATTTTCCCCACAGAGAATATCACACTCACATGTTAATACTAAGAAGTCTTACAAATAAAAATATGTTGATGTCATCCAAAGTCTCTGGAGAAGTAAGATGTTCTTCACGAGTACCTGTCACGCAATGCACTATTCACTTATTCTCAACAGTGACGTCAATTTTGAACCAGCAAATGAATAGAAAGAACTCTACGTTCTCTGGGCATGGCTAGACGGACATCAATTGCGTGAGGCCATCTCGCTAAGGACCGATGACTACAGTGCTTTGATCCCACAGAATTACAAACGATAACATCAAAAAATTAATTAACGCTAATGAACAAGTGTGACACGTGCATACTTATCATCGAAATTTTTTCAATTTCCTGTTCGGAATAATAAAACTTTTTAGCCGAGTAGTGTTTACTTCAAAGCAACAAACCTCCACTTCTGTATTAAAAGCTTTAGTAAATTAATTCCGAATTCCAGTAACAATAATAACCCACAATAAAGAATAGAGAACAAGTTCTAAACATAGTTTAAATTATGCTTACAGATTTTTCATATGTAAGTCAATAACGGCAGAGGCCTGAAAAATTTTTTCATTGTTGTAGCAAGACAACCTGCGTTTTGAAAAATCACACCGAAACGTTTCACGACTGCTGTTCAACATGACCCAGTGCGATCATCTTTCCCCCTTTTTACGGCACTAATTAGTCGCGGCAAGTAAACCGAGAACTTCTTACGGAAGGACTCCGTCGCGGAAGACATCGCCGCCGTATCTCTGAGTGTGTTTAGCGGAGCAATTAACGATGTTCGTTAATGTGACTTGTGAATCCGAAACTTTAGCTACAGGCCTCATTATCTGAGCTGTTAACATCGGAGGACATCTCAGCAAGTGGAACTATGCACCATCTGTGACTGTAAAAAAGGGGCAGTTTTACAAAACAGGAATTTTAATATGAAGTAGCATAGTTTCGCTTTTTTAACATTGATCACTAAGACCACGCATATATTTCTTTATGTATATATTAACAAGTTCGATACATTTTTAGCAATGGCTATGGTCACATGGTACATATTACAAAACTAACTCCTCCCGTCGCGTCCGTCCTTCCTCGACCAACTCAAGAAGTACTGAACGGATTTTCACCAATGGATTCATAAGGAGGGTTTAGATGTACAATTCATTGAGGTGCGTGGTACTGGGTCAGTGTGGCGAACAAAAATCCGTAAAATTTAGCAATAAACACACTTGGAGAAAGCTATATGTGACTTACGAACATCACCTAATGTGTCAATATGATTATTGTTTCATAAAGTGTATGATCAACATAAGGTATCTTAATTTTACAAACATGCTACATAAATCAGGCTAATACGACACCCGACAGAAGGAAAAAAAAAGTGTTGGCCTATATATGGTCTGCGAAGCCAGGCGGATTGCTACTAAAGAAATATTTGTGACAGATTGTTGTTCATCTTTACTTTCGAGCTATTTGTAGGTAGGAAGATAACAAAATTGATAAGACTTGCGGGTTACAGTGGGAAAGTTCAAATTACTTTGATTTTAAATAAGGTATCTATCTCACTGATGTTATACCTTCTGTCACTTTTTGTGTGTAATGGGGATAGTCTGTCCAGACAGTTTATAGTGTGATCCAAATTAGTAATACACTGCATGAGAAAATAACTTTAAAACGTCAGTTAATACATCTAATGAAAAGGGAATATGTTCTTTTTAACGCTTTTAAGACGAAATCGTATTTCCCCCAGCTATAATTCGGTTTCGTTATTGGTAACTGTTTACAAAAACACAGGGCGGTAGTTTTAAAAAAAAAATCCATTCACTTTCGTCACTATAATGTTACACGAAGAAAACTGTGTCCATATATGTCTCAGCCCAGCTAAAGGAAGCACTTTTGCAAGGCATTTCACGACCGAGACAACAATGTCACTGCCAAGTAATGATCATTTCACTGATTACTAGCGGTGTGATCGCTTTCGATGTCGAGGACAGGAAGCTGGGGCATCTATTGGGCTGTTCGGTATCATTTGTGATCCGTCAACGAAGACAAAAAGTAATTTGAAGAACTCTATACTACTTCTGTCCACATCTACAAGAGAAACAATATACTGAAGAAATAAACATTCAAAAATACAGCTCATCGGTTATAAAAGGTTAATCTTTCAAGAAAGGTAGCTGTTTCAACAGCCACATTTAAAATTGTAATACTGAAGACGACACTGTGAGAATAAATTTCTCATATCTTCCTTATTAAGCCGCCGCAGCGATTCTCATTATAATGCTACAGTTAAAAAAAAAAAAAAAAAAAAAAAAAAAAAAAAAAAAAAAAAAATAGCCAATGAGGGATAAGACAGTGTGTTGTTTATTCTGGTATTTGAATTACCATGAAAAAGACATCGAAACTCTGTTTTGTAATTATTTTGTAGATGAGAGATTTCTTTATTTCGTCAAATGATTATTATAAACTTTTAATTTTTTCAGTTCAAATTTCCTCATTTTTCCCGTCTTCTGTTTTGTTTGTAACAGCAGCTGTTAGTTATATTAGTGGTATACTAGCGCAAAGTGTTTGTGATCAACAGGTCCTGTCAATTAGTTTCTTACAAACTTCATCGCAGTATACTCTCTCCGGTTCTTCTATGATGCCTGGGTTTACGACAGAGATTTCAGATTCTAGTCTGGGCCACTCTTCCGACTATATTATTTAGTATTTAGTGATGCTCAGCCGTTGTGCAGTATGTGATGTTTAAACAAAGAATGCGCTTCTCCTTAAAACACAGAACTAATTATAAATAAATACACATAGTCAACGATTTATTCTGTACTGCTCTGGTTTTGTGAGGAGAGGGAGGAATGATGGAATAATTCACGTAGTTCATTTGGCGAGAAGAAAATTGGAGTGTGTGTGTGTGTGTGTGTGTGTGTGTGTGTGTGTGAGAGAGAGAGAGAGAGAGAGACTGACTTCTCCTCCTAAAATACTTCATCGATTTGTATCAAATTTGGTACATACGTCCTTACTATTAGACGTCATTAGCTGTGAGGGGATTAAAATCCCTCTACGACACATGGTTTAGGATATATGTTTTTATTATTGAGCGTAATGAAAACTAAAGGGATATGGATAGAGCGTGTGGTAGGCGATTGACAGACAGGAAAGGAGAGGGACTAACGTAAGAGAGGAATAAATACACACCCGGAAAACTAATGCTAGTTTACAATATAGTATTACTGTAATGTTGCATTCTTATTAACACTTTGCAGCCAAACATTGTTCTACGATGAATAATGTATCAGGAATGACACCGTCTTTAAGTCATGCGTTATAATTAAACCGACAAAATTAGGCTGATTTAACAGGTTTGACAGCACCTCAACAGCTAATTGTTTGAATACAAAGAGTGAAGACATCTTTCACGAGCCACTTAACCGACAGGATAACGGTCATGGTTATGTGCTCTCGTCTTCATTGTCTATACCGTGCGTAATTGTGTGTGTGATCAACGAAATGCACAACTTGTATGCACATACAGAACCGTGCTCTGCTTTGCTTTACTTGGGAGCACATGTCAGTGACCCCGTATTCTGAGCGCCCACAGCTCTCTCACGGTGCGTGATCGTCGGCAGCGGCGACCCGAACGACCAGTGCGATAAGCGAGGAGGCAGCGCACGGTTCAAGTGCGACCGCCGGGCGGCGTGTTTGTGCCACCAGCTGCTGCAAGCGCCCGCTACTCTCTCGAGAACAATAGCACACAATAGATGCACTCCTACTGCACACATTGGCCAATGCAGTAGCTACAAGATGAACGTATTACTACGTCGGTTTCGTCAGCGTCTCCCTATAGCCATATAATACAAATACAAGGCATGCGGTACACATTCCAAGTCGAAGCCATTTTTTTCCTTTTATCATTGGAAAAATTCATTACGGCAACTACACCCTGCTCGGAAAATTGCACATTTCTGAAGCCTCCTATTTCTGGAATAATAATTGCCTAGCACTGTGGAACACTAGCCCAAATTTTTATAAACATTTACTATTTTCGAACTTGCGGAGTAAGAACTCGACCTGTTCAAAATGTTCAAATGTTTGTAAATCTATCGGACCAAACTGTTTGGTCATCACTCCGTAGCTTACAAACTACTTAAACCTAGGTAAACTAACCTAAGGACAACACACACCCCCATGCCCCAGGGAGGACTCGAACCTCCACAGCGAGCAACCGCGCGCTCGGCAGCGAGACCGCTCGGCTACTCCACCGCGGCAACTCTACCTGTAGGACCTGTACGATGCAAGATGATGTGGACAATCTAGGTGGTGTGAGGAATGGCTACTAGCGCTATATATATATATATATATTTATAAGGGGGGGTAACGTGATGCAGATGAGTAGAAGAAAAAATCCCGGATGTTGGAATACAGCATTAGTAGTGTGCTGCTTGACAGACGCTGTACAGTGATATGAAATGGAACGAGCCTATACAGACACTCGTGGCAAGGCGGATGGTCGACGTCGCTTTATTGGGAGAATTTGGGAAGGCGCGATTCGTGTGTACAGGAACCTCATATAAAACGCATGTAAGAACCCGTCTATAGTATTACTCGAGTGTTTGGGATCCCCACCACATCGATTTAAAGGTGGGCATGGATGTAGTTCAGAAGCGGACGGCTAGGTTTGTAAATGGTAGAGGGGAGGGGGCGAGGGCAGCGTCGGCTTTAGGGTGGGGTGACCTGGCCGATATCCATGGGCACTGCGTACGCCAACACATGCCTAAATATAAAATAAACACCGGTACTTAAAAAATCAGTATTACAGTACAGAATCACAAACGTTTATAAACTAAAATATTGATCTGTCTTATTCAACACCCGTCGTTTCGCTGTTTGGACGACACTGGCGGAAAAGGCGCGCAGTACGTTACTAGCAGGGAGATGCGGCACCCATTAGAACGGGCTGCGCGGCTCCGGTGACGAAGAAACACAACCTGCGCGTATAGCCACGGGATAAATGGAACACCCTGTACATTTAAGTATCGCATCACTGTGTAAATGTTAAAACTGGAATCCAACGTGAACTTTGCACTTTCAGCAAATGCATTAGAGAGAGAGAGAGAGAGAGAGAGAATTAAGATACAAATCGTTGGCGTGTCATACCGTGAACATCTCTTTCGCAAATGTAAACATCAGCTCACTAATCTGTACATAATAAAACTTTAAACGTTTCCAGTTGCAGTGCATGATTATTAACAGTGAACTGAACCAACATGAAAATGACCTACACTGAAATCAACGCACGAAGCGATGGCAAACTTTGGAAAACTGCTAAATTTTCCAACTGCTGTTGCCCTTCTAGAGGCGGACAGTCGATCTGTAACACATGAAAATTTGTGCTGGACCCGGGAATCTAACCCGGGTCATTTCCGTTCTTTAGTTCCTTTCTTCTATTTTATAAAGTCCTGAAATTCACGATGAAAAATCATGTTATAAGATGACGTAATTAACCATTTGTGGACGATTTCTAGAAAACATTCAAATATCTGCTGCAAAGCACTGCCAGGTTCTCTGTTTATATAATAAAGGGCGCCCAGTGGGCTACTTCTCCGAGGCACTTGAATGGTTAAGGCCTGTCCTGGGCTAGGGGTCGTTCGCCCCCCACCCCTCCCCCAGGCTTTCTTTCTGTTGCTTGCCGATCTGCCTATATCAGCCACAAAAAAACCAGATCCTGATAGCCGGAAATCGAAATCTGGAATCCCAGAATGGAAAGCTACCGTGCTCCAACTGCACTAACCCTGCTCCTTTATAACTAAAGTCTGTTTTCAAAACTGTATGACTTTTGTTTGACTGGGCGTGGGGTAGAAAGAGGTGGCCGGAATTCTCTGAGTCAGCGTTTAGCACACTATGAAAATTCTTTAATCCCTCCCCCCTCTCCCAGCAGGCCGTCCTGAATCCGCCCGTGGATTCTACTGCCGCTAACCGAGCCTACGGGACTCAACAGCTAGGTCATCAGTCCCCCTACATTTCGCGTAAAGACCACAGAGCGTTACTTTACCAACATTGTTTTGAATCCAGTTACCAGCGATGTGGAAGGCGCAGTATACCGTTAGCAGAGTCTGTTCTGTTGATAGTGTAAATGGAGCGGTCTACTCCCTGTCGAATCTCTGGAACAATTCTGAAGCGAATGTCACGAAGTGGTTCCTTCACCTTCAGAATCAAATCAAAGTGACAAGGAGTCCGGGGAGTATGGTGGATGGTACAGTATTTCCCAGCCCATCGTCCGAACAGAGCAACCATAGCTTGCGCTGTATGCGCCCACGCGTTGTCGTGCAAAATGATGGATGGGTTGCGCAGAAAGTGTTGACGGTTCTTTCGCAAAGCTGGTCGCATGCGATGCTCCAAAAAGGAACATTAACTGTCTATTGTGCAGGAACGTAACGCGTTACGATCATTACAATTGTACACGATAATCACTCAACTTTCACCACACTGGGGCTCTGACGGTCTTTCCACTTTCCTGACGACTCAATGACGTTAGTCAGTGGATTGTCGTTTACATATTGGTTCGTACTATATGGCTTACATCTCATCCACTGTTACGGTATGCATCAGAAAGCCGCCTCTTCACGCTCAAAAAATGTTCAAAAGTTTGTAGAACTTATGGGACTTAACTACGGGGTCATGAGTCCCTAAGCTTACAAACTACTTATGAACTAGCTAAGACTAAGGACTCCACAAATATCCATGCCCGAGGGGGGATTCGAACCCCCGACCGTAGTGGCCGTGCAGACCGTGACTGTAGCGCCTCAATCCCCTAGGCTACCACGGCCGGCTCCGTCACGCTCATAGCGCTCCAAGCGTACGGCAATGCCGATTCCCTGCCCGCTTGTTTTACACCTTCATGACACTGTCGTGCTGTACGACGTCTGGCACAATCAATCTTGATCCAACTCCGTCGTTTCTCTTCGACAAGAGTAACATGGTTACGTTAGACCCTCGATTGAGAAGGTCGAGTTCATTTGCTCGGAGGTAAGATATGTATGTCAATAATAGTATATTCCATCGTATAGCTTCTCCAAAGCAGTGTTGCCACTATTTAAATTCCAACACTCGTATATGTAGACTTGTAAAGTTAGGACAGGTACTGACCCACTCCCAGAACTCTTGACTCACATGCGATTCCTGAAACTGTGTGAATATTCAAAATGTTTGTAAATCTATCGGACCAAACTGCGTGGTCATCAGTCCGTAGCTTACAAACTACTTAAACCTAGGTAAACTAAAACCTAAGGCCAACACACATCCCATGCCCCAGGGAGGACTCGAACCTCCGACGGCGAGCAATCGCGCGCTCTGCAGCGAGGAGTCTTGACCGCTCGGCTACATCGCGGCTGTATGAATATTCAGATGTCTGAATGTAGGTATAGATGACCTCGTGGCCTTCCACTGGATCAGGCCCAATGAACGTGAATGTCCCCATTAAAATCCGAGTCATACAAGTTCGCTTCCAAGCTAAGTTCAACATGCTAATGTTTCAGCACTTGTATGACACTACGCGTATCTCACATCCATCCATTATAATGGAATAAAAACGGTGGTAATCTAGAAAGAGTAAATTTCTCGATCGCCATGTGGATCCTCTGACAAGATTTCCCGAGTGATTCCTACAGAGAAGGTGAAACGTGTCCATAAAAAAATAAATAAGAAAATGTGTAATATTGTACCTCCTGTTTTGTGTCGAGTAACTTGCTTGCAAGAAAATGTATAATATTGCTTCTACTGTGTGTATCGATGTGTGTACTAAAGTCTGTAAAGTTTCATCTTTGGCGAAGATCATGCATGGCATAGCATTGTAGCTCGCGGAGAGAGAGAGAGAGAGAGAGAGAGAGAGAGAGAGAGAGAGAGA
This sequence comes from Locusta migratoria, assembly GCA_026315105.1. Classification (NCBI taxonomy): domain Eukaryota; kingdom Metazoa; phylum Arthropoda; class Insecta; order Orthoptera; family Acrididae; genus Locusta; species Locusta migratoria. The sequence continues at coordinate 685,861,047 of CM048744.1, read as the reverse complement.
GAGAGAGAGAGAGAGACTTGTGGTTTAGCTCGCTTAGAGAGCGGTTGAGTTGTGTGTATGGCTCCGATGCACAGCAGAGGCTGCTGTGCCGCAAGTTGATTTGATTGCATTTGGTGTATATATCGTATTCTTATTACTATGAAAACGTTGTACCACCGCTGGAATGAAGGTAATCGCATTTAATGTCATTATAAAAGGTTGTATTATGCAGGTAATGTAATGGTGATTATTAATAATAAGTAGCAAAGTTGACCTTTTTTTCCTGTTTCATTTACGTAGTTAGAGGATTAACCTACTTCCTTCATTTGATAATTAGTTATTTGCGGATTTAAAGTGCAGTATTTATTTTGGTAATCTTGTTGAACAGATTTCGTTAGTTGTGCCATAGTAAATGATTGTTATGCAACACTGCAGTTAATTGATTATGATACTGAATTTTGATAATCAGGTACTGATCTGCATAAAATTCTCGCAGTCAAACATTAAGAAAGTGAATGGCACTGATATTCCGTCTTTGAATCAACAATAAAATGCGATTTTTTCACACCAGACGCGTTTCGTTTTATTGAATGTAAAACATCAGTGGTCTGAAATAATAGAAATCTACAGTTTGTTTTTTGTTTAGATCGAAAACAGTTCTTATATGGACCCTGAAAAGTAGGCCTAATGTTTGGTACTTACGGAAATTTTGTCTCCTTTTCGCTTCACATCATGGAATGCCGGTCTGTTTAGTGCAATACCGCCGGTTCTTCATGCTGTGTCGTTTTCTCACTACTTTCACAAACTGTAGATTTCGATTATTTCAGACCACTGATGTTTTACATTCAATAAAACGAAACGCGTCTAGTGTGAAAAAAATCGCATTTTATTGTTGTTGCAAAGACGGAATATCAGTGCCATTCATAATTATGAAAGCAACTACGGACATTATGGCCACACAAACGAAGAATTAAGAAAGTGGTTTGTGGTTTTTTTTTTAATATCTTTCTCGCAGTTAAATTTTTTAGTATAGTCAGTGTCTGTTTCATATGGTGACTTGCCACAGTTTTTTTTTTTTTTTTTTTTTTTTGTTAAAAGATCCGTTGCGCACATAATCAGTTTAATGCACTGTTTCTTATTTAACAGTATATACATCAATATCAGGGCCATAATTAAACCAAATTGCTGTGTTAATGAACAATTTGTTGTCTGATTTAGCGATAGGTTCAACATCTTACAACACACACACAGCTTTTGAAGGTACTTCAGTTTCTGCCACTATGACGCAAGGACGCATATCACGTCGGTAACGGCACGGAAGATTAAAATGCTGGCTGTGTAGGATTTGGTGCGCTCGTTGGACGGTCTTCCCCGGCGTGTGGCTGCGTGGTAAACGCGGGCCGCGCAGACGCGGCGGCAGACGACGCGATAGCCGGCGGATAGCGGCGCTAACGACTGCGCGCATCCAGACCAGCTGCCGGCCTGAAATAGCAGCCCTATCTGCCGCCGTCTGGCCCCACGCTCCTCCTACAGTGCGCGCGCTCTGCTGTGCCGCGGAGCACGAAACACGCTCCTACGGTCCGAGCAGAATTTCATCTAATATTCATAGAATATGTGACATCAACTGCGATTGGGCAAAACTGAGAATGTGTACCCAGCCGGGATTCGAACCCGGGTCTCCTGCTTTCTAGGCAGTTGCGCTGACCCCTACACCACTGGGGACACAGTGATCACCGCACCTGCAAGGACTACCCATGCACGCCTCCCGTCAGATACAAATTCCCAGCTTCGCCCTGCCCTTAGTACTCAAACTCGTAGTTATAACTAATTCCCGTAAGAGTAAGGGCCACAAATTTGCCCATCAGACGCCAAATGTATATATATAATATGCCGGTGACGGGCAATGATCCCATCGTTAGTGGGGAGGGGTGGGCAAGTTTGAAGCCCTTACTCTTACGGGAATTAGTTACAACTACGAGTTTGAGTACAATGGGCAGGGCGAAGCTGGGAATTTGTATCTGACGGGAGGCGTGCATGGGTAATCCTTGCAGGTGCGGTGGTCACTGTGTCCCCAGTGGTGTAGGGGTCAGCGCAACTGCCTAGAAAGCAGGAGACCCGGGTTCCAATCCCGGCTGGGTACACATTTTCAGAATTGCCCAATCGCAGTTGATGCCATATATTCTATGAATATTAAATAATAACAGCTGCAGGATCAGAAGTGACGTCTGTTCTTTCGGAACAGACGTCACATGTATATATAGAATTTCATCTCTTGACAACGATGTCTAGCTACAAAACGAGTTTGTTTCCACTTAACTAAAAAGGTACAGCAGTCAACAATCCGAGGATTGGTTTGAACACCACAGTGCTTTACTAGGCATGGTCCTGTTTGGAGGTGGTATGCCGTTGCCTTCCTCCGACCTTCGAACTGACTTAACCAGCCAATTACAGGAGGCCTACAGTTCCGAACCACGGTATTTTTCACATGGGCAATACTGCCAGAGGTGAAAGAAGTGGAAAGTGACAGATAAAAATCCTAGGACCTGGCGGGGATCGAACCCGCGACCTTTGGATTTGTAGTCTGGCACTCTAGCACTGTGCAATCGAGGCGCAATTTAATCTCTTATTTTCTACATAAGAGCTAAGGCTACCAACCCATTTCTCCAATTGTGCTACCAGTTTCAGTAAGACCTGTTCGTAGAAGTCAGTCTGGTTATTTGGTTAAGCGTAGTGATCTACTGACTGCCGATCTCACTCCCGCATCCGTCGCAAAGGGTTGGCCGGCTAAGAATTTCTATACGACACCAAACAGAGGAAGTCCGACAATACAAATATCGGACTGTGTGGTGGATGTTGGAGCACCTCCAACCCAAATCTGGTGATTCTGACATGAACAGGAGCAGCAACATGATGGGGGGGGGGGAGGGGGGGGGAGTTGTTGTCAGTAAGTTTGTCGCCTTCAGCATTATCATATTTAAATTTAGACGTTGATGGCTGTAATGTTTTACCTTATTTCTTTCTTGAGTGTCAACTTTATTAGGGCTTTGCGCTCACAGGAGATGTTTGTAGAGCTTATGGGACTTAACTACGGGTCATCAGTCCCTAAACTTACAAACTACTTATGAACTAGCTAAGACTACAGACGGCACAAATATCCACGCCCGAGGGGGGATTCGAATCCCCGACCGTAGTGACCGTGCAGACCGTGACTGAAGCGCCTCAGCCTCCTCGGCCACCGCGGCCGGCTTGCGCTCACAGCAGTCCTTATCGACCCACTTTCCAAATGTTCAAATGTTTGTAAATATATCGGACCAAACTGCGTGGTCATCAGTCCGTAGCTTACAAACTAGTTAAATCTAGGTAAACTAACCTACGGACAAACGCAGACACCCATGCCCCAGGGAGGACTGGAACCTCCACGGCGAGCAACCGCGCGCTCCGCAGCGAGACGCTTTAGACCGCTCGGCTACTCCACCGCGGCAACCCACTTTCCTTCTCTATTTTTATTATGCTTTTATGGCTCTAAGGACTTCTATATCATGGTCTGGGATCCACTGGTCCGATGTTTTCTTTCTATTTGCCTGGTGCTATGTGAGAGTGTCGGTCTTGTTCAGTTGCTTTTTTTCCGCCCTAGCTTTTTATCTGTTCCTCAGTGGTCTTCATGGCGAGTTCTACAAGTAGCCAACGTGTTCAGGACTACCTGGGCGCTTTTACAATAATCCTTAGACACCTGTTTTTGACGACCAGTAGTTGCTGGATGTTCGTCTTGCAAGAGGGGGATCCGTAGAGAGCATGATGGAAGCGATTGTAGCATTGTACAGTTGTATTTTAATTTGAATATTCATTTCTTTGATGCTACGTATTGGGTAGAGTCCACGAATGGTTTAAATAATTCTTTTTTTATCCTGAATGTGTGGGATGAATATTAACTTCTTATCTAGGGTAACACCGACATATTTGGTTGAGTGACCCGATTCGATTTCTTGGTCCTTAATCCTGGGGCGAGTCTGGATATGTGGTCTCCTTCGGGTGAAGAGGATGGCTTTCTTCTGTGCATTGATCTTTCTTCATTGTCAGTTGCTCACATTTTTGGGATATCTAGTTGCTACTGGAGCATGTTGATGGCTGTATCAAGAAATCTGCCGCTGTTCTTTAGGGAAATATCGTCTGCAACTTTGTCGCGCCATACCTTATCAAATGCTTTCAACGCCTAGAAATATTGCTGTTGTGTAACGCTTTAGATTCATTTCTTTTGTTCAGCAGTAATATTGTAGCGTTTGTCACGAAGTGCACGATGCAACATAACCAACGATTAATATAGGCTGCAATATTCACAGTGGTAGCTTATTTGTAAGTTACATTATTAAGAAGCCAGTAATATCGCATAAACTGTGACAAGTGTTTTTCTGGCAGATTGAGCGATTTTGAATTCTGTTTTCTTGTTTCTTACTGGGGAAACGGCTTCCATAGAGGTCTGGCTGGATTAGGACGTGTAAGGTTCCTTTTAGAAGTCATGCCCTTTGGACAAGTAATGCAAACAGGCCCTTGTGGTCATGTCAGGTCCTTAGACGCCCAGAGAGCACTAACATTACAGTTTCAAGTTGTCATAAACAGTATCTCACACCGCACCACAGGATATGTTTAATTACTGCCATAAAATTGGCAGCTTCACTCGCCGCTCGTTTGAAATTGCTGACTTAATGGCTCTGACGACCTGCAGGGATACAGCTGTTAGTGGCCGCGTGTAGCGTGGCGAATCACTAGCGTTCACACGACCCTTCAGAACTAACGCACACCATTTGGAGACGTACAGACACCTCCATACACGCTATGCATTTAGATAGTAATTTCCCTCGAATATGCCGTTTCGTCCACTTATAGTGAACTACTTCGTCGCTCTGTAGGACAACAGTAACAAGCTCGTCATTTTTGTTTCGTGGATTTTGCTTCTCTCGCTAGTGTTTCACATGGAAACCCGTTTGCAGTGCAAACTACAAGATGTTTCGTCATGAAAGTTCATAATCGGAACTGCATTACCTGGAAAGAAAAAAAAAAAAAATACATGTGCGTTGATTTACTATCCTTCCTTGTCTTATGTACGAAGTCCATGTGCTGGTTTGTAATTCATACTCTTCTACAGTTTTAGTACGATCTCGATAAAAATTTGCACAGTTCACCTTCAAAATGATTGGAAGCTCACTGTCTACTACAGATTTCATAGGTCCAAGTCGGAGAGTACCTTGCAAGAGACTTTCGTTGGCCGATTACTATGAAAGTTGACGCAGGTACATATACTCTATATGGAGAACATTTGCAAAGGGTACCTAAGAAGTAACTTCCTACCATTTCAAAGTTCACGATGAAAATTTGTTTATATGAATTTTTCATAGGAAGGAGGAGGAGTTGGACGCAGAGAGGGGAGAGGTTAGATGTCAGGGAAGAAAATAGAGGTTACCGGGCAGGGGGGAAGATACATGAACGAACAGAATATTGGAGTATTAAATATCTACATCTACATAGATACTCTGAAAATCACATTTAAGTGCCTGGCAGAAGATTCATTAACCATTTTCATAACCTTTCTCTACCGTTCCATTCTCTAATAGCGCGCGGGAAGAAAGAATACCTAAATCGTTCCGTTTTCGATCTGATTTATATTATTGGGATGGTCATGTCTCCCTAAGTAGGTGGCTGCTAGCAAAATATTTTCACATTCAGAACTAAAAGTCGGTGATTGAAACTTCGCGAACAGATCACGCCGCAATGAATAACGTCTTTCTTTTAATGATTTCCACCCCCAATTCGTGCAACATTTCCGTGACGCTTTCCCTCCCGTAACGTGTTAAAACAAAACGAGCTGCCCTTCTCTGAATCTTCTCAATGTCTTCCGTCAGTCCCACCTGGTGAGGGTCTCACAAGGGGCAACAGTACTCCAGAAGAAGACGCACAAGTGGGATGTAGCCAGTCTCTTTGGTGGAGCTGGTGCATCTTCGAAGCGTTCTGCCAATGAAACGTAACCTTTGGTACGCCTTCCCTACAATATTTTCTCTGTGTTCTCTCCAGTCAAAGTTGTTCCTAATTGTAAGTCCTAGGTATTTGGTAGAATCTACGACCTTAACGTTTGACTGATTTATCGCGTAATTGAAGTTCAGCGGATTTCTTTTAGTGGTCATGTGTATTACTTCACACTTTTCTTTATTTAGTGTCAATTGTCAATTTTCGCACCATTTAGAAATTTTGTCTAAAGCGCTTTGCCGTTGCTTTTGATCCTCTGTTGACTTCACTAACCGATAAACGACAGCATCATCCGCGAACGGTCTAACCGCTTGTTTTTTTTTTTTTTTTTTTTTTTTTTTTCTACTATTTAATGAACCTCCCGTAGACTGGTGGTTAAATTAGTATCCCAAATACTGTAGGAACTTTTGAGACTATCGTAAAACTACGAGATGTTGCGTCGCGACTGCGAAAGGTGAAGTTCATTTAAGGGAATTGTTAAAATGAGAAAGTGTTCTTATCTTGAGGTATCTCGGGATGAACTGAAGAACGAAACATATCTCCTGCTGGCAATGTAAGAGGAAAGGAGCGCAGCGCAATCAATTCATGCGGTCGGCAGACACTCTCGGCCAGTGAAACGCCGCAGGGGAAGCGCATATACGGCAGTGCGGCTGATGTCGACCGCGGGGCAGTCGGCGACTATGTTGCAACGCGGAAGCAGTGCGCCGGCCGGCAGATAACATCGGGTGACACCGCGAATGCTAACAGCAGACGCAGACGGCACAGGGTCGTCGGCCTGCCAGATGACCCGCCGGCCTACGCGGGCACTGCACGTGGCCCCGACCGCGCGCGCCGACACCTGACTCCCGGCCACGCCCCACCTGCTCCCTGCTGCACCAACCACGGGGCTTGTACGCTGGCTCTAAGCCCAACACCTTTAACGACTACAAAAAAAAATCCAAATGTTTGTTAAGCTTATGGGACTTAACTACGGGGTCATCAGTCCCTAAACTTACAAACTACGTATGAACTACTTACGAACTAGGACGGCACAAATATCCATGCCCGAGGGGGGATTCGAACCCCCGACCGTAGTGGCCGTGCAGACCGTGACTGGAGCGCCTCAGTCTCCTTGGCCACCGCGGCCGGCTTTAACGACTACAGACAGGACATCTTCATTAGTATTGCTGGGACCGAGGGCATCAAAAGCAACTGCAAAACGATTTAGACAAAATTTCTGCATGGTGCGAAAATTGGCAATTGACACTAAATAAAGAAAAGTGTGAAGTAATACACATGACCACTAAAAGAAATACGCTGAACTTCAGTTACACGATAAATCAGTCAAACCTTAAGGTCGTAAATTCTACCAAATACCTAGGAGCTACGATTACGAACAACTTTGACTGGAGAGAACACACAGAAAATATTGTGGAGAACGCGAACCAAATGTTACTTTTCATCGGCAGAACGCTTCGAAGATGCACCAGCTGCACCAAAGAGACTGCCTAAATCACACTTGTGCGTCCTCTCCTGGAGTACTGTTGCCCCTTGTGGGACCCTCACCAGGTGGGACTGACGGAAGACATTGAGAAGGTTCAGAGAAGGGCAGCTCGTTGTGTTTTATCACGTTACGGGGGGGAAAGCGTCACGGAAATGTTGCACGAATTGGGGCGGAAATCATTAAAAGAAAGACGTTATTCATTGCGTCGTGATCTGTTTCCGAAGTTTCAATCACCGACTTTTACTTCACAATGTGAAAATATTTTGCTAGCAGCCACCTACTCAGGGAGACATGACCATCCCAATAAAATAAGAGAAATCAGATCGAAAACGGAACGATTTAGGTGTTCTTTCTTCCCGCGCGGTATTAGAGAATGGAACGGTAGAGAAAAGTTATGAAAGTGGTTAATAAACCCTCTGCCAGGCACTTAAATGCGATTTGCAGAGTATCTGTGTAGATGTAGTAGACAGGGTAAGAAATGACAAAGTTTAGGAAATGAAATTATCGTATGGCATTTTTGGCCGCGAGATCCCGTTTGCCGGCCGCGGTGGCCGAGGGGACTGAGGCGCTCCAGTCACGGTCTGCACGTCCACTACGGTTGGGGGTTCGAATCCCCCCTCGGGCATGGATATTTGTGCCGTCCTAGTTCGTAAGTAGTTCATAAGAAGTTTGTAAGTTTAGGGACTGATGACCCCGTAGTTAAGTCCCATAAGCTAAACAAACATTTTTTGAGATCCCGTTTGGCATTGTTCGGTGGCCTAACGCAGGTCTCATCAGAATGCTTCCTGCTTCCACCTGCAGCTCTGCCCTGGCTATCGTTTGTGCCGACATGACTGACTTCTAATAAAAGTTTGTATTTTAATTCCCTTTACTGTTCTGTGGCGTAGCAGTACTACTGGAGAGGAAATAGACCCAGTAACCTATTTAACGGATAATTAAATCCTGCAAAACTCGGATCAAAGCGTAATTTATTTTAGAAGCCCGCTAGAGTGACCGCTGTAGGACTGTATAGGGGCACGGCTTTTACTGGCGCCACGGATCGCCGCGTTCGCCGGCGCAGTCTTTACGACGCCAGCGCTAGGCGCGCAGGTGAGCGTGGCGCCCTCATCTAGGCGGCGTCGTAAAACGCTCAACCCGGCACCGCTTCCTAGCCGACACCTAGCCGTAGTAAATGACTCACTTCCCCTCTTTGTCGGCAACCTATCGCCAATAACCCTCAGCTGGAGATTTGCGTCGTAGTCCGTGCCTCTTAAAAGAGTAATGCGCAGCTATTTATTTAGCTGAGGAAGTTCACTCTTCTTCCGTGTCTGCGTCTTCAAGTTGCACCACGTCACTGGATTCAAAAAATTCAAATGTTTGTATAGCTCATGGGACTTAACTACGGAGTCATCAGTCCCTAAATTTACGAACTATATATGAACTAGCTAATACTAAGGACGGCACAAATATCCATGCCCGAGGGGGCATGCGAACCCCATTCCGTAGTGGCCGTGCAGACCGTGACTGGAGCACCTCGGTCCCCTCGGCCACCGCGGCCGGCTCACTGCATTCATTTTATATTTTTGTCCATTAGTCAGTGCATTAGTTCATAGTGTTTTACCAAGAGTTTAATAAACCAAACATACAAATAACAGAGATTCAGTCATCAACAATATTTTTTCCCTCTAATAATGGAAAGTCCATATTGGAAGGTCAATAATATAAGAATTGGCAGTAACTCGCCGTAAAGTCGATCACTGAGCAGCATACAGACGCATGTAAGACACACTCGCATTAACACAACTGTAAATTAAAATTTTCGGACATAGCCTTCGTTAGAATCACTCAAACACACACACACACACACACACACACGCATGCACGCACACGCACACACGTTCTGGCACGTCTAGCAGCAGGTGGTAAATAAATATGACTTACAACTTTTGCTGGTACCGTGCACAAGAAAAACTGCAAGACATGCAGTACCAGTAGTACACAAGTAGACCAACATTTACAAAAATTTGAAATAATATTTATATGTCACTAAACACTAGTAAAGCAGAATGCCGCGGTGGAGTAGCCGAGCGGTCTAAAGCGTCTCGCTGCGGAGCGCGCGGTTGCTCGCCGTGGAGGTTCGATCTAATTGATTATTACAATGATAAAATATACCCAACACTGGTAATTGTTTTATTTTTATTGCATCAGGTGCCCAGTTTCAACAAATTTACCTACCATCTTGGGATCTGCGAATACATGTTAACACTGCACAAAACTTCCTGTAAAAATATTAGAGTTACATGTCCATCATAATGCATATTAAATTTGCGAAACTACTTGACTATTGTCAGTCGTGTTTTTAACCTACATGTTAAACGATCACTGTTTTAAAATGATATTGAGTTGTTTGTATTTAAAATGTTGACATGCCACGGATGTTACTGGCTAGATGTTTTAATTTTAAAATAATCTAATGAAACTTACAGGAGTATTCAGGTGGGTTGGGAAGTTTAATAGGTATTATGAAAGACAAGTCACACTCATATTTCTACAGGAAGTTTTGGGCGATGTTTACATGTATTTGCAAGTCCCTGATGGCAGATAAATCCGTTGAAACTAGTCACGTGATGTAATAAAAATAAAATAATTAGCCATATTTTATTATTGTGATGACAGAAAAACGTGTACTTTAGGCCATTGAAGATGCGTATGCACGATAAAGGCGAAAATATTATAGCAATGAAAAATACTGGTCTATTTTAGTTGCAATAGACGGATAAAAGCAACAATTAACAACATAAAATACAACTTTCTTCAGTATATGAGATACCATATTATCAAATGATTGGTATCACCGAAGAGAAAGTTGTTCAAAATGTTCAAATGTTTGTACAGCTTATGGGACTTAACTACGGGGCATCAGTCCCTCAACTTACAAACTACTTATGAACTACTTACGAACTAGGACGGCACAAATATCCATGCCCGAGGGGGGATTCGAACCCCCGACCGTAGTGGCCGTGCAGACCGTGACTGAAGCGCCTCAGTCCCCTCGGCCACCGCGGCCGGCAGAGAAAGTTGTGGAAGAGTACTTCTCGAGCAGAGACTGGTATAGAATAATGCGTGGACCATCGCATATGTGGAGAAATAAAAACTGGAAGCATTTGAAACGCGTTTTTGAAGTATCTAAATAGGAATGATGAGAAAGTGTAAAACGAGGAAATCCTAAAAAGTATAGATGAGGAATGAAGTCTCTCAGTGATATTTCGAGAATAAGGGACCAATTACAGAAAGCTTTTCCATCTAGTTAAAGTTATGTTGGCACTGGATGGAGGAGCAAACAAAGACTCCTATGTTTGGAACTGATTATGGAGGATTGTATTATTAACACGGAAGAGGATATATCTGCAGAACTTTGGAAAAGATGAGAGGCAGCATCAAATCCGAAGTATTCGTCTCTTAAATAAAACAAACAGCAATATAACGGTTCATGGCTCCGCGTCAGGAAGATATTCTAAAATAATCACTGCAAAGTACGCAAGGACCGGTTTCCTGTTCTTATCTTTCAGGAAATAAGATATTCACTACAGCCAACTTTCGAGCATTTATGTTCGATGCCTACGGATATCAGAGATTGACCTCTAACCTATTATTCTCGCCAGACAGTTTCCTGATGTCAACTTGAAACGTGTCCATAAAAAAAATTTGTAAGAAAATGTCTAATATTGTACCTCCTGTTTTGTGTCGAGTAACTTGCTTGCAAGAAAATGTATAATATTGCTTCTACTTTGTGTATCGATGTGTGTACTAAAGTCTGTAAAGTTTCATCTTTGGCGAAGATCATGCATGGCATAGCATTGTAGCTCGCGCAGAGAGAGAGAGAGAGAGAGAGAGAGAGAGAGAGAGAGAGAGAGAGAGAGTAGCACTTGTGGTTCAGCTCGCTTAGAGAGCGGTTGAGTTGTGTGTATGGCTCCGATGTAGAGCAGAGGCTGCTGTGCCAGCAAGTTGATTTGATTGCATATGGAATATTGTATTTTTTATTACTATGAAACCGTTGTAACGCCGCTGGAATGAAGGTAATTGCATTTAATGTCATTATAAAAGGTCGTATTATGTAGGTAATGTAATGGTGATTATTAATAGTAAGTAACAAAGTTGCCCTTTCTTTTCTGTTTCATTTACTTAGTTAGAAGATTAACCTACTTCCTTCATTTGATGATTAGTTATTTGTGGATTTAAAGTGCAGTATTTATTTTGGTAATCTTGTTAAACAGATTTCGTTATTTGTGCCATAGTAAATGATTGTTATGCAACACTGCAGTTAATTGATTATGATACTGAATTTTGATAATCAGGTACTGATCTGCAAAAAATTATCGCAGTCAAACATTAGGAAAGTGGTTTGTGATTTTTTAATATCTTTCTCGCAGTTAAATTTTTGAGCATAGTCAGTGTCTATGAGTTGCCACAGTTGTTTTGTTAAAAGATACGTTGCGCATATAATCAGTTTAATGCACTGTTTCTTATTTAACAATATATACATCAATATCAGGGCCATAATTAAACAAAATGTCTGTGTTAATGGACAATCTGCTGTCTGATTAAACGATAGGTTCAACATCATACAGCACACACACACACAGCTTTTAAACTGCTACTTAGTATCTTCGGAGGTCATCACACTTACGCACGTACCGACGGCAAAGTCTGCCACACGAGAAGTAGCAATCTGACCTCTACCGCACATATTCATTTCCTGCAGTAGCAAGCAAAGCTTCCTGTAAGTGTGCCCGATTCGCCACCTGTTTTTGTAACGGATTCTGCCATCAAGGAGTCAGTTAGCAGCGCTAACAGGTTACTTAACAAGCTCTCTCGCCTCCCCGTCGATGACACGAGTTCTAAATCCCGACAGCAGCCCGCTAATCACATTGGCAAACAGCCACATTTCTTCACGTCTCCACGTATTAGAGAACACACTTGTGCATTTCACAACGCAAGACTGTCTACAACTGTCCATTCGCCACCGTTATAAATCAATGAATACTTCATTTTTGCTTGTAACATCTGAAACTTTCATGTAACAATATGCATAACGTTGTCTCGCGGTAAACATTAAAACCGTACGATTTAGCAAGGGTTGAGGGATTTACGAGGCATGTAAGTGTTCCATAGGCATAAGGAAACCGCTATTCTCAACTACAACCTGCCCAAGACGTTACGTTAAAAAAAAAAAAAAAAATGCAGTTACCAGTAGTTCAGCTTTCCGTTTTAGGAGCAGGTGATGTAAAATCTTACAAGTTGATACATATTCATAGAACACGAATGGCAAGCCTGTATGTGTGATCAGGCTCAAGTGGAACTCACCTTGGTGCGGTTGAGTGGGTTGGAGAAGTCCCATCCTGGCGCCACGAACAGGTAGCCGCACTTCACGATCGTACGCGTCGCCTGCAACAGACAAGCAGAGTCGCACCGTCAGACACTGGATTTACTACATTTTTTTATCATAAAAATCATAACACACACACACACACACACACACACACACACACACACACACACACACACAGAGAGAGAGAGAGAGAGAGAGAGAGAGAGAGAGAGAGAGAGAGAGAGAGAGAGAGAGAGAGAGAGAGAGAGAGAGAGAGAGAGATATGAAGAGGGGGAAATGTGAGGAGAGGGATAGCTCATAAGAATCATTGCTGTAACTACTTCTTGAATCGTCTTTGTAGTCTACGGATACCATTACGGGTACAATGGAATCAAACAAGAGGAAGAGATTTATTAAGGACAACAGCCAAGATGGCTTTTAATTTTAGTTGAGATTATCCGTTTCGGCAGCATCTTCAAATATTATTACATTCGTCACATCATCACAAATAAAAACTTTTAAAAAACACACTTATTTGCCTGCATTATCGTTGGCTTATCATATAAACGAAAGAGCTGAAGCTTCTTGCTCTAATGTGATAGGGGTCACTAAGTTAACACAAAATTTTTCATCCACATATATACTCCGCAATCCTTCCAAAAGTGCGTGGCGGAAGGTACTCAGTGTCACTACTGGTTACTTGGTTCCTGCTCCAATCCCATATAGAGCGAGAGAACAACCGAGTGCTTGTATGCATCCGTACGATACCCTAATCTCTCTCATCTTTGTGGTAATTACACGAAATGTAGGTTGACAGCAATGGAATCTTTCTGCAGCCCGTCTCAAATTCCGGCCCTCTAAATTTCTTCAACAGTGCTTCTCTCAAGAACGTCGCACAGTGGGACGGAATCCCCGAAACGTGGCCAAAACCCCAAGACGACGTTTAATTCACACAAAACTTATCACGTGGGCGTTTTTGAGGTAGCTGATTACGAATTTGATTTAGCGCTAGTTGACATTCCTCACACCGGCTAGTAATTCGTCAAAGTCGTCCTGCAGGCTACTTCAGACATTCAATGTCCTGCACAACACAGCATCATGAGAAAACAGCCGCAGATTTTAACTCTCTCTCTCTCTCTCTCTCTCTCTCTCTCTCTCTCTCTCTCTCTCTCTCTCTCTCTCTCTGGTCATTTATGTAGACCTATCAGACTTCGCTGAGCCACCCCTGACGATATCTTAGTCTCCGATGAACACACTCCATCGAGGACAACTTATTGGGTTTTATTATTTAACCCTTTAATGCCTAGTGTAGCTGATCAGTTACATTATTTCTGACACTAATCAATATTTTATCACAAATTCATTTGTAGCTGTTTGTATACATAGCGTTACTTATGCTGGTAGGTCGTCCTAGAAATTATACATTGCAGAATGCTGCTAAATCATTTCTACAGTTAGCTGCATTGAGTTACTCCAAACATCTGCGTTTGTAACTACTATTCCTCCTTTGCCATGTAAAAGGAGTCAATCACATACTACTGTTACATTATGAGTTACTTTCTGGAAAGATGAGAGGCACAATAGTGACAACACTGCATTGGGTACATCATGGAAGCACTTTTTGTTGCTAGTAGTGCATAATAATCAAGGATTTTTTCAATTTTTTCATAGTATATACGCACTACACATTAATCGTAGTTTTTATAGGTGCAAATAAAAACTCATGCATTAAATGGTTAAGTAATCTTCGAAACACTACATATTCGGGTACCTATTCATTCGTTCGTACCTTCATTAGCAGTGTGTAGTGCGGTACCGTGTCAAAAAAATCGAGAAATATGCCGTTTGCCTGTTGGCCTTCATCATAGCACGCAAGATGTCATGAGGGAAAAGGGCAAGCTGGGTTTCGCACAATCGATGCTTTCTAAAGCCGCGCTAATGCACAGACCGAAGCATTTTCGTCTCGAGGAAAGGAAATAATGGTTAAGAAGGAAGGAAGGAAGGAAAGAAAGAAAGATAGAAATAAAGAAAGAAAGAAAGAAAGGAGATATGACGTGCATACCGTCGATTCCTAGTAGGCATGGTGCTATATCAAAGGTGATATGCCCTTGCGTATACAGTAATATTTCCTTTCTTCAGTAAGCGAATGTGATAAAGAAAAAATCGCACTGACGTGTTTTACGGCCCACTTCAGATTTATAGTTTTATAAGTTTTTGCAAACATTTGGACAAAATAATGCAAACTATAAAAAGTTAATTAATAAGAGTGTCTTACACTCTTAAGAAAAATAATTTCTAGGTAGTAGTGGGTTCCGACCCACTGACCTTTAGCGTCACAGTCCAATGCGTTGCCCACTACGCTACGGCTATCAATCGAAAGTTGTATCCTATAATCTCATACTATTAATGGCCGTTGTTAACTGATCGTAATATAGCATTTGTAGACACTATATTATCATTTATCGTACGAAGAAATACGCGTTTTTGTTAATTATTCAGTGCGCCATTGCTTTGAAATGACAACGTTTAAGTTACAACAAGAAAATCATCAAATACGCAAGATGGTGTATGCCAGAGAGAGTTCTGGGGGAGGAATGTCACGTGACATCTGCGAACGACTGGTTATCGTTAATTCAATGGAGGGTGTCAAAACTCCGTAATTTTTGCAAATCTCTCTCAAACGATACGTGATATGACAAAAACATAAGGGAACAAAGTTGTAGAGACTTTTCTCCTCTACAAATTCTGTAAATAAATTTTCGCGTCAGATGAATTGTTTATTTGCAATTAAAACTACATTACAAACAGCTTTTTTTGGTATTACTAACGTATTTATTGTCAGAAATATTTGAAAAAGCGAGGTTCTGGTCTCTGGTAGCCAACAACTCTTGAAAAATTTGGTGCCGATCGGTTGAACGGTTCGACCTAAAAAGTGGAAACACTTTACAGCCAGACATCCCAAAATCGCCGTTATTTTTGCAAATATTTCTGAAACGATACGAGATATGAAAAAAACTTTAGAGCAAAGTTGTAGAGAATTTTCTCCTCTACAAATTCTGTTATTGAATTTTAATGGTTAAGCCGTTATTTTCATTTAAATTTCGATCTGTCAAAAGACGATCGCAAAGGCCCACTTTTAGTGTAACTACCGTAACCTGAAGTGGGCTAAAAATAGCTTACAGCTGCATATGACAACATGATTCATGCAAGCAGAGGAGAGTGAGTAGCTGATAGTCGTGGGGAGTGTCTTTAGGTATCGAACAGAGGAGAGTGAGTAGCTGATAGTCGTGGGGAGTGTCTTTAGGTATCGAACAGATGGCTGCCGCAAAATAGTCTTAACCAAGGCAACAAAAACGCCCCCGTCGTCGTATTCAGTACGAAACGAAAGAAGTCCGTTGTTTTGGGGAGTAAGAGCTGGCTTGTTCGGCCAGCATTGTTAGCGTGCGGCACGGAGGGGCAGCGATTGAGGCGTCTCCAGCGGTGCGTGTCGTGATCGGGATTGAGAGAGGAGCCGGGAAGAAAGCGCGGCGGTGGACAATGTGGCGCCGGCCGTGTCTGGTGTCTGGTGCGTTAGCTGGCACTGGCCCCGCCTGTGTCTGTGGCGCCGGACGCAGCCGCAGCGCCGCCAGTCGATTGTTTTTGCCCGCTACGGCCCGCCGCGCCAGCACGGAGCCGCGATTTCACGCCGCAGCCCGGCTGACAGCCGCACAGCCTCAACCACCTGCGATTGCCGCACACTGCGGCGCCGGGCCCACACTCTGCGCATCTGCAGTCCTATGAAGTTGGCACCCTTTTTTTCAAAAATTTAAATCTTTTTCATTGTTTTAGACAGATATGCAATACAAACGCAGGCTTCCGCGGCAGTTGTCACTATCAATAAAATTCTTCTGGGTATGATACCGCGTAAACTAAGTAATGCCGGCGTTTATGAAATAAGCTGCGAGTGTGGGCTGGTCTACATAGGAGAGACCGGACGAGCAATCTGCACGAGGCTTTCGGAACATGAAAGGTATATACGGCTTGGACAGCACACAAAGTCAGCGGTTTCTGAGCACCACAATCCGTGCGGAAAACAGTTATCTTTCGGTGAGGCACGCGTGCTGGCAAAACAACCATTCTCAACAAGGAGGAAGATTAGAGAGGCTATAGAAATAGCGAAGCGTCCCGCCAATATGAACAGGGAGGATGGCTACAGGCTACCGGCGTCTTGGCTGCCAGCAGTCTCATCGCTACGTGACGGCACCGCGCGCGGAATGACTAGCGCAGGCGCCCCGGAGACCACAGCGGCCGCGAACACGCAGAGCACCGGCCCGCCGCCGTCTGCGCCAGGCGACGTCAACAGCGGCGCGCCACAACCGCTGTCCGTTCTCTCAGTTCCATTCCGCCAATAGCAAGTTCCAATGCAAAAGCCAATAGGAAAGAATACTGGAATACTGAGGCCAGTTTCCCTAGAGAGATGACGCCCTCCTGTCTTGGCTGCACCCCCTATACCCCGGCCCTAACACCTTGGTCCGATTTTGATCTGTCAGTGAACCACACAATATCCCCCGAACGGTGTCTAACTATTTTCTCCCACTGCTCCCTACTTCCAATTGTTATATTGAAAGGCTTGTTGAAGCAGTATGGGGTTATAATATAGTCGGCTGGCATTTCCCCAACATTTCCTATATTTACCCCACTATTTTAGTGTGTGATTCTGGATATCCCAGAGAGATCCAGTGTTGCCAGATTTGAGTCTGTATGCACCAGCCGCTGCCTTCACCTGCTATGGAACTTCCTGACAGATTAAAATTGTGTGCCGGAACCTGGATTCGAACCTGTGACCTTTGCCTTTCGCGGGCAAGAGCTCTACCGTCTGAGCTATCCCGGCATGCTTCAAAGTCCGTCCTCATAAGTTTCTTCTGACAATACCTCGCCTCTTACTTTCCGAACTGGCAGAAGTAAACTTGTAAGGGCGGACCGTGAAGCGTGCCGGGATAGCTCAGACGGTGGAGCGCTTGCCAGCGAAAGGCAAAGGTTCGAATCCCGGTTCCGGCACACAGTTTTAAGGTTCAGAAGCGTTTTTTCCTCAATGGAAAGAACAAGTATACGACACCTGAGTGTTCAATCAGTTCATTATGCACGATTACTGCCACCTGCAGAAGATCTCTAAAAATATTAAGAAGCGAGCGTTGTACTGCGCAGCAGTTGCCGAACTTCAAAGAACACGGAAATCGTGGGTTACTTGTATTCCACTTTATAACTTAAAGTAGTAGTTATTTTGTGATGAATTTATTGAACGATCAGTTGATTTAGTACAACAGTTGGTACTACAAAATTAATGAATTTAGTCCTTAAAAAACCTTGTTTTTTAGTGTACGCAGTGTTGTAAAATGAAAATGGGTGCATATAATTGCATAAATCGTGCTTCTAAAAACATTGAAAATTTAACTGAAGAGTATTACAGTATTAAAAATAATTTCCTTCACAGACAAAAAAAAAAAAAAAAAATCAGGTCTGGAAGGGTTAATCTGCCACTAAGTTTAATATCAGCGCGCACTCCGCTGCAGACAAAGTTTCATTCTATACTCCTGGTATGTTATTGTTCCGCATTCATGGCTGTTATCGGAGGCATGGGCTACTAGAAGTACGTTTCTCCTCATTGTTAATTACCTTTTATGAAATCTGTAGCTCTGACCTGTGCAACGTCAGTCGTCACCAGAGAAAACCATCACCAGCGTTGAGCAATATCAATCCTTAAGTGAATTCTGTGCGAAAGTTCTTGCTATTTTCACACTGAAACAGCTTTAAGGATTTTGTTGAAAGTTGACATCGCTTTTCTCTTTAACACATGTTTGTTAAGCTCAAGGGACTTAACTGCCGGGTCATCAGTCCCTAAACTTACAAACTACTTATGAACTACCTAGTAGTAAAGACGACACAAACTTCCATGATCGAGGGAGGATTCCAAACCTCCGACCGTAGCGGCCGTGCAGACAGTAACTGACGCGCCTCAGACCGCTCGGCCACTGCGCCCGGCCACATGGACTTCATTTCACCGTTTTTGTCAGAATGAGAAGAGGACGAGATGCTCGACGATAGGACAGAAAAGGACAACGAGAAGGAGGATGAGATAAAGGGGGAAAAAGAAGACGTGCAGTGAGCCGCACTAAGTAGTGGTATCATTTACTACCTTTCCTGAAATATTTTGTACGTTTTGTGCTTGGTCGCATAAATTATTTTTGTACACTTATCTATTAAGCCTCAAGTGACGAGTTTTCTCAGTTTCTCCTGTCGCCTGTACGGTTCTTTCTTTCTCTCCTTTGTTTCTTCGATTAGCTGCAAGCATTTGCACCGTAAGAGTACCCAGAATTGGTTATGTAATGGCGCAAACGCGTCAACAGTCATTTTGGCATTAACATGGAGTGAGCTAGTTGTTTAACGAAAGAGATGGGAAACGTTTTGGTACTCGTAAACAATATCGGTCTTTGCACCTCTTAAACACCTGTCAAATGGAGATTAATTCGCGACAAATTAATACTTTCCAATATTTTTCAGACGAGTATGGCTTTTTTCTCTACAATGGCTACCCGTTTATTTAAAAACTCACATTTACAGATCAATTGTAATTTTACAGCAACCAGTCATTCTAATATACTCTGGAGAACGTGTATTGCCGCGACGGGGCGGCCGAACGCATTCAGGCGCTATGCTACGATGCGCGAGGCCACTCCTCGTTGGGGGCTCGAATCCCCCTTCGGGCATGGACGTTTGTGTTGTCTTTAGTACAATTTAGTTCATAAGTAGTTTGTAAGTTTAGGGACTGATGACCCCGCAGTTAAGTCCCACAAGCTTTACAAACTTTTGAACAAATTTTTGACGTGTATTTACTTACTACAATTGTGCACAGTACACAAAATCGGTAAGACTGATCTGAAACTAAATGCACCTGAAAATGATAAAAATTTCAAGTAGACTGTCAGTGATAAAGTGCAGCAATACACTGAAATAGAAGAAGGGAATAAGGATTTAAAATATCATCAGAAAGATACTTGTACGTGTCTAATCGTTTTCTGCTTATTGATCCCGTCGTGATGTATTTCATGGACCGACGTTCCGGTCACTGTTTGGGGTGGTTATGATCAGGATGATTTATTTAGTACTGGGTCAGTCTTGGGTTCGGAACTTTTACAGTATTAATTTCAGTTTGCTATTACAACGAAAGTACTTGGGCTCGAACAAACACATATACACCCAAATCGTACGAGAGATAATGTAAAGACCCCTTATTGCACTAGCGATACTCCCGCATCTGCAAAACTCTGCAGTCGTCCGTTAGAGGCCTCTGCGTGTGCCTTGCCATATTGCACTTTGACTTGTCGGTTCACCAGTAGGGACGGTGCAGTGTGCCTCCTAAGTTGCGTTTTGTGACGTTATTTGTGTGGTGAAGCGTCAGATGCGTCCTGCTAATGTATTGCGATTGGTTGAGATGAAGTTACGAAGAACCCTTCTTCACAAAGATGGTATTAGTGTAGAAGATGAATCGTTCGCATGCTTTCTCTTGTGTGTTACGGTACAGAAATATGAGCATAACTTAGATACTGTTTTAACACTAACACATGATGATTATGATAATACGTATGATAATGGCGAACAACTCATTGCAAGCGGTAGTGCTACGCTAAGTGCGGGAAGAGGCGATGGAAGTAGTGGCAGTGAATACCAACAGTCTTCCGAGAAGAAGGTTAACGTTGCAACTATCATCACGGCTTTTGATGACAATACGCTAGAGAACATGTACGATGATTATAACGTAAGTTATAGTTAAGATATCTGTATCACGTATGACGTCTACAATTACATCTATAGTGTGCTATCTAGAGCATGAGTGCAGAGTTTTGCATAAAAACGACACCCACCACCACATTGAGGTGTGCGTAGAGATCCTGTAACGGAACGTTCATACAGATATGTTTGTTCGAGCCAATGTACTTTCCTTGTTAGTACCAGTTAGCGATAAAACTTCAGTGATTGGGTAGCAGGAGTGGAGAGGTGGAAACTTATTAGATAGGATGATAGTTTCTACCGTAATGCCTATTGGCTGGTATCTGAATGAGGCACATTTTTGCTCATCTGGCGCTTAATGGCGAAGGTTTCGCCTATATAGAGTATAAATGGGAACTGAGGAATGTACTGTAGCCCCTCTCATATCCTGTTTTCGTGCAAAAACGCAAGGTACTTGCTTGTAATTTTACGCAACAGAGCGAAGTCCCGCTGCTGGGAACACGTGGGCTACCCCGCGTGGCCGGGCTCTGCACAGCACAGCACAAGCGGACTCTGTTCTGCACAAGGGCGCCGTTATCCTGTGCAGCCGCGCCCGTCCTGCGCCTTCCCTGGAAGCTCAGCTACGCAAGCCGCGCACTGTTCACCGAATCTGCGGGAAGCGGCGCCAGCACGTACGCACGCGTTACCAAACAGGCCATTCTAGAACACGCGAAGAAAGAAATATGGGGAATTTAGGCATTTGTGTGGAGTGTTGCCTTGTACGGGAGTAAAACATGGACAATAAGCAGTGCGGACAGGAAGAGGATAGAGGCTTTTGAAATGTGGTACTACAGAAGAATGCTGAAGATTAGGTGGGTAGATCGCATAACTAATGAAGAGGTACTGAACAGAATTGGGGAGAAAAGGAATTTTTGGCATACACTGACCAAAAGAAGGGATCGCTTGGTAGGACACATTCTTAGACATCGGGGAATCGTTAATTTAGCATTGGAGGGAAGTGTGTGGGGTAAAAATCGCAGAGGGAGACCAAGAGACGCGTATAGTAAGCAGATTCAAGTGGATGTGGGTTGTCGTTCTTACGAGGAGATGAAAAGGCTTGCTCAGGATAGAGTAGGTTGGAGAGCTGCATCAAACCAGTCTCCGGACTGAAGACCATAACAACAACGTCGACGTCATTAGAGACGGTGCACAAGCTGGGATTGTTCGGTAAGGGTGCGGAAGGCAATCGGTCGTGCACATTTCCGTTCAACCATCCTGGCGATTTCATGGAGTGATTTAGGGAAAGCAGTCCCTCCAGAAAGTGAGTCCAGTACGCCAACAATCGGCCAACCCACTCGATTAGACCATGTGCCAACATTAAAAATGTCCTCTACGTCCTCCACCCAGTTTCTAGTGAACATTTGTCGTTGCAAGTGTTCCCGGAGTCCATCCTCCGATCTTTGTGTCGTCCGGATTGGGGGGGAAGGCTCTCCTCCAGCTTCACATCTTCCTCTACATGGGATACTCTGCGGATCACATTTAAGTAGCCATGGAGAGCTATCGTCGGTAATCTGCGGCGTTGTTGTTAATCTCTCCTTCAGGGAAGGGGTGTTCAGTTTTTAAGAACATGAAATTCATGAAGTTCACTATTCAGAATATCTTTAGTTAAGTTGCCGAGTAAAACACAAGTTACATTTCTACTGCAGTCGATATAGTCGAGTAATTCTTATAGAATAGACGAGAGGTGTTGCAGACACAACTACGAAGATTTTGAACACCATCACGAAAGGATCGACATGTAAATGTATAAAAAAATCAGATGCAACTGTTGAGTGATGATCAGATAATAAATCATTTCAAACAAGTTGCATAGTTATCGACTTCAGTGATATGGCTCCGGGAAGGTTAGACCCACTTCCCCTACCAGTTAGGTGCCATCATGTCACACATGTCCGCAATATGTTCACCCCGTTGCAAACTGCTTTGTGTTTAATACTGTCACAGAGGTCCAGCTTCGAAATGGTAGCATTGAGTACATACTGCCACACGACTTGTCTGCAGTAGCGTATACTGCCTGCAGGGAGCGAATAAAACTCAGAGGAACGTTTGCGAGTCCTCTATCTCGTATGACGTAAACAGCGTACAAAATTAAGTAAAATCAATATGATAAACTACCCTGATATTTTGTTTTGTTTTTATCGTGTCTTACCATTTAAGATATATCAAACACATCAGCGTCAAAAATATTTCTAATAATCGCCTAAATTTCTGCTGTTCTGAGTCCCAAATTTTATTAGGCGTCACCTTAATGTTAACATCTATCAGCTACAGACATTGAAAAGAGTTTCTTGTTACTAAGTATTGCACAGCATTCGTACTAAAGCCTTAGACACATTTTTTGGTGCATTTGACACAGGTGCTTGTGGTTACACTATGTTACGTGCTGTAAATAGCGCATTTTCTTGAAACTGAATTTTCATTTTGGTGTTATTCTATCTTTTTATGTTTGACCGCTACTGTATTACTAAGCAGTAGTGGACCAAAGTAAAATTTTTACAATTCAAAATTACAAAAATTTTCCTTGTTTTAAACGAAAAATTCTAGGGTAATGCCCATATCTCCCGGAGCGTATATAAGCTGTGTGTGTGTGTGTGTGTGTGTGTGTGTGTGTGAGAGAGAGAGAGAGAGAGAGAGAAGGGGGGGGGGCGCTGATTGTGCCCCGTGGCTGCAATGCCCGTGGAGGATATACGAGGAACAGCCTTGCCCTGCCAGAAATCTTGCCTGCCACTAATGAATTCCAGAAAGCGCGCGCCGTTCTGCGAACGCTGTCTCATCTGGGTGGCCAGCGTACCGGCTTCCCGAGAACGGCAGAGATTTTCCAGACGGGATGCAGTCATTACTCTCCCCTTGTTCGGTCTCTTACACATCTTTTCCAGCTGCACTAGGGGAAAAATGGGTTATATTTTTTACATGTACAACCTAACAGACACTAGCGCAAGTATGCGCTCGTAATCATTAAGAAAAGATATAGGCCAAACAGCACTCTTATCGAGCATTAATGAAATGTAAATCGTCCGGCGAAGGAAGTAACTTACAGAACGGTCGTTCCTGTTAATCCTAAATAATTTCCATCAGTCTGGATGCCTCATCGGGTAGGATAATTAAGGCGGAGTCGGCATATTGAGAGAAAAGCGGCGCGTTTAATCGCTGGTTTGTTTCGTAACCGGAAGCGCGACTCAGATGCTCGTAAAACACCAGGCGTAAATAACGACGTTGTGAATCGCGGATAAGATTGTCCAAATTCTCATAGTGTATGTTCCAGAATTCGTCGAAAAACAACACGAAGAATCGAGCTGTTATGTAAGCTTGCCGACTAACATTTCTTCGCGCCATTCGCAGCTGTAACATCAAACAGGAAAGATTGTCTCGCGAACTCTGCGTGAAAAAGTTAATACACCTAAAAAGGAGACCTCGATTGTAATCTGCTTTTGGCAGATGCCATCTGGAGGCGAGAGAGCATGTACTGACGATGGGCTCAACGTCGTCCAGCAGCTGATATCATGAGTGTTTACAGCCGTAAGGATTAGCGTATCAACGTGATGAAACGAAGGGACGCAGTGTAACGGAGACGTACTAACGCTTTCTACAGCCAACCGAGCAAGTTATGAGAGACATTAAAGGTGAAGCACGAATTAAAATATGTGATGCGGCTGGGAATCGATTCCCGGCCGCATCACAAATTTTAATTAATTGTTTCGCATTTAAATTTACTGTCTGACATTTTCGAGACGCAAAACTGTCTCAGGGTTTGTAAATTTATAAGGTCACATTATGTCTTTCAGTGTGGCGGGATGGTAGTTTCGGAGAATTTCCACGCACGTTGGACGTGCAGCGTCAGTGATGCAACGGTGCTGGTTGCAGTGCAACATTCACCAGTTGAGGATATTCTGAACGTACACGCTGTACAGAAATGGGCTAAGGTTGTCGTATTGCAAGGGCAGCTGTGGCGGATGGTAAACCTAACACAGTCGTATCAACACGAACTGTTTCCAGCCGGTTAGTAGCGGACTACGGCATGCAGACCTCGAGCCCGTCTTCCCCCTCAGGCTACAGCATCGACGTGCATATCTCTACTGGTGCCGTCAGACGATTACTTGGTATGGCGAACCGTGGTCTTCAGCGGTGGAATCAGATTGTACCTGCACGCAGGTGACGGTCGTTCGCGCGTACGACGTAAAACAGGCGAGCGCTGTCTGATAGGTTGGAACGGTCCAAAGACACACTGGCCGCATCCCACGCCTTATTGTCTTGGGTGCAATAATGTACAACTGTTTTATGTTTATTGTTTGTGAACGGAATGCTGGCGAATCTTCAGTACGTGCACCGTGTTGCAAGATCGGTTGTTTTGAATCCTCGCCCGCACCCTTCGCGTGGATCTCAACGTGGTCAGCAAGACAGGCAGCACTTTCCCTGGCCAGCACGGACTTCGCGCACGTGTGGGTTACGATAGGACGCCAACTTGCAAGTGTAGGAGTAATTTGTCATAACTGTTACAGAAATAGACGGACTTGTAAAGGTGTGGAATAATGTATTCCAAGATAGTATTTGCCACCTGTTTGATCGAATGTATGTCAGACTCGACTCCTGCATTGCTGCAAAAATGTTTCAAACTACTTATGAACTACTTACGAACTAAGACGGCACAAATATCCATGCCCGAGGGGGGATTCTAACACCCGACCGTAGTGGCCGTGCAGACCTGCAGACCGTGACTGAAGCGCCTCAGTCCCCTCGGCCACCGCGGCCGGCTGCATTGCTGCCCGTGGACGTATACCGCCTTCTAGTGTGGATGTTTCTGGATGGATCGACAGCCAATACTTCAATACCACTGGAGCTATTGATGTATAAAAATAGTGAATCTTGAGTAAATTGGAAAACTTTAAAGAGGGTATTAATTTTTATTCCCAGCAGCATTTAACGTACGAAATACCGTATTTACTCTGCTATAGTACTCGCCATTTTCCCCCCTTCTTCAATTTCTTTACCTCTAAAATTGGGTAGGCTCAAACTTCGTAAATTCTATAGTGCAATCCGTTGGTTCAGGATGGGTTGAATTTATTAATCATTTTATCACACTTTATACGAAATGTTTATTTTATTAAAACTTTATACAATAAACAAATATGCAAGTAATATGTTATTCAATGTGTCACAGTTTCCGCCGCAAAACTGTGACTCTGTTATGGTCTTCTTACGTGGCAGTTGGTGGCTAGCAGAAACCAGGAGCTCTTAAAGGTAAGCACGTGAAGTATGAAAATTACGAACTGGTAATATGTTTTCTATAATGATGTACGGCATATTTATACTTCACAAAAAAAAAAAAAAAAAAAAAAAAAATCAAAATCGGGTAGGCCTGCAATTTTCTTCTTCTTCTTCTTCTTCTTCTTCTTCTAGACTGACAGCTTATCTTCACTCTCGTCTTCACTTGCCGTCATTATTACTAGATGGATCTGGGTCTTTTCTATGTGCTCTTTCCACATTAAATCATCATCTGATCCACCCAGAGCACATGAAATGTCAGTCTTTTTGAAATTCTTTTCTACCGCCTCTGGAGTGATCAGATTCCAAGAACGCATGGCCCATTTCATACATTAGTGCAGCAGAACTTCAAGCAACTAATAGATTCACCAATTATCGAGATTTTTTTTTTCATTTCGTATTTTGACCTCAAAAATTAAGGGGAGGGCTTACCATAAGCGGTGGGATAGTATAGCCAAGTAAAGACTGTAGTTTTGGCGTGGAAGATACTCAGCATCATTGACTATGATCTTTCTGCCAGGTAATCACGTACTCCGTGAAATGAGAGAACATAGACACGCAATTTGACCATAAGCCGCTTGTGATGAACTCTGGCGAAAGCCTTGTGGAAATGTAGAGAGAAAGAGCGCCACATTTGGGCTTTTTGCGGCTATTGGGCGCGCCCAGTGGGTCCAGGAAAGGCGAAAGAAAGTGCGATCGGTGTCCGCCGGCCGGCACTTAGGGAGAGGAGAAAGTGAGTCTGCGGGCGCACGAAAGCGCCACGGCCGCGTTTGCCTCGACAACACGTCCGCCGACAGTGCGTGGCCACGCATCGCTGACACTACTTTTACCTTATGCTTCCAAAAACAAAATACGTCTATTCCACCTTTACAGGAGGAAAGGTTGTCTTTTTCTTATAACCAGATCTTGTAATAATGAGACATGTCACATCTGCCTGCAGTTGCTCTCCCAGTGCGGGCATGTGACAGTTTGAGATGTTTGTACGAAGTGCATTCAAGTTCTAAGGCCTCCGATTTTCTTTCTAATTTACTACTAACCCGAAATCGATGACACTGGCGTTACTTCTCGACGTAATCGCCCTGCAGACGTAGACATTTTTCACAACGCTGACACCATGAGTCCATGGCAGCGGCGAAGGCTTCTTCAGGAGCCTGTTTTGACCACTGGAAAATCGCTGAGGCAATAGCAGCACGGCTGGTGAATGTGCGGCCACGGAGAGTGTCTTTCATTGATGGAAAGAACCAAAAGTCACTAGGAGCCAGGTCAGGTGAGTAGGGAGCATGAGGAATCACTTCAAAGTTGTTATCACGAAGAAACTGTTGCGTAACGTTAGCTCGATGTGCGGGTGCGTTGTCTCGTTGAAACAGCACACGCACAGCCCTTCCCGGACGTTTTTGTTGCAGTGCAGGAAGGAACTTGTTCTTCAAAACATTTTCGTAGGATGCACCTGTTACCGTAGTGTCCTTTGGAACCCAATGGGTAAGGATTACGCCCTCGCTGTCCCAGAACATGGGCACAATTTTTTCAGCACTGGCAGTTACCCGAATTATTATTATTATTATTATTATTATTATTATTATTTGTGGCGGTGAATTTGTGTGCTTCTATTGAGCTGACTGGCGCTTTGTTTCTGGATTGCAAAATGGCATCCACGTGTCATCCATTGTCACAACCGACGAAAATAAAGTCCCATACATGCTGTCGTTGCGCGTCAACATTGCTTGGCAATATGCCACACGTGCAGCCTTGTGGGGCGATCTGTTCAACAGTCATTCGGCGATCCCCCAAAACAATTCTCTCCACTTTCTCGATCATGTCGTCAGACCGGCTTGTGCGAGCCCGAGGTTGTTTCGGTTTGTTGTCGCACTATGTTCTGCCTTCATTAAACTGTCGCACCCACGAACGCACTTTCGACACATCCATAACTCCATCACCACATGTCTCCTTCAATTGGTGTCACACCACACAAATTCAGAAAACGAATGCTTGCACGCTGTTCAAGGAAAACGTCGCCATTTTAAGTATCTAAAACAGTTCTCATTCTCGCCGCTGGCGGTAAAATTCCATCTGCCGTACGGTGCTGCCATCTCTGGGACGTATTGACAATGAACGCGGCCTCATTTTAAAACAATGCGCATGTTTCTCTCTCTTTCCAGTCCGGAGAAAAAAATCGGAGGCCTTAGAACTTGAATGCACGTCGAACGTACGTTCGGAGGGGACACGCTGAGGTCCGCAATAGCAGGGTATAGAGACGGGTAGGTCCGGAGAAAAATGGTCGCCGGCCGCGGTGGCCGAGGTGACTGAGGCGCTCCAGTCACGGTCAGCACGGCCACTACGGTCGGGGGTTCGAATCCCCCCTCGGGCATGGATATTTGTGCCGTCCTAGTTCGTAAGTAGTTCATAAGTAGTTTGTAAGTTTAGGGACTGATGACCCCGTAGTTAAGTCCCATAAGCTTTACAAACATTTGAACATTTTTGAAAAATGGTCACTTTCGCGATACTGATGTATGTAAAACCGAGTGCTACTAGGACACGCATCCTCGGACACGCAGTGGTCAAGAGGAACAGAGTGTATTGTAGCTATCTCACAGTACTCAGACACGTCATCAAGCGCACACAGCCACTGCGTCGCAAACCGCGCGCCAGGCCGCTCCCTGTAGCTCAAAATGCTCAAATGTTTGTAAATCTATCGGACCAAACTGCGTGGTCATCAGTCCGTAGCTTACAAACTACTTAAACTAAGGTAAACTAACCTAAGGACAACACACACACCATGCCCCAGGGAGGACTCGAACCTCCACGGCGAGCAACCGCGCGCTCCGCAGCGAGACGCTTTAAACCGCTCGGCTACTCCACCGCGGCCTACCTGTAGCGGTGGCTGTTAGGTACAGCTGCGGCCGACAGTGCCACGAATTCATTGAGCAACTGTAAGTTCCTTTAACAGGTGAGAGTATCACTGAAAAGTTACACTACTGATTGATTGCTTAAAAAATCGGTAGTAACGTTTCATTGCATAGTTTTAGTGTATTTATTGGCACGATTTTAATTTTTACATTCTAAATAGAAACGAACGATAGAAATTTTCCGTTTTCGATATTTTACGTAATGATATTTTTTACTAGTTTTGATTTATTTTTCACACCTGTCTCAATGTAACATTTGATACCAATGTTATTATGTTGTCTACAGTTATCTTGGTCCACTAATGACTAATACATAACTGCCTAATGTACGAGTTCACGTGCTAGCTAGTTGTTTTAGAATAGCTTTTTTTTGTTGATATAATTACGTCAGGCCAGAGTCAGATGACATAAAACTGTTCTGGGTGTTGTACCGCGTCATGATGTAAGAAGGCTGGGTATACCCAGATTAAGGCTACTGTAACATTGGCCGAAACGTCGGTTATTCAAGTAATAGCCTTCTTACATCATGACGCGGTACAACACCCAGATAACGTTTATGACAGCTGCTTTGTTGTTTTAGATTTCATTTTGTCACCGCCCAAGAACAGTGAAGTGACAGTCAACGCCCTCATATTTTTTATCATTACTACCTGTTAATAACTTATTGTCTGTGTATTATGTAACGCCCATGTAAAGCAACTTCAGTCCTTCTCCGTCAGAGAAGATGTTAGATGCGCTTCGTCTGTCAGTTGTAAAGGCGAACCGAAGTAGGCCCACTCGACACGGATTCACTTCACAGATACGGTCCGTCCAACCAGCTGTAGGGCCATACAGGTCTAGTAGACCAGAGATTTCGATCCATGTCCATAAAGCTGAAGGCAGAACCGTACCCCCATTTAATAGGCTATCCGACGTCCCGCTACTCACTCGTCGCCACCTACACAAGATAAAATACTGTTACTCAGCGACGTATACCTGATACAGCGAGAGACGGTTGGCTATTTTACCGACATTACTAAACCCCAAGATCGTCATATGATTATTTTAGGAGGGGGGGGGGATGGAAAGTTATCTTAGGTTGAGGCCAGGATGTTTGCGGCACAGTAGACTGTGTTGAAGGGACAACTGCCATCTGCGCAGTTCAGCAGAGCTGGTGGTGGAGGGGAGGATCCAGATGGCTCGGGTAGTGAATCCGCCGGGCGGTGTGGTTCTTCTGTCACCGTCACCGTGTCTTCGACGCATGCGCGGTAATACCACCAGCGTGCTGTATAAGGCGGAGCTGAGAGCGTCTCCGTCAGTCCTTGTTGGCTCAGCTGAAGTTGATTGGCAGGTGCCCAGTTGAAATATCGTGGGTTGAAGTTTACGACGACCAGCTACAAACCCGAAATCTTTTTGAATATGTTCGTGCCTGTCAGCAACTCAGAGAGCCTCTTTACTGCGCGTTATCTACCCTCCATTATCGACATTCCAATCGTATTTTCCATTATTATGTGTATTATTTACAGATCCAGTGGTCTGAAGATGGCCATTTAAATGGTCGAAACGGTATCTTATTGTATTGGTGTGGTGTCTGTTATAGCGCGTGACATGTGGGAATTTGAGACGGAGGAGAGGCGAGCACGGGTGGCCAAGTGGTTAAGGTGACTGCTGGCCCGAAGCGGGAGAGCTGGGTTCGATTCCCGGTCTGGCTCACATTTTCACTTTGTCGCCATTGCTTAATATCAATGCCCAAATACGGCCACTGTCAATCCTTTCTTTCCTAAATTTATCCATGTTATTTGGATTTTTTTGAGGTCTGCGACTGTATTATAAGCTTTTTTGGAATGATTAGTGATGCAGCAGTCACTGTTTATAAATATTTTTATTGGCACGACGCGTTTCGGCAGCATGCTGCCATCATCGGGTGCATTTTTACAGTTACTGGTTACATTCTTGATGTATTGTGTTTTGTGTTGTGGATGCCAGTGAGGTTATGTTTGTACAGTTTTAACCTGTTCGGAAGATATAGCTATTTTTACAATTATGTTTCATCATTATAGTTTCTGGATTATTGTAGTGTTGTATTTACTCACAGTTTTGATAATCTTGATAAACTTGTTGTCTGGCACACACAACACAAGCACATAGTTACATACACACTTACAACACATGTGGACATTTTGTATTTGTACAGTAACCTTCAAATACAAAATGTCCACATGTGTTTTGAGTGTGTGTAAATATGTGCTTGTGTTGTGTGTGCCAGACAACAAGTTTATCAAGATTAGCAAAACTGTGAGTAAATACAACACTACAATAATCCAGAAACTATAATGATGAAACATAATTGTAAAAATAGCTATATCTTCCGAACAGGTTAAAACTGTACAAACATAACCTCACTGGCATCCACAACACAAAACACAATACATCAAGAATGTAACCAGTAACTGTAAAAATGCACCCGATGATGGCAGCATGCTGCCGAAACGCGTCGTGCCAATAAAAATATTTATAAACAGTGACTGCTGCATCACTAATCATTCCAAAAAAGCTTATAATACAGTCGCAGACCTCAAAAAAATCCAAATAACATGGATAAATTTAGGAAAGAAAGGATTGACAGTGGCCGTATTTGGGCATTGATATTAAGCAATGGCGACAAAGTGAAAATGTGAGCCGGACCGGGAATCGAACCCAGCTCTCCAGCTTCGGGCCAGCGGTCACTTTAACCGCTTGGCCACCCGTGCTCGCCTCCCGTCCGTCTCAAATTCCCACATGTCACACGCTATGTTTGTAGCGCCTCTATCGTCCATGCCCTCTTACACTCGCCATTACGGATTCCCGTGCGAGGTCCGACGTATGACCGCATCTGCGGTGAAACAACTGAAGCTAACGCAGTCGTCGCGTTTAAATACTTATTGTATTGGTGTGGTGTCTGTTCTTTCAGACGTCCGAAAGAACAGACACCACACCAATACGATACCGTTTCGACCATTTAAATGGCCATCTTCAGACCACTGGAACTGTAAATGATACAGATAACAATGGAAAATCCGATTGGAATGTCACTAATGGAAAAAAGCTTTCTTTCCTATCCTTCTCCCTTCCCTCACTTCCTTTATCATTTGCGAAACGGTATCGTCTTATTTCGCAATCTTGACTTTGAAGCGAATTCAATACCGAAGTAGCTGATCCCGGTGAGCGGCGAGCGCGTAAAACTTGAAAGTGTCGGAAGGGCCAGGGAAGGGCAGGGCAGGGAGCGCGGCTAGCTGCGTGTGGCCGTTGCGCTAGGCAGGGAGGCAGCGAGGGCGCCCCTCGCCGGAGACGAATCCAATTACACCGGCATCCAGCGCCCAAAAAGACGAGCCGCCATGTAAAACAAGTTCCCTGGCGCGGCGCGGCTGGGCTGCTCGCCGCAGCACAGCCCAGCGCAGCAGAGACTAGCCGCCTCGCCTCTTCCGACTGCGGCAGTTCCCGCTGATGCTGCTGCTGGCTTTTATTGCGCGCGGTCATTGAGTATCAGACAGGAGCAACACGAGCCGCGGCCGAATCTGAGGCGGCGTCTGCTGCTAGCGGTCCCTCACCCGCGGCCGCCGGCTGCACAGGGCCGCGGCAGCCTTGCCAAGCACGCAGTCCGGCAAAAACGTAAAAGTGAGCCGGCAAAAAGCGACGGGACCACCACCTTTTTAGCTCGTTATTTTCGCCTCCCGGACTCATCTCGCTCTAAATACTGCCAGCCGCAACACGATACTCACTCGCCACGTACCGGGAGCAGGCACCGCTGGAATTCTGAGAACCTCATTATAAAATAGCAACCTTTTTAAAGTTCTTTATAACGGGTGATTCACTAATACCAGCCAGTGACGCATTATTCCCGGGTAGTACTTTAACAGATTTAGAAGAAGGAAGGAAGAGTTCGCTTTAATGTCGCGTCGATAGCATCGTCATTAGTGGCCATGGAAGAGAGGCGAAGCCGCGGTGGAGTAGCCGAGCGGTGTAAAGCGCCTCCGCTGCGGAGCGCGCGGTTGCTCGCTGAGGAGGTTCCAGTCCTCCCCTCCTTAGGTTAGTTTACCTAGGTTAGTTTGTAAGCTAAGGACTGATGACCACGCAGTTTGGTCCGATAGATTTACAAACATTTGAACATTTTACAGAGCCGGCCGCGGTGGCCGAGGGGACTGAGGCGCTCCAGTCACGGTCTGCACGGCCACTACGGTCGGGGGTTCGAATCCCCCCGCGGGCATGGTATTTGTGCCGTCCTTAGAATAAGGTAGTTGATAAATAGTTTGTAAGTTTAGGGACTGATGACCCCGTAGTTAAGTCCCATAAGCTTAACAAACATTTGAACATTTGACAGAGGCGAAGCGACCAGGGAGAATAATCCGTAACATCCTGCCGATACCGACGTTGTCAGGCAGATAACAGACACGACAAATTTAAGTAACTACCCTGATATTCACTTGAACCTTTAACGTTTGCACTGGATTTTCGACCTTCTTGCCACCAAAATACAACCATGAAATACATCGCATTTTGCGATCACTTATGCCTTTACTGTACTAGGTTTAGATGGAATTCCAAATCGTGGCGAATGAAAATTTGTGCCCGGCTGGGATTCGAACCCGGGATCTCTTGCTTACTAGGCAGACCCGTTGACCACTCCGCCACCGAGGACACAGTGACCACCCCGACTGCAGAGGACTCTTCCCTTACACGTCTCCCACTACACCCAAATCTCCATTCGCCACGCTGTCTCTTTCCTATTACCACAGCCTATTTGTTCTGTAATGCTCGCAGCCTGAAACCTGTATTCCCGCATCAGAAAGAACAGACCGTGAGCTATCGAGACACAATTGTCGCGATTTATTTCATTCATTCAACACTGTAACGTCGTCAAAAATGTATAATTGTATACAAGCCGAGGCTGGGCTCCTTACGACAATTGCGTCTCGATACCTGACGGTCTGTTCTCCCTGATGCGGAAATACAGGTTTCAGGCTGCCAGCATAACAGAACAAATAGGCTGTGGTAACAGGAAAGACAGCGTGGCGATTGTAGATTTGGGTATGGCGGGAGACGTGCAGGGAAGTGTCCTCTGCAGTCGGGCTGGTCACTGTGTCCTCTGTGGCGGAGTGGTCAACGCGTCTGCCTAGTAAGCAGGAGATCCCGGGTTCTAATTTCGGCGGGCAGAAAATTTCACTCGCCACAATTTGGTATTCCATCTAAACCTAGTACAGTGAAGCCATAACTGATCGCAAATTGCGTTGAACACTGTAACGTCGCCAAAAATATATAATTTTAAAATACAGCCAGCTATATACCTTAGAACAGTGCTTTTCAACCTGTGGAAGATGGGCGTTATAGGAGGAAGTAACTAGGCTTCACTCTTACAAAAACGTGTGCCTAAGTGAAATTTATTCAATGTTAAAATTACGGAGTTCTTTGTATAATATTCAACATGAACTGGTCATAGATTGTTATACAATACAAAGCGTTAATGATGAATAAGCACTAAGTCTGAAAACAGTGTCGAGAAAAAGAATTTCATACAATAATTCTGAAAAATTCGAAAAATCTACTTCTTTACTAATTGTCTATACAGTGCGACTTTTCTTATTGAGCATAATTCGCTTCTGAGTCTTGGCTGAAATGCGAAATACTTATTAACAAGTATATTTTTTCCGTCAAAGTAGGATATGTCTACCATTGCGAAAAATGTGCAAAAAATTCGTTTAAAAATTTGAAAGAATTCTAAAGTAAAAGAATGAATATTAAATTTGTTTCCTTTGAGATAACATAGTTTTGTTACGGTTCCTGAAAAGGAAGGGGGGAGGGGTAGCCAATATATTTTTGTTTGAAAGGGGGTCGCCACAATAATTTTACTTGGAAGGTCTCGGATATTCAAAGAGGTTGAAAAACACTGTCTTAGAATGACCGTTATATAAAAGCTGATCGGCTTAAATATTAGTGGGAACTGTTGCAATTGAAATTTTGTAACTGTAAGGGAAAAAAACTCATACGCATTGAAGTGGTGACTGTGCACTTGAGACCTCCTTAGTCCATTCAGTGCGTTTTTCCTTTTGCGTATGGAAACGTTCGAAGCAATTAGGACGCAGAGACTCCTTGCATTTAATGCATATGTACTTCATCTCTTTTTTGTGAAATTTGTCGCTGCGCTTCACACTCGCTATCTTAACTTCGGATGAAAAACTGATGCTTCTCAGTTCAGTTCGCGACACCTACTGTGCATCGTCTGTCAGTAAGGACCGCTCGAATGGACTCCATACACGTCTGAGTCTAAAAACTATCTAGAATTCTCAGAAATGATTCCAGTAACAGCCATCCATTACAGTGGACACTGCACCACAGGCATAAATTGTTAAGAGTTCTTTTTTTGTATATTTTTCGGAATGGAGCACATTTTTGTGAGATCTACGACAAAAAGTATTTTGCATAACCAGTGTTTCGCATTTCTGGAAAGACTCAGATGCGAATTATGCTCATTAAGACAGGTCCCATTGAAGAGGCAACTTTTCTTTAAGTAGATTTTTTCAGAATTACTTATTGCATCATGTTCTTTTACCTATGGATTGATTCGTGAAAACAGTTTTCAACTTTTGTACTTATTCATCAGTAAGTCACTGAATTATAAAACAATTAATGATCTTAAAGACAAACGTGAAGCAATAAATTAAAATTTGTGGTGCGGCCGGGAATCGAACCCGGACCTCCATACTTACTAGGCAGACGTCTACCGTGTTCCATAGATAATTGTCACTACTGCCAAGGCTCTCCATGCAGCGGAATAGCACCTCGGCAATGGACATAGTGGATCATTCCTGCTAAGATGATATAAATATCAATTTAAATATAGATTGAGAAATCCTGAGACGGTTTTTCGTCTCGAATATGTCGAAGACATTAAAGACAAACGTGAAGCAATGAATTAAAATTTAATTTTTTCATTAAATAAATTTCACTTACCATACATTTTTGTACTTGTGTAGACCTAGTTGTTTTATGGTGCAAGTACTTCCTCTTGTGACGGCGACCACCCGTACAATACTTTGTGACCTCACTCCGTCTAGGGGTCGTGTCGCACAGATTGAAAACCACTGATACAGACCAGTCTCTTGTACTTCAGAGAGGCCTACGTTGTTTTAGGAATGAATAGCCTAGAAATCTGTTGGAATCTCTGATTTTTATTATTAAACTGTATAGGAGTTTTAAACTTTTTTACTACCGGGTGATCAAAAAGTCAGTATGAATTTGAAAACTTAATAAATCACGGAATAATGTAGATAGAGAGGTAAAAATTGACACACATGCTTGGGATGAAATGGGATTTTATTAGAAAAAAAAAGATCTCTTGCGCGCATCGTTTGGTCATAATCGTGTGCTCAGCCGCCACTTTCGTCATGCTCGGCCTCCCAGGTCCCCAGACCTCAGTCCGTTCGATTATTGGCTTTGGGGTTACCTGAAGTCGCAAGTGTATCGTGATCGACAGACATCTCTGAAAGACAACATCCGACGCCAATGCCTCACCATAACTCCGGATATGCTTTACAGTGCTGTTCACAACATTATTCCTGGACTACAGCTATTGTTGAGGAATGATGGTGAACATATTGAGCATTTCCTGTAAAGAACATCTTTGCTTTGTCTTAATTTGTTATGCGAATTATTGCTTTCTGATCAGATGAAGCGCCATCTGTTGGACATTTTTTGAACTATTTTTTATTTTATTTTATTATTATTATTTTCTCTAATAAAACCACAAGTCATTCCAAGCAGGTGTGTCATTTTTTACCTCTCTATCTACATTATTCCGTGATTTATTAAGTTTTCAAATTTATACTGACTTTTTGATCACCCGGTACATTGGAACCTATATTTCTAATGTTACAAGCTGTACACCTTGTACCATGCACAGGAAAACCGCTTCACAGAATCACCGATGAGACATTTTGCTCGCCTCTAGACCTCTTCCAGCAGTCCGTGACACCGGCAAGCGGCCAGAGACCACCGGTGGAGTGAAGCGGCGATTAGCGGCGGAGGAAACTGCCGTCCCAGGCGCCAAATTAGCATCGCGCTGGGGACCCGCGCGCAGCGGAGTGGAGTGTAGTGGAGATGGCTATCTGGCCATCTGCCGCGCCGCGACAAGTGTCGAACAGCGCGTAACTCCTAAAATTAGCGGCCGCTCAGCTCACTGCCAGCGCCCAGCGCCCGCCGGAATGCACAACGCGTCTGCCGCCGCTCAAGGCCGACACGGCACTATGTCTGGGAAGGTCTCCAGAATTACAACGTCAAGAGAGATGGGGACACAGTCAAAATGCTTGTTCTGTGATAGTACACTCGTGTTCGGAAGAAACCGCCTCGAATGACTGGGCACAGGCAGTCGATTTTCACAGGACATGTTCATTAGTATGTGCTGAAGAAATAATTAGCATTCCCGTCACCTCGGATCAGCAGGTGTCCTGCTGCCTAGTAGATACAAGGTCCGACAAGCGCCCCTTTCTGACGACACATTTCCAGATAAGACGCGAATGGCCTACCGTGGTTTAACCACGGAAGATTGTGGGTCAGTGTTGATTAAAGAGCCGTCCAAGATGCGTCGCAGACGTATGCGCGGACCATACAGTTAAATCAGCGAGTTTAGAAGAGGTAACATTCTTGGCATTAGAGAATGTGATACCGAAGCGAACAAGCTCCGTATTGTCAAGCCCTCTACCGCCGCATTGAAGTCCTCCGTGGCCTCTCGTAGAGAGTCGTTGTCCTACGCCGGCTCCGTATTGGCCATTGCTGGCTGACCCATGGTCACCTTCTCCGTCACGAGGACCCTCCTCTATGCCGCTATGGTGCAAATTTAATAGTCGTCCACATTTTATTGGATTGGCCCAATTTTGCCGCCCGGAGGCGAATTTATAATTTCCCTGACGCCTTGAAGTATGTTTTAGCTGACCAATGGTTATTCAAATGTAATGCAGAATTTTTCCCTTTTGATGACATGACAATAATGTCAATAACTTGTTATCTGCAGAGCCCACAGTGTTAGTGACGTTGTACATAGACATTTTAATAACAACAATTATATAATTTCAACACTGTATATTTTTAATTCGTTAGTTACACTATAGGCATTGAAATGTTCAGCATAACAGAATGTGGCATAACACCTGAAGATGACTATTAAGTTGAAATAAGCTTGTAGTGTAACTAACTAATTAAAAATATATAGTGTTAAAATTATATAATTGTTATTATTAAAATGGTTATTCAGTTTTAACTTTTACTTGTGGACAGTTGATTGTATCATTCCATATAAAGTTTACTGATTGTCTATTACCAATCTGTTCTGCACATCCGTAACACTTTTAGGCAGGTGGTTTTAACGTGGAACAGAGTGGCAGGATATTCTACTTTTATTTTTGTGATCACCCAGTCAAAACAATCTGGTATTCTCGTTCAACCTTTTTATTTACTTGTTTGTTTGACGTTATGTTTCATGAAGTTTAACACGTTTTCAAATGTTTGTTAACCTTGTGGGACTTAACTACGGGGTCGTCAGTCCCTAAACTTACAAACTACTTATGAACTAACTTATACTAGTGAGGAGGGGTGGGAAACTTTGAAGCCCTTAGTCTTATGGATGTGATAAAGCAATGTACCTATGTCATGATTTTGAAGAAGTGTAATTCGTAAATTTATAGGTTAGGACATAATCAACATTATATATACTTACTTCTCCATCTTTTTATAATTATTATTTTTACTAAACGATGTGAATGTATGTGGACACAGAAATAATAGTTTTAGGGCACAAACGTGAACGTGGATTAAACTTGTAAGGGAGTGCCATCTAGGGTTTAAAAGCAGAAATACATTTTAAAGAAAGGCTAGCAGAACGATGGTGCTATCTGGTGGCTGATATTGTAAATATGAGGTACAGCTGCAAATTATGTGGTCAGTCTTCTACTAACTGTTACCAATGAAAGATATTACTCATGAGCTAAACAGAATGTGGTTTTGCACTGTGTTACAATCACTGTTGAATGTATGTTCAGCCTGCTCAGGTATGAAAGTAAATTCACATGCTAAAATGAGATATATTAGTTACTCTGAGCATTTTAAATAGTACGTTGTAATTAATCACAGATAGACATATGGAGCTCCTTAGACAGCACTATCAAAGTTACGAAAGTTGCTTGACTATTTTCCTTGATTGGAACAATCTGACTTCTAGGTAATTTTAAATTTTTGACTCTTATCCAGTTTTATAAATATTTATATAAAAAGGGGAGGTTATTTCTTTAAATATGACTATGCATTACCAGTTAAATAATAGAAAGACAGTACACTATATTTTATTTTTACGTTGAATTGGACTGACCATCTCTCTCAAGCACAGGCTACTGTACAACTTGGTCCTAAAACAGCTGCTGGCCAAAATGATACATATAAGATCATATGTTTTAACACTCTTGACCATTTCCAAAATTGTAAGGTATCTTACTTTTTGTCTTTACTTTGTACTTTTATAAAACACTTCTTTACTGTGGAGCACTTTAAAATTATGCCATAGAGCATCGAAACTGGTTGTGCATTACACATGAAGTATTAAAAAAATACCCTTTTTTAACAAGCAACTGTGGCTTAGAATACACTTGTATTCCTTATTATATGAATTATTCCACTTGCACTCCTAACTGAAATTATGTCATATTATAATAAAAGTAAATCAATTTTCAGACTTGTAAACGCAGTACAGGCGTGTGTACTTCAGTTACCGATTTGAATACAGACTTTCCGTCTCAGTTGTTAACAGTGCGTACGGCTGAAATGCCATGGCAATTTGAGACAATGAAAACGTCTTGGCAGAACGTAAAAAACTTGCATATATTTGTCTTTAAATTACACCGATATATCAACAAAATTGAAAGTATACATGTGGCGTCTATTCCGAAAGAACAGACGTCACTTCTTATCCTGCAGTTGTTATTGTTTTCATATTTGCAGAATATATGACTTCAACTGCGAATGGGAAAAGCCGAAAATGGGTACACATTTTCGGCTTTGCCCATTCGCAGTTGAAATCATATATTCTGTAAATATGAAAATTGTCATGTCCAAGCGCAGTGAAATAGTGCCAACAATTTGACCCTCGGCAGCAGAGGCGTGGATGATCTTAATAGGCAATAAAGGCATTCCACATGGCGCACAGACAGAATGTACAAGCATATTCGGCGACCATCAGGACTTGGGCACAAACGTTCTACAAAGGTCCTGCGACCAAGCAGCTCGTCTGTCGTCGCGAACTGCACACATCCCGAACCACTTTTGCACAGAATTGTGTTGCACAATTCGTTATCTGCTTCGTTTTATAGGGGAATGCAGCACTTGGAGCTACTGAAGCGTGCCATAGTAAGGTGCATTTTCTTAAGTTCCTTCGCATTTTAACTCTAAAGGTTATTCTCATTTCGAAATTCTCCTTGATTTCCTTTTACCGTTTGTCCACTGTACGGAGTCACTAACTTTTGCGGAGGTAGTTACAACACTCGCTAACTTCCCTCTAAACGACTGCTTACTTTCCATGTAAGTGTTTTTTCTGTCGCTGGACAAATGTTCTGCATTCAAATTTTCAAACAAATTTTTGCCGACAACAGAGCAAAAGGTTAGTTTTCGTGTTTTCTACTAGAACGCCCTGTTCCAACTTAACCCTAAAGCAAAGATCATTGAGTAATATTCCCAC
This sequence comes from Locusta migratoria, assembly GCA_026315105.1. NCBI lineage: Eukaryota > Metazoa > Arthropoda > Insecta > Orthoptera > Acrididae > Locusta > Locusta migratoria. The sequence goes on along the minus strand of CM048744.1, from coordinate 685,820,530 downwards.
GCTACATCATCTCCTCTTACTTTGATGCTCAGGGAGCCATCAGCAATACCGACATTTTCTGCCTTCCGTCTTTCTGCAAGCCACTACACAGAACACGCTGAAGACTGTTTCCGACCATTAGCAGACCCCCGTCGTGAAACAAATGAGGAACTCGTTACTACCTGTACGCCTCCGCACATTCATGGCTTTCCATCATCTCCGCGGAACAGTCTTCTCACGACAACGACGCTGCAGGCATTAATGCACTTTACAATCCATAAAAAGTTACTGTCTAGGTATACCGTACAGCGTTTCCAGAGAAGAATGCTGATTTCCCTTCTACAGTCATTTAAGCTGGTTGTGTACCTCCACAGCACGCTAGTTAATCCAGAGTTCCCTTATTTTAAACATGCGCGTAGTGTCATACATTTTAGTACCAATTCGGAAAATGGGTAATATTTCATTGAGACAAGTCGTACTAACAGACAGACGTCTTTAGTTGTTTACTGTAAGTCAAAAAGATTCAAATCTTTGTGAACATACTGGACCAAACTGCTATGGTCATCAGTCACTAGACTTACAAATTGTTTAAACTAACTTACACTAAGGAAAACACACACACACACACACACACACACACACACACACACACACACACACACACAAAAAGGGAGAACTCACCGGGAGCGACCGCCCAGTCCGTAGCGGCACTTCGGATTGTGTACTACGATAGGGGTTACGAACTTTTTTTATCACCTAAACGACATTTGACGTCAAGAGCGCCAGTACAATCCATTAACATCACAGCGTGTACATATATGTAGTTAGCAGTTTGAATTTTACTCTAACCCTGGAACGGTAACTGAATATTTATTTTGTCGCCTTTAACGAAGGCGGAAGGAAGCTTGGGGTTTAACGTCCCGTCGAAAATTTGGTCATTAGAGACGGAGCTAACGCCCAGAGTTTTGGGTAACGATGGGGAAGGAAATCGACCGTGCCCTTTGAAAGGAATCATCCCGGCATTTGTCTGAAGTGATTTACGGAAATCACGAAAAACTTTAATCTGGATGGCTGGAGGTGGATTTTACCCACCATCCTCCCGAATGCGAGTCCAGTGCGTTATCACTGCGCCACCTCGCTCGGTTCTTGTAACGAAGTTCTTTCTTTTGGTTATTAATTGTAACTTTCAGTATATGATGTATTTTTAGGGTGAAAACTTCCAAAATACCAAACTTCGCAAATCTTACAATTATGGAAAATTTAGCATTACAAAATCAAGAGCGACAATAAAAATTGACATTTCTTGGTAAAGAAGTGCAGTGCAGATGGCACAAAGACGCCAATAAAATATTTTCGTGTAAGCAAACGTTACTTGGAGTTACGAAGTATTTTTCAAAAGTCTTGTAATCATCAGAATTCTCCTTCGCGAGTCCCAAACGACAACTGATTTAAGTTATCCGAGTTCTAACTACAACCCGAAAATTGTTTCTTGCAAACTGCAGGTGGTCCGGAATTCGAAGGCTGGTCGTTAATAGAGCAGAACACTTCACACAATGAGGCGTTTATTGCTAACACAAGAGTACATTTAGTACAGACTGACCTGCTTGGAGTGCCCCACTATTTACACGAAGAAATAATTTTCTGCAACTTAAAAGTACCTTAAACATAAGAAACATGTATAACATTCTAGAAATAGTAAATACAATTTTTTTCCTGTCCGTGACGAAATTTGAACTGGGGACCGCAAGCACAGCGATCTGCGATGCTAACCACTGCACAATGCCCTCCGTCGGAGAACTCGCGGCAATAATAATTTCGTGTGGCTAATTGTTGGTCTGGTGCAAGTCTTTCAATTGGACGCCACTTGCGTGTCCCTAACCTACCCCAGTTATCCAACCGGGGAAAGAGGACAGTGGCGGCGCTAGGCGTCGGCGACGTCGGCCACCGCCGACGGCCTCGCGCCTGTGGGGGCCTCGCAAAACATTGTTACAATTTTATTTTTTTTTATTTTTTTTAATAGCTTAACGAATGGACGAACACAACATTCGTACCCAAGGGTGCGATTCGACCCCAGGCGAGAGCGATCTCGCTCACCGTGTTATGGTGCCTTAGTGCGCTCGGCCATTTCCGTTTGAGTGCAGTAGTGATGTAATTTTTTGTTAAATACTTACATAATAATTTCTTCAGTACACTTTAGAAAACGACTTGGAAGAAGTATATCCAAATGTTTTTTTATAACAATCAGAATCATCCTTCGTTACAGTCAGTACAGCTTCGGTAGAGAGAAGCTTCACAAAGAAAGACTACCTGAAGCCGAAATAGCGGCTATTATTAAGATGTGGTCTTAAAAAATTCAGTGAGACGAAAAGGTGAATAGTTCCCCTAATTTGTGTTTGTTTATTGTAATTTTTGTCATTGCAATAATATTCGTATATTATACTAATAGAATTTTAGTATAATGATTATTGATGTATAATTCAGCTCATTTAACATTTTCTTCATTACTGAAATAATGAAAGGGGCCTCGCAAAGACGAGTTCGCCGGCGCCCAGTTTTCGTGTAGCGCCGCCACTGAAAGAGGACCTACAGCTTAACGTGGAATCCGAACCACGTGTCGTTTCTGGCGACTCCTCACATCGTTGAGAGGTGTAGGCTGCGTTAAAACGCAGACTGAAAAATATCTGAGATCTGACTGGATTCCGAACCCGCAACCTTTCGGTTTCCAGTCGAGCGCTTTACCCCGAGACGCCGGACCCGACATACACAGCCTATTACTGATTTGACGATTAAGAACTGATGGGCTGCGAAAAGTGCAAACCATAATCACAAAATACGATAATATCGGGAGACTGCGTCAGTATCAATTTAGAGAATCAGTGACATCATACAATATTGTACACAACGTACTCAAGGTCAGTTTCAGGATTCTGCTTGACAGGAGCACCCCATACTCAAAAATATTCAAATGTTTGTGAAGTTATGGGAGCTGATCTCAGTGGTAAAGGTATCGGCCGTGTACTTCGACAAAAGCCATCCCGGCATTTGCCTGCAGCTGTTTGAGGGAATGAGGGAAAACCTAAATGTGGATGGTAGGAGGTGGGTGTGAACCACCGTGCACCCGAATGCCAGTTCTGTGTACAGTAGAACCCCTCTAATCCGTCACCTTCGGGACCGGGACCATGGCCGGAACGAAAAAAAGGCGGATTATCCGAAAAATCTAATATTTATTACAAAGAATATAAAGACATTTAGTACAAAAAATTAAACGATTTAAGAACTAAAAGACATGTACAGTAATATAAAAAGATGTTTTTACACAGTGTTAAACAATATATTAACTAAAAGACGTCCACACAAAGTATAATATGTATTAGTTTTAAAAGGAAAACCGACAAATTACAGTACTGTACTTGCTGTAGAAACAAATCGGACGAGATGACGTGTTTTCCAACGATCAATCCAGCCTTCGCTGACAGGAGATTTACTTTCGGCTTCCAGTTATTTGTGCAAAACTATCGCTTTTTCTTTGATAATTGGCCTGGATATTGGAGTTCCTTTCCTTCTTTCTTGACAAAACCACATCCACAGTGCGTTATCAAGCAGTTCAAGTTTAGGCTTCTTTTTAATGTTTTGCGATTCTTCAGAGTATTTTCGTCCTCAATTGTAACTGTATAGGATTCAATGTCTTTCCGATTCTTCCTTCAATCCTTAAATGTCTTAACACCTACATTCCGTTCCTTTGCATTTTTTGGAGCGATTCTCCTTTGTTCAGTCTTTGTAAAGTGCTGGTTATTTTTTATTTAGTGAAAGAGTTACGTGTTTACGTTTCAATCCAGACATGTTGAAAAACAGACAACTGTACACGCAATGAATCTAATACGTACTGCATATAACACCAGGGTTGCCAACGAGGTCATGATAAAAACCACCTAAGTGACCGTAAAATCCGACCAAAAACCACCGAACTTTCTGAAGTTCCCATGCAAAAAAACCACTGTCTATTCGTTTGTTCTTGAACGATTGACTTGAAATTTGGACGTAACTATGCATTTTAAAGGAAGAGATTTTATGTACCTGACTTATCTGTATACACACTAGACGGAAAAAAAAAATTGTTTATTCAAAAGCACTTCAGTAAACATTTTATATATAAAAACAAACAATAATTACTTTGAGCCATTGCAATGCTTATCGGGTACAGACAGCAAATAATGAAATATTTGAACTTGAAAACACAAAGTAATCCAGTCTGGAAAGGAGGTCAGCGTCAGTCATACTATTGTCTTTATTTTAGGTCAGAAGATTTAGATTTCAGCTATATTCCAATGCAACCACGTCTGAGAAAAAAGAAAGTTAAAAATGAAAGTACAGTCACATATTAAGTGTCTGCAATGTTCAGTCATTTTCACAACAAGAAAAATCTGACAAAGAGCTGTAGCAACAAATACATACCATTAACAAAATGTCAGTTTTTCGTCCTCGACAATGAGTCATACCATTGTTAATATCTTTGAACTCTTAAGAATTTTACATTTTATCCAATAATGTGATACATTTCCTAGTCATTTATCTGTCCATATTCGTTAATAATTTCGAATTAGGATTATATTACTTCTGAAACCTTTCTTTTAATACGATTTCATTAAAATCCACCGACTTTCCTACCTCCCACTGACTCAGATTTTTTCCCACCGTCGGCTTTAAAAAACCACCAGATTCGGTGGGAAACCACTGACATTGGCAACCCTGTATAACACGGAATAAAGCATACAACGACTTTTTTTAATCCCAACAAAAGATACAACTGCGCAATGAAGTACAGTGTAACAATATGTACAGCGACAGACACCGCAACAATGGCCCGGCAGGTGTCCAGTCAGTGACACGGGAAGGACTCGCGAGCCTGAGCATGGTCGGACTAACCGGGGTGACGGACCATCCAAGGTCGGATTAGAGGGGTTCTACTGTAATAAAGAAGGAGCAAGTGGAATGGTAAGTAGCGGGAGAAAACAGTAACAATAAATAATTTAGGAAAATAAAGAGAACGGAAATGAATGAATGAGAGAGAGAGAGAGAGAGAGAGAGAGAGAGAGAGAGCGCTGCCAGAGAAAGTACGCCGGCAGTCGTGAAAATGGAAAGCCGGGCAGGAGCGCCGTGGGAGCCGCGTGAAGGCGCGCGCTAGCCCCGTGGCAGCGGCGGGTTGCGATTAACACCTGCTCAAGGCCGCAGCCAGACACCACACTGCCGGCTGTCTCGCCGTCTCAACACCACGCACTAGTATACTAAGACGAAAGTATAGTTTTGCTCACGCAGCTATAAGCACACGAGACGAAAAACACATAATCGCACTGACGTGTTTTAGGGCCCACTTCAGATTTGTAGTTTTAGAAGTTTTTGCAAACATTTTGGACCAAAACAATAATGTAAACAATAAAAAATTAATAACAGGGTCTGAAACCCTTTTAGCACAATTCTTTTTAGGTAGTGGTGTGTTTTGAACCACTGACCTTCAACGTCACAGTCCAACGCATTGCCCACTATACTACGGCCAACACTTATAAATTCCGTTGTTTAATCTCATACTATTGATGACCGTTGTTAATTGATGCTAATATGGCATTTGTAGACACTAGATTATCATTTATCGTACGAAGAGCGACGTCTTTTTCCTAATTCTTCAGTGCGCCATTGCTTTGAAATGACAACGTGTAAGTTAAAATAAGAAAACCATCAAACACGCAACTCAAGACGGCGTATGCGAGAGAGAGTTCTGGGAGAGGAATGTCACGTGACATCTGCGAACGGCTGGTTTTCGTTAATTCAATGAAGGGTGTCAAAACTCCTTTATTTTTGCAATTATCTATGAAACGATACGAGATATGAAAAAAAAATAATAAGAGCAAAGTTGTAGAGAATTTTCTCCTCTACAAATTCGATTATTCAATTTTCGTGTCAGTTGCATGGTTAAGCCGTTATTTTCATTTAAATTTAAAGCTGTCAAAAGACACAGCCCACTTTTAGTGTTACTAACGGAACCTAAAGTGGGGAAAAAAAATCACGAAAATGGTTGTTTTTCCTGCTTAGCGCTTGCGGTGACGGCTGGCCACCACTGGAAATGGCAGATCGCAAACTGTAATGGTGAGCGTTGTGCGCATGGTCGGGAGGTGCGGCCGTCTTATCGCGGCGTTCACTAAAGAGGAATATTGTTGTAATTCTTCATGCTTTCCCGGCGAGATCTTGACATTTTGGATAAACGGGATTACAGGTAGCACCTGAAGAAGGCAGCGAGTTACGCGGCCGAAATATTGTGCCAGAACGACGCATACATCCGGCAGTAATCCCGTTTATCCAAAATGTCAGGAATATTGTTGCACGGTTTTGGTGGAAAGGGAAAACGAATATTCGTTTCTGTGGCATGCACTTCCTTTTCATTTCTGGTACGTATTTCGAAATTATCGTCCTGAAACTGGTTAGAGATGTGAAACATACAGTATTCTTTACATCTACATCTATACTCCACAAGCCACTTTACGGTGAACATTCAATCTCCCCTCACAGGTGATGGTAAACCCTGTAAATGTTTTGCTGCTTGCCATGGAGATATACCACAGACGCCAAATGAAGCAATCAACAGAAAACACACTTCAAGACTATGTGATATGGACATGGTAGTAGAACTTGTAGATGAGCATGTAAATAGCGCAGACATGTGGCTAGAAACGACTGAAACACTCGATATTGCGGACTGTAAATATACAGACGGCAAAGAAACGGAAGAAAGTTGCACACATGACGACTCTTCGAGTTACAGTGCCACGTACCATCATCAATTATCTCCGAAAGCCAGCAACGACAATTACATTATCAGACATTTTTGACGATAGCTTCTAACACAAATTATTCACGATATTTTCCATCATTAGCTATGTCCATGAAACATAAATCCTGGAACAATGAACCAAGGGCAACGGCAGGAATTATCTCCGCACCAGAAGACTTCTCTTCACTGAGTCTAACATGCTGCGTTCTATTCACTAGGACTTCTTCAATCCGCTCACACGGTTTGTCTGCTACTTTGTTAGCCACAACCATAATTAACGCCTTCCAGTACTCAAGAAATATGGTGTGCACCTGGGAGCTTTTATCTACACCCTTCAGGGTCACTTGGACGAACAGAGCAAACTGATTTTGACACGATCGTTGCGTTGGGAATCCAAGTTGATTTCTACAGGGGAAATTTCGGACTCCAGGAATGTCATTGTACTGAAGTATAAAACATGATCCAAGATTATGCAACAGACTGATTTCGCATACGAGGCTGCTGTGGATACACTATGCAATGGAATCTAGTATTGTCGCTAAAAACACACCTTGTTGACATACTTACCGTACCTCCGAGCAAATGGACTCGCCCGTCCCACGTTACCGGCTTGCGCAGAATCGAGGGAAACACAGTCACTTGTGAGCGAGCGGTCTGACGTTTACATTCCATCACGACAGACTGTCAGTGCTCAGTATTACTGCTCGTTTTTGGAGCATCACCTGCGACCAGCTTTGCGAAACAAGCGGCAACTATTTCTGCGCAACGCAACCATTATTTTGCACGACAGTGCGCGGATGCATAGAGCGCAAGCTGTGGCTGCTTTTTCGATCGATGGGACTGGGAAGTATTGCACCATACTCTCCGGACTTCAGTCCTTGTGACTGTGATTTGATTTGATTTCGAAGATGTAGGAACCAATTTGTGGAATTCGCTTCAGAAATGTCCCAGAGATTCGACAGGCTGTATAGGGCTCCATTTGCACCATCATAACAGGGTCTGCTAACGGGATACTACGTCTTCCACATCGCTGGCAAAGGGGTTCTACACAATATTTGTTCAAATGTTTGTATAGTCTATGGGACGTAACTACGGGGTCATCGGTCCCTATCTACACAATGCTTTTGACTACTTTAAGAAGACAATAACAGGTGCAAACATGTAACGCTTTTGTATCGGTTGTGAATAAACAATTGCCACTTCGGAAGTTGCAACCCTCATATAGGCCTTGCGTTTTGCACGACGCCCATTTTTGAAATTACCTGCGCTTTTTTCTGAACTTTAGAAATGTTTCGCTCTTTTAGAGGCCTGTGGAACACTATAGCTACATGTCTGGAGAGGTTTAATACTCATAATGTGTCTATCGGACGTGTTATGTGGATGAGGTTGCCAGTGGAGACTTAATGGGGCATTATTACTAGACGTTTGTCTTGACTCGTCTTGCACGTGGTTGTTTTAAAGTGTGCGAAGAAGTAGTAGTTGATGATTGGATTAAAGGAAGTGGAATTCGTGACTATATAAATTGGTCATTTTACTGAATCATTAAGTATGTGACCTTGGATAAAAGGAACTATACAGTGTGGCTCCGTAGCACAGTGTTAGAGAGCCAGACTGCAAATCCAAAGGTGTTTTGTGTGTGTGTGTGTGTGTGTGGTTTTAGGGCGCACAACTTCTCAGGTCATTAGCGCCCGGATCGGAACAGAGATTCGCTAGATGAAAAAAAATTATAACTGCCAGAGAGGAGGCTATGAAAAAGCTAAAACAGAAGGATAAGAAAATCAAATAGAAGGGTTACATATTCTTTGATAAATTAGCCATGTTGATAAAACGCAAAACTTGAGCAGCTGCTCGTGTCATCAGCTAAAAGTTCCTCTAGAGTAGACGGCAAATTTAGGGATACACGGAGATGATTAAAATTAAGACAAGACAGTAAAGCATGTCGCACCGTCAGCAATTCACCACAGGAGCGCACCGGTTCCGGGTTCGATTCTCGCTAGGTCCTAGGATTTTTATATGTCACTTTCCACTTCTTTCATCTCTCGCAGTGTTGATGATGCGAAAAATAACGAGTAGCACCGTGGTTCGGAACCCACGTTAAACTGTAGGTCCCCCTATAACTGGCTGGATACTTCAGTTCGAAGGTCGTAGGAAGACAGCGGCATACCACCTCCAAACAGGACCATGCCTAGTAAAGGACTGTGGTGTTCAAACCAATCTTTGGATTGTTGACTCCTTTACCTTTTTACAATGTTGCTAAAAACCGAGAAGCGATTCTCGTTTCCTGGTGTGCCCTGGACAGTGGTGTGTGTATGAGAAACCTCCGGATTCTCGGTTGTTAGAAGGAAGTCGATTGCTTAGCAACTGACTGTGCTTCGCGCATCCGTCACGTGGAACGCCGTCGCTTTGCCCCCGCGCAGTGGCAGGCAGCAGCAGTCAGTCATAACCAGAGAACCGTTACGGGATGGAGGCCTCGTATTCCGTGTAAGCTAATAGCAGGCGTCGGGGCCGGCTATTAAGCGTACGCAGGAGCGTGTCGGAGTTAATTTCCGGCGTTCCGCGAGTGCTGCCGGCTGCAGAGGCGAGCGCCGCGGAAATATCCGACGCCGAAATAGACGCCGGTCGCCGACCTCTGCCCACCTGGACGCACACTCCTCGCGCACTTTGCTGGAGCCGCCATACAGGTGAGACGCGCTACATCAACATAGATACTCTGCAAATCATATTGAAGTGCCTGGCAAAGGGTTCATTAACCACTTTCATAACTTTTCTCTACCATTCCATTCTCTAATAGCGCGCGGGGAGAAAGAACACCTAAATCGTTCCGTTTTCGATCTGATTTCTCTTATTTTATTGGGATGGTCATGTCTCCCTAAGTAGGTGGGTGCTAGCAAAATATTTTCACATTCAGAAGTAAAAGTCGGTGATTGAAACTTCGCAAACAGATCACGCCGCAATGAATAATGTCTTTCTTTTAATGATTTCCACTCTAATTCGTCCAATATTTCCGTGACGCCCCCCCCAACGTGATGAAACGAGCTGCCCTTCTCTTAACCGTCTCTATATCCTCCGTCAGTCCACCTGGTGAGGGTCCCACACTGGGCAACACTACTCCAGGAGAGGACGCACAAGTGCGATGTAGCCAGTCTGTTTCGTGGAGCTGTTGTATCTTCGAAGCGTTCTGCCAATGAAATGAAACCTTTGGTTCGCCTTCCCCACAATATTTTCTGTGTGTTCTCTCCAGTCTAAGTTGTTCGTAATTGCAACTCTTTGGTAGAATTTACGACCTTAAGGTTTGACTGATTTATCGAGTAATTGAAGTTCAGTGGATTTATTTTAGTGGTCATGTGTATTACTTCGCACTTTTCTTTATTTACTGTCAAGTGCCAATTTACGCACCATGTAGAAATTTGGTATAAATCGCTTTGCAGTTGCTTTTGATTCTCTGTTGACTTCACTAACCGATAAACGACAGCATCATCCGCGAACAGTCCTAAGGGAGCTATTCAGTTGGTCTCCTATATCGTTTAGAAACACGGGGTAGAGTAGGGGACCTGTAACGCTTCCCTGGGGAACGCCAGTTATCACTTCTGTTTTACTCGATGACTTAACTTCAATTACAACGAACTGTGTCCTTTCTGATAGGAAATCGTGAATCCAATCGCACAATTGGGGAGATATTCCATAAGCATGCAATTTCAATAGAAGCCGCTTGTGGGGTACAGTGTCCAAAGCCTTCCGGAAATCCAAATATATGGAATTGATTTCAGATCCCTTGTCGATGGCACTTATCACTTCATGTGAATAAAGGGCAAGCTGTGTTTCGCAAGAGCGATACTTTTTGAATCCGTGTTGACCATTGGGAGCGGCAATGCACTGCAGCAGAGCGGCGCGGATAAATGTTCTTTCTAGGAAATCGTCTGAGTACGGAGGCAGGACGCACTACTGCACGACGCAGGAAAGTTGACCTACTACACTGCTGCAAAAAAGAAAAAGTACACACGTTGATTTTGAGTCGATTAAGGCTTATGCCACCTGGGGGATAGTAGATGTACTGATAAAGGTTTCAACGACGGCAGCCAACAGACAGCATACTGACATAGCTGCCCGAGCGCCATATGTGAGTACTCCTTAATAAGGAATGTTTCCAGCTAACCCCAATGGACGTCATACCACAGAGACACACACACACACACACACACACACACACACACACACACACACACTTGCTATGTAGAGTCTGTAAAAGAAATTGTGGCCGTCGAAGTAGCGATATGGTCCTTTCGGAGAACTGCCATACAAGTTGGACATGCTACGACAGCTGTGCAGCCATGCTAGTTGCAAAAGTCACGTCAACATTCTCTCACCCGTGTACGAGATCCCGAATGTTGACGTAGCATACACGTCCGCCAAGATCGTCATAGTGGAAGGGTAGCAGTGGCAGATCGTACAGCTACCACAGCAAAGACTAGAGGATTTGAGACCCGTAAGTGTTAACATCAACTGTTTCCCACTAACTGTTCTACTACGGACACGCATACCTCTAGCCTGCCTTCCACTCGTGCCACGACATCGACGTGAACGGCTCGATTGGTGCTGTAAGAGCATCACTTTGAAGAAGGAGTTGCAGGTCCAGTCTTCAGTGATGAAAGCCTGCATGCAAGTGGTGTTCGCGTCCACGTACAACGTAGACTTGGCGTCCGTGGTATTAACATCCTTGTCACTGTTCGTCCATTTTCGTTTAAGAGTGCAGAAGGTCTAACTAAATAAAAAATTCGTTACCTATCGTCGTGTCGCAACGGATCAAATGCCATATACTAGAGCCGCGTCGTTCTTTCTGCTCAGTGCGATCGTACTATCACGGCGTGCGTCCACCACCAACAACTTTCCAAGGACATTACACCCAAAATTACGTTGCGGAGGGTACCTAGTACCACTATTAGTTACTTGCTTTCATGTTCCGTTCCCATACAGAACGAGGGGAAAAATGAATGCCTATATACATCTGTACGGGTCACAATCTTTCTTTTGATCTTGACGCGAAATGTAAGTTGGCGCAATAGAAACGTTCTTCAGTCGACTTCAAATTCCGACCCTTTATATGTTTTCAATAGTAACTTCGGAAAACAACGTCGCCTTTCCAGCGAATGCAGAATGTACAAGCAAGTCTAAACTTCCACATAATCGTATCTGCAAAGTTACATTGAGGAAACAAGTCTACGACTGTAATTTTGTTATTACAGTATTTAAATTATAGCTGTAGACAAGTTTCCATACAGTCACCGTAACACGAAAATCAATGAAACTGCACAACGCTTTGTAAACTGACGAGCAGCATAGAAACTTTGAGGGTTTCTTCTGAAAACAAAGGTTATTTTTAACGTCGAAGTATTTTGAAAATTGAGACGTTTATTTCTGAGCTACCTTATGCTAACTTCCTTTACTCATAACCCTTAAAAGCATTTTAATAATAACAGTAAACATAATAAAACATTATATATGTGGCGTCTGTTCAGAAAGAACAGACGTCACTTCTGATTCTGCAGTTGTTATTCTTTCATATTCACAGAATATATGACAACTGCGAATGGGCAATGCAACTGGGAATTTGTGTCTGACGGGAGGCGTGCTTATCTAGACCTTGCAGGTACGGTGGTCACTGTATCCCCACTGGTGTAGTGGTCAGCGCAACTACCTAGATAGCGGGAGACCCGGGTTCGAATCCCGGCTGGGTACATATTTTCAGCTTTGCCCATTCGCAGTAGATGTCATATATTCTGTGAATATGATATAATAAAAATATTCGCATAGAACACTCATACTGCCTAGATATGTTGTCTCTCACCGCTTTGTAGTTAGTTACCCGACCGTCATGCTGTTTCATCTTTTTAATAACAGCTACTGTTCATTTTAACGGGAGACTCCACAGTAAAGTTTCAGTTAATAATAATAATAATAATAATATGTATTTCACATATTTGGAGTGTTTACTTTTAGATCCCAGTATGATTAGGTCGTATTTGAATTACGAATGTCTCATAAATGTGTGAAATACGAACCAATGTAAGGGACGGTGGTATACCGACAGATGCCAAAGATAATTTGTGAATTCTATCAAAATCAAACAGAACCACTGTTACTCCCAACATGGCATAAACTCAAACAAGGAGAAACAAGTCCTGGGATCAGGTCAAATGTCAACACCTTTTCCCTCTGGGCTAGTGCCAGAAACTCTTCTTCCGAGTCTTGCCATCGTGGCAGGGGACGAAGCCCGTATCGTGGCTGCTCTAACGTCGGCCACTCGATTTCCTGATAGCGAGACAAATCTTAATGCGGAAAAATGAAAACTGGAGACAACCTTGAAATTTTGAAATATCCATGTCGGAGACTAACTGCAGCTGCAGCATAGATTGACGGTTTATTTTAGTTAAAAGAATTGCAACCAACTGCCTTTATGGATTTTTTTTATTATCCAGAACTAGTTTTCGAGCCACTGCCGGCTTATCTCCAATGGATACTCTACAGGAACACTTCCGCTAAGTGTAGGCTTATGCTGCCATGGTGGTTCTAGTAACGTAAGTAAACGTTAGTAATCGAGAACAAATACATCAATACGTTTAAATTTCGATTTATTCTGTCCTCGATTACTAAAGATTAGTTATGTTACCATAAACACTACGACAGCGTAAATCTACACTTAGCGAAAGATAAATGTTCCTGTAAAGTATCCACTGAATGAATATGAGTCTGCAGTGGCTCGAAAACTAATTCTGAATTAATAAAAAACATCCAAAAAGGCAGCTGGTTTCAATTCTTTTAACAAAAATAAACCGCCAATCAACCTTAAAATTCGTCAGGGACAAATTTAACAGAAGTCACATTTCTGTACTTTAAAATGTGGTTAGAAATATGATGACTCATATGTGAAGGTGACAGCGCACGTAAGGAACATCGGGGTAGGAAGTTTAAACTGGCTATGTATGCCTCTGCCTACACAGCGACTACGTTAACCGAATATACAGTAATTGTGCACGAAGTAACAACTGCGAACGTAATACAAAGCTTTCGCAACAGATAGTGCCAAGGTAATGGGTGTTACTTAAGTAAGAGATACGGCACGGTTTATGAGGGGGCGGCGTGTTTGCTTGCTAAGATTTGTAGTCTCGCACTTGCAAAACGAACAGTAAACGCGTCATCACCGCTGGATACCTAGGCATACGCCCATTCTAAAGTCTTCCCCAGACATCGCGTGGGTTACATCGACTGCTCAAGGAAAAGCACTTGACCAGTAACGTCGGTTAGCACCGCCACAAATCTAAGCCACAAACAGTATCGCACAAGTATACTGTGTGTGTGTGTGTGTGTGTGTGTGTGTGTGTGTGTGTGTGTGTGTGTGAGAGAGAGAGAGAGAGAGAGAGAGAGAGAGAGAGAGAGAGAGAGAGAGCGCCTTATAAGCCGAAACCAGTTACCTAAATGAACTTTTAGAGCATACACAGAATTATGGTTTTAATTCAATGTGACTATGTTATACGAAGAATCGACGGAAGAATCAGTGATAATATCCTCGTTTTCATTCACTTTTTCTGGGTTACATACCTTACATTACCAACAGCTGTATCTCTGTAGTCAATAAAAACTGAACTCACTATATGGTATTTTTATTGCAAATCATCTCTCCTACGAACTAAGTTTTTTACTATTTCTTCCACAATACACTGTATAGTCATGCACTAAGTTAAATATTTTTCATATAATAAGCTATCCAGTAAAGATGCAGTAGTTGGTGAAACAAATCCATCTTCGCTACAGAACTAAGTAGATTATATTAAATCCAAAAATTATTTTGCTTGTAACTAGAAACAAACTGACATTCCCGTTGACAGTAGTCCTTGTTTGAAAGCCCTGAAGAGCTATATTTGTTTGAAGGCCACGAACTAGACAATACAAAAACTGAATTGTCGGAACAACGCGAAGTTTGCTACTGTCCTCAGAGACACATACGATAAATACTTTGATACAAAATACTCAACAGGCAGAACACAAGTAGCAGTCGTTTTCTCAGGACGAGAGAGAAGAGAGTACTGACCCTTGGAAGTACCATTGCTAAGTACTTGCACTTTTCTTGCATGTCTATATATCATTACATGGAAAATTGGAAAATTCGTGAAAATTTAAGGTGCTTTTTATAGATATATTTTTGCATGAACTGAAGGCCAATATGATTTGAACATTGTACATGCGTAATTCATGTTTTTTGCTGCTAGAAATGTTTTGGGACAATTGCAAAGGAAACTCGGAAATTTGGGACACACGGCAAAAGCCACAATTTTGTGCACACTCTCTATTCTAACACGATGATTAATGTACTCCGACAACATTTGATTATAAAAATTAGTCAGCATCTGTAATTTTCTATGGGGATGGTTTGTACGCCGCATGCCACCGCGTGGTGCATCGTATACGCTACTCCAGAGGACATATCGACACTACCTCACCGATCACAAGAAAAGATGTCTGCAGATTATTTGCCATGGGGAAGGTTTCTAGACTTCGTAAGCCACCATACGGCGCATAGTGAAGGGTACCAAAATTGAAGGAAAGTAGGCGTCTCCCCGTATTGGCTGTGGCGCTGAGAGGCAGCACTCCCGGGCGTGACAGACACGTGTGTTGCCTTTATTAGCCATCTGTTACGTATGAAACGGGGTGGGCCGAGGGAAATTCGGACCTCCTGATTAGCTTCGGAAAATATCGCTCTACACTTAAACATACACCAGGTTGGAAGTTCATATGTTTGTTAAGCTTATGGGACTTAACTACGGGTTCATCAGTCCCTAAACTTACAAACCACTTATCAACTACCTTATACTACGGACGGTACAAATATCCATGCCCGAGGGGGGGTTCAAACCCCCGACCGTAGTGGCCGTGCAGACCGTGACTGGAGCGCCTCAGTCTCCTCGGCCACCGCGGCCGGCATTAATTTACCGGGATAGATAGGAAGTAATACATCTAATTAGTTGACCTTGAGTATGAAGGGTTGAGGGAGGGGGAATCGGACCGTCGAAGGACCAGCGGAAACAAAAAGATGTTATGCGTTACAATTCGCCATTATCATCTTAATAATCAGTACCAAGTGCGCCTCGGTTGCACAGTGGTAGAGTGCTAGACTACAAATCCAAAGGTCGAGGGTTCGATCCCCGCCAGGTCCTCTGATTTTTATCTGTCACTTTCCACTTCTTTCACCTCTGGCAGTACTGTTCATGTGAAAAATACCGAGTAGCACCGTGGTTCGGAACCCACGTTAAACTGTAGGTCCCCCTATAACTGGCTGGATAAGTCAGTTCGAAGGTCTGAGGAAGGCAGCGGCATACCACCTCCAAACAGGACCATGCCTAGTAAAGCACTGTGGTGCTCAAACCAATCTTCGGATTGTTGACTGCTTTACCTTTTAATCAATACCAGTGTATAACATTTGATGAACATTTGAGGAACCCGGGTTCGATTCCCAGTATGCCAGGATTTTCCTGGTGCACTCAGCTGTGTGAAGCAACTGAGGATATACTCAGTCCATACTCAGTGCAGCGATTAGGAAGGTCAAGAAACACAACAAACTAAAATTTTCAAATGTTTGTAGAACTTATGGGACTTAACTACGGGTCATCAGTCCGAGAACTTACAAACTACTTATGAAGCAGCTATTACTAAGGACGGCACAAATATCCATGCCCGAGGGGGGATTCGAACCGCCGACCGTAGTGGCCATGCAGACTGTGACTGGCGCGCCGCAGTGAACTGTTACCACTTTCGAGCCCTCGATGGCACGCACTGAAGGTAGATCGAAGATGGGATTACCACTATCGCATTGCATCTGCTACAGTTCTTAAAGGCAATGGGGGTTGTTGGTAAACGCATCAGACTTGGGGGCGCTCTACTGTCAGATCAAGTGATCTTGATGGCTAGCTTGACTACTGGGAACAACTGTGAAGACTGCGTAAATTTTTTCCAAGGTTCGGCCGGCTGTATGGGTAGGTGCTCCATCATCATCCTCTTCTTCTTCTTCTTCTTCTTCTTCATCATCCTCATCATCATCCTCTTCTTCTTCTTCTTCTTCTTCTTCATCATCCTCATCATCATCCTCTTCTTCTTCTTCTTCTTCTTCTTCTTCATCATCCTCATCATCATCCTCTTCTTCTTCTTCTTCTTCTTCATCATCCTCATCATCATCCTCTTCTTCTTCTTCTTCTTCTTCATCATCCTCTTCTTCATCATCATCATCCTCTTCTTCATCATCATCATCCTCTTCTTCATCATCATCATCCTCATCCTCTTCATCATCCTCATCCTCTTCATCATCATCATCCTCATCCTCTTCATCATCCTCATCCTCATCCTCTTCATCATCCTCTTCATCATCATCATCATCCTCTTCATCATCATCATCATCCTCTTCATCATCATCATCATCCTCTTCATCATCATCATCATCATCATCATCCTCTTCATCATCATCATCATCATCATCATCCTCTTCATCATCATCATCATCATCATCCTCTTCATCATCATCATCATCCTCTTCATCATCATCATCATCATCATCCTCTTCATCATCATCATCATCATCATCCTCTTCATCATCATCATCATCCTCTTCATCATCATCATCATCCTCTTCATCATCATCATCATCCTCTTCATCATCATCATCATCATCATCATCATCCTCTTCATCATCATCATCATCATCCTCTTCATCATCATCATCCTCTTCATCATCATCATCCTCTTCATCATCATCATCATCATCCTCTTCATCATCATCATCATAGACTGATCATGCCTTCCAGCGTTCAGTCTGGAACGCAATCCCAATAATCCTCCATGATCCTCTCTTCAGTGGTAAAATTGATGCCTCGTGTAATGTCTAGCCTGAAACTTCAAAATCATTCGTGACTGAATCCAAGTAATTTCTTATTAGTCTACCTCGCTCGACTGTTGATACCGTTTACTACCTAACACACGAGGTTTAGGTAACCTTGCCTCTCACATGCGTGTAACATGACCCCACCAACTCAGTCTTCGCTTTGCTTCTTCAATGGTGTCCATTCCCAGACATTGCTTCCATCTGTTCGCACCTGCAATCATCTGTCCCAATTTCACATCTGTAACCCCAACCTTATTAATAGGTTCGTCGTATTCATCCAGCTTTCGCTCCCAAACAACAAAGTTGGTCGAAAAATAGACCTAACTTAGTCTTGGTACTGTCTACTTCTAACAGAATAGAGTCGATCATAGCTGAGCACTCACTGCATTAATTTCGTTACACCTCGATTCCAGTTCTTTCACTATGGTGCCATCCTGTGAGATCGGAGCAAAATTCCGCTAAAATGGTTCTTAAATGTATAAATGGATTCTTCCGTCGCTTCTTGGTAGAACGCTTCCATATTTACGGTTGAAATCAAAACAAACTGTTTTTGTTCTACTAAATTTTGTTTATTTACTAACTAGTTTTCGGCTTATTAGGCCATCAGAACAAAAACAGTTTTGTTTTGGTTCTTAAATGGTTTATCCACCGGTTCCGTCCACTTGGCGCCACCCTCTACTGCGGCTTGCCCATCCCCGAGTTCTGTCGGCTGAGTGCACGTCGCCTAGACCTCCACGCCTAGTCCTCGTGGGCTGCGCGCAGGAATCCCGCGGTGCGGCTTGGCTGTGCGGTGCGTTTGGCGGTAGCGCGGCGATGCGGAGCACGCCCCTCCGTGCGGGGAGCCGCCGCCGCCCGCGGCATACCGTATGAGGCGGGGGCGGCCGCGAGGCGACGCCAGCCACCAGCCACCGGCAGTGGGCAAGCGGCCAGCACAGCGGGCCCCTAAGTAGACGGCTGTCCGTCGCGCTCGCGTCTGAAGACCAAAGTGCGACGCCGGAACACACGCCGTCTCCCCACGAGAGACTTCTACATCTACATAAATACTCTGCAAGTCACACTGAAGTCGAAATCACTGCCATCAGGGCGTGTGTGGAGGAGAATTTGCGTAGGTGCTACAAAGATCGTAGCATCTATATCTATTCAGACAGCCAGGCAGCCCTGAGATCACTGGCAGCTCCTGCAACAAGGTCTAAAATTGTTGCAGAATGTCACAGGGTTCTGGTGGAGCTAGGGGAAAGCAATAGAGTAAACCTATTGTGGGTCCCTGGCCACTCGGGAATCAGTGGCAACGAACATGCCGACAGATTAGCCAGGATGGGGGCAGAGACTCCACTTATTGGGCCGGAACCTGACATGACAATCACTAAGGCAATGATCAAATTGGAGCTACGTAACTGGCTCAGAAGACAGCACGTAGAATATTGGACCAAAGTCCATCAACAAAAACATGGCAAGGTAATGATGCCAAAGCCATGTTTTAAAAGAAGCTCTGCAATCCTGGGCCTGAACAGGAGAGAGATTAGACTCATGGTTGCATTGCTGACAGGCCATGGGAATTTCAAAAAGCACCTACATATAATGGGAATAACAGAAGATCCTAAATGTAGGATCTGTGATGACGGTGATGAAACTGCATCACATCTAATCTTCGAATGCATTGCATTGGAGAAAGAAGGCACAGAACATTTGGGACAACCAGACCCGAAGAAATTGTGTCTAATAAAGAACTGGTAAAGGGACTCCTTGCACTGTTCAAGGGCATTGGTTGGCTTTACTAGATATACAGGGAGCGATACCGCACAATAAACTTACTTTCGGTGCGGGCAGTGGCGGGTTGGTCCAAGACTGTTTTGGCTTCCCTGGAAATATCAATTAATCAATCACACTGAAGTGCACGGCAGAGCGTTCATCGAGCCGCTTTTACGATGTCTCTCTACAGTTCCATTATCTAATAGCTCGCAGAAGAAACGAACACCTAAATATTTCCGTTTTCCATCTGATTTCTCTTATTTTTATGGTCCTAACTTTTTAAGTAGGTAGGCGCTAACAAAACATGTTCCCATTCGTAAGAGTAAGTTGGTGAAAGAAATTTCGCAAATAGATGGTTGGTTGGTATTTGAAAGGGACCAAACTACTATGGTCATCAGTCCCTTTTTCCAATCACAGAGACAACATAATAGACCGCTAAAATAGGACGTAACGTGTTAAACGACATCAAACCGTAGATGGAAAATGTCAAATCGAAGAATCAAGAAGGAAAGAAAGAAGAGATTTAAAAGAAGACCAGAGTGTCCAGACTGGGCGTTCACAGAAATAAAAAAATAGAACGTCCAGCTACTCTTCAACACATTAAAATCACCTGCCTAATAATATTAATCAGGTGCAGAATAAATAGATAAAACATAATAACGTCCGATGGAATTGTAGAATTCACTGTTACGAAGAAAAGTTAAAACAGAATCAGCCACAGATGCATTGTCACCTAAAACAAGTGGTAAGGAGTCAGGAAGATTAAAAGTCCGCCTTTGAGGGCCGAAGGTTGGGCATTCGACTAAGATGTGGGCGACTGTCAAAGGCGCACCGCAACGACATTGAGGAGGATCCTCGCGACGGAGAATGTGGCCATGCGTAAGCCAAGTATGGCCGATGCGGAGTCAGCAGAGAACGACAGAATCCCTGCAAGGCTTCCGCATAGAGGACCTCCACACGTTCGCGGTCTCCTTTCTTAGTCGCAATTTGTTGGGCGTCCTTAGGGTACGACATTCTGTACTCCACAGATCAAGAACGCGACTATGTAACATAGAACGGATGTCAGGAGCTGGAATACCTATATCCAGGGTTGGTTTATGGGTAGTCTCTTTCGCTAACCTGTCAGCCATCTCGTTTCCAGCTATCCCAACGTGCCCTGATGTCCAGACAAATGCTACCGACCGCCCACAACGGTCAATGTTGTATAGGGATTCTTGGATGGCCTTAATGAAGGGATGGCGAAGGAAGCACTGATCAAGGGCCTGTAGACTGCTTAGGGAGTCACTGCATATGAGGAAAGATTCCCCAGAGCAGGAACGAATGTGATCGACTGCACGAAGCATGGTCATCAGTCCCGTTTTCCGATCACAGAGACTACATAATAGACCGCTAAAACACACTGCAGTCATCCGGCAGGGAATAAAGTTCGCAAATAGATCTCGTCGCAACGAGTAACTCCTTTGTTTTATTGATTTCCACTCCATTTCCGTGACACACACTCCCTTGTATCGTGGTATTACAAAATTATTTTGCAGTTACTTTTGATCTTCTAGTGGCTACTAACCGATAAGTGACAGCATCATCTACGAAAAATCTAAGAGACCTATTCAGATTGTTTCCCAAGTCGTTTATAAAAATAAGGAAAAGTAGTGGCCCTGTAACACTTCCCCTGGGGAACGCCTGATGCCACTTCTGTTCTACTCTATGACTTTCCGTCAATTTCATCGTACTGTGTTCCTTCTGACAGGAAATTACGAATCCAATCGCCTAACTGTGGCGACATTCCATAAGCACGCAGTTTTATTAGAAGTGTATGGTAGTGTCGAAAGCCTTTCGGAAATATAGAAATACGAAATCTATGACATCTTTTGTCGATAGCACTCATCGCATCATGTGAGTAAAGAGATAGCTGTGATACTTTCTGAATCCGTGGTGACCATGGGACAATAGTTCGTTCTCTTCGATGTAGTTCATAATATTTGAAGAAAATTATATGTTCTAAAATCCCGCTTCAAACCGCCGTCAATAATATAGGCTTCTAATTTTGCGGATTACTCCTTATTGACTTTCTTGAATATTGGCATAACCTCATCAACTTTCCAGTCTTTGGGTACAGATCTTACACTGAGCGAATTGTTGGGTATGTTGGGGCTATTGCATCAGTATACTCAAAGGGACGTAATAGGTATACAATCGGGACTTGTTAAGTGAATTAAGTTGTTTCAATACAAAAGGGGTATCAATTTCTAAATCATACATGGTGGCAGCTGTTCTTGATACGAATTCTGGAGTATTTGCTTCGTCTTCTTTTGTGAAGGAATTTCGGAAGGCTGTGTTAAGCAATTCTGCTGCATCGCGTTCCAGCTCACAGCAGGCTACATTCAGCGAGGAAGGTACATAAACTTTGAGTCGACTTCTTCAGAGCAAGGCGAAAAGAACTGCTGTTCGTGATTAAAAGACTGTGCTCCAGTTCCCTTAGGGCTACAATATCTCGGGCAATGTGTGTTAACTGTCATCTCCGTTTAACATCAGTTGATGAAGCTGTAGCAGCACTATCGATTGTATGTTGTTTCAATATCCCCGTACATAGTTACGTTTATGCAATCGCTACCTCAGCGAAAGATCCGTCCCCAAAGACTGGAACGTTGTACAAGGTCACACTAATATTTATAAAGCCAATGGGACTGATCCACAAAATTACAGGCCTGCATCATTTACTGCGGTTTGCAATAAGATTGTAGAACAGACACTTAACTCAAACATTGTTAACTACCTCGACGAAAAAGACCTATTGACCCACAGTCAATATGGATTTAGAAAGTATCGTGTCGAGTGGTGAGTACTGTCGACAAGGGATCTCATACAGTCCAGATTTCTAGGTTTCCGGAAGGCTTTTGTCACTGTGCCCCACAAGCGTCTTCTGATCTAATTCTGTGCTTACGGAATATCGTCTCAGTTCTGTGAATAGATTCCTGATTTCCTGTCGGAAAGGGGATAGTACGTAGCAATTGACGGAAAGTTAGGAACTAAAACGGAAGTAATACCTGTCCTTCCACAGGAAGGTGTTATAGTACCTCTAGTGTTACATAGAAGGGCGGCTCTTTTTGCACGAGTTGGAGCGGAAACATGGTAAGGAAGGCTTTATTCGTTGCAGCTAGATTCGAAATTTATCTCTATAAACGATTTAGGATACCTGCATGGTGCCAAAATTGACAAATCTTCGTAATTACAATTACGAACAACCTTAATTGGAAAGAACACATCGAAAATATCGTGGGTAAGGCGAACGACCAAAGGCTGTTACATTGGCAGTTTCTTTAGTAGAAGTATTCTATCTGCCTACACTACACTCATCCGTACAATTCAAAAACGGAATTATTTCTTCCTTTCCTCCCTTTACGTTGTGTTTTGTTCTGTATTGGTTATCATCTAACCTAAAAACACGCGCAATCAGTTTCGCCAAAGTTGGAAGGTGCCGAAACTTTTTAGTTTCGCCAACGAGTTGCGCGAATGCCTGCCACGCATGCGCACTGGTCAGTAGCGCAGTTTCATGAAACGTAGTGTCGTCGTGTAAACTAGCCTTAATGCAAGAACGCGCATTCGACCCTCGTGTGGTTCCCACGTTTCTTTCGCCTGTTGACGCCGCGAGCGTACTCGCCAACAGGTCGCATTGTTCCGCGGCCGCCTGCTGCGGGAGAAGCGACCCTACTTGGTCAGCAGAGACAGCTGACGTCCGCCGCCAGCGGTAATGGACGCGGCCGGACCTGCAGCTGCGGTGCGCGCGCAGCTCCGAAGTACGGCGGGAGCGACAGGCGCTGCGCTGCGTACAAGGAGCGGCTGTCCTGTCCTGTTGTGTCGCGTGTACGGGAGCGCCGCTTTTTACAGGGGGGAGTGCCGCTGCCGTCTGCCGGGAGAGAGTGGCCAGGTTTCCTTGAAAGGGCAGCAAAGTGCGCCGGCGCTGGGCTGGGCTCTGCCCGCACTGACTCACTGCCCGGCCCAGCTCACTCTAAACACACACACGTACACGTCTGCATACAGCTCTCTCACTGCCTCGCCTGCTGTACTTACGACACAATGAGAGTGTGTTTTCTCATTTGCCACCAACACGCTATTAAAATTTGACCGCCCCTACCGACCACTTCAATTCGATACCCTAGTACCAAGCTGGCTTTCGAAAGGAACAGATCTACTCTAGACCAAATATTCACCCTGCCCCAAATTTTGGACAAGAAATGGGAGTATAATAAACAGGTTCTACGTCTACAGCCGGCCGCGGTGGCCGAGGGGAATGAGGCGTTCCAGTCATGGTCTGCACGTCCACTACGGTCGGGGGTTCGAATCCCCCCTCGGGCGTGGATATTTGTGCCGTCCTTAGTCTTAAGTAGTTCGTAAGTAGTTTGTAAGCTTAGGGACTGATGACCCCGTAGTTAAGTCCCATAAGCTATACAAACACTTGAACATGTTTTTCTACATCTACAGACTCCGCAAGCCACCCGATGGTGTGTGGCGGAGGGTACACCTTGAGTACAACTATCGGTTCTCCCTCCTATTGTTCGCGGGAAGAAAGATTGTCGGTATGCCTCTGTGTGGGCACTAATCTCTCTGATTTTGTTTTCATGATCTCTTCGCGAGATATACCTAGGGGAAAGCAATTTAAAGGTATATTCTCGATACTTCGACAAAAGCCCGTACCGAGCGACAGAGCGCCTCTCCTGCAGAGTCTTCCACTGAAGATGATAACCAAATCATCCTGTAACGAAGCGCGCTGCTCTCCGATCTTTTCTACTTCCTCTATATTTATGTACCACTCGCTGTTAGATGTGCCGGAACGACCAGAGTGAAAATCGTGTGTGTGAGTTATTTCTGTCACTGTGGAGGTTCTAGTCCTCCCTAGGGCAGGTGTGTGTGTGTGTGTGTGTGTGTGTGTGTGTGTGTGTGTGTGTGTGTGTCCGTAGGTTAGTTTACCTAGGTTTAAGTAGTTTGTAAGCTACGGACTGATGACCACGCAGTTTGGTCCGATATATTTACAAACATTTGAACATTTTTTGGATCCCACACCTGTGAGCAGTATTCAAGCTGTGAGCGAACAAGTGTACTGTAACCTACTTCCTTCATTTTCGGACTATATTTCCTTAGTATTCTTCCAATGAATCTGAGTCTGGCATCTGCTTTACCGACGATTGATTTTATATGCTCCTTCCATTTTAAATCACTCCTAATGCTTACTCCCAGATAATTTATGAAATTAACTGCTTCCAGATTCATAGATTTTACAAACGCATATGATTCTGTATTGCGAACAAAATTGTACATAATTCTTTTGGAACTTGGAATTCCAACGAGGTATGCGAATCTTACAGAAGCTAGTTTGATAAAACACAGAAGGTAGAGTACGCGTGGGGTAATTCGAATCAGAACAATTCGAAATAAAGAACGGATTTACGCAAGGAGATGCCCTCTCCCCGATACTTTTTAATTTAGTCCTAGAATATATTGTGCGAATGACAACAGATTATTCAGAGGGGTGTGGAGTTAAATGGAAATTAAGATATTAGGGTATGCAGATTATCTAAACAGCTTAAGCGCCCACCATCGTGGACTTGCTTCATCATTTGGTGCGTCTCTCTCTCTGTTTTCATGAGTTTCACGGCAAATGTAATACAGACGCGTTGCTCCTGCTACTCTGCCATTTCAAAAATTGAGAACTGTGCGAAACAAGATTCTAGTCGAAACAGCACTGAACAGTAACTAACAGAAGAACACAAACGAAACTTCTGGCAGTTACATCTACATGGGACACACTGCAAATCATATTTAAGTGCCTGGCAGAAGGTTCATCGAACCACCTTTATACCATTCATCTACCATTCTATTCTCTAACAGCGCGCGGGAAGAAAGAACATTTGAATATCTCAATTCGAGCACTGATTTCTCATATTTTATTTTGATGGTCATTTCTACCTATGTAAGGGGCAGTCAATATATTTTCGCATTCGGAGGAGAATGTTGGCGATTGGAGTTTCTTACGCAGCCCCATGCCGCAGCGATAAACGCCGTTGTTATAATGATTCCCATCCCAGATCCTGTATCATTTCCGTGACGCTCTCCCCCCTTTATGGGAACAATACAAAACTGGCTGCCCTTCTTTAGACTCTTTCGATGGCTTCCGTCAAACCAACTTGATAAGGATACCACACTGTGCAGCAATACTCCAAAAATGGACGGACAAGCGTGGTGTATGCAGTTTCTTTAGTAGTTCTGTTGCATCTTTTAATTATCCAATAAAACGCCATCTTTGGTTCGCCTTTCCTACTACATTATCTACGTGTTCTTTCCAGTTTAAGTCTGATGTAATAGGAATTCCTAAGCATTTAGTGGATTTACGGCCTTCACTTCTGATTGATTTATCTCGTAAACAAAGTTTACGAAAAGACATTCGTTACTCATGTGGACGACTTCACACTTAATATTTACAGTCAATTGCCAATTTTTACACCATAGCGATATATAATTTAGATTGTTCTGCAGTTGGTTTTGATCTTCAGATGACTTTATTAAACGATAAATGACTGCGTTATCTGCAATTAACCTCAGACAGCTACTCAGATTTTCTCCCAAATCGTTTATGTAAATAAGAAACAGCAGAGGACCAATACCACTACCCTGTGGAACGCCTGATATCACATCTGTTTTAGTCGATGCCTTACCATCGATACTACAAACTGTGTCCTCTCTGACAGGAAATCCGCTATCCAGTCACAGATTTGGGGCGATATTCCATAATTACACATTCAGTACAGGCGTGTACAGGGATGCCAACAGCATTTCGCTCTAGCAGTCCCCTGGCGCGAAACTGCAACTTTTAAGGAAGTTTCTGAAGGAACTTCATAGAGGGTTTGCGTCCAGATCTTGCTGCAGTTACGTCCCACTTTTACATTTGACATAGCAACTGTGACCTACTGCACAACTACGTAGGCGCCAGTATGTTCAGAAGAACCTGACTACACGTTGCAGAAAAAGCGCCAGTACGAGAACATTTCACACGATCGATCGTTCCTTTGGCGTTCCCGCGCGCCATCTTCTCCTCTTCTTTCCACCTGTACACTTCCGCCCGTGTCAATATTCACCAGTAACAGTGATACACATTGTATGCATATCGCCTTCTTGACGGCGCAAGCGGCGGCTTGTGTTGTGTGGGCGTCAAACTGGCACTGCAGAATCACTGCCGTTGCAGAATGAACTCGTTATCAGCTCAGGACTGTTACTTTTGTAGAGTACTAACAAGCATGATAAACGCTTTTTATTTCTAAAGTGATGCCGAGCTGATTTCCTAATGAGATTGCGGTTATTGTCCCCTTTTATTTGCCCGAGCATATAATTAGCATTCCGTCTCTAATTGGAGACCTGGCAATTCATTAGGAAAGCTAGCAAAGCGCTTAATCGACGCTGTAGCCTCGCATGCTGTGTCGAGAAAGAAAATCTGCGCGGCGAGTAATTTCACGGTTAGTGGCGCATCTTGAAAGACTCTGTACGATCCAATAAATGCTTCGCTTTCTATAGAATGTACACACAAACCATGAATATGATAAATTTTCCCCGTTACCACAAGCACTCTGCTTTTACTACCAAGTGGCAGTTAAAATATGTAATGGAGGTTGAAGATCATCAAATTATCACGATACGATACAGAGCGTCACGGAAATGATACAGGATCTGGGATGGAAATCATTCTAACAACGGCGTTCACAGCTGCAGTGTGGTTTACTTAAACTTCAATCGCCAACATTCTCCTCCGAACGCGAGAATATATTGTTGATCTCACCTACATAGGTAGAAATAATCATCAGAATAAAGCACGAGAAATCAGAGCTCGAACGGAGAAAGTCAGATGTTTCTTCCCGCGCGCTATTTGAGAATGGAATGGTAGATGAATAGCATAAAGGTGGTTCGCTGAACCCTCTGCCAGACACTTTAATGTGATTTGCAAATTATCCGATGTAGATGAAATGAAACTACCAAAGGCCATGGGTAACATGAAGAATTTTTATTTTCACTGTCGCAGCCACTTACTTAAGGAGTGTTTTAATTCGAGCCTTCCATTGCGTCTGTACGTCCTCTTGAACGTTTTCGAATAGTTTGAGGGGAGGACTGAGGACGTCCGCTCAAAAGGCTTCACCAAACGAAGCCGCTTCTGCTCCAATATTAGTCTAATGTGAGATTAATGCAAGAGTTTCCAAACTATTGGTTTATTCTTTCGTTCTTCGTTCTCATTTATCTTCCATTTAGAGGTGTCCGTTCGTTTCAAAATGCACAAATTCTGTCTTCAGCTGGTCACGTGGAATGGCCGTATGGACTAGGGTGTCTTTCTACGGACTGGGCGGCCCTTCTCATCGGGGATTCAAATCGTCCCGCGGGCATGGATGTTTGTGTAGTTCTTAGTGTAAATTAGTTTATGTAGTTTGTAAGTTTAGGGAGTGATAACGATAGTAGTTTGGTCCAATAGTTGTGTTTTTTTTCTCCTCTTCAGTTTTTATGTCGCCATGATTTCACAACCGTATATAAGTACAGGGCGAACGCAAAATGAATATAGTTGTTTTAAAGCATTGCAGAATTCATTACGCTGACTGTACCATTAGAAATTGAACATAGAATGAATGAGCAACCAAAACGTTTGTCGAACATATGTCTGTGTGTATGCTCTGGTTTCCCTAAATTGTTTATTGTGTAATATCGCGTCCTTCGCTTCACGCTAAAGCAACTATAACTGCTGTCTTTTTGTGCGCTACAGCAATGGCTCTTTTCTTAAATACATGGAGGTCAACTACAGAACTTTATTCGGCAACACTATAGTGCATCGCCTCATCGGCATTCCTCCGTTCGCTAAGCGAATGGTTGAACAATGTTCCCGACCGCTGGATGTGCGCAAGGGTCCGAACGTCCTCCACATCCAGCAGAAATGACGCTCTGAAATTTTTTACCTTCTGGGGGTTTGAACAGGATCGGCTGTACGTGCCTCCGCTATCAGCTGACCTAAACGTCCTACGATATCAGTTAGTCCAGACACAGTGAGCAAGGTTTGGGACGAACTCTGCTATCAACTGTGTGCTGTGTGACGAAGGGTGCTCACACTTACTATTGTAGGGCAAACTGAGTTATTCGCTTATGTGATGTAATTTGTAATGCTAAGGTCAGCATAATAAATGCTACAAATGTTTAAAATCCCGATAAGCATTTTGTTATGTCTTGTGCTGACTGTACTAGGGTAACGCTGCCTAGAGACAAGGCCTCACAAAAGCCCGTGCCAGACTATGTTGTCTAGGGCCGCGTACAGTTTAATATTCTTCATATCTGGTATTATTATTATTATTATTATTATTATTATTATTATTATTATTTAGTGTCAAAGGCATCGATTACAATTACAAGAATGCGTACCAGTTATAAAAATAAGTGCCTAGACAACAGGCATTGACATGTAAAATGGAAAAAAGGCACTTTTTTTTTCCACGCAGAAGTGACGTGATTGCAGTACTTTTATCATACTAAAGAACAAGCGATTAGTGATTTTCATCGTTCTGCTGATACGTTTCTACAGTAACTGTCCCACTTTAAAATGATGGTTACATTAAAGCCCACAGACGTACACTGCGTGTCAACCCTACGCTGCATGACTTTATTTTGGCGAAAAAGAAAACTATATATATATATATACACTGTGTATATTACGGTAGAAAAAGTTCACCTATGCAAAGGAAAAATATTGAAAAAATTGTGTAACTCACTTAACAGAGTGAAAGTCATTATTTATCTGTTGCCATTGTCAACATCATGCATTTAGACATAAGTCAATCTGTAGGGAAAATATTGGTATCTAGTATGTTTTCTACTCCGATTAGATGTCTGTAACATGATAAAAATTTTCTTACTTGATAGACGTCGCATCAGTTTGTAATTACATTAATGCTCAACGATGAGTAAAATTCGCTGGAGCGCTCTTTGTTGCATTTCTCCTAAATTCATGACTGCGCTGCCTTCTATGGAGGAAACGATCAACTAAATGCTTAAAACAGACTCCAATGTAAACGGTATGTATGGTAAATTAATGAAATGCAGCAACAAGTTGCTTGTGGTTATTTTTTTAACTCTAACGACCGGTTTCGGGCGCTTGAGTGCCCTTCTTCTGGTCTATTTTTGTATTATTGCTTAATGAATGTACATGCTAGTTGGAGAATCAACGCTAAGTGCAAAGATTATGGAATTCCATAATCTTTGCACTTAGCGTTGATTCTCCTACTAACATGTACATTCATTAAGCAATAATACAAAAATAGACCAGAAGAAGGGCACTCAAGCGCCCGAAACCGATCGTTAAAGTTAAAAAATAAATAACCACAAGCAACTGGTTGCTGCATTTCATTAATTTATAATCTGAACAGTTGCTGAAATGGATAAAATACTTCAGGTATGTATGGTGTTGCCGTCTGTCAACAAGTAATATGCCTGAAAGTAACAAAAATTTGCGTTGCCAAATGGCAACACCATAGGGTTAACCTGCTCATGGTATTTCACACAGCCCCTGGGTTGGCACACATCGTAACGCTTCTGGCACGTACGCGACAGCTGTGAGCGTGCTGCTGAGGCGGGCCGTCCCTGACCACGTCTCCTAGAGGCGGCCGGTGACGTCAGAGGCACACGTCCGCCTGTTAGGGGCACTTGAGTGGCGACCGGCGACCAATGGCCGGCCGCCGAGGGAACAAAACGCAGGCGCAGGCGTCGCCGCTTTGCATGTAAAGCAGAGGCAGCGGCCGCGGCTCCCAGCCACCCTGTCCCGTGTCGCCGCCGGCCGCCTTTGAAGTCCAACAATGAGTGCCGAAGGACGGGACCTCAGCTGCCTGCGACACCCTGCACTGCCTTCATTCCCCACTGGACGACAGCTCGTAAAACGTTCTATACCACAAACATAACAGGCCAACACAATCTCTGGAATTACGTGCGTTAATTACTGGCTGACCAACGGAACCGCTGTCATTACGGAATACACGTTCAGCTATGGCCGTCAGCTTGGTCGATCACTGCACTCAAACTGTTTCATTATCAGATAAAGTCTTTCGCGATGAAGTCTCTTCATGAAAACTTCTGTTTTCTTGCCGCGTCAAATATGTGTAAGATTTCAACCTTTCGACCTTTAACTCCACAATGGTCGTCAGAGAAAAGACAGACTTTCATAACCAGATGACGGCCTCTCATTGGCTGGTTTACGTCACGATGGTAACGGCGCGTACATGAACTTTTAGATTTTATACTCACAGATTGTGTGACATTAACTGGTTATGAGTGAAGTTGAAATTATGTACCCAGTCGGAATTCGAATCCGAATAGTTTGCTATTGTCACTCACTATAATAAAACATTATTATCACAATGACATAGTGCACCTATGCACTGTAAATTGTTATATAACAACTGATTGACATTACAAGATTATGGCCTTGTAAAATTTTTTATTTGACCAGATGATGCTGACAGTTCAGCGAAACCGGCCGTCGTAAATAAAAATTGATGATCAGCGATCTTAGCTTTTTTGTATCTTTCTACATTATCAGAATTGGATCGCCTCCTAGAACGTAAACCAACTAAAAATCACGTGTTTGCCTTCTTTTGATGAGAACCATTTCGAGGTTTGCCTGCTAGATTACATAGTTCAGTGCTTCAAAATTTCTGCTTTGAAGTATTCTGCACTCTGCAATATCTCACAAATTCCATAATGCCAAGATATAGAGATAACTCTAAACTTGAACGCCAGAAATTGTCCACAAACTGTTTCTTTTGGTTTTCATGATATCGTTAGCGGCTCAAGCAGCAAGCGCATGAAGCAGCTAGGTGGGGGAACTTCTCCCTCCACCTGCATGCGCAGACCACGCCGCTCAGCCGTCAGCGGTCGCGGACGAACTAAAAGAACGAGCTAGTTCGCGGCAGAGCCGCTCCCGATCGCGAACTATTATGCGCAAGCTTAGTTGTGGCTAATGAGGAGCCAGGAAGTGGAGGCCTAGTGGCCCGGTCGTGGATCGGTGTCGCGGCGCCTTTGTAAGGGGTGTCCGGTGTCGGGAAAGGCAGCCGGCGCCACGGAGGGCGGCTCGCCAATCCGCAATATGGTCACACGCGGCGGCGGAAGGCACGCGCGGGCCGCGAGCGCGCAAGCATCGCAAGCGGCGGGGTGCGGTCACCCACCCAGCCACGCCACGCCACTTGCCGCCGCGGGTACGTAACGGCCGCCACGCCACTACTAGCAATAAAACGCCATGGCGCGCCGTGGGGCGGTGCGTTGCGTGTGCGAAACACCGGCCGCCGTTAGGCACAACTGGAGCGCGCTGGGGTCACTCACCTCCACTCCACTCCCCAGGGGGACAACATACACACACGCGCCTCCCGTGACGCGCTGCATTCTCAAACGACAGCAATACCGTCTCTCCACACCTAACATTCGTGTCATGCGTACTGATAGCCATCCTGACGCTAAGCTGTCGATGGCAGCTTCGTTGCCGCCGCCTACACACTGGTATGGATTCCCTGTCAATTATCTACTTTATGCCAAAGAGGGCCTTTCTCGTAATTTGGAAAAATTTCATAAGTAGCAATATAGTGACTTCAATTCCTAAGACATCTTGTGCAGGCAACTGTGAAAATTACGTATCAATTTAGTTAGTCATTGTTCCAAAAAACAATTTCGAATTAATATTCACAGAATATATGACAACTGCGATAGGGCAAAGCTGAAAGTGTGTACCCAGCCGGGATTCGAACCCGGGTCTCCTGCTTTCTAGGCAGTTGCGCTGACCCCTACACCACTGAGGACACAGTCATCACCGCACCTGCAAGGACTACCTAAGCACGCCTCCCGTCAGATACAAATTCCCAGCTTCGCCCTGCCCACAGTACTCAAACTCGTAGTTATGAATCTAATTCCCGTAAGAGTAAGGGCTTCAAACTTGTCCAACCCTCCCCACTAACGATAGGATCATTGCCCGTCACCAGCATATATATTTTCAGCTTTGCCCAGTCGCAGTTGATGACATATATATTTTGCGAATATTAAATAACTGCAGGATCAGAAGTGACGTCTGTTCTTTCGGAACAGTCGCCACATGTATATAATTCGAATTATTTACAGACGAATAGAGAAACTGTTGCACAGTGGTAGAGTGCCAGGCTAAAAAATCCAAAGGTCGCGGGTTCGATCCCCGCCAGGTCCTAGGATTTTTATGTCTTTTCCACTTATTTCACCTCCGGCAGCATTGCTCATGTTAAAAATTATCGAGTAGCACCGTGGTTCGGAACCCACGTTAAACTGTGGGTCCCCCTGTAACTGGCTGGGTAAGTCAGTTCGAAGGTCTGAGGAAGGCAACGGCATACCACCTCCAAACAGGACCATGCCTAGTAAAGCACCGTGGTGTTCAAACCAATCTTTAGCCTGTTGACTGCTTTACCTTTTTTTTTAGAGAAACTGATGAATCCAACCTTGGGGAATTTAAGTTTGGAACACAGGAGGCAATACTGACATTATGACTTAGCAGATAGGCTAAGGAAAGGCAAACGTACGTTTTAAGCATTTGTGGACCTGGAGAAAGCTTTTGACAATGTTGACTGGAATACACTCTTTCAAATCCTGAAGGTAGCAGGAATAAAATATAGGGAGCGAAGAGTTATATTATTCAACTTGTACAAAACCCAGACAGCAGTTATTAGAATCGGAGGGCATGGAAGGGTCGCAGTGGTTGGGAAGGGTTGTAGCTTTCCCTAATGTTGTTCAATCTGTGCATTGAGCAAGCTGTACCAGAAAGCGAGGAGAAATTTGGAAGTACGGGTAGAAGAAATTAAAACATTGCGGTTTGCCGATAACATGGTAATTCTGACAGAGACAACGAAGGACCTGAAAGAGCAATTAAACGGATGGGACAATTTGCCTATCCGCTCTCGCCTCCTATCCGTGCCCAACTTCCCCAAGTCGCACACTACAGCTGTAGCGCCCCCGTCATCTCTTATGCGCGCTTTTTCTGATTCCTGCACGATGTAAAATGTCATTACAAAATCCAAGGTCAAGCAGATGAACCATACGCCGTCGTAAATACGTAAGAGATTCGTGTGGTGTCTTATTTTCTACATGTTCGAAATAACGGACCTACCCCCCCCCCCCCTCTCTCTCTCTCTCTCTCTCTCTCTCTCTCTCTCTCTCTCTCTCTCTCTCTCTCTCTCTCTCTGTGTGTGTGTGTGTGTGTGTGTGTGTGTGTGTGTGTGTGTGTGTGTGGTAAAATTGCGAAAGTACTCCAGTCCCTGAGCTGGAAAGTAGAACGATGCGAGATCTACTACGAAACAAACAGTACCATCTACTTGTTCTTTAGTGTACGACTCAGAACTACTAAGGCAATGATAATTCTGAACTTTAAGATATTTTTTTAGTATCTCGTTTTCATAAAATATCATCTTTGGCCCAAAGTACTCTACATTCATCCTTGATTCTGACTTCCAGTTTTGGACGTCTTTCATGTTACGCCAAACTACGTAAAATGTGGAAACTTCATAAAACATCAGGTATAAAATCAGCCAACAGCGCAAGATTTAATATTTCCAACTAGCTTCAACCCAATGTTTGGTTATCTTCAGGGTATGGCGAAGGAGCTCGGAATTGCTGAGGTGCTGTCACCGCTTTGACAGCCGTTCCACGCCATCTTCGAGCGACACCCTGAAGATCACCAAACACCGGGTTGAAACTAGTTGGAAATACATAATGTTGTGCTCTAGGCATATATAAAATTACCTTAAGGGCGTTCTTTTCCCTAGACAAACAAAATGTTTCCAAAAATATGCAATAAAATTTAGACTAATATTTTTGGACATTAGTGTATTCCGGAGGACTACCGACACACGATGATTATAGCTTCGTTGCTACAGCAAGGCTGAGAAGTAATTTACAGTTTGTATCGGGGGGGGGGGGGGGGGGAGAGGCGTATCTGGTTATTCCGTGCAGCTGTGATTGCCAACGAGCCACAGTGGCGCAGTCAGTAAGCGGATCTGCCTAGCGAACGGGTCGTACCGGTTTCGAATCCCGGCCTTGGTACAAATTTTATGCTTCAGCGTTTATTCGCAATATCGTAGATAAGATATTGGCACGTTTTATAGTCTGGACCTATATCGAAACTCACGGTACGAACTTTCAGTCACCTTAGAGAAATTTAATGCCTTGTAATACCGCCACGTTGTTTTTTAACCACCTGGATTAGGTTAGGAAGCGGCTAGCAAACACGCATTCTACCCGCCACTCCCCCACAAAAGCCATCAAGTGCGCTCCCGCTTGGCGCCTGTTTAATTAAACCCTTTCTACACGGGAAATGAAAGCTTACGAGGTTACCCATGATGCACCGTTCACGCCGGCCGCGTACAGTGTAGACCTATGCACTTGCACAAGATGCACGCATACGATCGGTAGTAGACGGAATAGGATGGATCCTATTCTCACGCGTATGGAAGTGCTTCGCGCATGCGCAGACGACTGACTGGGAAACCCATCTGACAAACGAAGCCAAGTCGCGAATTTGGTCGAGGATGTGTACTTGTCTCCTGCTCAGAGGAACGTAGTTTTTCGACTCGTATTTTAGGAGGTGATACTATAGAGGAATTGTGCTAAGAATTTCATGTAACATTTGTACAACTTTTAATGAATAGAGAGATAGCCGGCCGCGGTGGCCGAGGGGACTGAGGCAATCCAGTCATGGTCTGCACGGTCACTACGGTCGGGGGGTTCGAATCCCCCCTCGGGCATGGATCTTTGTGCCGTCCTTAGTGTTAGTTCATAAGGGACTGATGACCCCGTAGTTAAGTGCCATAAGGTATACAAACGTTTGAACATTTTGAATAGAGAGATATAGCTGTTGATATGAAAGCCAAAAAAAACTTAGAGAAAATGTAAATTAGTCATTTTCACTGATTTATCCATCGGTTCTTGGTAGTACGACATCACACTGACCTTAACGAAAAATTTTTGTATGTTCTACAGTTGATTTCCACTTAGTTCCTCGGTTTTCGGCTTACTAGGACATATTCAGACTTTAAACTACGTCGAAAACAGGTTATTTAAATAAAAGTCAATGTGGTGATCTATCAAGAACCAACGAAAGAATCAGTAAAAATATCCAAATTTGCATGTGCGTTAAGTTTGTTGTATATACAAAGAACTATATCTCTGTACCAAATAAAAACTGGACACACGTATGACATTTTATCTGCAAATCGTCATTATTGCCATCTTCTAAAATATTTGCTATTTTTTCTGAAACACGCTATAGTTAATAGATGAAATATCTGTTTTGGTGAGCATTATTTGAAGCTTTATCACAGTGGAAGGTTGTGTATATACACCTGAGCTTGTTCATCATATACATAGGCGCCTCAAACCGCAGGAGCTGGAAGTATGTAATCGCATTTTATAATGAGGACGTTAATGCATGTAAGCGACGTAATTACGCATGAACTGCACGAAAACTGATACAGATTCAGAGTGGCAGTCTAAAAGACAAATGTTTTAATCATCACAATAATTACAATATATATTACAGTTTCGAAAAGTGATGTTTGTTGTAACAGTATAATTTATTGAATACTCGTGGACGGTACAACAGATATACAAATGCACGATACTGTGCTGGCAAGTCACGGACACAGCTATGTTTACTTGTGAGACCGGCGAGAGCTACACATGAACTGAGGCACGCCTCGCACACAACGTGCTCGCCCAGCTGTGGCGGCGCTGCAGGCCCTCAGAGGCGGCGCCATCGTGCGGCGGACTCGTTCGTGGCGCGGCTTTCAGATGCCGCGGACGGACGGGACGCGGCTTGCAGTGGAGCGCTCCAACAATGTTGTGGTCTAGAGTCCGGAGACTGGTTTGATGCAGCTCTCCAACCTAATCTATCCTGAGCAAGCCTCTTCATCTCCTTATAAGAACGGCAACCTACATCCATTTGAATTCGCTTAAAGTGATGTTAACGTGGGGATTCACTTGCTTTAAGTTGACAACAAACCAAATAGGCACGTGAAGCAGGCGACTCAGCAAATGCGTACCGTTTGAACGCTTCTTTGTAGTGCGACGGTCTACCGGAATGAGCGCTGCAGCTGACAACGTGTTTCACGTCTCGTATAGAAATGGCTTAGCGCGCCGGCAGCTAGCTGTTCGCAGCAGTGGCCCGTTAATTGGTCGCAGGACAAAGCGTTGGCCCTGGCTGTGATTTATTCAGACGCGGCTGCGGCCGTGGCGGGCCTGGGATACGGTGCGCGCCCCGCAGTGCAGACATCCCGGCGATGCGTGCCGCTGTGTTTACGCCGCTGCTGAACGCCTTCCAGCGCGGCCGCTGTGGCAAGGCCGGCGGCGGCCAGGGACGAGCCAGCGACCAGAATACTGCGCTCCTTCACCACGCATACATGCAACAAATCTTCCGGAAGACGAAAACAGAGCCGGCCGCGGTGGCCGAGGGGACTGAGGCGCTCCAGTCACGGTCTGCACGGCCA
The DNA here is from genome assembly GCA_026315105.1 of Locusta migratoria. Taxonomy (NCBI): domain Eukaryota; kingdom Metazoa; phylum Arthropoda; class Insecta; order Orthoptera; family Acrididae; genus Locusta; species Locusta migratoria. The sequence goes on along the minus strand of CM048744.1, from coordinate 685,783,509 downwards.
CTACGGTCGGGGGCTCGAATCCCCCCCTCGGGCATGGATATTTGTGCCGTCCTTACGAGTAGCTAGTTCATAAGTAGTTTGTAAGTTTACAGACTAATGACCCCGTAGTTAAGTCCCATAAGCTATACAAACATTTGAACATTTTTTTTAACGAAAACCGATTTCCGAAAACCAAACCGATTTCCGAAAACCAAACCGATTTCCGAAAACCAAACCGATTTCCGAAAACCAAACCGATTTCCGAAAACCAAACCGATTTCCGAAAACCAAACCGATTTCCGAAAACCAAACCGATTTCCGAAAACCAAACCGATTTCCGAAAACCAAACCGATTTCCGAAAACCAAACCGATTTCCGAAAACCAAACCGATTTCCGAAAACCAAACCGATTTCCGAAAACCAAACCGATTTCCGAAAACCAAACCGATTTCCGAAAACCAAACCGATTTCCGAAAACCGATTTCCGAAAACCGATTTCCGAAAACCGATTTCCGAAAACCAAACCGATTTCCGAAAACCGATTTCCGAAAACCGATTTCCGAAAACCGATTTCCGAAAACCGATTTCCGAAAACCGATTTCCGAAAACCGATTTCCGAAAACCGATTTCCGAAAACCGATTTCCGAAAACCGATTTCCGAAAACCGATTTCCGAAAACCGATTTCCGAAAACCGATTTCCGAAAACCGATTTCCGAAAACCGATTTCCGAAAACCGATTTCCGAAAACCGATTTCCGAAAACCGATTTCCGAAAACCGATTTCCGAAAACCGATTTCCGAAAACCGATTTCCGAAAACCGATTTCCGAAAACCGATTTCCGAAAACCGATTTCCGAAAACCGATTTCCGAAAACCGATTTCCGAAAACCGATTTCCGAAAACCGATTTCCGAAAACCGATTTCCGAAAACCGATTTCCGAAAACCGATTTCCGAAAACCGATTTCCGAAAACCGATTTCCGAAAACCGATTTCCGAAAACCGATTTCCGAAAACCGATTTCCGAAAACCGATTTCCGAAAACCGATTTCCGAAAACCGATTTCCGAAAACCGATTTCCGAAAACCGATTTCCGAAAACCGATTTCCGCTGTCGTGTTTACATGTCATAGCCTGAATCGGATTTCCTATCCCACTTAACATGGCGGCTGAAAAACAGCTGATCCAGTTCCTGATTTAGTCAGCACAATCGCTATTTTTCTTTACTTAAATATACAGATATATGCTCAGTCTAAAATTTATACTTTTATTTCACAGTAGAAAATGTCACTCTGTCCATATGTTCCGAAAATTCTTAACAAGAAAACAGTCTGACAAAAAAAGAACGCTTCAAAAACGGTTGCGTTTACCTGGGCACGAAAATCTATTGTGGAATTGGAAAACCGCTTTACAGAAGTGGATTTCCAATATCGATTTTGGGGTGTTTACATGACCAACCAAAAGCGGATTTGGAAAACGGTTTACGAAATCCGGTTTTGGGAGCCCATGCAAACGGGATGCTTGTGTGACTGCCCGCACTCCCGTGTGTGATTTTACCCGCGCGGCAGCCGACCCGCTCGGCTGCGACTTGCACTTGCCACACAAGACGTGACAGATGGTGCTGTACGAGAACACCGGGTCACGCTCCTGCCGGTGTGCTTCGCCGTATGGTCAGCCTGAAGGACAGTGTTCAGTAACAAGTGCCTTTCGCAAATAATTCGGATAGCTTACTTCAGGCACTTGAGTCCTATTTTGGAGCACTGCTGCGTATTGTGGGGGCCCCACCAAGTGGGACTGACAGACGATTTAGATAAAGTTCAGGGAAGGGGAGCTCGTTTTGTACTATCGCGATATAGGGGAGTGAATGTCACAGAAATAATGCAAGAGTTGGGGTGGAAATCCATTAAAATAAATGCGTTATTTGTTGCGGAGATATCTATTTGCGAAATTCCTTTCACCAACTTTCTCTTCCGATTGCAAACATATTTTATTATTACCCACCTCCATAGCAAGACTGATCGTCAAAATAAAATATGAGAATTCAGTGCGAAAACGGAAAGGTTTGTGTATTCCTTTTCCCGAGAGCTATTTAAGAGTGGAACCGTAGAGAAATATCATAAAAATGGAATGAAACTTTCACTTTGCAGCGGAGTGAACGCTGATATGAAACTTCCTGGCAGATTAAAATTTTGTGCCGCAACCGGGACCCGAACCTGGGACCTTTACCTTTCGTTGGCAAGCGCTCTAAACCACTGTCGGGATAGCTCACTGCCGGCCGCGGTGGCCGAGGGGACTGAGGCGCTTCAGTCACGGTCTACACGGCCACTACGGTCGGGGGTTCGAATCCCCCCATCGTGCATGGATATTTGTGCCGTCCTTAGTTGTAGGTAGTTCATAAGTAGTTTGTAAGTTTAGGGACTGATGACCCCGTAGTTAAGTCCCTTAAGCTTAACAAACATTTCAACATTTTTGATAGCTCACTGGTAGAGCGCTTGCCCGCGAAAGGCAAAGGTCTCAGTTTCCAGTCCCGGTTCCAGTACACAATTTTAACCGGCCACTAAGTTTCATATCAGCGCACACTCCGCTATAGAGTGGAAGTTTCACTGGAAACATCCCTTAGGTTGTGACTACGCCATGTCTCCACCATATCCTTTCTTCCAGAAGTGGTAGTCTTGCGATGTTCGCAGGAAAACGTCTGTGAAGTTTGGAAAGTAGGAGCAGAGGTACTAGCAGAATTGAAGTTGTGGGGGCGGCTCTGTGAGTCGTCTTGGGACAGCTCAGAGAGAGAGCGCTTGCCCACGAAAGGCAATAATTTTTTTTCGTCTGTACATTTATATTCTTCAATATTTCTTCTGACATGTGTAAAGACTGTACGAACTCATCACCTGTCAAAATATCTTACTTACGAATACAATCGAACCAAAACCTTTGGCAGGAGAAGTTTGAAAGATACACGTTCACTCACGAAGGAGAGACTATAGTTTGTTGAAGTATGCCCGTGTTTCGTCAATCCTCCAACTGGTGTGCTTGTTGAATCCAGTGACGTATGTTTTCCCGTCCCATGATGAATGCCTGATTAACACAGTACAGGAAAGACCCTCGACACCAGAGTGCAGGATGCATGTATCAGGCAGACGTTAATGCGATTATCATTACGTTACTGGCTGACACAATCCTTCCACATACTAGGCTGTTGCCCCTTAGAGGGCTCACGGTTCTTTCTTGTACAGTGCGTGCGAGCATGAGGCCCAGAGCTAATGCCGTCTTTCTTCCTTCTTTCCTCCCTGGACTCCATTTCCTTTCCTTCCCCTCCTTTCCTATTCTCACTCCTTCCCGCCTCACCGGGGGAACTGACAACCTTATCACTTAGGTCTCCCTGTCCCAAACAGCCGGGAAGCTCTTCCTGTGTTATATGTTTACTTCGAAGTAGTTTCTTTCCAACTGTTTTTATCCATTTAGTTTAGATTGCAAATTTCATGTGTGTATACACAACAGGTGAAACTGTAATACCCGTACGTCAGAAGTCTTGGTTCCAAACCTTGGATATTCCTCGCCTATTTATGGAAAAAGAGTAGTACAGTAGTACTGGCATTAAAACTGCTACACCACGAAGCTGACGTGCTACAAACGCGAAATTTAATCGACAGTAAAACGATGCTGTGATATACAAATGGTTAGCTTTTCAGAGCATTCACACAAGTTTGGCGCCGGTGGACACCTTCAACGCGCTGACATGAGGGAAGTTTCCAACCGATTTCTCATACACAAACAGCAGATGACCGGCATTGTCTGGTGCAACGTTGTTGTGATGCCTCGTGTAAGGAGGAGAAATGCGTACCAACATGTTTCCGACTTTGATAAAGGTCGGATTGTAGCCTATCGCGATTGCGATTTATCGTATCGCGACATTGTGGCTCGCAGAATATGGAATCGGTGGGTTCAGGAGGGCAATACGGAACGCCGTGCTGGATCCCAACGGCCTCGTATCTCAAGCAGTCGAGATGACAGGCATCTTATCCGCATGGCTGTAACGGATCGTGCAGCCAAGTCTCGATCCCTGAATCAATAGATTGGGACTTTTGCAAGACAACCATCTGCACGAACAGTTTGACGTTTGCAGCAGCATGGACTATCAGCTCGGAGACCATGGCAGTGTTTACCCTCGCTGCATTGCAGACAGGAGCGCCAGCGATGGTGTACGAAACGACGAACCTGGATGCACTAATGGCATATTTTTCGGATGAATCCAGATTCTGTTTACAGCATCATGATGGTCGCATCCGTGCTTGGTGACATCGCGGTGAACGCACATTGGAAGCGTGTATTCGTCATCACTATACTGGCCTATAACCCGGCGTAATGGTATGGGTTGCCATTTGTTACACGTCTCGGTCTCCTCTTGTTCGCATCGACGGCACTTTGAACAGGGGGCCGTTACATTTCAGATGTGTTACGACCCGTGGCTCTCCCCTTCATTCGATCCCCGGGAACCCTACATTTCATCAGGATAACGCACGACCGTATGTTGCAGGTCCTGTTCGCGACTTCTGTATACGAAAAATGTTCGACTGCTGCCCTGGCCAGAACATTCTCCTGATCTCTCACCAACTGTAAACGTCTGGTCAATGGTGGCCGAGCAACTGCCTCGTCACAATACGCCAGTCACTACTCTTGATGAACTGTGGTATCGTGTTGAAGCTGCATGGGCATCTGTACCTGTACAGACCATCCAAGCTCTGTTTGACTCAATGCCCAGGCGTATCAAGGCCGTTATTACGGCTAGAGATGGTGGTTGTGGGTACTGATTTCTCAGGATCTATGCCCCCAAATTATGTGAAAATCTAATCACATCAGGTCTAGTATATTTGTCCAATGAATACCCGTTTATCATCATCTGCATTTATTCTTGGTGTAGCAATTTTAATGGCCAGTAGTGTAGAAAAATAATTGCTTCTTTCTACATCACTTGTTTAAAACCTTAGTAAGATATCCTGTACAATTTAAGAAATTCAAGAGGAAAGATCGTTATTAGCCGCACGTAGTATAATTCAGTGATATACTTGTGGCCGCGGCGGAGCGGCCAAGCACATTGAGGAGCTATGCTACTGTGCGCGCGATGCCGTTCCCCGTCGGGGGTTGGAATCCCCCCCCTCGGGTATGGATATTTGTGCTGTCTTTAGTATAAGATAGTTCATAAGTAGTTTGTAAGTTTAGTGACTGATGACCCCGCATTTAAGTCCCATAAGCATCACTAACATTTGTTTCGATTTTGATGTAATTGTGGTGAAAAAGATGAAGGAATACCTACATGCTGTTTCTTAACAACACAAAAAAAAGTATTTCTAACTTATCTTGGTATCATGTGTAAACCAGATCTGTCCGTGTAATACGGTGCTAATCCCCTGGAACCTCGGCACTGCAAATTCAGCTTTACCTTTGATCCGCTTGCAAAACGCAGCTTTTCACTTACGTAGTCGCCTATAGCGTGCAGAACTGCTTACCTGCAAATAAAAGAGAACAGTATGTAAGCCTTAAATCTCTTATTGGTGTACAATTAGTTGCATTGTATAAGCTCTTTTTTTAATTACACGCAAGCCGGCTGAATTAAGTCCTGAAATGGTGCTGGTAACACTGTGCAAACACAGGTGCGTTGAACATCAGATCAATCAGCTGGTGATTTCACCGCAGAGAATGTAACACTAACAGGTTGATTATATATTACTACGTTGATATCTGAGGGTATATGGAATATTCACCTTAAGTAATTATCATACACAAATACTGGAGAAAAAATGTTCATCATGGCTCATGGGTACTTGTCCCACAATGTACTGTTGAATTATTCTGATCAGACACTTCCGTTTTAGACAGAATGACAGTAAATGAATAGCATCAAATATTAACGTAGCAATCACTGAAAACCACGAAAATGTCCGTATATTGCGTACTGTACTGTTAAAGTTTTTTTATGTGTCTTGAAATGTCTACTCAGCTTCACATACGCCCTTACGATTCGTCTGCCGTTAGGCCTACTTATGCAGGTAAGTCCGATCGAGTTAGTGGCACATCCACTCTCTCTCTCACATTGCCACCATCCATCCCAGTTGCAATTGTAGCTACTGTCAGACCCGGTAGAAAAGAACCCAAAGGAACAGTCCTGTTAATTATATATACGTGTAAGTCTGGCAGAAATACTGAAGGACGTGGAAGAGCAATTGAGCGGAATGAACAGTGGCTTGAAAGGAGAGTGCAAGATGAACATTAACAAGAAGAAAACAAGGTGAACTCATGTTGTCGAAAAAATCGGCCGATGGTGAAAGAATTAGATTACGCTTCGAGATAAGAGTAGATGAGTGTTGTTACTTGGTAAGCAAAGTAACTTCTGATGGCCGAAGATATAAAATGCATAATGCCAATGGGGAGAAAAGCATTTATAAAGAAGAGAAACTTACAATTATATATTTTTGACGACGTTACAGCGATCATTGAATGAAATAAATTGCAATTTGGGATCAGTTATGGCTTCACTGTACTAGGTTTAGATGGAATACCAAAGTGCGGCGAATGAAAATTTATGCCCGACCGATGTATTTCATTCAATGATCGCTGTAACGTCGTCAAAAATATATAATTGTATACAAGCCGAGGCTGGGCTCTTGGCGGCAACTAATTGTGTCTCTATACCTCATAGTATTTTCTCCCTGATTCGGGAATACAGTATTGTGGCTGCGAGCCTAACAGAACAAATAGGCTGTGGTAATAGGAGACAGCGTGGCGAATGGAGATTTGGGTGTGGCAGGAGACGTGCAGGAAAGAGTCCTCTGCAGTCGGGCTGGTCACTGTGTCCTCAGTGGCGGAGTGGTCAAGGCGTCTGCCTAGTAAGCAGGAGATCCCGGGTTCGAATCCGGACCGAGCACAAATTTTCATTCCCCGCACTTTGATATTCCATCTAAACGTAGAACAGTGAAGCCATAACTGATGGCAAACTGCGATTTCACTGAAGGGAAATTTGTTGACATCTGGTATTAATGTCAGCGAGGAGGCTAGCCGGCGACATGGCGGTGTGTCTGGCTATCTCGACCGGAAGCGTGTCGGCAGGCACCTGTTGACCCAGTGGCCAGTCTGTGGCGGCACGCTCCACGGCTTCCTGCCGCAAGAAAGCGCCGCGCCGCGCCGTGACCCCCGCAGGCCGGCCGTCCCAAGCGCACCGCTAGCCACCACAACGCCCCCCAACTACACACAGTGGACATTACCTAGTTTTTTAATCCTTTCAATTATATGACACAAAGAGACCACAAAGAAGTTAGATATTTAGGCCTGCAGCAGTATTTAACAAATCCATTCGATGCAGCTCTCAAAAATTGTCTAGAAAATCCACAATGAAGTTTTGTAAGTGCATTTAAATACCTGTTCGGTGTCAATTATTTGAATTGTTGGCGTAGCTCACTTGGTCAGTAAAGGCACCAAAAGATCAAAACCAACAGCAAAACATTTTAGATAACATACCGAGGAATTACAATTTCGGAATACTTTAATTAAAAAGAACAAGCTGAAAACATCGTATGGAAGGCGAACCAAAGGTTACATTTCATAGGCAGAGCACTTACAAGATGCAACAGGTGTACTAAAGAAATTGCCTTCACTACACTTGTGCATTACTGGGCACTGTGGGATATCCACCATTAGGGACTAATGGAGGATAAGAGGAAGTTCAGAGGTCAGGTCCTTTCGTATTATCCCTTTATAGGGGAGAGAGAGAGAGATGATGCACGGATACGGCTGGAAATCGCTAAAAGAAACGCGTTATCTGCATGGGAGACAATCATAAAGAAGAGAAATCGAATCGGAAAAAAAAGCGATAACATACGTGGCTAATTTTAGTCCAGTAAACAGAAAACTGAGTATAGGGTACAGGGAGGGATGTTCGCCACGGAGGGAAGTTCGCCTTATCTGCTTTTCTACTACAACAAATTTGTTAGCACTCACTGCGATCATGATAAAACCTACTTTAAAGAAGCATGTCCTTTCTATGCTGCCATATGGTGGTAGCACAGAAAAATTACGCACGCTGTCATAAGCAGTAGCGGAACACATTTCGTGAGTAGACGGGCACTGAGACGGTGAATGTAAGTAAAATATTATTTTGACAGCTGTAGTGTGTTATTGTGTGGTGCGAATGAAGCAACAAAGAATTAGTCTGAAATTACTTAACAATGCTGTGAAATATTATTGTAAAAGAAAGAGTGCTTCTTGAGGGAATGTCGGCATTAGTGTCACATCTTTTAACTGCAAAGACTGTGGAGAAGATCACTACGATCCAAAAGCGAGACAAGTGGGGTGGTACCAATGTGTAAATTGCCAGAATTGGTTTCACGGAGACTGTGACTATCAGTCGGTGAAGAGGTGTGGCTTGTGTACTGTGTTTAATGACTGACTGATACTGATTTACACGGTTAGAAATGTCACAAAAATTATCTGAAATTGTATTTGTTTGTCCTGTAGAAGTTCGCCAGTTAGATAAATTGTACAATAAAAATTTCCTACAATTTAATACGTCACTTTAAATAGTTGGAGTTTTTATTTCATATATAGAAGCACACTGATCATATTTAAAAGTTTTCATTATGTTTTCCCGAAAGAGAACCTTTTAAAATATTGTTTAGTAAACTGGTGGCGAACATCTCTCCCTGTACCCTATGTAGGTAAATTGCAGGAGCGTCACTGGCCAGTTTGTGGCAATAAAATAGGTCGCTATTCATAATCGGTGACGTCTCGAGTGGGGGAAAGACATACTGACAGACAGACAGAGGAAGCGACTAGAAAGCGTCAGGCCGGAAGGCCATTCCCGGTAAGGACCCGCTGCCCGGGAAACCTGCGTGTGATAGCAGCTAACGGCACGGTACCAACCCACATAGCGTGGCGTCTCAGCCCTCTGTTAAGCGGTCACCGCTGTCGCGGACCTCTTCTTTTTTATGTACACCTAACTACTTTTGGCTGCCTGACCTAAAATTTAAAACCAACTCTTCACTGTCCGAACAATAATATGTCATGTCGTCCGGCCACGCGTCGATTCGTATTCGTCGTGTGAGTGATCTTCCTCCTGTCTGCTTGCGACTGAACTTGGGTCGTTTATTATCAACAATGCTAGAGATTAAGGGGAATGCTGTGATGCGTTATTGGTATCGGCGGAAGAAAAGGAAGCGCAATTTGCATCATAGGTTCTTTGTTGCTGCTAGAGAACTGCAAGAGTGAAAATTCCAAGCACTTGTGTATGCTTTATATTTAATGATGCACTTAATTATGGAATCAGTATACAGTGAAAACTTAACATAAAGTAACTGACAAGTTTACTTCTTTAGCAATTACATTCCACGGCATCATCAGTGACCTGTAATATATACATGATTATGTTTTACAATATTTCATATTTACGTTATAAACAGTTCTGGCGCGTTATTTAGGTAACTTTACTTAAATAACGCACCAGAAACGTAAATATGAAATATTTTAAAACATAATCACGTATATATTACAGGCCACTGATGATGCCTTCCAAATAGAGGCGAAATGCATATAGCAATAAAATATTTTATTAATTCCATTGAATAAACGGCTAACCTAAATATCTACACTATAATAATATAATACAGCAACTGTGGGGAAAATAGGACAAAAAGGGAACTAACAAATTTACATTCCACGCTTGATATGCACCATCTCTTCTTGAATGTTTTTGGATAGTACGGCTCAGGATGTTTTCCCACGTCTTCCACAAATTAGATGTTGAAAAACTAGAAGTACTTCATTTGTATTGTTGAAATTGTTTTGTGGTAGCGTAACTGTGGGGAGCCTTTATGGTAAATGGTGGATCGCTTTTATTTGCCGTGGGATCTGATTTACTGACACAGACCGGTTTCCGGAAATTACCTCAAACTGCAATTAAATCACATTCGTTTTTATCCTGCATGCGTATGCGCACGGTCGGTGAGGTTAACTGGATTTTGCGTGGTCAGTTTTAAGGGACGGCCGGATTCCCTTCCTGTCGTGGCACCATTACCAACGCCCTTGTCCCTCCCGCTAGAGGCAATATGCTTGTAATGTTATACCTGTAAGAATGCGCGAACATGTTCGTAAATGTTTGCGAATCTTGTAACTCTGGCGGGACTTCGGTACCAGCAAGATATTCAAGATGGTGCGATAGGGGAATCGTTTCATACTGAAAGTAAAATAAGTTCTTTAGAGATCACTTTCGAGACCACAAATATCAGATATACCTTCATGTATTAAATAATTAAAAGACGCCATAGTATAAAGACAATTTCTTTATTCAACTGTGTGTTGTAACTTCCTTGATCTCTTTCTGCCCCGAGATTAATTAACGCCCTCGTGTTCAACTGAAATGTACATCAAGTAACAAATTGACATAATCTCAGAGGAAATATTTAAACAATTGCGTTGAATAGTTTATATCTGTCTATATACTCGAGGCACAGAAACATGTCAAGTTTCTAAAACTACGTGGAGCTGTACTGTTGAAAGTCTACCCAGTAACAGCACGTATACGGTACCCAGCGTCCTAAAGCTCCCTCTCAGAAACTGCCTTGTTCCCTGCAAAATCGGCTAAGAGAAACACTTGTAAAATACTGACAAGAAGGGGGCACAGGGTGATCTCTTAACATGCCAGGGAGTAACGTCTGTAGTACTGGAGAGCTGTATAAAAATAATCAGCTTCATAATTTTCCAAGATGTCTGTTTCTGGTCTGAAGATCCCAAGGAACTATATCTTTCTTACAATTCTCTAAAGCATTGGTTGTTTATTGTTCCCTGGCTGGAGAATAATGCATGCAGATAACACCATTTGGTATCGATTAAAAGGCTGTTTCAACAATAAATGGTATTTTATCTGTTTCAAGAAATCAGACCAGGCAGTCTTCTGTTGGCTGAAAGTACAATACTTGTGCAAAACACGAAAACGGTTCTTCAATTACCAGTTTCAATAGGTTGGAGGTGAACTTTCATTGTCTGTGCCTAAGCTGTCTGAAGAAATGAGAAACTATTCACGCCAGTGACAGAATAATCGGCACTCCTCCAATTTTCTACAGCATTATTGACAAGCATGTCCCCAAAGTGGCTTCAGCTAACAAGGCTTGCACCAGGCAGGCCGAACACGACCCCAGCTAACGGCCATAAATACCACACATCATCATCATCATCTATGAAGGATCACGGAGGGTACCTTAAAATAGGCTTCGAGACCGGCTGAGCAGTCACCGTGAGTACTGGCACGTGTGTGTATGTTTTTATGCTGAAGTTTTTCATACTACGCCAGCTACTGTGTGGTTTGTTGAGGGATGGAACCGTAGGATAGATTTCATGACAGTTTTTCCCGTCACGGTGGAAATAGTGTGTGTGTGTGTGTGTGTGTGTGTGTGTGTGTGTGTGTGTGTGTGTGTGTATTTAATTTTTCATAAGGCGGGAGGAAGAGATGGACTAACTGAAGAGTAGACCAAATAACTGAGCATCGCCGGCTGTTTGACCGACACAAAATATAGCGCGTTCACAAAGTTGATTTCCCCTATACTATACTATGACCCTGTTACAGGTGCCCCTATCACGGTACGCGCGTCGGTACGGCAGTATCCGAAAAGAGCAATGTCGCGAGCCAGCGCAGAGTGCGCCTGCATCAGAGCGAGAACATGCGCGGCATGCGCTGACGGGCGGCGTGCATAGTGATCATCGAGCGCCAGAAACCGCGGCCGACCCAGTTTCTGGGTGGACACGTCTATTTCTGTAGAGGCGGCTGCGGCGCGCTTCGCCACGCCACGACACGACACTGAGTCGTGGGCCAGTTTCTCGGAAGGCTGCGCGCCACTAAATCTTCCCGCGAAAAACCGTGCCAGGAAATGGTAATGCCTGCCGAAGCCGAGCAATGCAGCTTTCGACGAGAGCCTTCTGGACTCGACACAACAAAACCAGTCTTCGTCGTGTGTGTGTGTGTGTGTGTGTGTGTGTGTGTGTGTCGCGAGCGCATGCGAGAAGATGGGTAATTTGTAGAAGTAGTAGGGAAGGCCGAATAATGTCCAGTTAACACAGTTTCTCCACAAGTGGATGACGCAAACAACACTCAGAAGGTTCCACATCTGGTATAAAAAAATTAAATGAGTTCATATTCACCATAAACGTCAGCCACTGTCACACTCTGATCTACTTTCAACACCTGTATGCACTTACAGGTTGAAATTGCAATAGTTGATGATTTGGTCTATAGTACAGTCAGTGGCGAATAGACTTAATTTTTGTTCTCCGTGGTTCCTGTAACTCTGTTAATGAAATGTCAGTGTGTTGTTGACTCCTAAACTAACCTCCAGAGATCTTGTAGCCTGTGGGACGCTAGATCCTAGCGTTCCTACCTTGTTTATTTGGAATAAGGAAGACCACTTTCGGTACCTACATATTCATATTAACCTTCTGCTCATTACTGTTTCACTACATTTAAAGTCTATGTACAGACAACTGAGCTTGCTCATCATATACATAGGTGCCTCAAACCGCAAGGGCAGAAGTACGTAGTCGCATTTTATAATGAGGACGTTAACACATGTGAGCGACGTAGTTACGCAAGAAATGCACGAAAAAAATACAGTTTCACAGCGGCAATCTAAAACAAATGTTTTTTAACCATCACAAATATCACACAGTTTCGAAAAGTGATGTTAACGCGGCGATTAATTTGCTGTAAGTTGACAACAAACGAAGTAGACGCGTGAAGCAGACGGCTCAACAAATGCGTACCGTTTGGACGCTTTTTTGTAGTTCGACGGTCTATCGCAAGGGGCACTGCAGCTGATGACTTCCTTGTGCGTGTTGCACGTCTCGTATAGAAAGGGCTTTACGTGATCAGTGGCGTAACTAGGACTTGGCTCGGGGGGGGGGGGGGGGGGGGGATAGATCTGCTTGACGAGCAAAATTTTAGTGTTTCCAGACCGACTACCATCTACCAATCCCGTTGAAGAAACTAATTCACTCCCATCCAATAAAAGATTATGGAAAAAAAAAAAAAAAAAAAAAAAAACCAAGTTTTCAATCTTTACCTTTACCAGATTGCTGTTATGAGATTTCTTTTCTTTCTTTCTTTTTTTCTCCTTTTTTCTTTTTTGGGTTCTGGGGGGGGGGGGTTCTATCCCCCTAATCCCCCCCCCCCAATAGTTACGCCACTGTACGTTATCATTAATCCTTGTAGTATGCCCGTTCTGCCATGTCAGTTTCTATACTTTTTTCAAATTACTCCGTAATAACGTACGTGTTGTAACAGAAGGACTCTAACCTCCCTTTGAAGCAAATTTCTTAACTAGCACTTCACAGAAAAAAAAAAAAAAATAATCGACTTGAGAGTAGTGTCTGAAGATGTGGCAAATAGCACTTATGCTGCAAAAAGACGAACTAAATTTTCCAACTTAGCGGCAGGTATTAATTCTGAAACGTGGCAGAGATGATCTCGGCGATGATCAACAGTGCAGTGGGCACCGTGTTGGAGAGTGGCCATACTTGCAGAGCGGCTGCGTGCCTGGGCCCGACGGCGCCCAGGGCGGGGCATCAGCGGCAGCTGGCTGGGGCGGCAGCCGTAATAGCGGCGCCGCGGACTCATCTAACATGGCCGCCGGCACACGCGTCCATTTCACACCACCTGTTGTTTACTCGTCATTTTTCCAGGACTGGCATAATCAGCTGCCTCTTCTGTGGGAGAGGGGGGGGGTGGAGCTAGAGGTTGGTTGGTTTGGATCACAGCCCGCGGTTAGAATCCCGTACGCAATTGGTTTCAGTCGAGCCCGACGAAAATTTCGTTGATGGGTATAGGAAAGTAGTCACGCGACAAGTGGCTCTTCAACGTCCGAAGAGAAGAGTGTAAGTACATTGCATTTAAAAGAAGGAGAAGGAAGCAACGGAAATACAACAGCGTGGAACAAAGCCAGTGCGATCCTACTCTGACTCGCGAAGAAGCTCTATCATGGAAAGTGTCACTAAAAAAGAGGAAATGTTCAGATGTTTGTTAAGCTTATGGGACTTAACTACGGGGTCATCAGTCCCTAAACTTACAGACTACTTAAGAACTAGCTAATATTAAGGACGGCACAAATATCCATGCCCGAGGGGGATTCGAACCCCCGACCGTAGGGGCCGCGCAGACCGTGACTGGAGCGCCTCAGTCCCCTCGACCACCGAGGCCGGCGAAGAGGAAATACTGCAGCTAATTTTAACTACTTACAAGAGGAACTCACCATCGCACCCCCACCCTCCTTAGTTTTACTGAAAAGATGGCACACTGCAGAGCTCGCCAGAAACTGAAAACAAATCAAGCGCGAAAACAGGAATAAAGTTTACAGAATTATGAAATAAGAAGCAAAATAAAAATAGAAAATTTCAAACCACAAATAGCTGCAGAAAATGAGTTGTTTTGTGGTCACGATGTTGAACGTGATTCAAATCCCAATCCCGAACAATTTTTTTTTATTTTTTTTTTTTTTTATTTCGTTGTCATTACATTATGAACTATCTGTCATGTCATTGACGTCTCTCTCTCTCTCTCTCTCTCTCTCTCTCTCTCTCTCTCTCTCTCTGTAGCCCTGGAAATTTTCATAACGTACATTAGTACGTTATATTCAACCTGTACAAAAACCAGACTGCGGTTATTAGAGTCGAAGGGCAGGAAAGGGACGCAGAGGTTGGTAAGAGAGAGACAGGGTTGTAGCCTTTCCCCAATATTGTTGAGTCTGTACATTGAGCAGGCAGTGAAGGAATGGAGGGGGAAATTTGGAGGGGGCATTAAAGTGCAGGGAGAAGACATAAAAACATTGCAGTTTGCTGATGACATAGTAATTCTATCAGACACAGCAAAGGATCTGAAAGAACAATTGAATGGAATGGACAGTCTCCTGAAAAAAAAAAAAAAAAGGGTATAAGATGAACATCAACAAGAGTAAAACGGCGGTAATGGAATGAATGTCAGAAAATCGGGCGATGCTGAAGGAATTAGATTAGGTAATGAGACAATAAAAGTAGTAGATGAATTTTGTTATTTGGGTAGCAAGGTAACTTCTGATTGCCGAAGTAAAGATGATATAAAATGCAGAATGGCTACGCGGAGAAAAGCGTTTCTAAAGAAGCGAAACTTGTTAACATCGAATATTAATTTAAATTTTAGGAAGTCCTTTCTGAAAGCATTTGTCTTGAGTGTAGCATTGTATGGGAGTAAAACGTGCACGATAAGGAGTTCAGATAAGAGAACGATAGCTTTTGAAATGTGGTGCTACAGACGAATGGTAAAAATTAGATGGGTAGATCACGTAACTAACGAGGAGATGCTTATCCGAATTGGGGAGAAAAGGAGTTTCTGGCGTATCCTGACTAAGAGAAGGGATAGATTGGTTGGACATATTCTGAGACATCAAGGGATTGTCAACTTAGCTTCCTTAGAAGGAAGCGTGTGGGGTAAAAATCGTAGAGGGAGACCGAGGGACGAATATAGTAAGCAGAGTCAAAAGGATGTAGGTTGCCGAACGTATTCTCAGATGAAGAGACGTGCACAGGACAGGGTAGCGTGGAGAGCTGCAGCAAACCAGTCTGTGGAACGAAGACCACAACAACAACAACAACAACAACAAGAACCACTACGTTAGTTACAGAATATGATTTATGTGGTAAGCACATATTATTGCCACAAGCAAATGTGATAAATAATGAGCGCAGGCGAAATGCCGCATGGACTACTTACTTATCAAATTAACAAACGGCTGAGAAGTAAGTCACAAAGGCTCAACGCCTTGTAATCGCAATGTCAATTACGGGTGACAAGAGATGCTCTCGAATACCAACCTACAAGTAGTTCGGTCCCCGCTTTTATTTGTTCCAGTTGGGATACTCACTGTTTCTGTTTTTCTTTTTCCGTAGTTACACACACTGTCTTACTGTATTCATACTTAATCTGTGATCCGTTTTTGAGAGGCTATCCATACTACTAAGAAATCAGAGGTACAAGCAGATGGGCGTCTCTGGGTGATCACGGAACAAAAAGGCTGAGGCAGTGTGTAACAAAAATGTTCAACCTAAAAGCTTAGGCTGCAGTCCAGACAAATCACAGAATTTATAAACTTTATCACACTCGCATCGTTATCGGCTAAAACGGAGGGCAGATCTCCACCAAGAGTCGGTCCTGACTTCTCAAAACTATATACAATGCACTCAGTTAAAATGTGTCTTAGAGTTATTTGCGAGCCACGAGCATCACAGAACGGCGGATTCTCAAGTCGAAGTAAAAATCCATGTTAAGGGGAAGTGCCAGATTCGGCGACTTGTCAGTGTCACCGGCAGGAGGACACAGGTTATTGGCAGTCCCTGTTCTTCTGGCTGCTGAATGGACCTCTGCCGTAACACAGGAAAGAAGTCCTGCAGGGGAACAGCAGACACTAAGAAATCCGTGGAAGAGAGAGCGAGGCTCTCGTGATGTCCCTCGTTCGGTTGTTCTTGTGTTTCCAGCTAGGCTTCTGTACAACATCCTATGTATGCTAACTGCACGCTACTTTTTTTTCTTGAAATAAACTAAGAAATGAGGGCTCAATTTATTTTCTTTTACTGAAGCAACCCGTATTGAGTGGCTCGCTGTTTCAGTGCAATGCCGAATGCATTCCCGACCAAGGTCCATTTCCCGCCCAGCCTGGATGTGGTTTTTAGAGGTTTTTCCACATCCCACGAAGTGACTGGCGGATTGTTATTCTAGTTCCGCCTCCGTTACAAGATTCCCAAACATTTAGAAAACGTTCACACACTGTTACAGATCTAACGCTATTACGCGAACACAGGAAAAACCAATTTACTCTCGAGGTTTATAGTTTATTTGCAATGACCTGTCATATGGATGCTATGACAGGTCGTATTTTTTCATTTTCATACACAGAATGATTTCATATATCTAGTTAAGTGTATTTCTCGCGGTATGAGGTGACCCACTCAAGTGACCATTCCAAAACTAGCAACCTTGCGGGAATAAGCCTAGGAGGAAGAAGATTAACGATAGTAAGAAATCTTCGTCCGTTGTGCACTTGTATCAAGAGTGCAACTTTATTTGTTCCGCTGCACTTTTTTTTTTTTTCACCGTTCCGTTTCAAGTTTCCTGCAACCCAATCTTCGTTTTTGAAAGTTATTTACGTGTTGTAAAGGAGATTGTTTTATTGGCGGTTAACGGCTTAGCAGTATGCTTTTTAAGACACTAATTGCATAATGTCCTAAGTAAACGAACTGTTCACGAGTCACAAATGTAAACAGCTGCAGTACCACTTTTCGTTACATACATACGGTTTCCTGAGGCACCCATTTTGTAATAGTACATCATATTCTAATGTGAAATTTATTTTTAAATGAATATTTATATTTCATATAGGTTAGACGGAACGAACAGAATGATCTTTTGTGTACTTATATCTCAAGCTTTTTGCCCATTTTGTCTTGCAAGTCTCGCGACAGCCCCTATGGTATTGACGTTCAGTTGGGAAAGCCCTGAACTGCAGCATGCATCCACATGTAGAAAGTAATGCCTCAGGCTCTGCTCATGGTGTTAACCGTTCATTATTACCTGGAAGAGAATATGGAAATGTCTTTCAGTATTGCATGGAAAAGTAACAGCCGGCCGCCGTGGCCGAGCGGTCTGCGGCGCGCCAGTCTCCACGTCCGCTCCGGTCGTGGGTTCGAATCCCCCCCCCCCTCGGGCATTGGTGTTTTTGTCGTCTTTAGCATAAGGTAGTTCATAAGTAGTTTGTAAGTTTAGGGATTGATGACCTCTAAGGTAAGTCCCTGAAGCTTAAACATTTGAACATTTAGAAGTAACACGAGGAACGAGGAGCTTCTACGAATCAGCTTAAGTGATTGTGCTATTTCCATGGGGGTTCAGTGCCATGGGGAGGGGAGAGGGGAGGAGGTGAATGGAATGTCGGGACGACAAAAGCCGGTGAGCAGGTGCTGCCCTGCTGAGATGGGACCACTGCCAACCCCAACCCCACAGAAACCAGAGTGGCATCAGGAAGCGGAATGAGGCGGGAAGGAGCCATCAAAACTGCGAAACTAGGTTTAAGCGAGACTCCAGTCTCCCCTGATATGCAGAAGTACCAGGTTTAATGGTCAGTATTCCCGACAGTCATCATTCGAAGAAAAATAAGGTTTAGTAAACATGGATTCTGGAATGCATATGAGTTTGTCTGGTAGAAACGACTCAAGGTAGGTAATTTGCTGGAGTGCTGTTAACGATCATTCTTGTCCTGTATGTTGACCTTCCTCCTAACTTACCTAAGTGTCCCTCTTAAGACTCGTCAACTGGCGAAGAAAACGCGAGGTTATTGTCGTTTAGGAAGCGCCTCTCGCACGTACTCCCCAAGCTGCACCGTGCCGTTCGAATGTAATGGCGCGAAGCTGTAGGCGCGATGCTGCGGAACGAGTAAATCGGTAGCGGTCGTGCCCCATTAGCTGAGCGTACCGACTACGGAGATTAGTTTCAGGACACCTGGCGACGACGAGTACCTTAAATAACACACCTCACTCTCCAGGAAGACAAAGCAAACTGCGCCGGTCTCGCAAATTATTTCAGAGTTATAGGGAAGTCATGTAGTGTCTTTAACAGCAGACACTGAATGACAACTCTTGACAAAATGAACGACTCGGCTTTTAACTTAATTGCTGTACTATCTGTGAATGGCGGAATATTACACACCATAGCAGAATTACTGACCGCTTATAACGCGCACAGCCCCGCTGAAGACTGGACGTATTTGAGTCTCTCAAAGATGTAGACCTCTTTCTGCCTACTGCTACATTAGAGTAATGTATGGTGTGTGGTGGAGGGGTGGGGAGGGGGGGGGGGCAACCGGGGAAGGAGACTTTCGAACCGTGTCTATTATTATTATTATTATGAAACAGGAGCGTTCTGAGGGTCAAAGAGGGAGGCAAGTTGCAACTGCAATATATCAAATAACTGGAGGAATTGTCAAGGATTTGTCACTAGAGAGGCAGTCGTGGTCCGAAGCATCAAACCAGCCAGAAGACTGAAGAGTGATCTGACACAAATCAAAAACAAATTTTCAAAAAGGTAACCTTTCTATCAGTTGCACGAATCTGGCGTTTTTAAACTATGTATTTCGTTTGGTTATTTCAGAAGTGTGTCTGTAAGCGTTTAAGAAACGATAAAAAATTCGGAAAAATGAAGGGTGAAGGTAAAATAAATTTCAGTTTTAGCTCAACTTATTTTGGAAACATTTTCGTTTCAATATGTTTGGGTCAATAGCACTTATTTAAATTTATGAATAAATAACGGTCTAGAATGCAGTAATTTATTTACTGAAACTAGTTGAATGAAATAAATTATTGCATTCTAGACTGTTCTTTATTCATAAATTTAACTGTTAAATTATGGGCAAAGGAGTATAAATAGAAAGGTGTGGTTTTATTGATTTGCAAGTGAAAGAACGAGTAAAATGATTGCCTTTTTATACTTTCGCCATGCAACCAGCAAACTTAAGAGAGGAGAAATGGTAGTAGCTATGAGTAATAATATGAATAATTATCACCAAGGAATGCGAAAATAAACCTCTTGATATTCGATTGGGTAAAATTCGTGTACGGATTGAATAAAATGAGTGAGGAGGCCAACTAGGAAAAGGTATCTAATGGTTTGTGATAGCACCGACACTTTTCTGTAATAATCAGTTTAACAGTGATGTACGTTAGAGTCGCTGATACTCTGAAATTGACTGACCGACTGGAATACCTTGTTCCCTTTTGGTCGCTTTAATTCAAGGGTGAGTCAGAAAAGAAAAAAATTTGAGAAACCCGAAGGAACAGGAAAAGCCCAAATTGTTAATTTTGTATGGGCACCGTTACTTAGGACTGTACTGTTATTTCATGCGCTGTCGTAACGTCAGCCTTCCTAATGAGATAAAATTTTGCATACTTGGTGTAAGGGACTGTCCTATATTAATTAAAACGGTGCATGGCGTTCGACATCGTTTGACAGACCACCATGCAACTTATCAGATATATACAGGGGAGGGGAAAAGATTAACAGAGGAGGAGATTAACAGGAGGAGACTGGCAACGATCGAAGAACCTAATGACAGATGTATTGGGGGGGGATGATTGATAAGATAGGGGGTCGAGGTAGAAGGAGGGATGAGGAGATGAAGAGGGGAGAGCAGTGTATGGACTACCTGAATATTGGAAAAAATATATACTCGAGCAACGCCCTCATATCAGCTCGATAATACAGAGATAACTATCAGAGTGCGAGGAGGAAGGTAAGACATATGCACAAAGATAGAGGACCTGACTGGTCGAAGTACTATAAGATGTATATGCATTTCCCCAAGCTCATTTTATAAAGTCCAAAATTCGCATGTCGTAAATAAACTCTGTTTTTAAGAGTGGCTTGAGTACGTAGTATGTTGTTCTGGTCTTCAGTCCGCCGACTGGTTTGATGGAGCTCTCCCCGCTACCCTGTCCTGTGCAAGCCTCTTCATCTGAGAATCATTTTGAATATGCTTACTGTTTTCGTCCCTCGGTCTCCCTCTACGATTTTTATCCGACACGCTTCCTTCTACTGCTAAGTTGACAATTCCTTGATGTCTCAGAATGTGTCCAACCAATCTATCCCTTCTCAGGATATGCCAGAAACTCCTTTTCTCCCCGATTCGGCTAAGCACCTCCTCATTAGTTACGTGATCTACCCATCTAATTTTCATCATTCGTCTGTAGCACCACATTTCAAAAGCTTCCATCATCTTTTTATCTGAACTCCTTATCGTCCACTTTTCACTCCCATACAATGCTACACTCCAGACAAATGCTTTCAGAAAGGACTGCCTAACATTTAAATTAATATTGGATGTTAACAAGTTTCGCTTCTTTAGAAATGCTTTTCTTGACATAGCCATTCTGCATTTTATATCTTTTTTATTTCGGCCATCAGAAGTTATCTTGCTACCCAAATAATAAAATTTATCTACTACTTTTATTGACCCATTACCTAATCTAATTCCTTCAGCATCGCCTGATTTTCTGACATATTCCATTACCTTCGTTTTATTCTTGTTAATGTTCATCTTATATCTTCCTTTCAAGACATTGTTCATTCCATTCAATTACTCTTCCAGATCCTTGGCAGTCTCTTACAGAATTACTATGTCATCAGCAAACCGCAATGTTTTTACTTCTTCTCCCTGCACTTTAATGCCCTTTCCAAATTTCTCCTTTCATTCCTTCACTGCCTGCTCAATGTACAGACTGAACAACATTGGGGAAAGGTTACAACCCTGTCTCACTTCCTTTCCAACCTCTGCTTATCTTTCTTGCCCTTCGACTAATAATCGCTGTCTGGTTTTTGTATAGGTTGAATATAACTCTTCGCTCCCCATAATTTACCCCTCATACCTTCAGAATTTGGAAGAGTGTATTCCAGTCGACATTGTGAAAATCTTTCTCCAAATCGACAAACGCTAAAAACGTAGATTTCCCTTTCCTTAGCCTATCTTCTAAGATAAGTCGTAATGTTCAAATGTTTGTTAAGCTTATGGGACTTAACTACGGGGTCATCACTCCCTAAACTTACAAACTACTTATGAACTACTTACGAACTAAGACGGCACAAATTCGAACTCCCGACCGTAGTGGCCGTGCAGACCGTGACTGGAGCGCCTCAGTCCCCTCGGCCACCGCGGCCGGAAAGTCGTAATGGGAGTATTGCCTCCCGTGTTCCTACATTTCTCCTGAACCCAAACTGATTTTCCCCGAGGTCGGATTCCACAAGATATACGTATAATATTCATAGAATATATGACATCAACTGCGATTGGGCAAAGCTGAAAATGTGTACCCAGCCGGGATTCGAACCCGGGTCTCCTGCTTTCTAGGCAGTTGCGCTGACCCCTACACCACTGGGGACACAGTGATCACCGCACCTGCAAGGACTACCCATGCACGCCTCCCGTCAGATACAAATTCCCAGCTTCGCCCTGCCCATAGTACTCAAACTCGTAGTTTAACTAATTCCCGTAAGAGTAAGGGCTTCAACTTGCCCACCCCTCCCCACTAACGATAGGATCATTGCCCGTCACCGGCGTATTATATATATACATGTGGCGTCTGTTCCGAAGAACAGACGTCACATTCTGATCCTGCAGTTGTTATTATTTAATATTCATAGAATATATGACATCAACTGCGATTGGGCAAAGCTGAAAATGTGTACCCAGCCGGGATTCGAACCCGGGTCTCCTGCTTTGTAGGCAGTTGCGCTGACCCCTACACCACTGGGGACACAGTGATCACCGCACCTGCAAGGGTAGTCCTTGCAGGTGCGGTGATCACTGTGTCCCCAGTGGTGTAGGGGTCAGCGCAACTGCCTAGAAAGCAGGAGACCCGGGTTCGAATCCCGGCTGGGTACACATTTTCAGCTTTGCCCAATCGCAGTTGATGTCATATATTCTATGAATATTAAATAATAACAACTGCAGGATCAGAATGTGACGTCTGTTCTTCGGAACAGACGCCACATGTATATATATAATACGCCGGTGACGGGCAATGATCCTATCGTTAGTGGGGAGGGGTGGGCAAGTTGAAGCCCTTACTCTTACGGGAATTAGTTAAACTACGAGTTTGAGTACTATGGGCAGGGCGAAGCTGGGAATTTGTATCTGACGGGAGGCGTGCATGGGTAGTCCTTGCAGGTGCGGTGATCACTGTGTCCCCAGTGGTGTAGGGGTCAGCGCAACTGCCTAGAAAGCAGGAGACCCGGGTTCGAATCCCGGCTGGGTACACATTTTCAGCTTTGCCCAATCGCAGTTGATGTCATATATTCTATGAATATTAAATAATAACAACTGCAGGATCAGAATGTGACGTCTGTTCTTCGGAACAGACGCCACATGTATATATATAATACGCCGGTGACGGGCAATGATCCTATCGTTAGTGGGGAGGGGTGGGCAAGTTGAAGCCCTTACTCTTACGGGAATTAGTTAAACTACGAGTTTGAGTACTATGGGCAGGGCGAAGCTGGGAATTTGTATCTGACGGGAGGCGTGCATGGGTAGTCCTTGCAGGTGCGGTGATCACTGTGTCCCCAGTGGTGTAGGGGTCAGCGCAACTGCCTAGAAAGCAGGAGACCCGGGTTCGAATCCCGGCTGGGTACACATTTTCAGCTTTGCCCAATCGCAGTTGATGTCATATATTCTATGAATATTAAATAATAACAACTGCAGGATCAGAATGTGACGTCTGTTCTTCGGAACAGACGCCACATGTATATATATAATACGCCGGTGACGGGCAATGATCCTATCGTTAGTGGGGAGGGGTGGGCAAGTTGAAGCCCTTACTCTTACGGGAATTAGTTAAACTACGAGTTTGAGTACTATGGGCAGGGCGAAGCTGGGAATTTGTATCTGACGGGAGGCGTGCATGGGTAGTCCTTGCAGGTGCGGTGATCACTGTGTCCCCAGTGGTGTAGGGGTCAGCGCAACTGCCTAGAAAGCAGGAGACCCGGGTTCGAATCCCGGCTGGGTACACATTTTCAGCTTTGCCCAATCGCAGTTGATGTCATATATTATATGAATATTAAATAATAACAACTGCAGGATCAGAATGTGACGTCTGTTCTTCGGAACAGACGCCACATGTATAAATATACGTATACGTAGTATACATTCTTGTTTCTCCTCTTATAATATGTAACTATGTAACGCTGTTAGAGTATCGCAACAAAATTCATGACTGTTACGTTACTGATTGTCAGAAGCTCTTGAAATGTTTAGACTGAAATTTTCTACTTCTTTTGAAACAAGTTTCTCTGGGCTTTCAATAGGTGTATATACAATCTGAGATCCAGTGGTCAGACAGTTTTACACCAATCGTGTGTGATGGCCTCCACAAGAACAATAAAAAATTGTTTACTTGGCGTGGGCGGGGCGTCCAGAAAGGAGGCGGTAAGACAGTGGAGCCGTTATCTGTAGTTCCCTGGAGAGGCGGACGAGCGCAGTTTATCAAGGGGGCGCCGGCTGCAGTCCGGATCGGCGCGGCGCGGCGTCTTCTGAAGGCGGAGGCGGGCAGCCGTACAAAGGCAGAGGAGAGGCAGGGGGCAAGACACGGGTCACCCACAATGGCCGGCCAAGGGCGGGACAGTCGCCTGGCTTATTAGCGGTGGGTCCAACCTCCACTCTCATGGTAACCCTCAAACCGAGTTGTCATCTCTGTTTCATCAATGGTTTCACCGGGTCGAAAAGGATACCGGTTTATTTGGACATGACAAATAATTTCACTTTAATCACAAATGTTTTCTTAAAAGTCGTATATTTGTATTTATTACAATACAGAAATTTTAGCAAAAAAAGTCCAACCCACAAAAGAAAAATAAGTTTATGTAATCCTATATAACAGTTTAAATACCTCGGAGAAACTTTACAGTCCTCTGGATTAAACCGAATCGCCAATGATCGAAGAGTAACCAAGCCCCGGAAGGCCTACAAGCTAACATGGACGAATTACAACAAGAATTGCATTTCCACAGACGCGTATTTAATACACATTATACAATATTGATTCTTCCTTAAGCAATCTATGCAGCTGAAGCGATGGTGATTAATGGTCATTCAAACATTAAGGAAATAGAGAAGCAGGAATGAAAAATTTTCATCAATATTTATTATGCAATCAAGAAAAACGGCATATGAATGAAGAGACCACAAAACGAACTCTATAGCAAGATCAACACAGTAACAGACGAAATCAGAAAACGCCGAGCCAAATGTTATACACACATCTACAGGATGGAAGACTCCAGAACAGTAAAGGAAGTATACAATATTATAACTAGGAGTAAATGAGGCACACAATGGCTGAAAGAAGTCCAGAGGGATCTACAGCAGATTAATATAAAAAAAATCTGGAAGATCGCACTGAGCGCCGGAATAAAACCGCAAGTGTGAAATTTGAGGAAAGAACGTCGCGCCAGCCTGGTAAAAACTGGACAGAGGAGCGGAAGGAGGAGCATTCTGAGAGGATGAAGAGTTTTGCGAAACCAAGAAGGAAAACTTCCAAAGATGAAATTAAGAATTCAATTGCTCTCCTGAAGGGGAACAATCGTGTAAATAAATAAATATAACAGTGAAATGAAAATGAATATAAAATTCTCTTCCCTCGAGACATCCCTTATCTTTAGTAATTGCATCCGCAACAGTTGTTATTGTAAACTTATTTCTATGAAGTACCCGAGTTTCCAGAGCTCGGTCTGATCATCAGGTGCATCTGCAAATTACAATCAAAATAGTGTCGTCTGCAATGTAATAAAATAGATACCCGCCACGCATCTTAGACATACTCACCACCTCCCCAAACTTGTCCTCAAAGTGCTCGACAAAGAACTGGGGTTTGGTGTTCGAAATGGATTCCCCATCCGTTCGAGTACATATCAAGTGCTTTGGAGACTATGCTTCACCCCGAGTTTGAGCCGGACGTTCCCTGCAAGATGTGGCCAGGGAGGGAAACCATGGGGGATCATACTGGACAGCATAAAATTTTCCTCCCTTACAGAAGGCGGTTGTACGTCCGGCAACATTACTTTGTTCTCGTTTCACTGTGGTCCCACGAGCAGCTAGGAAAACAAATGTCCACCCAGGCAGAGCCCTGCTTACCTGGGTAAGCCAAATACAATTGAGGTGCGGCAGGTGCCTCAGAGGTTGCCCGCTAGCGACTTTTTAACTGCTATGCATCTTCGGGACGTAGATTACCTTGAGATTGATGTTTATTAGAGGTTTGTACCGTTATCGCGACCCCGGCGATTAAGCCAAGATCCCCAGTCTCTGAAACGTACAGCGTTCCACCGTCGCGCCATACGGTGGTCGCTGACGCACGCACAGAACCTGCTGTGTGTGTGTGTGTGTGTGTGTGTGTGTGTGTGTGTGTGTGCGTGCGTGCGTACGCTCGCGCGCGCGTACCTGAAAATAGTTTTCAGTCCTTTCGTCTGTTCACCGTTAATGCGGTGCATTTATTATAAAACTATCTCTGTTCTATTCAACTGAAAATTGTTCGTCAACAAGGAATTGCGTAATGTTAATATAAAATACTTTTTACTTTTCTTAGACATATGTTTTTGCATTACGGAAACCCTAGTATCCAGGCACGTTCCTGGCTGGTGATTTTACGGGGCAACTCTTTTCGCGACCTACTGGTTGAGAAACACTGCACGAAAGTAATGCGTTGGGGCAATGTAACTCTGCAGGGGAGGCGCAGTCCATTTTTTGTTTTTTAAGCTCGCAAGAAAGAAGAAACGAGAAAGTACGTATTTCCAGTTTTCCAGTCACCCTGTTTACATGGGCTCCCAAAATCGGATTTCATAAACCGATTTCTCAATTCCGCTTTTGGTTCGTCATGTAAACACTGCAAAATCGATTTTGGAAATCCGCTTCTCGAAAGCGATTTTCCAGTTCCACAATCAATTTTCGTGCCCATGTAAACGCAACAGTTTTTGAAGCGTTCTTGGCTTGTCAGATTGTTTTTTCTTTTTTAAGAATTTTCGGCACATACGGACAGAGTCACATATTCTAATGTGAAATAAAAGTATAAATATCAGAGTGAACATAAATCTGTGTATTTAAATAAAGAAAAATAGCGATTGTGCTGACTAAAACAGAAACGGAATCAGCTGTTTTACAGCCGCCATATTAAATGGGCTAGGAAATCCGATTCAGGCTATGCCATGTAAACACGACAGTGAAAAACGGTTTACGAAAATCGGTTTTCGTCTTCCGGAAGATATGTTGCATGTAAACGTAGTGACTGTCACACTCCAAGGGTTTTTCGGTACCCATGTGACACCGCGAGGAAGTTTGCAAACAGGTCACTATATTTCGAACACTTGTTGACAGTTTGGTGGCTGTTCCGGCCGCGGTGGCCGAGGGGACTAAGGCGCTCCAGTCACGGTCTGCACGGCCACTACGGTCGGGGGTTCGAATCCCCCCTCGGGCATGGATATTTGTGCCGTCCTAGTTCGTAAGTAGTTCATAAGTAGTTTGTAAGTTTAGGGACTGATGACCCAGTAGTTAAGTCCTATAGACTATACAAAAATTTGAATTTGTTGGCTGTTCCATAAATACGCCATGTAAGAGACGGCATCGTGGAGTTCTAACTGTATTTTGGCGAAGACCGCATGACCGAGCAATCAGACTGTAGCATTATGGTTGTGTAGAGGAGAGGGCCTTAGATCAGGCTTCAGGACCTGGCTGGTGCCAATCGTTGTTGCCGTCGCTCCCGCTTATAAGGACCATCATTCCAAGACAACCCTTAGAGACGATAGAGGAAACGATGGTCATGGGTATCGGGTACATTCCGCTCCCTGTGTCCCGAAGGCGGATGTTGAGCAAGCGTTGATTCATTGCCAGCTTGTCGTTGACGAGGTAGCACCAGATATACGAGACTCGCGATGGCATGTCGGGGCTGTCAACGTTGTCTCACACCTGGCTGCAGTTAGAGTTTTTGTGGCGGGAGTCGTCCACGCAGGGCGGCATACAGTGTGTAAACACATGGTGAGTTGTGAGGGGGGGGGGGGGGAGCGGCGAGCAGAGGAAGTAAGCCCCGCCTCGCACCCTGGCAGCCGCGGAAAAGACGTGCGGGGGAGGCAAGCCACGCCCACGTCCTGCAGTGCTGACATACCAACTACGCGGCATACTGCCGCGTAAGTACAGGTGGCGCACATCGCTTTAAATGCTGGTCGTAAATGAAACAAAGCAGCATACTCACGAGAATGGTTGGTAACGATACCAGCTACAGGAATCACTCACTCTAGTTACGTATTACACAAAACGAAACACTCAGAACAACTGATATGCAAACAATAAGAAAGCATACGTCTATTGTTGCCTCCCACACCAATTTCAGTCAGTAATGTTGGCTGCAGCCTCAATACAGCCTTCCGAAGCCGCCCGACGTCTACCGATTTTTACCGATTCAGGGCTAGGGAGATCTCTGCCATCTAACACTTAACACACTGTACAGTCGGCGGACCGTTCGGAGTGTATCGATGGCCACGTCCAACACGTAGCTCGTGTGGAAGCAATATTCCCTCACATATTGCATCTCGAAGGGGACGGTGGGCGGCAGCGCGCCACTATCGCCGCTGTCGGCACACAAGGTCGCCGTTCTATGAATCAGCAGCGCCGCACACTTGCTAAGACCGACCAACAATCCCAATTCCTCCAATTGACTTCGCTAAGGCCGGTATTACACTATCAAATTATTTGTCAAAGAATTGGACAAAGAAAAATTGGACGTAGTGTAATGGGAACATGGTCCAATATTTCATCCAATCTAGGCCTCAGCCTAGATTTGATCAAAGAAATCGCTCGTCTTCTGTTTCCTGCAGTGAAAAATGTGACCGCTTGGAGCGCTAGTAGTATACAGCTTCCTTGCCACTACAGCTGTTTTATTTGGAGGTTAAATATCTGACATTACTTGGACATAATGTTGGTATTCGTAAACATGGCTAGTAGTGGAATGTTCGTGTAGTGTTTTCTAGCAACAACAAAATTTAAAAAAATCAGATGGGGCGTTGTATAACAGGTGACAAGGCAAATTCACACTGTCCGTCACGTCAATTCGCGTAGCCCAATACCCTGCGGCAAAAGTGAGGTTGAGCTACAATCCGTGATGTAAAAAAGTCATTATATACTATCGGAATTGAAGTAATACCCCTAAATAATACGGCCGAAGCAGATTTTAGAATGTGTGATTTTGGTAACGTGGTGTGCTAAGTTCTGGGAAACGAAACAACTTTCAAAACATCGACATCTGTTTGCAAGCGAATCTTTAACTTGCTTTATCAACTTAACAATCTTATTCGTATACACTGTTTGAGTCAGCCTTTTTGTTACTCTACTGCAAACTGTGAAGGATGAAGAGCGACAAAATAATTAGCAGTGAACGGCCTGGCTGTTCTGCCGACGGCATAAAAAAGGAAAATCCTCCCGGTCCCGTAACAAATTTTATTTATCTCGCTGTGACACTCACGGTTTCATACAAGTGCGTTTCCTTTTCTTTTTTCCCTCCTTCTCTTTTGAATACAGACACAACGCAACTGTAGTATAAACAATAGCTGAGCATTACACCGCCATTTTGAAGCAAATTTGACAAAATATTGGATGATAGTGTAATACCCCTTTTGCGTTTCATCCAACTTCTTTGTCAAAAAATATGACCAATATTTCATCCCAATTTTTCGTTCAATTCTTTGTCCAATAATTTGATAGTGTAATACCGGCCTAAGGTACACGTAGTTGCCCGTACCTCGAACGGTGGGTTAGTAGTGTGGACAGAGCTTTAGGCGAGGCGACAGGAGGGCGCTACCTGGTGGCGGCTGCCGTGACGTGACCGGGCACAGGAAACAGAGCACAGCGGCTGTGGCTGGGGGGGGGGGGGGGGGTAGGAAATTACAGGAGTGTCGGTGCGGTGTGTAATTTGAAGCCGCGGCCGGCCGGCGGGTAGGGGACGGGACGGGACGGCCGCTCGCCTGCCTCTGCCTGTGCCTCAGCTCTCGCCCTTGAACCCGCGCAGCCGACACCACACGTGCGCCGCTCTTCCGTATTTGTCTGACGCCGCGCCGCTCACTACGCCTGTCACTACGCTCTCCCCAACAACAAATTACACCCTCCCCTCCCCTACCGAGGCATAACGCTAATACCCCGTAGCACAGCATCTAGCTGCGGTAATAGCCTGCAGACGCCGAGAGACAAAGTTAACAAGTTTCTTCATGTATGCCTTACCTGGCTCAAGGAACTCATACGAGGTTTATTTTTTAAGTAAGGGCCATTCGCGCGGACGCCGCAACAAGCCACCGCGCCACTTGCCGGCATCCTTCCCGTTCACACTGATGCCAGTTGCAGCTCTGTAGCTGACGTGTACAGGTCGCGCACTTTTTCGTGGCCCCTCTGTCATCGGCGGAAGTCGGCTGAGTTCGTGTGTCTACAGAATGTTTATTCGCTCTGCCAACCTTACCTCGTAACAGCATTGTACACCGTAAACATCGTTAATGTATTGTTGATTTGTGCTTCGTATTATTATTTTCTTCCACTTTGTTATTTGCTAAAATAAGTCTACATATACCGACGACTTCTTCTACAAAAAGGAATGCTGTTCTTGACAGAGGTGTGAGGAATGTTAATTCCGATTGTTATTCATTTGCGACAATACAAATAGGCAGAAAGCATTGCTCCACCCGCTTAATAAGTCCCTTAAAAATAAACGTTGCAGTTTTCTATTACTCAAACATTAAAATGATAATTTCCTGTTCCATCTGTGAGGCTTTACATGTTTCTTTTAAAACCTGTAAGCTATAGGCCATAAGCTGGCAGCACTGGGAGAAAGAGACGGGGCTTGTTCAAACAGCCAATGCGCTACGAGCTGAATGCAAGCTTCAGCTCCCAACATTCTCTGCTCAGGGGCCACGTTTCAGTGCGAGATCTGTACACATCGCTGTGCTACTTTATACAGTTTCATACAGTAAATGGCATGACACCATTAATAAATTTAAGACTTTAAACATAAATCTGTAGCTGAGGTAGAATATTCAAAATTTTTAGGTGTTTGCATTGACGAGGGACTGAATTGGAAGAAACAAACTGAAGATCTCCTGAAACGTCTGAGTTCAGCTACTTATGCTATCAGAGTCATTGCAAAATTTGGTGATATACATCTCAGTAAATTAGCTTACTGCGCCTATTTTCATTCACTGCTTTCATATGGGATCATATTCTGGGGCAATTCAACATTGAGTAAAAAAGTATTCATTGCACAAAAGCGTCTAATCAGAATAATTTCTGGAGCTCACCCAAGAGCATCCTGCAGACATTTATTTAGGGATCTACGGATACTCACTGTAGCTTCACAATATATGTATATTCACTCATGAAATTTGTTATTAACAATCCGACCCAATTCAAAAGTAATAGCAGTGTGCATAGCTACAACACTAGGAGAAAGGATTATATTCACTATTCAAGGTTAAATCTAACTTTGGCTCAGAAAGGGGTGAATTATGCTGTCACAAAAGTCTTTGGTCACTTACCAAGTAGCATCGAAAGTCTGACATCTAGCCAACTAGTATTTAAAAAGAAATTAAAGGAATTTTGGAATGGCAACTCCTACTAAAATGTAGATGAATTTTTAGATAAAACTTAAAAAAATAAATAGATAAAATTTAAAAAATTAAAGAAAAGCAAAAAAGTCCTTATAATATTGATTGTGAAGTATAGACAACATTTACTAAACTGACACGTTCCACATCATTACGAAATGTTGTATGGAACAAGTATTAATCTAATCTTATGATTATTGAATCGCCCACCGCCTGTGAGATACGGTCAGTGATACGCTTTTTGACCGCGAGAAGCCTATCAGCTGCAGAAATTCATCGTCACTGAACAGAAGTTTATGGCTTGAATGCAATGAGTGAAGGTAAAGTGCGTCAATGGGTTAGAGAGTTTAAAAATGGCCGTTAAAACGTCCATGACGAAGAACGCTCAAGCCGGCCTTCTGTGATCACTGATTTGGTGGCTGCAGTCGAAACAAAGATTCGTGAGGACAGAAGAGTCACTATTTCCACTCTTTCTTTGGAATTTCCACAAGTTTCAAGATCGGTTTTGTACAAAATTGTGTCTCAAAACCTAAACTGTGTTCTAGGTGGGTATCCAGACTCCTCACACAAGACCACAAAGGGAAGAGATTTGCCACTTCATTGGACTTTTTGATTCGTTACGAGGAAGAAGGGGATGACACATTGAGTCAAATTGTCACTGGAGATGAAACGTGGGTATCCCATATCACTCCCGAAAGCAAGTGACAATCAATGGAATGGCGACACACAACCTTACCCGTCAAGGTCAAAGCCAAACAGACGCTGTCAAAGCGCAACATTTTGGCACCTGTGTTCTGGGACCGGTGCGGTGTTTTGATAGTGGACTTTATGCCACGAGGAAGGACAATCAACTCAGATGCCTACTGTGCAACTCTAAAGAAGCTCTGCAGAGCAATTCAAAATAAAAGGCGCGGCATACTGACAAAAGGAGTTTGCTCCTGCACGATAATGCTAGCTAGGCCTCACACCTCTCAAAAGACTTGGAATTTGATTGATTCTTTTGGCTGGGAAGTTTTGTACCATGCACCACACAGACCCGACCTTGCTCCTAGCGATTTTCACCTTTTCCGGTACCTGAAACACCATCTTGCCGGGCAGCGCTTCAATAATGACGATGAAGTGAAAGCGGCCGTGAACTCTTGGCTGTCGGTGCAGGCGGCCGAATTCTTCGAAGAGGGAATTAAAAACTTAGTTGTACGGAAAGACAAGTACTTAAATAAACAAGGCAACTATGTAGAAAAATAGGTAAAAGTGTGTAGAATCAGATTTTTTTTTACAGAAATATTTGTATCTTTTTTTTTTAGAAATAAAAACGGCCCTTACTTAAAAAAACAACCCTCGTACTTGATTAGACTACCAAAATGCGGAAATTCAGATAAATTTCTCGTTATATATACAAAGAGATGAATACTGATGCTCCATTTCCATGTAATGTTCGAATTATTCAACCATTATTGACATTTCAACAAATGTGAGTAAATGCTATTTAGATTATTGGTGTGTCGTGTATAATTAAGAATAATCCTGTGATAATTTGAATTACTCAACAAAATCCTAATAGTGATCCAAAATTTCATCGTAATGAAATGTTTATTGGTGATGGTATACTACATTTCAACTTACGTTTCTTGTATTAGCGCCAACTAGTTCAAATCCGCGTGTTTTACCTTATAAAGAAAATCGGGAAGAAAAGGAGTTTCTGGCATATCCTGACTAAGAGAAGGAATAGATTGGACACACACACTGAGACATCAAGGAATTGTCAACTTAGCATTAGAAGGAAGCGTGTGGGGTAAAAATCGTAGAGGGAGACTGAGGGACGAATATAGTAAGCAGATTCAAAAGGATATAGGTTGCCAAACGTATTCTCAGATGAAGAGTCTTGCACAGGACAGGGTAGCGTGGAGAGCTGCATCAAACCTGTCTGTGGACTGAAGTTCACAACATTTTCACCCATGTTTCTTGTAAATAGCCCCAAGTAGATAAAATTTATGTGTTTTACCTTTTAAAAAAGTTGAGACACAAAAAATCTACTTTATCTGCCGTGGGGGGGGGGGGGATGCATCACTCCGGAAACAATGTTCAGCAGTGGAAAACACTTGCTGAAGCAAAAAGAAAGTTTCACAGTTACAATAAAGAAACAGTAATAGGTAGTTTTTTTTTTTTTTTTTTTTTTTTTTTTTTTTTTTTTTTGTTCCGAACAACGCGTTTCGAGAATTTATTCTAATCTTGAATTGCGTTTGGTGGTTAATTATGATGTATTGTGTGTGTGTGTGTGTGTATGTGTGTGTGTGTGTGTGTGTGTGTGTGTGTGTATTGATGTTGTGTCTCTGTAGCAGTGTGGTGTGGTTCTTCTGATGCGATATTGCAATTTCAAAATCAGCCGAAATACTGCCATCGGTTTTCAGACTGCAGTATCGCATCTTAAGAACCACAATGAAAGAGTCGATGCAGCCCCACATTCTAATGGTGTTTGGAACAGCGGCTGGCGCAGTTGACATTCAAAGTATCTATACATCTACCAACAGTCGTAAATTCTGGTTGACCTTTATTGTTTTATTTACGCAACCGGTTTCGACATCTCAATATTATGATCTTCAGGCCATCTCAGTACCATTATGAGGATACATGCTTTGAAATTTTTAACTAATAGTTTGTTTTTTAGTTAAAGAACGGAATTTATCCAACTTACCTTATTACGATTACTGATGTGTATTTCAGGTTGAATGTATCATGAAATTTAGTGTAACGTACCACTTGAGTTCGGAATTGGCCCATGTTGTACTTTGTTTATATTACAGTCGATATATGTCAAAGATTCTTAAGAAGAAATGGCTGTTGACGATCATATGTTTGCCGATCGTCAACTTATAAAGATATTAACAATTCTTTTGATTAAGAGTAATTGTATTCATAAAATACTCGGAATGACTCCATTTAACACAACTATATATAGGTATTATATGAAGTGTAATATGCTAAAACACTCAGATTTGTGTGTCACATGACGTGACGTAATTATGACGAAAACTGTATTAGACATACACACTAGTACAGCGAACGCTGTCTGTGTGTGTTTTGGAATACGTATTTCGTCAGTATACGTGAGCTAAACTAGCACTGAACATTTTACGTTAGTCAAACGGGTGATGCACCAATGCTGTGAGTGGTTATCTGATGCAAATACTCAATATGAAAAATATTCTGGACTTTGTGGAGGTAATACCTACTTCAAAGGAAGCCAATTTGGGCCAAACAAAGAAAATAATTTTGTTTTATGTACTATTGGTGTTTGAATAGAAGTTTTTCTGAAGAACATTTATAAGTTCATTATGGATAGAACAAACAGAGAGATAAAACTATTTATAAATCTTTTCTAACAGTTGACGTTTTGTGGGTGTTTAAAGTTCTATTTGCATGACGTGTTTATCTTCTCTCTCTCTCTCTCTCTCTCTCTCTCTCTCTCTCTCTCTCTCTCTCTCTCAGATTCTGAAGAAACAGCAACTGTTAATCTGTGACATGTTTGTTCAGGAGCTAGGGAGGGAAAAACTGGTAAACACGGCCATTATGACAATTCATGTGAATGGAATTGACATGACCTTAAATTGATGATACTGACGTGACGAAACCCGTTGCGTAAATAAAACAATGAAGATCAATCACAATTTACGGCTTTTGGTGGATATATAAATACTTTGAATCACACTGCAGGACAGAGATCATCACACTTGGAGATATCAGAATAAACAATAATTGCCACGCGCAAATGGCGGTGCGGTATGTGGCGCCACATCCCGGACTGCGTGGAGTTCCCGCCGGAGGTTCGAGTCCTCCCTCGGTCTTGTACGTGTGTTGATCTTTGCGTAAGTTGGTTTAAGTACTTTGCAAGTCTAGGGCCACATTACCTTAGCAGTTGCGTACCTTAAGATTAAGAACATTTGAAAATTTGAAATAATAACGCACTAGATGATCAACTCTCGAAACTCGTTTTGATGAGAATAAAAAGGGGGGAAAATAAGTGGTGCTGTTTTATTTATTTAAATTGTGAATGACACAAACATTCAAGAATATTATTAGTGACGATCGAAATTATGTTGCAATTAGCATTTAACCTCCCGTTGATATCGTGATAGACGTAGTACACCCTCTAATAGTTTTTGTGAAGGATGGGAAGAAATACGTCCGTTCAAAGGAACAATACCAGCATTTGCCAGGAGAGATTTAGGGAAATCCCATATCAGGTTGACCGTAGATGGGTTTGGTCCGCCGTCGTTCCGAGTAAGATTCCAATGAGCCACCGCGCTCTGTACACTCACTGAAAGCTGCCGCTAAGATGAAGTAAACTTTTGCAGAAATATACACGCTGCATATGTCTGTGCGATCGGTGGGATCTGTTCTTTATAGAAAGAAATGGATTCGAAATTCAAAATCACTTCCATTTGTCTCGTTCTCACGACAACTGCTTTTATGATCTGATCCTCTGAGCTCTTACTTTCCACAGGTTTCAAGAAAGAGCCTTCGCCGATTCGTTCAAACGTGTATAAGGTACAAGTTGCGAAAATCGGATGACAGTAAGCACCCTTCGATACCGGTTATCGTGAGAAAGAAATTTCCTGAACGTCTATGCTCCTATACTCGTATCGGAATCACTAAGTTGCATACACCGTAACGCCCTCAAATTCAAACATTTTTATCGCCCATTGGATGGTGAGATTAATACCATGTTTTTGAGACACTGAAGTGAACTACTCTACTGAAATGAAGATGTCGCAAAAACAGTGAGATAGGTTTCACTGTCACTCAAGTTATTAAGATCTTGTAGAGCACCACAACAACCAAAACTGCGACAACGCTGACAGAATGCCTGTGGCACACGGAGCATCAGAGTGGGCACAGGAAAACAGAAGGGCAGCAAAGGGCGCAGTGAACGCCTGGAATCTCTCACACTCCGCTATAAATAGCGCCACCAGGCCAGCAACAGTGCGCACACTGGTTGCACTCCAGGTAGCCAGAACACACAGCAGCAACTCTCTCACCACAACTCTTTCGTGACTGAACTAAAATTATATTAGTATAACAACTGGTTCCGCTTTTGGAATGGGTAGTGACTGTGCATGTTTCTAAATTTCGATTGTTGTAATTTTATAATTCTTTTACGTGGGGCTTATATGTCCCACAGGCCTCGAGGAGTATATTTCGGGGAACCAATGCTTTTCAGTAGGGATTAGAATCTGTACAAATAGGAATGTTAGCACCATTATTATGTCAAACATATTTATTTATTTATTCAGAGCTTGACATTTTTGTGAAATTCTTCAATTGTGGTAATTTTCAGTAGCTACAGATCTTTGTCCGTGACTCTTGCTTCCATGTGGTGCATTGTCTGCATCACACACTCGTGCTCGTTATTGAAAAATATTCTCCAACAGCACGGAAGTGCAAATCATTAGGAACGCGAGAAACTCTTACTTCTTTTTGTGATGAATGTTTGGTTTCCCCTTCGGTTTATAATTCTTCCACCTGAAAGCTGCCTTACAAGAGCAAGGCGGAGAGAGAGTGGGTAACATTTTCCGCCATTATTACAGTTCGACGTGATGAATCTCTTTACAATTCAACATTTTGACACAAATAAGAACAAAAGACACAACAGAAATTATCTACACGCGCTGTTCATGAGGAAACCACGGATGTAGAAGTGATTTATCAATAAATATATACACAAATCAGTATCTATACAGGAAACAAAATAAGAAAACGAATATCTTTATTACTTAGCCTGTCTATTCCAGACAAGACAAAATATTACATA
The DNA here is from genome assembly GCA_026315105.1 of Locusta migratoria. Lineage (NCBI taxonomy): Eukaryota > Metazoa > Arthropoda > Insecta > Orthoptera > Acrididae > Locusta > Locusta migratoria. The sequence continues at coordinate 685,746,511 of CM048744.1, read as the reverse complement.
AAACTGCCAAAACAAGAGGGACACTATGAATAGCTAGAAAGAGTAAGAGAGAACACGCCTGTATACGCCAGACAACAATCAAATTGTCTCCAAAGTGTTGATGCGTTCAACAGCAGATGGTAGCACCATGCAGGTATGCAACTCAGGGATACAAATTTGGATATGAGACACACATGTCCCATTGGTCATAAAAGGCTTAATAGTGGATCGTGTCCAAAATATTCTGCACAAATGCAGACAAGAGCTCTGTTGCACTTCGGAAGTACATCGCAAATCAATAACGCAGTGAATACCTCAATGACCAACGTTGTTTTTTCCCCGAAGCTGAAGTCAGTTTAAACTAAACGCATTGATTGCGCAGATATACGTTACTAGCGTTATAGTAGGAGGAGGGGGAAGGAAGTTTATGGTTTTAACGTGCGACGACAGCGCCGTCATTACAGACTGCGTTATAATACAATACACGTCTTACTTGCACGCATGGTTGTTTTAATATATCCAGTGGCGAAGCCAGGATTTTGGTCTATGGGGAGAGACTGTCTTTGTACCTAAACCGGATACGATTTCTATAAATAAAAAGTAAAATAAGAAGTGAGAATCGGGATTTCGTATAACAGCACGTCGTAATTTTTTCGCCCCCCCCCCCCTTTCCCTGGCCTTTCTTTCTAACCAGTAGTCTGACGTATGTAACTTCGACCTGCGCAGCATATTTCCACGTGAAATGAGCCCTAAGAGGTATGAACGAAGCCAGCTTCAAAGCGAGTGCCGCTTCCACACTAATAGCCGCTCTTACTAGTTTTCCATCATCTGTAACATCCCACAGCTTCTACGCATTTCTTTCGGAGTACGCCATGATGTATCTCAACACGTACCCTCGCATAAAGAAATAAACCAGGAACATTAATGGGGGTAAATGACTTGCCATTTGAAGAGGTTATCCACTGTCTATTGACCCATTGATTTATTTACGCGGTTAAAAAATGGGAAAAGCGACTAAGCTCTCATACTTAGCATTTGCAAAGGCAGAACTTTGATAAGCAGTTTACGTCAATCTTTATACAACCGGTACTTTATCGGCACCGGAATGTCGTTTCTGACTATGCGAAGGTGAAAGAGCGTGCTAGACTTCAGCTATATTCGCTCGCAGTTCTCGCATTTCAAAGTGCTTCCACGAAAGGTAAAATAAAATAAAAAATAAAAACCACACACACACACACACACACACACACACACACACCACACACACACACACACACACACACACACACACACAGTTTAAAGACCACATACTGCTTACTCTAAGAAGCAATAATTCACCTGTGAATTAGTCGTCTGCTTAGAGTTTTCAAGTCGTGACCAAAATTGTAACGACTTTGACCCTAGAAACGGCGGAAAAGGAATTTTTATTGTGAAAGCTTTTTTTACGCGGGTGAGGGTGAGAGGTGGGGGGGGGGGCGGACCGCAGCGGGCCTCAAATCTTGTGGGGGGGGGGAGGGGTTGCAAGACTGAATACTTCTACTTAGCTATTCTTTCTTTTGTTTAGCAATGCACCTATCCCAAGTGGACCGGAGGGGGGAGGGGGATTGGAATCTAACAGTTCATAGAAATATGCAATGTTAACTACTTTCGTTTCCTTTTTTTTCCGGCAACCAGTAATCATTTGTAGGTAGAAAACCTGCTACAAAAGCTTTAGAATAAGATTTTGATGGGAGCGTGATGATTAGGTACGGAATTTTTGCTATACTGTTATTCGGTAATTTGGACAATCAGTTTAAAAGTCGACAAAGTAAAAACGGTCTAAAGTGATGGAACAGAAAAGAAAACTGAAGACTAGATTACCGGAAGTTATCCAGAAGTATAGAAAACAGCACAGATGAAATTGTGATCTTATTACCGGGACATTGGATGAAAAGTAATAAAAAATTCAGCAATTTCTTGATAGTGTTATCATGTGGACTATTATCGTTTTCACGCTTTAATAATAAATTTAGGATAAACCTCAGAAATTGTTGAATTTAATAGAAGACGGGAGGCGGGGGTATGAGGCCGTTAAGTCAAACGGTGTTATTGGCGAAGATAATTCTGTTGGATGAAGTAGAGTTTTTATTTCCGAGGAGGACTAAGGTACGTACCGATGCAGTTTCAGGAACAACGGCTTTATAAAGCAGAAATAGATTCCCGGGTTGTCTCTAACCCAAGTATAAAGGATTACTAACGCTCTTCACAGTCCGCAACTCCGCTGGATAGGAAGTCCTCGGCCCGCTATTGTACTGGAGGGAAACAATGGTCTGCTGGAGTGTGTCTGCTTCGCAACGTTGGTCTCATGGACACAACAGCAGACCGTCTGGAAAAGAGGACTAGGACGGTACTGCGATTGTCTGCAGCTGCGGCGAAACCCTGACTTGTAGTTGTGCCGGTTCCTGGCAGACCAGAAAGCACTCTTGTAATTTTGATTGATTTCACTACATCAACGTAACTTCTAACATAGTGTTTTATGAATGTGTATCGTAGAACGTTGAACTTTAAAGATGATAAAGGGAAATTCTGAACTAACGCACATGCTGATTGCACTACACCTTCACCCCCGGCTTGTTTATCATGGAGGCTTCACTGTAGGTCTGAATCCCGTAAGATTTACATTGGACTTCAACACGTGGCGTAATAAGGACACCGCGCCGTGTTTTTCGTAGTTCTGACAAGGGAAAGTACCTGCTTTGCTATTTTTATGATCTGTATCCCACATACCAATCAACTTAAAACTGCATGAAATACAATATTATTTTACTCGCACCTACTAAGTAATTGGTACATTCAATTCGACAATTTTAAATATGAATCTACTAATAAATTATGCTCAATTTTAGAATGATTTATGTACATATATAATAAACAGATACTGTATGTAGGGATCAGATTAGCATTTTTTATTATTACACTGATAGTGCCCTATCACTACAAATGTAACCTAAGTGATGTGTGCTGTATGTGAAACGTAGTACTATGATCGAATTATAAAAAGTACTATTTTCAGTTCCATTTAATACTACCACCAACACCACCTCCTTTGAATTATAGGTTTTTTTTTTTTTTTTTTTTTTTACGATTTTAGCAATCGGATATATTCTTTATTTTTTCTTGATTTCTAGAGAATTTGGTACTCTCCCATATAATTCCAGGTGTCACTACATAGTCTTTAATGTTTTCAGCAGTGTATATGTGCGTTGTATTTGTTATGTGAATTGCGCTTTGCAGGCCTGCCATATATAATTTTGTTTTGTTTACAGTCCATATACAAATTAGTTTCCAAGGATATCCGAAAACTATGCTGCATAGGAACTTACAACGATTCTTGTAACAGGTTTGAGCTCTATACAATTTAACTATCTCGCGATAAACGATCTTTGCTGTGGTTATGATCATATGCAAACACGAAAGTGCGACAACTTAGTTGGTGCTGAAGTAAAGATGGAATGCTACACGAGTACTCTATGACTCATTCTGGATCACCATGTTCAAACTGCGATGCAACACCGATATTTTACACAGTGTCGATTCACATGGTTGTGCATATGCATACCTATAATTCTGAAACATGACGACGTGGTTACCTACATGTACCAATTAATTCAACTAATGCAAGTGAAGTGTTCAGTTTTTGACGCTCTATTTACAACACCATCTTACCATTACATCTGACGGAGGGCGCGATACGGAGTTTTCCTTTTAAGTAGACACTGCTTTCAACCCTCTGCTCTTCCCATACTTTGTCTTATAAGACGACATTCGTCAAGGTAAGAAAGCATGGCCTTTGTTTACTTACAAGGAGACCACATGGGTATTGGATTTTATAATTTTTTATACTTACGGTACGTCAAGTCCAGAACTCTAATAATTAGCCAAAGCCATTCGACGCAACTCTCATAAATTATCGAGAAAATCGTCTTTGACGTTTTGCAAATATACCTAAGTACCAATAATTAAATCAGTTGCAGCGTCTGTCAGTGTAGCTCACGTGGTAGCGTTGTGAGCTTGTAACCATGGTTCGAATTCTGCCGTGACTTTTTTCGTAGTTTTTGAGTACTTACACGGTATCTAGGCCTAATGGTAATTTTTACTAACAATGCACGTGTTTTTGTATATTCGTAGTTTTCTATGTTTTATTAAAGGTTGTTGATAATGCTTTCAATAATAAAAAGCATATGTTACATTTATTACAGCATTTGCTTCTTCATTAGTTGACGACGGTCGTCTCATTGTTTAGTTTGTGAAGAGCTACGACGCTGTTTTGGAAAGTCATCTCCATAGTTACTAATGGCTTTCCAAGCAGCTAGCGTACATCCTTTTAGTTTTTTTTTTTTTTTTTTGGGGGGGGGGGGGTGGTTTGAGGTCCGCCTATATGCAAAACACGATTTTATTTTACACCCAAAGTAGTTTCGGAACCTCTCTGCTGCTATCATTTTGTTTTCCATTTATTTATTCCTGTGAAAACAAAATACATTTCTTTTATCTACAAAACCGTGGAAGACGAATTATACGCCAAAAGAAACCGTGAGATAGTAGGCGGATGATCGAAATATGCCCACTTGCCAAATTTACGTTTTCACATTAGTGTTTTTTAAAATCCTCACAAGTTTCAAATAGATCATTTGGTTGGAGATGACGTACGTAACTATGTAAAAGAGTCGCACATGGCCACAGGATGTAAAAACAAGGTAAAAACCAAAATAAGATTCAAGACTTTTTAGGCCTAAATTTACACGTAATACAGTAGTAAAATTGTATTTTGTTTTCACAGCAATCAATAAATGTAAAACCCACTGATGATGGCACAGAGTTGCCGAAACTATTTTAGGTGTACAATAAAACAGTGTTTTGCGTATCAGGCGAACTTCATACCCTTAACATATTTACTGCAAACACGGCAAGAGTAAGAGTTGCAAATCGAAAAAATGATGAACATCCTTTTAGATGTTCAGCTTGTCTGTATAAACAAATACTGACAACACGTGTAATTAGAGATCCCAAAATGTTGAATTGTTTGTAAAGCTTATGGGACTTAACTACGGGGTCATCAGTCCCTAAACTTACAAACTATTTATGAACTAGCTTACACTAAAGGCGACACAAACATCCGTGCCCGAGGGGGGGGGGGAGATTCGAAAACCCGACGACGGACGGCTGCGCGCACCGCAACACGGTGCTCCAGCACGCGCGGCTAATCCGCCGCGACAGATCCTGAATTGTCTAATACAAATGAATTCGAAAACGGAAAAAAATCTGTCATGTCGGAATTAGAACCACCGACTATGGTTGACAGGCTAGAACTATGCCACCTGAGGTACAGCACCAGATGCTTCAACTGTTTGGTACTTACGTATACTTGCAAAAATTCGAAGTCTATTTTCTCGACAATTTATTATAGTTACGTCGATTAGCTTTGGCTGATTGTTATTTAAGTTCTGAACTTCACGTACCATAAATAAAAAGAAATTCTAAAATGCGATACCCACGCGATCTCCTTGTTAGATAGGTGTGTGAGGCGTTATTCGTCGGATGCTACGTTCGTAGCCGGCCGCGGTGGCCGAGGAGACTGATGCGCTTCAGTCACGGTCTGCACGGCCACTACGGTCGAGGGTTCGAATCCCCCCTCAACATGGAAATTTGTGCCGTCTTTAGTATAAGGTAGTTGGTAAGTAGTTTGTAAGTTTAGGGACTGATGACCCCGTAGTTAAGTCCCATAAGCTTAACAAACATTTGAACATTTGCTTAGTTCGTGAAGGAAATAGGCAGTAAAAGTACACATGTAGTTCAGTGCGAGAAATCGGATGCCATTTGATGTGCAGATGTCAAAGAGGAGGGAGTCCCAAGTTAAAGACCATTAAAAACGCTCCTATTTATCGACGGACTCACCAACTGACCAACAAACCAACCAAACTCTTAGCAGCCTACACGCATTCCGACCAATGGACTGCAGCGCCTCCCTGTTCTGGTGTCTGTCGATCTGTTTTTGTTTTCGCGTGTTAGCTGTGCAGACAACAGACGATCGCAGGCAGGATGTTGGTCGGGTTTCGCTACACACGCACAATTTGTTGGGTGGAGTGGTCGTGAACCGGCGATAAATTAGTCCCGACAAATCGGAGCGTGTCTAGGAGCCTCGAGAGGCGAGATGGGTCGGCGCTGCCGCAGCTGTGCCGCCCACCGGCTGGCAAGTGGCTGGGGCCCACGCAGCGTTGGTTCCGCGGACGCTGGCGTCACGCAGGAAGCGGCGCCGGCGCCGGCCTCGTGCCTGTTTCTGCGGCTGCGGACCCGCTGGGCGGCGTAGGAAGACGCGAAATGCCAGTGAAGTCATCCGGCAAATTGCGCCACCAATTGCGCGCGCCGAGAGCGCGGGCCGGCCAGCCAATTATCCAATTGGCGAGGCGCCCCATTTTGGCCGGCTGTCGCGCCCTCTTCCTCATCTGCGCCTTCGCCGCCAGATGGGTCCGTCTCGCCAATTAGCTCGGACATTCCTAACTGAGGGTCCGTGTGAATGTGGCGCTGACTCAGTGCGCCAAGTGACTGAGTAGACTCGGAATTGTCTCTGGACTCGGCGAAAATAAACACAAACTGCTGACTACAAAAAATTTGGCACCAGCAAAAATACTAAATAACGATATTTTCCATTAATCTTCGCATGAAGTACAGTAGGAAGTACAGGTTATTTGGCAGTATGCAGGGTGCGAAATGTGGTATGAAGAGCTGCGTCTGACACCAATGAAATGTTCAAATGTTTGTAAATCTATCGGACCAAACTGCGTGGTCATCAGTTCGTAGCTTACAAACTACTTAAACCTAGGTAAACTAACCTAAGGACAACACACACACACACACACACACACACACACACACACACACACACACACACGCCCCAGGGAGGACTCGAACCTCCACGGCGAGCAACCGTGCGCTCCGCAGCGAGACGCTTTAGACCGCTCCGCTATTCCACCGCGGCCGTCTGACACCAACAAGGACTGTAATCCCTCTGACCATCGAACACAACAGAACCGTGATGAAAGACAAGCAAACACTGAGATTACAAAAATCGTAACATAACTCTCAATATATTTTAGGATTTAATCGACAAAGCATGTTCTCAGTAAGACGTTAGAATACCCTTGAAAAATGCTGTGTCTAGCCGCGGCGGAAGAGCTGTGGGCACTAAGGCGCTTTGATGCAGTACGCGCGACCGTTCGCTTTCGGAGGTTCTAGTCCTCCCTCGGGCCTGTGTGTGTGTGTGTGTGTGTGTGTGTGTGTGTGTGTGTGTGTGTGTGTGTGTTTTCATAGGATAAGGGAGTTTACGCAGTTTGTAAATTTAGGGACCGATGGCCACTGCAGTTAGATCCCGTAACTTTACAAACATTTGAACGCTGCTGCTGCTGGTCTCATGACAGCGATAAAGTAGTAGGATTTTGTGCTCGATCTTCCCTTTCGATTAAGTGCCATACTGATACTATGGGTTTCACGTCGGGAGATCTTGGCGGCGAAATCTCACTCAGATGTATCCAGTATCAAATGAAACGCGAAGAATTCAGTCCTGGTACCACAGTGTATTGTCTCCAACAATAATTCCATCGTTGTTTGGGAAAAGGAAGTCCATGAATAGTTACAAATAGTCTAGAAGTAGCCAGAACACTGCGCGATCGGTGAGAGCCAATTCCTGGCGCTAAAGATGGTGACTGTTCTGGAACACCCTCCGTACTCCACTGGTCTGGTTCCCCGCTTGACGGCGGCCATGAATTGCGAACGATTTGCTGACGTGAATGCCATCGAAGATCGTGTACAGCTGTTCTGCGATCGATTCCACGGGGGACTTTGCCGATAGTTTCCAGAAACTGTACTAACGTTGTCAACAGTGTGTCGTATAGCGGGTGGCGACTATTTTGAAGGCCGCTAAAGAAAATTTACTTGTATCTTTTGTTTGTTGTCTGATAGCATTGACCGAACTAACCACGAATGACTATTTGATCATCCGCACACAAATTAAGTGCGGGAATTCAGATAAAGCTGCTAGTAAGTGAAAATACAGAATGTGGGACTAGAGTTGCAGTGTGCAGTAAGTTGAGAATTTGGACAGGCCGAGAAGCGTGACCAAATAGCCTGATAGGTTAATCCTACACTGCATGAATTTTTATTTTGGCGCAAAAATAAAAATATATATGGTAGAAAATGTTCACCTATGCAGGGGAAAAGTACATATCTGTAACATAATACTTTTTTTTTTTACTTGACAGAAGTCGTATCTGTTTGTAATTACATTAATGCTCAGGAGTGAGTAAAATCAGCTTTGTTGCATTTCTCCTCAATTCATGATTACGGCGCCTTTCTATGGAGGCAATGATAAACTAAATGCTTAGAACAGACTCCAGTATATACGATATACATGATGTTGCAGTCTCATAACAGTAAGTATGTTTAAAAAAGTTACAAAAATTTGCGTTGCCAAACGGCAACACCAGGGCACCGTAGGGTTAAGGCGACCACTGGCCCAAATGCGGATAAAAACACCGGTTCCACACAATTTTTCAGCTTTGCCATCGAATGCCTTGAAATAACAGATGTTTAAATATTTCTATTTCGTAATCGTGTTAATGTTGTTCTCTTGAAACCGCACAAGAGGTCGAAAATAGGAAAAATGTTTGTAAATCTATCGGACCAAACTGCATGGTCATCAGTCCGTAGCTTACAAACTACTTACATCTAGGTAAACCAACCTAAGGGCAACAAACACTTCCATGCTCCAGGGAGGACTAACTTCCACGGCGAGCAACCGCGCGCTCCGCAGCGAGACACCTTAGACTGCTCGGCTACTCCACCGCGGCTCGAAAATAGGAAACAATAATTAAGTAATGTTGTCCACAGCCGGCCGCGGTGGCCGAGGAGACTGAGGCGCTCCAGTCACGGTCTTCACGGCCACTGCGGTCGGGGGTTCGAATCCCCCCCCTGGGGCTTGGATATTTGCGCCGTCCTTAGTCTTAGCTAGTTCAAAAAAATGTTCAAATGTTTGTTAAGCTTATGGGACTTAACTACGGGGTTATCAGTCCCTAAACTTACAAACTACTTATCATCTAGCTTATCCTAAGGACGGCACAAATATCCATGCCCGAGGGGGGATTCGAACCCCCGACCGTAGGGGCCGTGCAGACCGTGACTGAAGCGCCTCGTCCCCTCGGCCACCGCGGCCGGCTTAGCTAGTTCATAAGTAGTTTGTAAGCTTAGGAACTGATGACCCCGTAGTTAAGTCCCATAAGTTCTACAAACATTTCATTTTTATTGCCCATAGTAGGCAAGCTCCATGGCTTACAAGGCACGCAGAACATATTAAAAGGCGAGATTTCTGATTCGGTCGCAGATTGCGGAAGAGATGTTTGAGAATTCAATTTCTGTTTTTATCCTCTGTAATTGAACCTATACTATGAATGCAAAAGCTGACGACTGTTTTCTTAATCATTAGACCCTGCCTGCATAATACTAACGAAGTGATTTGTTTAATAGCAGTAGTTAGTTGCTTGTCCTATCGCTGACGCGCGTGGAGGTGGTGCTAGGTCAGCCAGGTGAACAGCTGGGACGGGAGGAGCCGGTCGGAGTTGTGGTCTCGGTCAACAACAACGGCCGCGGCCACTAAAACGCCGAACAGCCCAGGCGAGGACAAGCCCAAGGCCCAGGGGTCGCGCCGCCCGCCCCTTTGAATATGGAGATGAGGCGGCGCTAATAAAATGCCGCGCCCGTCGCCTTTCTCGTTACCGGGACACGCCGAACACCATCCACCAAAATTACTCCTCCTCTCCTCTCCAGAATACAGCTTTCGTCAAAATTTACTGCCATATTGGCGCCGGAATTTTAAGCGTTCTGCGAATCTTCCTCTATAATAAACAGTCCAAACAAATGCATCACTCAAAGGATTCCGATAAAAATGTCTGTTACTGCGTTTTTTACTCATGTTTTGGCCTTCGGCTATGAATTTCGATCCCTCGTCTTCATATACTCTACACTTAATTCGTGTTCCGTGTTTCGAAAGAATTTTTGCAGGAGCAAGAAGTACTTTCTTTGAACGTTCCTAGTAACTCCGTACAAATGCCATCTACAGTATTTCAGTGACAACGAACAGTAAGTGCTGTACTTATACCCATAGAAACATAGTTTTCTATGACAGACGTAATGGTACAGTATGGAAACAGTTTCGTATACAAAAAGAGAAGGAACTGAAGCAGTTTAATATTACCGAGTTACGCACATCTAACAAAAATAAAAACTGTGACAGGTATACCATCTCGTTTGAGCTTTTCGCTGTTTCTGTTCTTTGTATCATCCATTCATACACGCCACACAGTAGAGTTGCGCATAATAGTTGGCGATCGTGAGCGCTCACTTTAGTTCGCAGCTCTGTCGCGAACTAGTTCGTACTTTTAGTTCGTCCGCTCCCAGTGACGGCTGAGCGGCGTGGTCTGCGCATGCAGGTAGAGGGAGAAGTTTCCCCACCAAGCTGCTTCATGCGGCTGCTTGAGCCGCTAATTATATCACGCAAACCAAAAGACACAGTTTATAGATAATTTCTGGCGTTTAAGTTTAAAGTTATTTCTATATCTTGGCATTATGGAATTTATTAGATATTGCAGAGTGCAGAACACATCAAAACAAATTTTGTAGCACTGAACTATGTAATCTAGCAGGCAGACACTCACCTCGAAATGGCTCTCATCACCAGAAGGCAAACACGTCATTTTTAATTCTGCTACGCGCCCTCTCGCTATTGCCCGTCGGTCTTCGGAAAAGAATCCAACGAACTAAGAAGCGAGATACGTTTGGCATAATAGTTCGCTACCGATCGCGCATACTTTAGTTCGCAGTTCGGCCGCGAAGTAGGTCGCTCTTTTTAGTTCGTCCGCTCTTTTTGCCTTTTGCTACCGCTACTAAAAGTGCTCTTTCTTTTGTTATGACAACTTTTTTATATAATGATCAGTTTTCGAAAATTTGTGGCAGTGAACCATGAAACTACAGCTGAGCTGCATCTCAGCTCGAAATGACGGTAACTGGCAGAAGGAAATCACGCGATTCTGCGCGCTCTCGCGTCCCGTTCAGTCTTCAGAAGAGGAGCGGACGAACTAAGAGGAGAGGCATCTGCGAACTAGTTCGCATAGTTCGCCTGTGGGGGTGCTCTTCAGAATTGGTTCGTTCGCGAGCTACAAAAGACTATCACACAGTTGTCAGTCTTCACCCTCTGACTACTTCAAGTTTATAAATTTATATAATAATCTTATGACGGTCATGATCCTTTCTTCAGCGCGGAGGCATTCTTTGGTCCTTACACCTACAGGAATCTGATTGAAAAACCGGAAGTGTGAATAATAGTAGGCAGGAGAAAGTTGACAATTTGTATCTGACGGGAGGCTTAAGCGAAGTCCGAGCGGTTGTGGTGATCGCTGTCCACCCAGTGGTGTAGGGGTCAGCGAAACTACCTAGCACGCAGGAGACACGCCTTCGAATCCCTACTGGGTGCACGTTTTCGGATTTACCCATACCCATTTAATATCGTCAACTCCACCAATACTCTGTTCTCCTTCCAGAACTACAGACCACTTCTGTAGTCGCCACATTAGGTCTGACGCTCCCTGCAGAAAGATTCTCCTCTCGCTTTGTCGTCGAGGCAGTATTTTTGTACACAAAGAAGCCTCATGTCTCTGGCGTCTTTAAGGACGAAACCTTCAACAGAACGAGTTTGAGTACACACATGAAACAGTATTAATCGGTCGTTACTGCAGAATACACTGGCTTCTGTATATAAGAGATATGTGAGGGCTTTCTTTAGGTTCATTGGCAAAGTTCTACGTATCATCATCTTTGCATTTGTGAGAAGTATTACATTAATTTGCGTTCAATATACAAAGTTTTATTAGATTCTAAGAGGAGAGCAGCGAACGGTCGCAAAACAATTTTTTTTATATTTCTTAGGGATTTCAGCTACTACCTAGGAATCATCTGTGTCACACCGAATATAACACTATGTCCTGAGATAAGCTGTAACCCATGTATGCTAGGAAGTATCAGCAGTCTATACAACAGTGCTTTACTAGTCATGGTATGTTTGGAGGTGGTATGCCGTTGCCTTCCTCCGACCTTCGAACTGACCCAACGAGTTGTAGGGGGACCTACAGTTTAACGTGAGTTCCGAACCACGGTGCTACTCGATCTTTTTCACATAAGCAACACTGCCAGAGGTGAACGAAGTGGAAAATGACAGATAAAAATTCTAGGACCTGGCAGGGATCGAACCAGCCACCTCTGAATTTTTAGTCTGGCACTCTACCACTGTGATATCGAGCCGCGTCTAGTATTGAAGCTAATAACTGAACACTCTTCGTAAGCTTCCGTAATTTTTCCGCGCGCTTTTAAATGTGTATACAATAATTGCGCCGGCCGCGGTGGCCGAGGGGACTGAGGCGCTCCAGTCACGGTCTGCACGGCCACTGCGGTCGGGGATCCAAATCCCCCCTCGGGGATGGATATTTGTGCCGTCTGTAGTGTTAGCTAGTTCATAAGTAGTTTGTAAGTTTAGGGACTGATGACCCCGTAGTTATGTCCCATAAGCTTAACAAACATTTGAACAATAACTGTAGAAACTATTACTAGGGCGTAAACATATCAATATTGGCATTACACTAATATAAGACATTTTTTGCACGATGAACGTTAGAAATACATCAATTTACAAGCTGCCCGGGGCCTCATTTTGTCCCCCCCCCCCCCCTCTGTCGGGCTCCTGACAGGCTTAGTCCGTCACTGCAACTATCCTGAAGCATTAGCCTTCAGTCGCCTAAAAAAAGCAGTCAGCAACCAGAAGATTGGTTTGAACACCACAGTGCTTTACTAGGCATGGTCCTGTTTGGAGGTGGTATGCCGCTGGCTTACCCAGCCAGTTATAGTGGGACCTACAGTTTAACGTGGGTTCCGAACCACGGTGCTACTCGGTATTTTTCACTGCCAGAGGAGAAAGAAGTGGAAAGTGACAGATAAAAAAACCTAGGACCTGGTGGGGATCGAACCCCGGACCCTTGGTTTTGTAGTCTGACACTACCACTGTGCTACGGAGCCGTTATAATGCTGTAATGCACGCATGGCCCTTCAAATTCCAGCGGGCACACCAACGTTAGGCTGATCTTCCCGACAGCGGTCTGAGCAGAAGGCGGGACCCAAACAGAGCTTGGGATGAGCGGCTAGCCGTGTTGTCGGCGCGCCGGTGTCACAGAGGCACAATGGGCCGTGGGCACGCCATTGTCTGGCCGCCTGCGTGGGCAGGCCGCGCGCCGCCTCCCGCATATTACCCCGCCGATGCCGATGCTATCGCTCTGGGAAACGCTCCCACCACGTGACCGACTGCTCTACATGGGGCGGCCGCTAGCCATCTCTCCATACCGACCTGTCTGCCTGTTAACCCGTTATTCTTCAAGTGACATGCACTTTTAACTATCTGTGGTTGTGATTCCTTTAATTTCTCCTGGCGAATAACTACTTCGAAAAACTTACGGGTAAACAGCTAGGTATCAAATTCAACGTTGGCCGATATTTTGGCAGGAGACCACCCCGCCAATTTAAAGGCGAAACTGCAGTGGGGCAGCAATGTGCAACGATCTCTCAAACTTCGTTTTCAATGAGTAAGTAGGAAAGAACACACACCGAGCAAGCAAGCCCACAGCGCCGACACGACCAAAGATGAACACCGTCATGATATCGGTTGGTTGGGTTGTTTGTTTGGGATAGGGGGACTAAACTACTGAGGTCATCAGTCCCCCGGTGGGGAGGGGAAGGTGTGAGGATAGGAAAGGAGGGGAGGGCGAAAGGAAATTTAGTCCGGGAAGTAAAGAAGGAAGGAAAACTGCATTAGCTCGGGGCCCCGTGCTCGCCACGCACGTACTCACGAAAGAACCGTGAGCCCCCTGGGGGGAGGTCAGGATATCGATAATCAACATCAGTTCTCAAGCCATCAGGTCGGATTAGTTTTGTCCCTCTGTTTGTCAAGTGAGGGAGCAGGATCCCATGCGGAATTTAAACAAAATCCTCCATCCCTATTCATAAGGTTGTCACATAGTTTTATTTCAACCGCTTCCTTAATAACACAGTGCCAGTTGCTGGAAGTGCATGCCAGAATTTCCGTTTTGTTGTATTCCATAGAGTGACCTGTTTCAAGACAGTGTTCGGCCACACCAGTTTTTTTGGCTTTTGTAAACGTGTGTGGCGTTTCTGCTCAATGGGACGGTCCTGAACACTCAATCGTTTGACCAACAAATGACATGCCACATCTACATCGGATACGGTAGACACCCGTCTTGCGCAAACCGAGATCATCCTTAATGGACCCCAACAATGCCTGAATTTAAGATGTTGGACGAAACACACATTTCACATTGTTCTTACGCAAAATGTGGCCAATCTTGTTGGAAATGCTGTTAACGTATGGCAGAAAGACCACTGACTTGGGTGCCAACTCTGTGCTATCATCACTAGCCCGTTGCACATGTGGTCGATAGCGCACCACTCTTAATCTGCCTTTCACTATAGCCAGTCTGACGAAAAGTGACAGCCATATATGACAGCTGAGAGAGCAAACTTTCCGGGTCAGAAATGACGTGAGCCCTATGCACTAAGGTTCGAAGAACCCCTTCACGCTGATCTGGGTGGTGACAACTATCAGCTTGCAGATATATTTCAGTATGAGTTGGCTTCCTCTAAACAGCATGTTCAAACGTATAATCAGTCTTCCTCCTGACCAACACACGAAAGAAGTGAAGGCAACCATTCTTTTCCACTTCCATTGTGAAACGGATGTTCTGGTCGATTGAATTTGTGTGTTCCAATATATATATATATATATATATATATTCAAGTTCTCACTAACATGAGACCAAACAACATAAGTGTCTACATATCTGAAAAAACAAGCAGTTTTCAACGCAGCTGACTCCAGTGCACGATCTTGAAAGTCCTCCCTGAATAAATTAGCAATGATAGGTGACAAAGGGCTTCCCATCGCAACTCCATCTGTCTGCTCATAGTACTCGTTGAATAAAAAGTAGGTAAAAGTCGAAACATGTAGAAATAAATTTCTTAAATCTGTACCAAACTTCGCCTCAATTAGCTGCATCGAATCAGACAGAGGAACGCGAGTGAAAAGAGAAACCACATTCTGTGGTTCATAATTATTTATTTTAAAATGTATCTAGGATACTAAGAAATGCTTCCGATAATAGCAGTACACTACAGGGGGCGCTCTGCCCCACAGGGTTCTAACAACATCGTTCTGATCCCGATTCTGCCGTCTCCGCGGTGACATTCAATTTTCCATTATGCGTCGGCCTACTCGTCCTTATACTGGATTCATATCCCGCACTCCTACACTTACCAGCCAGCATTACATGTCTGAAGTGATGAAACCTGCCTTCCTCCCAGTGTCTCAGCTTGCCGACAGCCACACTGATACGAGACAATGCTTCACCATAGAATAATAAAGACTTTACACGTAGGCGACTCCATCCGAAGTCTGGTGCAGAGCGACCACATTAAAATTATTAAAATTTGAAGAACCAGCTTTGGCCGCATTGAAATCTTTATTTTTTTTATATATAATACGGATCGATTTCGGTCAGTGTCTGACCTTCCTCAGTGCTAGAATCCAAGCCCTGTGAGCCCACAAAAACTTGCACTTTGCATATTAACATCAAGTAGGCAGTACAAAGGTAGAATGTCGATCATGAGCTTATGATTGACATTCTACCTATGTACTGCCTACTTGATGTTAATATGCAAAGTGCAAGTTTTTGTGGGCGCACAGGGCTTGGATTCTAGCACTGAGGAAGGTCAGACACTGAAATCCATCTCTCTCTCTCTCTCTCTCTCTCTCTCTCTCTCTCTCTCTATATATATATATATATATATATATATATATATATTTCAATGCGGCCAAAGCTGGTTCTTCCAATTTTAATAATGAAGACTACTTCGTCGTCTTTTTTGCCAGAAACTGCTTTAGGGTATTGGCTGTGTGTGGACGAGCGTTGTTGTCCAACTATAACATCCTTCATGCTCTATCTCAATCCTCTTGTCTTTTTTCTATTCCTCTCAAGCTCGCTTTGAAACGAAAGATATTTAACGAGACTCCTGACATCCAACGAAACGTGGCATTAGAACACCATCCCAAAAAGAAGACTTCGTGCAAAGTTTCCAGAACATGTATAGCAGAGCTCATTGGTGCTTGTTATTGTGAGGGGGCTATTACTAAGGACAGTAACGTAGTTCATTTACGTTACTGTTACAGCACTATTCATTAAACTTTGTCAAAATTTTTCCTTCTAAGTCTTCAAAAGCAGCTTAACTTTCGTTCTAAATAGCAGTGAAGCCAACAAACTCGAAGTTGCGTCCTTTGTAGAGCTACATGGTAGACTTAATAGTTGAATAAAAGCAACTGTTTTAGTGCTAATCACAGAACTGGTTTCCTTTTCCGTCACTACCTCATAGAACTCATCAGAACAAGTGGTTTTAATTCTTCAGCGAGATAGAAATTAAACCGTGGAATTATTGTCGTTTAAGCCAGTAAGATGATTTAACAGTAACCGTTTTCAGAATCCAAAACAGTCACAAGTTTTTTTCTTCAACATTGAGATCTACCATTTTTCAGGGCAACCCCTTCCATAACGTAGTGGAGAATTATTGTCTCCTCGAGATTTTGCTTGTTAAACTATACATGTCGCGTTGGAACAATCACAAATTCTTCATCGCTGAATTGCATTGTTCAGTGCAGAGAATATAGATAATTTACATTTTAAGGTAGAGTATTACTACAGAGATTTTAATATTTTTAAATCCTCGTCACACGAGAATACTAAGGCGGAGAGTTATAGCGTATCTTTCGGATACTGATATTACTAGATCTTCATGTTTTAATAATGCAACCCTGTGAGTATTTGTATGTGTTTTAATGCACGGTGAGAGAGCGTCGTTTTTAAGAGTACTCTGTCCCTGGAACTTGGAGCAAATGTTCCAACTGC
The DNA here is from genome assembly GCA_026315105.1 of Locusta migratoria. Lineage (NCBI taxonomy): Eukaryota > Metazoa > Arthropoda > Insecta > Orthoptera > Acrididae > Locusta > Locusta migratoria. Next base: position 685,729,439 of record CM048744.1, on the reverse strand, counting down.
AACGTAGCTGTACACTCTAAACCAGCAGCCTGACTTTCTCTAAAACCCCTCCGTGAGTCACGGAAATTTTTATGGTGATTAGCTATGGAATTTCGCTCACCAACGATTCCGGCGTCCAGGAACAATAACTGGAGTGTGACTGTCAGCTATAGGGAGCGCTGCACCGACGGGAACACGCGTGAAGGGCAGACCATTCTATCAACATGCAACCACAGAGTTGGATGCTTGAGAGAGAAAAATGTTTCAGAATTTTGGACATTTGCTCGATACCTCGATATTTCAGTCAACACTTGCGACTTTCATCCTTACGGAATCTCCACGGTAACAGCTGATTGTATTAAAGTTTTAAGGGTCTATGCTGTTTGAGAGGACAGAAACTTATGTCAAAATCTTTAGAATTTACACATTTTATATTCCATAGGACCCGCAGCGTGGTGAAGATCAGCAAGTGACATAATATTTGACCAGGACGGTCCCTTTTCGGCTTACATTGCCAATTTCAACTGACCTGTGGTATAAATCGATTGGTATTTAATTTAAATGAGGTATTACGTTATAATATAGTATTTTATAAATAGGGCTTTGCTTTACATTCAGTTGCGGTTATGTCTCGATGGTGTGTCATACACGAGACACCTAGCCATCTGTATATAGTCATACTTCGTCGGTACTTTTAATGCTGATTTTCTATTTTGACAGTTTACAGCCACGAGGTCGTATGTTTACAAAGAATGAAAACGTGTTGTTTACGGTATTAAAATTTGTATAATCTTTGGATGTATTTTGTGTGCTAAGAACATGGACGCGTTTTTGTTGCTTTATTTTATACTCTCATACTAATTTTGTATTTTTTCGTAATATTTCATCGTCGAAAAATTCAATAAAATTAGTAAAAAAAATTAATGTTCGAGGTCCGTTTGCTCATTTGTACGTCTTGTGGATGGTTTCATATATGTATATAGATTTCTATTTCTTCAAGGATGCTAATGACAGGGTCTTTGGGAATTTTACGGAGTATCTGAAGTGCATGTTCAATGGTAATCACTGTGTGCCGACGTTGTTTTAAGTGAAGAAAAAATTTTGATTGGTTGTTTTCTGTATTCCTAATGTGTGCTTTAAATCTTGTGTGGAAATTTCGCCCAGTCGGCCAATGTGAAAATTGTCTTAATCGGCACATGTGATTTTATATATACCTGGTTTATCATAGATGGGAATTTTTGTGTTGCCTGATAGTAATTTCAGTTTAATATTCTTCGTGGTCTGGAAAGAACTGTATGTCAGGCCATCTAGACATAAGAAGTGACCGTAAAACGCTATTTTATAATACTATATTATAACGTAATACTAAATTTAAATTAAATACGACCGAATTTATACTGCATATGAGTTGAAAATGGCAATGTAAGCCGAAACGGGACCGTCGCGGTCAAAATTTATTAAATAGCAACGTTCTTGTTTATTATTATTATTATTATCATTATTATTATGAATGCTTTTTATAAAGGTCTTTATTGTCATAGGTCGCTTATTGATTTGAAATGACTAGTTTCGACTCGTTAAAGAACTATCAAATCTTACTTTTCCAGGCTTGTTAAGAAATGTATTTCAGATAAAGTAAGATTTGATAATGACACTTTAACGAGTCGAAACTAGTCTCATAAAATCAATAAGCGATTTATGGCAACAAAGATCTCAAAGGGATTCATAAACTATTACATTAAAAGATCACCTCCTAGAAAACATCCTGAATGTCAGGTAATTATATTATTATTATGTCACTTGCTGATTTGGACATATTTCATTATCGGTCTGACGTTCGTCATCTTTTCTAAAACAAATTCTAATAAATTACGAAACGCAGAACAAGTTTTATAAAGAAACATGCGATTAACTATTTTTGTGTTCGAAACAAGTTCAAGAAAGATTTAATTAAATACATGTACTGTACATCATGTGCCTCTAAATGATGTAATTTATCGCCAAACGCGCCAGCTATTTTAATAAAAAATTAAACTGGTTCCGTTTTTAGATCAATTATCCTTGCTCAACCAACTGCCCGGAGCTATCAAGTGAAGAAAACGAACATGAGACAGAAAGCGTGCTGGGCCGCGACATATATCTGAAAAGCATGTCTGCGCGGCGCAGAACAGCGGGGGCGTTTGTCGGGGAGCGCGGTTCTGGCCTGGTGTTGTGCCTGCCAGGAAAGGAGCAAGCGGACGGGTTGCTGTGTTGCGGTGCAGGCCAGGCCTCTGTCCGTCGCGTCGGTAGCGCCGGAAGTGCGGGAGAGACAGCCGACAAGCGGGGGCTGGCCGTGAGCCGCGCCCGCTGTGCTGTGCTTGTAGCGCTAATGAGCGCAATTACACGCCGCGATAGCGGGCACCCATCAAGCAGCATCTGCATAGCCGCACCACACCTCACCGCCGCCGCGACGCACGCCAACCTTCACACACCACCTGACACTAACGTGCTGACCTGGTGACCTAGCATCCATCGATACGGGCAGCAAAGTAGTCACCATAGCGTTCCAGTGATAGCAGGTAAGGATGAAACAGAAATGTTATACAAGGGCAAGATAAGAAATAATGACTACTGAATTGGAAAATGAAGAAAGAACACCATGAACTCGTCGACCCAGCAGAGGGAAATTTTATTGACACCTTCTTGAGGATGGGTACGAGACGCGATCACACAGGCGGATGTGAGTGCAGTCACCAGAGCGTGCACTATGTCGGCATTAGTACCGTGAGTACCCTCCTCTTGCAGCAATGCAAGCTGTAATTCTTCTTTGGAAACGACGGAGAGGTGCCGAATGTGGTCTTCTGGTATGACCTGTCATGCAATTTCCATCTGTTGCCTCAGTTGGGCCAGATTTCGTGCCGCTCATGCAGACAGCTCAATATGACATTTCATGCGGTCCCAAACATGCTCAAAGGGGGGACAGATCTGGGGATCGTGCTGGCCAGGGTAGTTGACGTACAACTTTAAGAGCACATTGGTTGGTAAGGGATACATCTGGACGTCCATTGTCCTGTTCGAAAAACATATCGCCTTGTTGATGCATGGGTGCTACCAAGTTGGGTTGAACGATGGTTTCGGTGTACCGTCTACTGTTCTATGTTCTCTAGACGATCAATACAGCAGAACGGCTACTGTAGGATATAGCTCCTCACGCCACGATGCCGTTAGGGTGCTACCCACTCACGCCCCAACGTCGTTAAGACAACCTCCAGTGGTGTCACGGTAGACGCTTACGAAAGAATGAACGGACACATGTTATCTTCAGAGATAAGAGTCGCTATTGCCTTGACACCAATGACGGTGATACGCGTGAGTGGTGTCTTGCAGGGAAATGCGAAAATCTGGAGTGTACGCGACAGAGGCAAACGGAACAGACACCTGGCATCATTGTGTGGGCTGCCATATCCTACATTGACCGTTCTTCTCTGGTGATCGTTAATGGGAAAATTGAACAGTACACCGTTCACCGAAACTATCATTTAACCCACCTTGTCACCATTCATGCACCAACAAGGCGATGTGCTTTTCTAACAGGACAGTACACATCCAAACGTATCCCATACAATCCAACTTGCTCTTCTAGCTGTACATCAACTACCTTGCCCATCATTATCCCCAGTTGTCCCCCATTCAGAATGTCTGGGACCGGATGTGACGTCATCTTGGTGCGGTCTACAACTCTGGCACGAGATCTGGTCGAACTGAGGCATCAGATGGGAATTGCATGGCAGGCCATACGGTAATACATTCGGCACCTCTACGATCGTCTTCATGAGAAAGTTGCACCCTGCACTGCTGCAAAAGGAGGGCATACACGATACTTGGGTCGACATTGTGCACGATCTGCTGACTGTACTGACGTCCGTATGGTTCTGACAGTAGTGAAAAAATTGTATCACATGGTATACAAGATGTATGAGACGGGGGAAATACCCTCCGACTTCAAGAAGAATATACTAATTCTGATTCCAAAGAAAGCAAGAGCAGACGAATGTGAATAATTCTGAACTGTCAGTTTAGTAAGTCATAATTACAAAATACTAACACGAATTATTTACAGACGAATGTGAAAACTTGTGGAATCCAACCTTGGGGAAGATCAGTTTGGATTTCGGAGAATATAGGAACACTGGAGGCAATACTCACTACTTATCTTAGAACATAGCATTTGTAGATTTGGAGAAAGCTTTTGACAATGCCGACTAGAATAAACTCTGTCAAATTGTGAAGGCAACAAGGGTACGATAGATGGAGCGAAGAGTTATGTTTAACCTATACAAAAACCAGACAGAGGTTATTAGAGTCGAAGGGCGTGAAATGGACACAGAGGTTGGAAAGGGAGTAAGGATCGTAGCCTTTCCCCAATGTTGTACGTTGAGCAAGCAGTGAAGGAATGTAATGAGAAATTTGGAAAGGGAATTTAAGTTCAGGGAGAAGAAATAACCTTGCGGTTTGCCGATGACATAGTAATTCTGTCAAAGACAGCAAAGGATCTGAAAGAACAATTGAATGGAATGGATAGTGTATTGAAAAGAGGTATAAGATGGACATCAAGGAGAGTAAAACTAGGATAATGGAATGTAGTATCAGTAAGTCACAGTGCTGAAGGTAATGAGACAATAAAAGTAGTAGATGAGTTTTGTCATTTGTGTAGCAAGGTGACTTCTGATGGCCGAAGTAAAGAAGATACAAAATGCAGAATGGCTATGGGAAGAAAAGCGTTTCTGAAGAAGCGAAATTTGTTGACATCCAAAATTAATTTAAATGTCAGGAACTCCTTTCAGAAATCATTTGTCTTGAGTGTAGCATTGTATGGGAATGAAACGTGGACAATAATGAGTTCAGACAAAAAGATGACGGAAGCTTTTGAAGTATGGTGCTACAGACGAATGATGAAAATTAGATGGGTAGATCACGTAACTAACGAGGAGATGCTTATCCGAATTTGGGAGAAAAGGAGTTTCTGGCATATCCTGACTAAGATATGGCGATGTGTGGATGAATGCTAGAATATACATACCTACTTTTTACATAAATGACATCTTGGGCCAGCAGATTCCAGTAACATAGAGATCTAACTTCACAGTAAACTAAAACGTTCAGATTAATTTATGTTGATCGTGTATTATTCGAATAGGGGATGACTGACAGGAAGTAGTAATTACTTACTCGATTTTTACCGTCTGATTGACATATTAAAAAGAAAACATCTCTTACGTCACAAAGTGTCAGGATTAAAGTCTCTAATTGACGATCGTAAGTCTCTTTACGAACCGACAAGAAAGCCAAATTCGTTCACGGTTATTCTGTTAGCATGTTACATCATAATCGGCGACGAGGTAAGCTTGCTTTATCATAGGCACGGTAATGAAGACTAATTAAACAGTGTAGACTGTGATTACGAAGTTCGTACGATTCGGTTGGGTAAATACGAGCGTCAAAGACCTAGTGAGGCACGGCCATTCATTTTTACACAGTCGTCCGTTAAAAACAGGGGGAGTCTGAAATTTGAGTGGCATACTGCAGAACAATGAGACATTTCACTGCGCTGTTTTCTCAAAGGGAGCCATTGTCGGTCAAAGACAAAAGCCGCATGTTGTGGCTCGAATAGCTGCCTCCAGGGACGAACAGTAAACGGGAGGTAAACACGTCGGCGGAGAACAATTTTCAGATTCTCTCAGTCGATTTATACAAACATTCACTTCCTGAAGCAGGAAACTGTAGTAAGCAAAATAATCTGTTTTACTACTGCGGACAGGTCTCAGTGAACACAACATTGTTGCCAAAATTATACTGATGCAAATGAAGTGCCAAAAGACAGCAACAGTGTGGTGTAGTGTATAAAGTGTTTGTCACTGAGGCAGTGGGTACTGGGTTCGAGACCCACACTTTCTGTACATTTTAATTTGATTTATAGATAAAGTACAGATTAGATTTGAGAAATAATAGATATACCTTCAGTCGGAATCCGTTCATTCTCTGCTCTTGAACGTGTGACCATGGCTCAATAAATCGTCGCTGAGTATTCACCAGAGTTCGTTAATCAAGTAGCCAAGTCCACACTGCTTAGTCATCTTATAACTTTAAACCGTTTGATTAAAAATAAACTTTTAAAACACAAAATGAGTTTAATTCGGTATGGTACTCTACCAAGAACCAACGGACGCATGACTGAAAATGTCTTGTTTTGCCTTTGCTTCAAGTTTAATTCTATTTATTTATTTTGGGGGGGAGAGGGTTTACATACTACCAGCTATATCCCTGTAACTACTAAATTAAAATTGGGCTCTTGATATACGACACATTTATCGCTATTCGTCTATCCTGCCACCTACTATATTTACTGTTCCTCCTGAAGTAACAAGTAAAAGAAAGTCGAAGAAATGATCCAGCTGTATGTAGTAATTATCTGAAGTAGTGCATATTGAGAGGATGAGAAGTTAAACCCCCTTATAGGTCAATGTGACGAGAAGAACGAACAAAAATAAATGAAAACACACACACACACACACACACACACACACACACACACACACACAAAATATGTGGAAGGATTTCTATAATGGAAATGAGCTCAGGCCCGATAGCTTAACTTCTCTGGTTTGTGGACGCTTTTGCAGTGAGATGTTTTTGCGCGTACGGAGTGTGTAGAACACACAATTTTACAACTTCTCACACTGTCACATCTACAGGATGATTTTTGCGCTCAAACTCTGGAATAGATCAAGCAGTGGATACGAAACGAAATCGCTCTGATGAAAGTATGTTCAGAAAAGCATGGTTTCCATGCTAGGAACCAGTGACTCAACCAAACTTTGATACATATCCTGCGGGCTAATACGCACTGATGTATGCAGCTACAGTTACAGCATCTGCTGAAAATGCGTACGTATTCGTGCTGCCTTTGACATAGAACGCTAAAAATCGCACTCCTGACAACGCGACACGAATGCGATGCTCGATTATCTCCACATCTGGAAATGCATACTTTTGAGATGGCGCCATAACGAGAAATCGCACTGGTTGAGCTTCGGTGAACGAGCACGCCATGCAAATGGACCACCTCGTTCGAGCCATCGACCAAGGACGATGTGATGGACGTTAACGGCGAAATGAGCGCGAGCACCCTTATGTAGCAGCCACATAACCCTTCGAATCATCAATGGTACTGTTTGCATCAGGAAAGGAAAAATCACCTCCAAGAATCGCCGATTGTTCCGCTTGTTGGGCGACCTTGATGGGCGACTGGTCCCAAAATACGGTTGCCAATTATCCTGGCCCACACATTCGGCTAACACTGATGCTGTCGATTCCTCGTCAGCTTACCACAGGGGTTCTACATACTACCCCTAAGATGATTTATGAAAGTTGAAGATACCACTCCACCATACAGTTTCCACTAAACAGGAACCAAAAAATGAAGCTAAAGGAAAAGAAAAAATAATAAATAAACAATGAAGTTGAAAATTTTTAGAATCAAATATATTTAAACTCCAAATTAATATAATTAATGACAAGAGACTGCAAAGTATCTGGAAGAGCAGTTTAACGGAATGGACAGTGTGCTAAAAGGTGCATATAAGATGAACATTAACAAGAGCAAAACTAGGGCAATGGAGCGCAGCCTAAGAAAATCAGGTGATGCTGAAGGAATTAGATTAGGTAACGAAACAATAAAGGAGTTAGACGAGTTTTGTTACTTGGGCAGTAAAATAAGAAATGATGGTCGTAGTACAGAGGATATAAAATTGCAAAATGGCAATGGGTAGAATAGCGTTCTTGTAAAAAAGAAATTTCTTAATATAGAATATGGATTTAAGCGTAAGGACGTCCTTTCTGAAGGCATTTGTGTGGAGTTTTGCCTTGTATGGGAGTGGCTTTTGAAATGAGATGCTACATAAGAATGCTGAAGATTAGGTGGGTGGATCGCGGAACTAAAATGTTCAAATGTTTGTAAATCCATTGGACCAAACTGCGTGGTCATCAGTCCGTAGCTTACAAACTACTTAAACCTAGGTAAACTAACCTAAGGACAACCACAGACACCCATGCCCGAGAGAGGACTCTAACCTCCACGGCGAGCAACCGCGCGCTCCGCAGCGAGACGCTTTAGTCCGCTCGGCTACTCCACCGCGGCGATCGCGTAACAATGAGAATGCTGAAGATTAGGTGGGTGGATCGCGTAACTAATGAGGAGGTACTGAATAGAATTCGGGAGAAAAGGAATTTCTGGCATACCTTGACTAGAAGAATGAATCGATTGGTAAGACACATTCGTAGACATCAAGGAATTGTGAATTTAGCGTTGGAGGGGAAGTGTGTGGGGTAAAAACCGCAGAGGAATACCAAGAGATGGATACAGTAAGCAGATTCAAACAGATTAGGTTGCCGTTATTATGTGAAGTTGAAGAGGCTTGCTCAGGATAGGGTATTGTGGAGAGCTGCATCAAACCAGTCTCCGGTCTGACAACAACAACATGCGGTGCAACAATTGTTATGGAGGCAAATTTCCTGGCATATTAAAATTGTGTGCCCGAACCGGGACTCGAACCTGGGATTTTTTCCTTTCGCGTGCAAGCGCACTACCGACTGTGCTATCCCGACACGACTCACGATGCCGCCTCACAACTCTACTTCCGCCAGTACCTAGCCTCCTACTTTCCAAACTCTCCTGCGAACCATACAAGACTAGCACTCCTGGAAGAAACGATATGGTGGAGACATGGCTTAGCCACAGCATAAGGGATGTTTCCAGAATGAATCTTTCACTTTGCAGCGGAGTGTGCGCTGATATGAAACTTCCTGGCAGATTAAAATCGTGAGTCGTGTCGGGATAGCACGGTCGGTAGTGCGCTTACCCGCGAAAGGCAAAGGTCCAGGTTCGAGTCCCGGTTCCGGCACACAATTTTAATCTGCCAGAAAGTTTCATTCTGGTTATGGAGACTGTTCCACAGGGTCTTCTGGCTTGCCAAAAACCTGCACTTCTCCTCGATCAATCGCTAGAATTTTGTACAGTGCGTAAAGAAAAATAAATAAATAAAATAAAATAAAAAATCATCCCGTGTGTACCACCGACGTCACAGACGCACTGGCGATGTGGTCGGTGGCGGCACGTTCAGCCGGTCGTGAGGCGCGGCTGCAGACAGGTGTGGCGCTCGCGGTCGAGTGTTCTCCCAGCCCAGCCCAGCCCAGCGCGGGCTTCTTGCCGTCTGTGTGGTTTTCGGTCGCGCCTAACGGTGCTCGGCCGCTCGCCCCGTAACGGCGACTCGCAAGAACCGATCCGCCGTCCACACGGCCGCCAGGCGCGACCGCCCTTTTTCGGCGCCGTGCGATGCGCGTCCAATCTCCAAACTCCATTACGGTTTACGTATTCTGCGCGAAGGCGCGGGCGGCGGGGGAAAAAAAAGTAGGAAGCGGCTCTGCGGAGGAACCCGGCAGTGGGGGGATAGTATTGCGCGAACTGCGAGGGAGCGGTGGGGGGGGGGGGGGAGGAGGCGGCTTTGAAACCGACGGATGCAGAAGAAGCAGAGCCGGAGGACCTGCCCCACGGCGCATGCGCATTCTGAGCCGCCACGCTTCCGTTAAGCCGACAATGGCGGCGGGCACGAGGATAAATCCTTTTTTCCTCCCGCCCCCTTCTTCTTCTTCCCTTTTTAATCCTCGGCGGCGCGCCGTTTTACATTGTACGACGGCTTTCTCGGTCGACCGCGCAGCATTGTCGGCCCGCGGCTATAGAGTGTAGAGAGAGCATAGAGGGCCGCTGCGCTAGTGGTAGGTCAGCGCGGCACTATGTGCTCGCGTCGCTGCCAAGTGGTGCGTATCCCGCCACAAAGCGCTGCCACTGCTTCCGCAGTTATTGTATGTGGCAGAATTGGATTCCCAGCTTAAGTGTAGTAGTGGCTTTTTTACCCAGCACTGACTCCGTCTTTCCGCAATTTTTTGTTTTTCTCCCCCTTGTTTGTGGTCTGGACCTGCTACGGTTGTTTGCAGCGGCAACTGACTTACACAGGATAGTAATTGCTGACCAGCACCGATTGCAAATAAACTCTGAAAACTACCGGCATTTATTTGCCGCGGCGTTCTTTAGCCGGAGCAAGGAAGAGTTACTTTAAGTATCTGTTGCTCCTGAAGTTAATTGATTGAAATTTGTGACTGACAACATTCATTCCATGGAGCTTGCAGCTTTTAGAGCGGCGAAAAAGTCGTCTGACAGTCCTTGTCTACACGGTGTTTCGAACTGAATCCTGGGGGTTTTGTATTTTGAGGCTGTTTTACTTCAAACGTACAATTATAAATAATTCATCAAATAAGGAATTAACTCCAACCCATTTTTGTTTGGAAAAAGTCCGCTTCAGTTGTATACAGATTTGTGTGCCTAAAACATGAAACTGAAGCGGATGTTTTCCCACAACCATGCACCTCAGTTCCGGATGTCCGAATAACCAAATGTTATCAAACAGGTTTTGTTCGCTACCCCGTTGAGCATGCATTGGGACAACTCAGTACGTTATTCAGCGAATGACGTTTCATATGTTCGCTGAGTTGGCCGCAACCGGGCGGGATTTGTCACTATCTGAACAGATAGACAGTTCATAGAGCACCACGCTCCACTGCCAACATACCTACCCAATAATTAAAATCAATCAATAATTGGATTCTAACACAGAGTACCTCGAAAAGTGCATGGCAAAACAGTGAATTCAAATTTTTTGCCAAGGCAGGGATTCGAGGTCGAGTCTATGCTGAATACTCAGCTGGTTTAACCACTTACGTCACTCTGCGCAAATTTTAATTCAACTAGAGGAGCCATACGAATACTTCGCTCGGTTAGTGGTTAGTGACAAATTGGAAATAATAGCGCGCGCGCGCACGCGCACGCTCTGACGCAGGACTCGAACCTCCGACAGCGTGCAACCACACGCTCCGCAGCAAGGCGCCTTAGACCGCTCGACCAAAATATTACAGATACAAAATATTTTATACAAAATATTTTATATACAATATTATATAAACATGTGTTTTAAAATTAATTTGATAACACTTATTTCGAGTCAATAGTTGACCTTTGATGCTCTGCAGCAGTACTCATCAGATGTTTGACAATATCGCTACCTTGGACGAAAACCGGCTCATCTGTAAATCCACTAGTTTAGAGTAACCCCCACTTAACAACACACGTTTCACTCAACATTTCTTTTCTTCATAAAATCACATCACTATCTTTTTCTTTGTAAATAGTACAAACACAGAGGTAACTTTACATAGTTGTTCTTTCGTTTTGAGTGATAAATTAACCCTAAGGGCTTCGATATAAGCCACTTTTCCACAAAATAAACTTCAATTTTAGTTAAAGGGCTTTGAATTATAACACACAAAAATGTAAATTTCAGCTCTTGTATCTGTGAAGGGTATGAAATAAATAATTTAATAAAGGAAGAATTGTAAGAAAATATTTATATGTAAAAATACAACAAAACACAGCACCAATTATTTGAATCAAATCAAGAAATAAATCAACTCAGAACATTCGTTTTGTTTTAGCTTTTACATAAAATAGTAAGCACAGAAAAATTCACAAGTTATTTAAAAAATCAAAATAGAATTTTGGAACTGTATTTTTATGTACTAAGTGCAACAGTCCAGCCTTTTTAGCATCTGGTACACCTTTCTTAGCAATATAGGCTTTTACCAAACACACCTTCCACTTTCCAGTTTCTGATGTTTCTAATCGAGTTGTTTTACGATTAGATAAGATTAATGATTGTTCCCTAGATATTCTACACATTTCGCAACGATATAGAGCGTGTCAGTTTAGTAAATTGTGTCTATACACGACACTCAATATTTTACGGATTTTCCATCTTTATTTTAATTTTTATTTAATTTTTTTAGCCCAACAGATTTAATGATTGTGAGTTGCTTTTTGAAATGGAACAGTTTTCACACAAAATACACAAGAACACTGTCCGAAAGCTGCTGCACAACTGACAACGCGTCACTCTTTTGAGGGTCGTGAACAGACGGCCGCGGTGGCCGAATGGTCTGCGGCGTGCTCAGTCACGGTCTGCAAGGCCGTTGCGGTCGGGGGTTCGAATCTCCCCCCCCCCCCTTCGGGCATTGATGTTTTGTGCCGTCTTTAGTGTAAGCTAGTTCATAAGTAGTTTGTAAGTTTAGGGACTGATGACCCCGTAGTTGAGTCCCATAAGCTGAACAAACATTTGAACATTTTGATTGAGTATAAATGTAGGAATTGTAAAGTTAACTGAATTCCGATGCCTGACAAATCAGTGGATGGATGACTTTCGTTTGAAACAAAACTATAGAACAGCCTGAGCGATTAATATTTATAATTTTTTAAAATGGATTATCAGAGGTATCATTGAAACGAAGTCTCGGGATTCAATTATTATTGAATGCCCAAGGTAAAGGCAGAGTATCAATGTTGTGGTGCTGTTGCACCGTTAGGACCCACGGCAATATTAATACAAATTAAAAACGGGTACAACTAATACTGTCTCCTCTGTGCTGGAGGCCTAATTCTTGATTCTTTGGTAGTGAACGATCGTGATCAAGTCACTATTCGAATATAGGAAGTTGGTTTTTTTTTTTTTTAGTGGGGGGGCGTGGGGTGGTCCCCTTGCTTCTCTATAACCCAACCTATCTCACGCCATTACGAAAGAAAGAAAGAAAAGAGAAACTTCCGAAACAAGTTGCACCTCTGCCAAAAGCATAACCTATTGCAGTCCTTTGCTGTCTGTAACAATCCCCCCTGCACTGCTTATTCAAAATGATCAAATGTTTGTGACTCTGTCGGACCAAACTGCATGGTCATCAGTCCGTAGCTTACAAACTACTTAAACCTAGGTAAACTAACAAGGACAACACCCCCCCCCCACACACACACACCCCCACCCCCACCCCCCACCCACACACCAAACCCCCCCCCCACACACACACACCCCCCACACACACACACAAACCCCCCACACACACACACCCCCACACACACACACAAACCCCCCCACCCCCCCCACCCCCCCCCCACACACCCCCACACACACACCCCCACACACACACCCCCACACACACACCCCCACACACACCCCCACACACCCCCCCACACACCCCCCCCCCACACACACACCCCCCCCCCCCCACACACACACACACCCCCCCCCACACACACACACACCCCCCCCCACACACACCCCCCCCACACACACCCCCCCCACACACACACCCCCCCCCCCACACACACACACCCCCCCCCACACACACACACCCCCCCCCCACACACACCCCCCCCCCACACACACACCCCCCCCCCCACACACACACACACACCCACACACACCCCCACACACACCCCCACACACACCCCCACACACACCCATGCCCCAGGGAGGACTCGAACCTCCACGGCGAGCAACCGCGCGCTCCTCAGAGAAACGCTTTAGACCGCTCGGCTACTCCACCGCGGCCACTGCTTATTCCCTGCAGTGTTTCTGAGTGCTCGTCGGCAGTTTAAATTGGCGCCCCCACCCGCCACTGGCCGTGTGTTTCTTGTTTCCCCGGCGCTCCCAGTCGTGCAGTTTGGCACATCTGCGGGCGCCCGGTGCGCTGCGCTGTGTCACCGTGACTCTGCGACTCTCTGCCCTGCTGATAGCTTCCTGGCTCGCTTTCGAGAGCTGCCACGTATGCCAGGCACTCCGCCACTGCAGAGCGAGTACTGCGTTCCAGGAAACCCCGCGTTAGCCAGCAAACTGTCGGCTGCTGTCACTTTGCAACAAAAATGCAATCTCCGTGGTTCAGTGGCGGGCAGCTGCACTGAAATAGATTAGTGACCATTGTCTGGGTTTCTGATACAGAATTTACTCTGGCTGTAGAAAAAATGGAGAGGCGATGCTAGTCTACAAGTTTTGACCTTTTAATGATTTATCAGCGGATAACCGCAGTATTTCTTACTTTGCGGATGAAATTGTGAGCGACGCGGATATCCGCTTGTTATATGCGGATAAAGAGCGAGGTATTTGCCCAGTACATCTGTCGAAATGTTAGCTGAAAACTTCAATCCTGTGGACATTCTTGGAATCCTGGCAAGGCCCAGGTAGAGCGGAAGTCTTGTCCTCATCACCTGGCCTCAGTGGACGTAGCTGTACCTGAGGGACCTGCGTTTAATCCGTTTACGCGAAAGTGTCTTATTTGTGGTCTGTCAAGTGTTTTCTGGGTGGCGCCGCGGAAAGTAGCCGAGCGGTTTAAGGCGCCTCGCTGCGGAGCGCGCGGGTGCTCGCCGTAGGACGTTCGAGTCCTCCTTAAGACGCGTGCGCCTGTTTTGTCCTTAGGTTAGTTTACCATAGTTTAAGTAGTTTGTAAGCTACGGACTGATGACCACGCAGTTTGGCCCGATAGATTTACAAACATTGGAACCTTTTCTGTGTGGCAAACCGGCTCACTGCTCACCAGAGATGCCATGCCAAATTTCCGCTGCCTTCAGTTAGCGCTTTGTAGTGACAGAGTGACAACGCATATGGTAGTGAATACAGTGACTTTTTTTTTTTTTTATGAACACGACATCAATGGATACTATATCCTGTAAAGTGAAGTGATTTGACATTAGTGAAGGAAAACAAATTGAAATCGTCAATTTGGAAATCAAAATTGGATACTTATTTGATGGCAAAGAAATCAACGATATAGTGGCCTGTTTTGCCTGTAAAAAAAAGTATATTCTCACACTGTTTCATCGCAACCGTATGAACGGTACAACCGCGCATAAAGTACGAAAAAAAAATACAAACATACATGCATGTTTATTTATTAGATAAAGTGTGACGGAAGTAATAAAGATTGACAATAGCATTTTATAGCAACTTTCATAATCAATTAAGGTGTACAGTGAAAGTGTACCTTCCTAAATACGTTACTATGTTGTGTAGGCTGGCCGGAGCTGTATTTTTAACACTTGAAATGACATGCTTTGCTGTGTTAATATGGGGAAAATAGAGTGTCCCTTTTGTAAAACTCCGAAAGAACGTGTTCTTTTCTGTTTTATAATTTAAACACAGCAAAATCTCCTATATGCCGACCAGTTTAACCACTGAAATTTAAGAAGATGCTTGTATTAAGTTGCTGACCTAGTGCTCCCGATCAGACGGGCTCGGAAGAGCTACTGTGTGTGCCCGAAGCGCCAATGTTTTTCTGTTTTGGAGTAGGTACAGAACAGGTACCGTGATTCGAGAAGTTAAAAGTAGTTGTCACAGAAATGACACTAATAATAATTATAGCATTACATACTATGGTTTTAAATACTGCTATTTATTACTATTACCCATTCAAAACTTTAATATCTGCTAATGCGGATAAAGTGGCGCGGATGCGGATATGGGCCTTGCGGATGTGGTGCGGATGCGGATGATTCTTTTCTTATCAGCGCAGACCTTTGTCTATAACAAATTCAGTGCCTCTTGGATGCTGCTTCTGGGGCCTAATCGCTCTTTATGCACGGAAATAACGACTTAGGTAGCCATCGTCTAGGCTTTAATTTTGAGATTTTTCCATCGTTTTCCCCATGAGATTTAGGATGTCTAGGTTAAAGAAAATATTTGTTGTCCACCATTTCTATCAGTTCCATATGCGACCAGCCAGCCGCAGTGGCCGAGCGGTCTGCGGCGTGCCAGTCACGGTCTGCACGGTCGCTGTGGTCGGGGGTTTGAATTACCCCCTCAGGCATGGATGTTTGTACCGTCTTTAGTATAAAGTAGTTTATAAGTTTAGGGACTGATCACACCGTAGTTAAGTCCCATAAGCTCTACAAACATTTGAACATTTTTTTTTTTTTCCATATGCGACCAGAAGTTGCCTGCACGGGCTGATAAAATAATGTACGAAAAACTTAGTTCTTAATCAGCTATCTTAGACCTGACGAGTAGGTGTTTAATGAGTCTACGACCACCGCTTCTGAGCGCTACTTCAGAAACAGCGAAACTGAGATTTGCCACGATTTTTCGTAAAGAAGGAAAGCCTGAAATGAATCGTTCTTTTTGTACTTCAATGTGGTTAAGTCAGGATCTGGCTCACCGGAGACAGGCGCTGGAGTCGTGGGTTGCACACTGCATCAAGTATGGTTGTTTTGTCGATGGCTGCGAGACGTATGAATACCACAGCATGCGCGGCAGGGAGGAACTCATTTATAACAGGACTTCTGATACAGACGATTAACCCAGTTAGGTGTAATTAGCATGTTTTAGGTGCCCTTTTGTAGACCCACCTTCAGTATGTTTTATACCCGCCTTCCAGGAAGCAAAGCAGAGCCCCTGTGGTTTCCTGCGGCTACTGCTGCTCCCGTTCGTTCGCTGTCGTTACTGTCAGTAACAGTAATGGCCTGCTTAGCTGCGCACACACGTCAGTTACCTCGCCTCAGGAGATAATAGCAGCAGCAAAACAGACCTCTGCCGCTCATGGCGATACGTGCTGTGGCCTACACGCATCATCAATTAGCTGTCGTATTACTGATCTGGAGCAAACGGCCTTTCTTCACGAGGTCAGAGATCTGTAGCTTCTCCCGTAAGGCAAAACATTATTTACACGACCAGTGTCTCTTGATAGCAGCCATTTACGGAGAGATCGTGGTGCTCGGTGCCTTATTGATAGGAGACTGCCCTGGGGACTAAGCATTCCCTGCCGGGCGACTACGCGTTACAGGCCGACACACACACACACACACACACACACACACACACACACACACACACACACACACACACAAATTGAGAGCGATGTATATACATCGAAGGTGCAGCTGAGTCCGATATCGAACACGCGAGCATCGAAGCTGTACTCTTATGTTTCTGCCTAACCACTCCCTTTAAAATTTTCTCATTCGTAAAAAAAATAGTACTTTTGTCAATTAGGAAATACATCAATGACGTGCACCGTGTAACACGACATAATTAACATCAGATATTCGTAATAAACGGGAAAGTACTTTTGACAAGCTAGTCTATAGATGTCTATGATTCACGAAATTACTATTTTATATTCTCGTAAAAATTGACACACATGCTTTGAATGACATGGGGTTTTATTAGAATCCCCCTCCCCGGCAAAAAAAAAAGAGAACTTCAAAAAAATGTCCGACAGATGGCGCCTCATCTGACAAAAGCAATAATCAGCATAACAAATTAAGACAAATCAAAGATGATGTTCTTTACAGGAAATGCTCAATATGTTCACCATCATTCCTCAACAATAGCTGTAGTCCAGGAATAATGTTGTGAACAACACTGTAAAGCTTGTCGGGAGCTATGGTGAGGCATTGGCGTCGGATCTTGTCTTTTAGCATCCCTAGAGATGTCGGTCGATCACGATACACTCGCGACTTCAGGTAACCCCAAAGACAACAACCGCACGGAGTGAGGTCTGGGGACCTGGGAGGCCGAGCATGACGAAAGTGGCGGCTGAGCACACGATCATCACCAAACGACGCGCGCAAGAGATCTTTCATACGTCTAGCAATACTCCTTTCAAATTCATGCCCGAAACATGTCCTAAAATCATTCCATAGTCGCTAACCGTCATTTCTATTTGTTTAGCAGGGCTTCCACTTGCTTTTTGCCAATATAAGGGAATCTAACCAGAAAACCGTGGAAATTTAACAGACTGTCACTCTTGCCGAGCGCGCTGTAGTGGGGAGGAGATGACTTTGACCCATGTTAAACCACACAACCTCGGGTAATAGTACTTTTCTATATAAAATCTTATACCTACCGAGCGCTACGCTGCAATGTACTAGACTAGCATTCGGGAGAAAATAAATTTAAATTCTTATCCAGCCAGCCGTAAGTAAGATTTTAGCACTTCGACTGTATGCCGGATTCCAACTTAAACATAGTAGCAGTATACTTAATAGATCCATCTGAGCAGATATTCTCGACTGTCTGTTATATAAACGCAAAATCATCTTTTTCTTAATCTGCCTTTCTACATCTTTAAACATCTATTACGTTTTCATAATAAATATCTCAGATACTATTAACCCTGTGATACACGAATTACCAACAAATAAGTATGTCCCTTTCTGTGGTGTCCACGGAAGGAGACACTGTGCACTGGACACCTCCGGAGTCTTCTCTACAAGTTTTTCGTTTTTCTATGGAAACTTTAGAAGAAATTTGGACGCAGGGGCAAATTCTCTTTGCCTCCTCTTTGTGAAATTCATTTGGAAATCGCTACTGCCTGTCATTTCATCTGGCGACACCTACGGTGCAGCACGTAGCCGAAGGGCCCCTTGGAGTGGACTCCATGCATTACGAATCCAAAATGAACCGCAGATGCAAAGAAATACGTCCAGTAACTGCCTTGCAGTACAGTGAACGCTGTGTGCCCTGGACGGAACAATGTCTCGAATTATATGCCTACATCTATGGAAGAAGGAACAGTTACTATGTACCGTTACATAAATATGCATGCATCTTTATCTCCACATTCGGCGACAAAGGGTAAACAGGCCGCCCGATTATCTAGCAGATAAAGCATCCTCTGGTACTTACTACCAGATAAGTAATCAGTAACGGGGTGAAGTCTAAACAAAGCTGTGTAGTCATCACCATATTTGAATTTAAGAGAAAAATAGTTTCTCATGATCGATAGACCCTCAGCTGCTGTCAAAAGAATGCTTTCTGAGTCTCTGTTACTGAAGAACATGCTTTCGACAATCTGTACTGTGTGGTTTGCTTTACCTTCTTGTATTTAGATCACGACAGACCGTTGGTTTCGATGGGAGTTAAAAGAGAACAACCACTGTTCGTGAGTTCGTACATATTATATATCTAGTGAAGAAGAAATGGTTTTTGTCTGGCGTTCATCCTCTACTCAAAAGATACGAGCCTGTAGATAGTTTCATTGCGGACGAAACTGATTGTCAGAAAGAAAGGGCAGTGTTTAATATCTCGTATTTTGAGACCTAATGTAAGATTAGCAGGCTAACAATAGAGGAGTGCGAAATATTCTGTGGTCGTCATAAATGGACGCGTCACCA
This sequence comes from Locusta migratoria, assembly GCA_026315105.1. Taxonomy (NCBI): domain Eukaryota; kingdom Metazoa; phylum Arthropoda; class Insecta; order Orthoptera; family Acrididae; genus Locusta; species Locusta migratoria. The sequence goes on along the minus strand of CM048744.1, from coordinate 685,710,385 downwards.
TAAGTGATGCATGTTGGGATTTTTTGTGATCTCTCCAAGACTTTTGATTGTATAAATCATGGAATTCTTCTAGATAAACTAAGGTATTGTGGTATGAATGAACAGTGTCCAAATGGTTTAAACAACACCTGACAGGAAGAGTGCAGAAAGTTGACGTAAGTAATTCACGTAATATGGAAGAAACAGCTGATTCCTCAAATTGGGGAACAATCAAAAATATATATTAATGACTTGCCATTCTATATCACTGAAGATGCAGAGCTGGTTCTTTTTGATGGTGATACACGTATATACACCTGATAGACAAGAACTGAAGAAATTGTAAACGACGTCTTTCAGAAATTCATTAAGTGGTTCTCAGCAAATGGACTATTATTAAATTTTGATAAAACACAGTACATACAGTAAATTGAATGACACCATTAATAAATATAGACTTTGATCGGAAATCTGTAGCAAAGGTAGAATATTCAAAATATTTATGAGTGTGCATTTATGAGGGGTTGAACTGGAAAAAACACACTGAAGATCTGCTGAAACGTTTGAGTTTAGCTACTTATGCAATTAGGGTAATTGCAAATTTTGATGATATACATCTTAGTAGATTAGCTTACTATGTCTCTCTTCATTCTCTGTTTTTGTATGGCATCATTTTGCGGGGCAATTCATCACTGAATAAAAAAGTATTCATTGCACAAAAGCGTGTAATCAGAACAAATGCTGGAGCCCATCCTAGATCATTCTGCAGACACTTATTTAAAGCTAATGATCTTCACAGTATTGTCACAGTATATGTATTCACTTATAAAATTTGTTATTACCAATACCACCGAATTCAAAAGCAATAGCAGAGTACACAACAACAACACTAGGAGAAAGAATGATCTTCCCTGTTCAAGGTTAAATCTACCTTTGGCACAGAAAGGGGTGAATTATGCTGCCACAAAAGTCTTTGGTCATCAACCAAACAGCATCAAAAGCCTGACAGATAGCAAAATAACATTTAAAAATAAACGAATTTCTTAATAGCAACTCCTACACTATAGGTGAAATTTTTAGATATAAATTAGTAAATCTGAAAAAACAAATACAATAAATAAACAAACAAAAAATTAAAAAAATAGTGTGTCATGTAATACTTAGTACAAAGTAATAATTTGTAAAGACACTTTTCATTAACCCGACACATTCCACATCATTGCGAAGTGTCGTATTGATGATCTATGGAACAAGTACTAATCTAATCTGACGATACAACACCAAACCTAAATCAGAACATGTGGGTATGAACTCTTCCTAGACGTGGTTTGAGAGAGAGAAAGAGAGAGAGAGAGAGAGAGAGAGAGAGAGAGAGAGAGAGAGAGAGAGAGAGAGAACTGACTGCGCCAAACTTGAGGCGAAACGTCGCAGCAGATGTGACCTGATTAGCGAGCATTAGCAGCCGCGCAAGTTTCCCCTAGTCGGGAATTGGCAGCACGTCGCATGAGAACATCCGGTTGCGGACGAGAGGCAGCCGCGCCAACACAGGCCTGCAGGGAAGGCCATCTCAAGAGAGCGGAGCGCTGCACCCGTTGCTATTACTTACCGTACAGGGACCTAATACGTTTAATTCTGTTAATTTGCTCATTAGTCATACAAGCCCGTGCAAAATACTCAGGTAACTTTGAATTATACGTGTACGGTGAAACAGCAATTTCACAGCATTAGTTTTGTGTGTAGAGTTGAAGATGCTGAAATTTGTACGTAGGGCACTGAAGAAATTCAACGGCGACAAATGAAAACCTGTGTGTCGGACAGGGACTGGAACACGGACTTCCCACTTAGGACCAGCTGTCACCTTTACCACTCGCTGTGGAAGTAGCATAAGTCTTCTTATGCTCGCAATATCTGACACCCACACGTGGTCAAACGATTTTACGCCACCTGTTGTGAAGAAATGAAATGACGCAATCATCGCGTGGACGTACATATATATAATGGCAGTATCATTTCTCATTTAACGTTAAAGTCTTCGGAATGGAAGACACTTTGACAATTCTCGTTTTTTCTATTTAATCAAGATAGAAGGATAAATAAACACGTTCTGTTACAACTGCTACAACACATTCCCAATAGTAAACCGGCGGTTTCTGGGAGAGTACTACAAATGAGACAGTCTGCGAAATCTATGGTCAGTTTCCCGAATTATTTGCATCATCCCCAACTTCAGTAGAGACGAAATTTGTCACCAACTCAGATATGATGTAATAAGGTTTCCTCACATTCCTTCAGTTCTCATTTTTCTCTGTCATATTTTGCTCCTACATCACATAAGTAACTACAAATATTATATTACCAGTATATGACTTATTTGGTATCATTTAACATTTTTAATGCTTCGTTGCGAAGTTTACACTGTTTTGTTTTGGAGAATAAGGTACGTAATAACTGCCATCAACCAGGTTCAAATTCTTATTTTACACACCGTTCAACACACACTAGTCTCCTTGAACCCAATAACGAAGGTTGCGAAGTGAACTGTACAATAACAAGTATCACCTCAATAACGTATTACCAAAGAAAAAAATCTCTGGTTTAAATAATGATAATAATAATAATAATAACCTACGTGTAGTATGAAAACCTGTCTTATCCTGGAAATGACGTGTTCGCCACTTAACACTGCAACCAGTAGCCGCACCTCACTTTACGCATGCGCGAAACCTGCTCCATCCATCGCTTCTCAAACACCAAAATATTTCTGACAACGATAAGTACAAACATCATTGAATCCCGAAATCGCGACATTCTTAAAAAAAAAAAAAACAAAAAAAAAAACACATCTGTTTCAAGTTATAATACAAAAATAATTGCTAGTTTCAAAACCTTAATAAACGAGAAGATGGGGTAAATATATCTTTTAGCCGGACGCGAACCGTCTTCCTCCACACTGCCATGTCTTCTAGTGCACGGCCAGTTACACAATTTGTGTCTATCATCATCATCATCATCAGCAGCAGCAGCAGCAGCAGCTTTTGAAGACTGTAGAATTTTTATGCGTCGTTATTTGCCATTTAGTTACGGTATGAGAAGTTTTACCCAATATTACGTGTTTTTTATAAATCTTCAGATTTAAATCTTTCATGAACAACAGTGAGACGCAGATGTCTTCAGTGAGGCACTGCGCAGGCGCGATACCAGGAGCGGGAACGAACTGTGAGTGTTCTGCCTTCGGGCCAATTTGTGTGTTACTGTCGGAGTCCTTGGAGCGTAGAAGCTGGTGCCCTGACCAACACAAACGCCATGTTACTAGTGAGGTTTGGCCGCGGTGGCCAAGCGATCTGCGGCGCGCCAGTCACGTTCTGCAGTTATGAAGGTGGTTAATGCACCCTCTGCCAGGCACTTAAATGTGATTTGCAGAGTATCGATGTAGATGTAGATGTAGATACGGTCGGGAGTTTGAATCCCCCCCCCCCTTTGGCATGGATATTTGTGTCGTCCTTAGTATTAGCTAGTTCATAAGTAGTTTGTAAGTTTAGTGACTGATGACCCGTGGTTAATTCCCATAAGCTGTACAAACATTTGAATTTACTAGTGAGGTTTTCCCTTGCCCTCCCTGCCGAAAGAGTGCCACTAGTCTGATATGGTGGGTTAGAAGAAACTTTAACCCTTAGCACGACTAAAACCTCATGCGGTAGTAATGAAAATCAAGTGATCCGATACGAATAAAAACGAAGAATGGTAGTTTTATGTACAACACTTTATTTTTCATTTTTATTTATTTATCTATTTGCACCATCAGCTTTTTTCCCGGGGTCCACTCAACGAGTGAACACTCAGGGCGAGCCGCGTCTTTGCAGTGCTCAGTTTGACGTTTTCGTTGAGTGTTCATAAAGTCATCTTCGCGTTTGTGCCAAAGGTAATCTAATATATAAAGCAGATTGTCCGTATATTTGTACGTGTTGCAAACAAATCTACAGTTTTGTTCCCATCTTTATGAAATTTTGTACACGTAATCTTCAATCTACGAGTACGGTCGTAAGTGTACGAATAACATACGATATATGGTTCACGAGATATGACGTCATAAACAATGAGATGCCCGGAAAACTGCTGCATTTTGCGAAAATGCTACCCATTTACTCCTAAACCATTGGACCGATCTCAACCAAATGTGGCACACACATTCCTTACCGTGAGGTAACAATTGCTGCATGGTTAAGAATCACATACGGCACATGGTTCATAAGATATTACGTCATAACCAATAGAAATCGCAAAAAATGCCATATAATGCGGCGAGACTTTCGAAATACACTGCATGAGAATAACATTACTTAGCGACTTGCAACAAACTTTAAACATAATTTCAAATCTTTATTAAACTTTTTCTAGCTGGTAACCATAGTAAAATGATGAAATGAAACAAGTTTCTCGCTTATTACTTTTCCGCTGTTTATGGAGTAAAACTACGGCTTTCGGTATGACGTTACAATTTATAATTTGAACAATACAAATTGTAGCGACAGGAAATTTTACGGTATACAAATATATAGTTGAATGTAGCTTCTAAATAGTATCACATTCTGGCGCGTAGTTCATGAGATATGAGCACGTAAACAGTAACATTCATGGAAAACCGCCCCATCACGCACCAAGTTTTAATCCATTACTTCTTTTCTACTAACTGTATTCCCAAGAGATTTTACAGACATACAGACTTTATACAAATGAATATATCTACCTGAAAAATAGCAGGAATAAATAAATACCCGGGCATCGCCGGGTTTTCAGCTAGTTCCTGATATATACTTTAAAAAGGAAAGTACATATCAGAAGTTGTTTCGATACAATGTACAACAGTCACGTGTCTGCGTTACTCTAATGCGACGGTCACCTGTTACGTTATTCACCAATTTCTGACAGCAGACGTTTGTGGCTGCCTGTTTGGAGGTGTAAGGCTTGGCGCTCAGGTGCAACCGCAGAGCCGTGTGAGGAGACAGCGGCGGCGGCGTAAACATCGCCGACGCAACGATAACACGGTCGGCCTTGGCTGCTCGCTAACCACCTAACACCGGCGCGGGCCGCCAGCCCGCCCGCCTCGCCTTGCACGTACGCAGCCCGAGCGCAAACAGGCCGCCGCAAACGAAAATCAGTACGTCCTCTCTACACGATTCCTCCAGTTCACTCGAGAGTTATTGCTGGAAAACTGCACATGGGGTAAACGACACCATCACATTTACAGGTCAATAGCTCGAGCGGCACTGAGGTACCAGGTGTCGACCAATGATGCAACTCAGGTTCAGCAGCTGCGGAAGGCAGACGCCGATTATGGCATCCGATAACACAAATAGTGAATACTGTCTTAGTGTACATTAATCCATGCCTACTCTTCCTGATCGCGTAGTTCTATAAGAGTTGCGGGGTTGTCGAGGCGTACCCCACACGTTCTCCATTGAGGGGGCAAGAGGGGGCATGCCCGGAGAATGTGCTGGCCAGGGAGGGTCCTGTACGTCTTGCAGACATGTGATTTACGTACAGGTGTGGGATGGCATTATCCTGCTGAAACAACACGTCACCTTCCTGTGGCAAGAATGGGAAAAGGACGTGCATTACAATATTTGACACGTACCGAGCGCTTATCAGTGTTTCTTCCACAAACACCAAAGTCGACGAGAGTTTTAGCTTATCGCGGCCCTCACCGTAATACCTGAGGTAGGGACATGGTTTCTTGGACGAATGCCCTCTAGGAGACAGCGCTCGCCAAGTCGACACTCACTCGCGTGCTGACAGAATCTGCTTTCACCGCTGAAGACCGCTGCCAGCCATACCGAGTGACACTGACGGCACCAGTCGATCCATCCACGTCGATGCTGTGGTGTACGTGGCGGTAGTCCCACTGCAAGTAATTAGTTGAACAGTTCGTGTTGACACTTCTGTGCTCACAAAGCGTCTCGTCTTTGCTGTGGCAGCTGTGATCTGCCACTGGCGCCCTTGCACTACCATGATCATCGCGCACGTCCGTGCTGTGTGAGGTCTAGTATCTCGTCTACCGGTGGGAGAATGTTCACTTGCACATTGCATTGTTTTACAACTGACGCATCAGGAAAAACTTCTGTAGCACTTCTTTGAAAAGAAGGCCAGAATTTGACACATTTCAAACTCGCCGAGTTAGTTGTAGAAAATACGAGTGCGTCTCTGTGCCCTTGCACCTGTTTGCTTCACACTGAGCCTTGCAGCTGCAAACAATTCCTGTCAAAACGTGCACACCCGCCCTGGCAACAATGTCACTACGCCATCTTTTATGTATCAATCAGGTGGCGTCGAGGCAGGCCGGGAATATCCGCGTGGTTCTAAGTGCCATGTCTAGAACTGCGCAGCATGACCTACATCGCGTGTGTGTGTGTGTGTGTTTGGGGGGCGGCGGCCTTAGTTTAAGTAGTTTGTAAGCCTAGGGGCTAATGGTCACAATAGTTCATCCAACCCAATGAAAGGCCCATGAAAATAACACTGCCGGCCGCTGTTGGGGGGGGGGGGGGACTGAGACGCTCCAGTCACGGTCTGCACGGCCACTACGGTCGGGGGTTCGAATTCCCCCTCGGGCATGGATATTTGTGCCGTTCTTAGTATTAGCTAGTTCATAACTAGTTTGTAAGTTTAGGGACTGATGACCTCGTAGTTAAGTCCCATAGACTCTACAAACATTTGAACATTTTTTTAAAATACCACTAAGAGAGTATAAATATGATGCGTTGTATTTTGCATGCCACCCCTTTCTCATAACTCTCTATAGATTTATAAACATTTGAATTTGGATAAGGTGGAGTCTGCCGCCGTCATTAATATCGCCTTCATCTTTCCAGATGTACTAACTGTCTTTATGGGAGCGTGTAATAACCCCGCGGTTTGATTCGTGGTGGTAACAAATCTCCCTCGCTTCTTATAGTAGGAAACAGAATTACCTGCACTGTATCTCTCGCTTGGAAGTCTGAACTGTTACATCGCTAATGAGTTGTTTACACTGAAGGCAAGAGGAGATTAGGCAATTCAGGAAAGCAAACCGATCCTCTTTTTCCTGCAGTGATCGCCTTACAGTTTAAGAGTATACGACGAACAGTTATTGTCGGCTTGGTCACACTTGTTGAGAACTAGTGAAAAGACGTTTCGCACATTTGAACACGGGGCAGTCATTTCAGATGTTCCTTAGAAGAGGTCCGCCATGAGTAATGTACAACATCGAGTGGGCAGAAAAAATGGAAAGATACAAAGTAAATGATCTATTCATTTTGTTGGAGAATTCTGTAGAAATATAATCAAAACCTCTTCACTCCGTGAAATTTTATTCCTTAGTTTTACCTGTAACTCCACTTGGAATGAAATACAACAATTTCTCCGTTTCAGTGTGAGTCGTCTTATATTAGTAGCTATGCAGCCTCGGTTGCAAGTGGTGGATTGCCAGGATTTTTATCTGTCACTTTCCACTTCTCTCACCTCTTGCAGTATTGCTCATGTGAAAAAATGACGAGTAGCACCGTGGTTCGGAACCCATGTTAAACTGTAGGTCCCCCTATAACTGGCTGGGTAAGTCGGTTCTAAGGTCAGAGGAAGGCAACGGCATACTACCTCCAAACAGGATGATGTCTAGTAAAGCACTGTAGTGTTCAAACCAATCTTCCGATTGTTGACTGCTTTGCCTTATTTATATCTGACAATAACACATGCAGGAAGACTAATGATCAGTGGTAATAAACACACTTAAAGTTATTAAAATTTAAAACGAATTAAATTTTGTGTGTTCTTGCGTGAAGAAATGAACGTATTTGCTTCTTAATTACTGGATTTCACTTTTTTTTAAGTTTTATCCGACCGGAGTGTTCTCTCTCTCTCTCTCTCTCTCTCTCTCTCTCTCTCTCTCTAACTAACCGCGAAGCGAAAAGAAAGAAGCTCTTTCTCCAGCCATTTCCCCCGAAACAGACGACGCCGGTATTAAGAAGACTGCTATTTCTCAAAGTGGTAATCATCTGGTGGGAAATTAACTTCCGTATTACCTGCATCTGACTGCGGCACAGCGGCGAACAACCGACGACAACGGCAGTCGCAAATTCTCCTAAGTGTCGTATTTCGCAAGAGCTGATCGCCGATGGGGCATCTAATAGGTTCCCCCCATCCGGATTTCGATCGGACGGGTAATCGCGATCGGGCTTAATACTCTGGAGTACCGTACCGAGCGGCAATTAGGCCGTGCCCATTACCCGAGCTGGCGCCGATCACGCAGTGTTATTACCCGCGCCCCCAGAGGTTTGCGGGGGATTAAGTCGCATTAACCGGCGTACCGGACACAGCCGCGGGTGGGTTTCAATGCGCGACGGATCGACAGTTAACAGAGCGCGGCTGCGTCAGCGAGGGTAGTTGCTACCAGGCTGAGAGAAAGAGAGAGAGAGGGGGGGGGGGGAATGCTGACAACCAATAATGACCAGCTACGGGCGAGTGACAACATTCAAGCTGTAACTACAACTGATTGCATGCTCAAGAAAAGTTTGTAAGGTAGGAGACGAGATACTGAAGGACGCAAAGTTGTGGGAAGAGGCCGTGGGGGCGTGCACGGGCAGCTTATCAGTAGAGCGTTTACCCGCGAGAGGCAACTGTTCTGTATTCCAATCCCTGTCTGCCACATAGTTTTAACAAAAATGTTCAAATGTTTGTATAGCTTATGGGACTTAACTACAGGGTCATCTGTCCCTAAACTTACAAACTACTTATGAACTACTTACAACTAAGGACGGCACAAATATCCATGCCCGAGGGGGGATTCGAGCCCCCGACCGTAGTGGTCGTGCAGACCGTGACTGGAGCGCCTCAGTCTCCTCGGCCACCGCGGCCGGCCATAGTTTTAACCAGCTCTCAAGTTTCATATCAGTGCACACTGCGTTGCAGAATATCTTGACAGTTGTCGTGTTTAAACTTGTGTATTTTCATATTGGTGACAAAGTGCTGTGTTGCACTGATTATTTTATATCCACTTTTTAAAAATAAGATGACCAGCTTATATGTATGACCAGATGATGGTGACACAGTTCACCGAAACCGGTCGTCATTCAATAAAATTATTAATTCGCGGTTTTGGCATTTCTTTTTGAAGAATATAAAACTATCATATCGTCTCCTAACTGGCAATGCCCCAGATTTCGGCAGCCGAAATTCGTTGAGTGTTCGCAAATGTGTTCAAGAGATGTCAGGCCGCTCATTCCATAGAGGGGGCATCATTTTGAACATCTACTGTAAATAAAGGTCAGCTTAGGTTACTCAGATGGCAATGTTTCTTTTAGTATATAATAACTATAGTATGCAGCATTGGTCGTTTTTTTTAATTAATGTTTTTGCAGATCGATTTCGATTACATAATGATCATCCTTAATGGACCAGTCATCGTAACATCAGCTATGCATATATGCCAAATTAGCTGATACATAGCTGATATTACGATGACTGGTGCATTGAGGATGATCATTATGTGATGGAAATCGATCTGCAAAAACATTAATTAAAAAAACGACCAATGCTGCATACCATAGATATTATATTCATTCTTTTGTGGTCGCTGAGCACACCGTTCCAAGAAATGAAATCAAACCTCAAAAAGATGTTTAGACTATTGTGCCACGGGCGCGTACACTCAAGAGTCCGAGAAACGGGCGCGGCCCTGGCCGGCGGCGGCGGCGGCCGGGAGCCGTATCGCGCGATGTGCGGACGCCTGGCAGGCGTCTTTCGTGAGACACCCTGTATTATAGGAGCATAAAGATCGTTAAAGACTGTCAGAACTATATCGTAAAGGTAGGTGGGGTGATCTATGTCTATTCATTTCATATTTCGGCCGATTTACCGATTGCAGTAGAACATCACGATGACAACACAGAAGGAGATGTAACAAATTTTGATGTAACCAAACGCTTCTGAAGAGAAATTGTCGAAACGCGTTATGTTGAGCATATAAAACAATTAGTGGTATTATGTTCATTTAAATTGTGGACTAAGGGCCTTTGCATCACACAGTAAAATAGTGAGGTAAATATAGGAAAGGTTGGGGAAATGCCAGCCGACTATATTATAACCCCACACTGCTTTAACAAACCTTTCAATATAACAACTGGAAGTAGGGAGCAGTGGGAGAAAATAGTTCGACACCGTAAGAGGGATATTGTCTGGTTCACTGACGAGTCAAAATCGGACCAAGGCGTTGGGGCTGGGGTATACGGGGTGCAGCCAAGACTGGAGGGAGTCATCTCTCTAGGGAAACTGGCCTCAGTATTCCAGGCCGAAATCACTGCCATCAGGGCGTCTGTGGAGGAGAATTTGCGTAGGTGCTACAAAGATCGTAGCATCTATATCTATTCAGACAGCCAGGCAGCCCAGAGATCACTGGTAGCTCCTGCAACAAGGTCTAAATTATTTGCGGAATGTCACAGGGTTCTGGTGGAGCTAGGGGAAAGCAATAGAGTAAACCTATTGTGGGTCCCTGGCCACTCGGGGATCAGTGGCAACGAACATGCCGACAGATTAGCCAGGATGGGGGCAGAGACTCCATTTATTGGACCGGAACCTGTCCTGACAATCACCAAGGCGATGATTAAATTGGAGCTACGTAACTGGCTCAGAAGACAGCACGTAGAAAATTGGACCAAAGTCTATCAACAAAAACATGGCAAGGTAATGATGCCAAAACCATGTTTTAAAAGAAGCTCTGAAATCCTGGGTCTGAACAGGAGAGAGATTAGACTCATGGCTGGATTGCTGACAGGCCGTGGGAATTTCAAAAAACACCTACGTACAATGGGAATACATACCTGCCAACTTTTGAAAAGCGTTTTCAGTAAAACTCACGTGTCTCAAAAAATCTGGGAAATAATTTCCACATAGTCCGGCTTGACGAAAAAAATTATTTTTCAGGGTTACAAAATACAATGTAATCGTATCTACATACGTCATAGGTCATTGTTCAAGCGAACATATCAAGAAGAAATCCACGTTAAATAGCACTAGGCACGGTGAATATTTGTTTAGAGCGTACAAAACAGAACTTACTTAATAAATTAAGCAGATATGATATAGCTGAAAAAGGATTTACGCAAAACTTTTTAAAGGCAAGAAATAATAACGCATACTGCAAATGATATGCTAGTACGACTATAGACTAATTTTCTCTCTTGCATAAAGGGAAAACTTTACCAAGAAAAAAGGAATGGAAGAAAACTGTGCATCTTCAATTTTGTCTCACCTTGAGTGCAAACATAATTATTTAGTCACAGACGGTACTTCCTTATTGATGAAAGAAATGGTATTTATCTGTATCCTGGAAATCGATAATGTATATAGGTCTGAATGCCAATAACTGACTCATCAGGGCTTCTTTGAATTTGCAAAGCAGAGCCTGTCCACACCTGAGATCCACATAAAACTTGAAGAACTGTTATCCCGCCTTTAAATTCAATTCCAATGCCGTCACCACAGAACACGGCGTAACGAACATCAGAGTTAAAACTATCAATCAGATCAATGAATAAATTTTCGACTATCGTAGACGTATCTTCGACCCACACAATCAATTGAACTTGTGTGATTATCGAACGTTAACGTTTCAGTTTTTTGTGCAAGTCGTAAAACACCGACCATCCGTAAAACCGTAAAATGATTCAATTTCCGTGAATTTTACGGATAAACCGTAAAAGTTGGCAGGTCCGAATAACAGAAGAGGACCCTAAATGTAGGATCTGTGAAGACGGTGATGAAACTGCATCACATCTAATCTTCGAATACATTGCGTTGGAGAATAAAAGGCACAGAATATTTGGGACAACCAGACCCGAAGAAATTGGTTGGCTTTACTAGATATACAGGGAGCGAAACTTAGTTTCGGCGCGGGCAGTGGCGGGTTGGACCAAGATTGTTTTGGCTTGCCTGAGAAAATCAAATCAAGGTCATTTGCACCTGGGACAACTGGACTTTTAACCGGTTGTCGAGGACGGGCAGACGAGCGGCCCGCGGAGTGCGAGGATCAGCTGCGGCTGCGGCCGGGCTGTGTGTGGCGTGGCGCCAGGAAGGCATTCCGGCACGGCGTGGCGCTGCGGGTCGCGGGCACCGTTATGTGCGGCGGGGGCCGCGGAAAAACGCCACCGCCCCACCTGCCGACCGCGCTGCCTCGTAATATCGCGCCCACCGGCCGGTTCCCCCACACACAGACACCGGAGACCACTCAGCCGCATCTGCGACTCTCTGGCTCCCTCTGCAGCAAAAACTGAGCCCCCTGCAGCCTGTTTGATTACTGCACATATGCTTCGACAGCGCAGTAATTACTTAATTTACATGGGGTCACCCACGCCAACTTACCTGCCAATTCTGCTTCTACCTGATCGTTTTAACACTTCATCATACACTCCTGTTCAGAAGGAAAAGAAGAAAAAATACCTCATAAAATACTAGCGATAGGAAGTTTATATAGACATACGAGTTCATTAGTATCTTATGAAAAAGATATTAGTATTTCAGACACGTCGGATCAGCATACGTCCTGTAACCTACGGTCCGCTGTGGGCCGTGGTAACTTGTTTCATGCGTGATGTTTATTTTATTTTATTTTATTTTATTTTTTTTTTTTTTTTGCCTACTATTTTTCTCCCCAAGGTCAGGAAAAAATTTACTACAAAAAAGGAAAATTAAATAAAGGGGCCTATGTGCCACCGCCACTTTTGCCCTAAGAAAAAAAAAAAAAAAAAAATTAACTGTACCTCTTCAGGCGTTAGCTCCTGTCTATACCTATCCCAAATCAAACTAACCTAGATACACTAAGTGATAGGAGGAAAACATAGGAATGGGAAAGAGTTATTTGCAATCATTTATTTATTTATTTATTTTTATTTTTATTTCTTTATTGAAGTGTTCTATGTCTTGTTCTCTTTGTGCAGCTCTTCACACGCCTTCAGTGGGGAACATCCAAACTCGTCTTCTCGATAATTTTTGTAAAGGTTCCGTTTTCAGTTCGTTCAGGACTCGTATCAACAAGAAAATCACATTAACTTCTCATAGTTTGAACGTTCCAGCTGGGAGGCGGATCGTCAAAGACGCTCCATAAAAATTGGAAAAGAACTGTTGGTATTTGGGGTTACGAACGATAGCGCAATGTCGATCATTGAGATAGGTACAATAATCCAGTTCTGATTTCTCGTCGCGGTCGAAAAGATAGCGGACGGTGTGGCCGCGTATCCAGTTCACAGCGTTAGTTTTCGTGGCCGGGTAATAAATCGTGTCCGGGAATAGCAGCGTCTGGAATGAGAGCTGCGCAGGTGTACGTCGGGTGACGAAAGCGAGAATGCGTTGTGCGAGTCTCCAGACGTCGGAGGACGGACCACATTCAGACCGGTGATTGATCAACGCGTTTAAGACCACCACCACCTAGAGAGAAGGCCGCGGCGCTCTCGTGTGACGTCAGGCAGAGTAGGTTGCGCGCGCATAGCTGACTGGCTCGCTGCTTCGGCATATTGGGCCGTGTCCCAGCGGCTACCCAGTCAGCTATCCGCGCGCAACCTACTCTGCCTGACGTCACACGCGAGCGCCGCGGCCTTCTCTCTAGTTGGTGTTGGAAAGACGCAAAATAGCTTCCTTTTGTATAGCCATCCATGTTGCATTCGTCTGGTTGCAAAGTTCACCTGCAATGGTCGGCATTGCGTCACGCCGCTCCACCCGTCATTTCACCACATCCCACACATTTTCGTTTGGCAACGTCTACTGATCTAGTGGGCCATGGCAAAAAACACATTGACACAAAAAACGGACATCCAGGAACAGGTGTTTATGCATTGTTCTGATAAATAACGCAAAGGCGTATAGGGTGTCGTGCAGAAAGGGCATGGCCACAGGTCGCAAAAATATCTTCAAGTACATCAAACTGATCACAGCGCCCTCGACACGCTCCAACTGCAATTTGTGGTTATACCCGACAGCAACCCGCACCCTAAGCTTCTACTGTCTGCTGCGAGCCAAAATACGGCCATCATTTTCAAACAAACAAATTATATGCGTCACTCCGAAGTTCGTTGGCCTGATGTAGCAACAGTGAATTCATATTTGAATTGGAATGCAGTCTCTGTTGCGAATTATAATACAACGCGTTTCGCGCTTTTGGCACATCATCAGAAAACTCAAAAAGCTGGATGGCATTAGTTAGTATTAAAACACACGATCTGTATTTGAGACTAGATAAAATCCGAGAATACACTCAATCCAAAAGCATCGTCAAGTGTTAGAAGGGGTGGTGCAAAGAAGTTCCACTTTAACAGCGTTGTGTTGGATAGGTCCGCGTTCACAGTATCCAAACATTTGTCACACCGGTTTCGAAACGCCTTCTGCTTGAAGTTCTGCCGCCTTAGGGTGTCGCCACAGATCAACGCTCTAGTTCACAATGCTGAAACGATGATTCCGTCTAACCATATAATCCACTTTTGCAAAACGTTTATCTTTTACGACATAAGGTCGCTCTCTTCATTCATCATTACGGACGTTACTGCGTCCGTCACGAAATGAACTAAAACAATGAACGACACTGTCACAATGCTTCTCTACACTTCAGTTATCTCTCAATGAATTGCCGCTGGTGTCATTTGTTTTGTTTGCAGAAATCTTATCACTTTACGTACCTCACAATTGTCAGGTTGCTCTGTTGCTGCAACCAATTCAAACACCAGTATTAATGATAGAAATAGCCGAATACAATCTCACTGCTGTAATGCTTAGACGCGACTGAACCTAGCTACGCAAAGAAACGAAGTGTCCGACGCGGCCCACCTGTTCAGCTGCGCCGTTGAATTTGAATTTTTTGAAACAGCCCAGATGTTTAGATGCTTCTCATTCAGAAGTATAGTGCCGTTTGCAAACGAACTTCCGCATACATAAGGGAGAATATAATACTGTCTCTGATGTAGGGAGTTCCGTTGTACAAAGTTGCGAGCATTAACAAAACACAATGACACGCTAGCCTCCATGGTGCAGTCAGCTAGTTGACAAGGATGTCACACGCAATTTTTTTTTTTTTTTTTTTTTTTTTTTTTTTTTTTTTTTTTTTTTTCTTTGACCAAACTGCTCAGGTTATCGGTCCCTAGATTTAAACCATATTTCCAATTAAGACACAAAGGAATTGTCGTTAGCTGTCAGGTGAAATTTAATTAAAGGAATGGGAAAAGTTGAGAATTTAAGAAGGGTCTGGTATCGAACTCGGGTGTCCTGCTTAATGGACATTTGCGCTGACCAATATACCATCTGGAGACAGTGGTCACTCACTACGATTACCTTAGCACTCCTCCCACCAGACTCAAATTTTGTTTTTCCACACACTACTGACGTCTTCCTAACCATTTTTCTCCATTAATCGCGGCATTGCCCATTAGAGTTCGAGCCTGTTGTGCCTCAGCTCTGGAAAAACTATCTTTCGACCGTCTTCGCCTCGTATATACAGAGTGTGCAATTTGACTACCCAAAATCTCTCTCAAACAACAACAGCTATTGTAAAACGACTTTCGCCAGTATCAATCTAAGGCAAAGGCTCATGAATGTAAATATTTTCATTCTAAAACTCAGGCGAGAACGTCATGCTACTCAAGACAAGTGCTAGCCGCGCGTTTCGCGTATTTTAAGCGTCGTCATCTTTGCTTCGCACTATCTCGGAATGTAATTGGAGTATTGCGATGCAATAATCGCCATTATTTATGTGATTTGTGATGCTATAGATTGCTCATGAAATAAAATAGGGTATCCATTTAAAAACACGTAAGTGTGTACTAAAACACATATGTTGCAAAATCTTTACATTTATGAGCCCCTGCCTTACAGTGATACCGATAAAAGTCTTCTACAATAACTGTTGTTCCAGAGATTTTTGGGTGGGACACCCTGTATACCGCGTATCTCCAAAAGAACAGACAGCACGTATGTTTTCCAATAATAATGTCTTTCGAGCAATCCATAATGCGATAACATACCATATACAGTAATAAGGCGTCCCGGGGTAGAAGCTATTGGTCATTCACTCACCATTTCGAAAATAACGCTACTGGTGTTGAACATACTTATAAACGGATACCTTAATTATTTCTAATGGAGTTCGAAATGGACCATCGGCGAAATATATTCAGTTGATGCTAAATTATGAAATTACCTTGATAAGTAAAAAAAAATGTGGAATGTAAATTCGTGCGGTTGTCAAGGAGGTGGCGTATTGTTTCTGCTAGGAGTGCACAGTATTGCTTGCAGAAATAGCCAGTACGTAGGACAACACCTGTGTACTGCCCATATGTCAAAACTGTTTCTTTTCTTCTCAATCCCACGACATCAGATATGATAGGTTGATTTACATGCAGCTCCCTTATGACCACTTGCAGTGTACATACATCATTCACCGTTGACAGCACATTCGTAGTTAGCATTCGGCTTATACGGACGCACAAGAACATTTCGTCACGTCAGGCAACTCGTTAAGATGCAGAGAGAGAGAGAGAGAGAGAGAGAGAGAGAGAGAGAGAGAGAGAGAGAGAGAGAGAGAGAGAGAGAGACTGCAACCGTCAGCGCTAATATTCAAGCATTTAGTGACTGTTGGCACGAATTTTTTTGGGGGTCGAAAGGACGAATGGAGTGTACTTTGTGCAGGTAAATGCCAGTAGGCGCGGCGGCCTCTTTCACAGTGGAGGACTTTGCCCCCGACGAGAAGACGTACGGGGTCACTGTGGTGCTGGGATGCGCCGCGCGCAGCTGGCTGTACGAGGCGCAGCAATTACACGGCGAATATCGCGTCTCATTAGCACGCGGCGCAGCGCGGCTTGGCGAGCTTTCGCCGTCGCCTCTCGCATCCCCCTCTCTCATTGTGTGCAGACGGCGGCCCACAGCGCAACGCCCGGCCTGTTAATGTGGCATCGACACCTGCCAACGCACTGTCTCCCTGGCTGGGGGACGCGCTCTCCCAAGGACGTATAACCTCGCATTTCTCTCTTCTGTTATGCAGACAAGTTACTACGAAGCGTCAGTCATGCTATCAAAACAAAACTCAGGGTGACTCGAAGCAGCGACATTACTTATGCTATTTGAAAATATCTATATGGGATACTCTGCAAATCGCATTTAAGTGCCTGGCAGAGAGTTCATCGAACGACCTTTATACTATTTATCTCCCATTCCTTTCTCGAATAGCGCGCGGGAAGAAAAAACACCTCAGTCTCTCCGTTAGAGCTCTGATTTCTCGTATTTTATTCTGATGATCATTTCTACCTATGTAAGTGGCAGTCAACAATATATTTTCCATTCGGAGGAGAATGATGGCGATTGGAGTTTCCTAAGTAGCCCACGCCGAAGCGATAAGCGTCGTTGTTTTAATGATTCCCATCCTAGATCCTGTATCATTTCCGTAACGCTGTCTCCCCTGTATCGTGACAATACGAAACGAGCTGCCCTTCTTTGGACTCTTTCGATGTCCTCTGTCAAACCCACCTGACAAGGATCCCACACTGGGCTGCAATACTCCAAAAATGGACGGACAAGCGCAGTGTATGCAGTTTCTTCAGTAGTTCTGTTGCATCTTTTAAGGGTTCTGCCAATAAAACGCAGTCTCTGGTTCGCCTTTCCCACAATATTATCTACGTGTTCTTTCCAGTTTGAAGTAATAGTGATTCCTAGGTATTTTGTGGAGTTTACGGCCTTCACATTTGATTGATTTATGTTGTAAACAAAGTTTAACGGATTTCTTTTCGTACTCCTGTCGACGACTTCACACTTCTCATTATTTAAATTGCCAATTTTTACACCATAGTGATATCTTATTCAGATCGTTCTGCAGTTGGTTTGTATCTTCAGACGATTTTACTGGACGGTAAATGACGGCGTTATTTGCAAACAACCTAAGAGAGCTACTTAGATTTTCTCCTAAATCGTTTATGTAAATAAGGAATAGCAGAGGACCAATAACACTGCCCTGCGGAACGCCCGATATCACCTCTGTTTTAGTCGATGCCTCACCATCGATTACTACGAACTGTGTCCTCTGACATATATACCATAACCACGCAAAGCCGTTTGTGAGGTACGGTGTCAAAAGCCTTCTGGAAACTTCGTGTGAGTAAAGAGGTAATTGTGTTTCGCATGAACGATATTTTTTAAAACCGTGTAATTTATCGAAGAATATTGTCGACAGTTCCAGCGATTGATTTGACCACCTAGATCGGCCGACATGAATGCAGATTGAACCGGCAACACTTCCGCTATTATAGACTGCTATAGAGGCAGCTTGGTTCAACATTCCTGCAGAAGAATTACATCTACTTGCGGAGTCCATGCTGCGTCACTTTGCTTAGTTCCGCGGTCGAAATGAGGTCCGGAACGACATTAGGAGATCTCAGGACTTCGTCACCTCATTGTATTTTTCTTTTTTTTCCGCTAGTATTGTTTCGGGTTATTTTTCATGGCCTTCTTGGACGATAGAGAGATAGGTGAAGTGACGTGAAATTATCGAGCTGTAAACAGCGTAGTGTTCAGGGCTCTTGCTCAGTAATTGCATGAGCATGAGCAGTCAGTCTTTTTAAAACTTATCTTTTTACAAAAAAGTAGGCCGTATAATTCTTTCCTGTATATAGTTGTCATACGCTAATAGTATTAATGGTAGAGTAGATGGAATGAAGATGACAGTTGATTGTGAAACTAATAGAGTAAACTGGCCACCCAGCAACATAGGCTAATAGGATGGCAGCGTTTGGTGTACCAATTAACTACTCGATTTTAGGTCATACAAAAAAAGAAAAAGTGAGAACTGTTTACGTTTTTTGTAGTCCAAATTGATACCAGATTTAACTGAACAAGATTTTTCTGACGTTCACATTGTACGAAGTATAATAATGGTATTATACCGCCCTTTAAGTACCCTCATTAAAGCTGAACATGTTAACGTGCTCCATGGGCGTTAAGCGGACGAAGAATATTGTATTCCAGTTACGGTGATTTCTATAGACTTAGAATGGAGAGAACACACAGCAATTATTGTGAGGCAGGCGAACCAAATGTTACGTTTCATTGGCAAAACGCTTCGAAGATGCAACAGCTCCACCAAAGAGACTGCCTACCTCACACTAGTGCGCCCTCTCCTGGAGTATTGTTGCCCAGTGTGGGACCCTCGCCAGGTGGGACTGACGGAAGACATTGAGAAGGTTCAGAGAAGGGCAGCTCATTTTGTTTTATCACGTTACAGGGGGGAAAGCGTCACAGAAATGTTGCACGATTTGAGGTGGAAATTATGAAAAGAACGACGTTATTCTTTGCGGTAAGTTCTATATGCGAAATTTCAATCACCGACTCCTGAATGTGAAAACTTTTGCTAGCACCCACCTATACAGGTAGACATGACCATCCCAATAAAATAAGAGAAATGAGATCAAAAAACGAAACGATTTAGCTGTTTTTGCTTCCCGCACGCTAGTAGAGAATGGAACGTTAGAGATAGGTTATGAAAGTGCTTAATGAACCCTCTGCCAGGCACTTAAATCTGATTTGCAGAGTATCGATGTAGCTGTAGATGTAGGGGAGTGGTCTTTATTCAAGCTTGTGAGACTAAACTGCGACGTATTTTCATTTTCTGTAAAATTCTACGTTGGAAGAATACGATCACACAAACTACAAAAGCCGCCTCAAAAATTAAGTAAAATCTCCAATAGAGTTAAACAAGCAATGATAAAGAAACAAATGTCCATAAAGTGCGCTCCACCTTGCTTGCTTGCTTAGTTACTTACGATGTGTATTCTCTCTCTCGTTTTTCTACACGGTTGTGCTGACACTTACCTGAAACAAATGAAAATAAATATAAAAAATTTGAAGTGTGTACCTGCAAACTTTATCTTAAATTTGTAAATGCAGATGCTGTTTGTAACAAACTTATTTGTTTTAGAGAACAATGCATTACTTTTATACATTTATTACTTTGTGGGCTTGAAGTTACACAAAGTAACGAACACTTTTAAGACCATTTCGCACTTGGATAGGTGCTGACATGCTGGTGTAGAGAGAGAGAGAGAGAGAGAGAGAGAGAGAGAGAGAGAGAGAGAGAGAGAGAGAGAGAGAGAGAGAGAGAGACGAGGGGTCGTTCAGAGGGAACTCCTCTCGAAAAGCAAGGAGTGATTTATAATTCTCCTTATTTTGGATAACAATGGAGACGAAGAAAATGCAAGATGTGCTACTTGTATCAGAACTGGCGCATCGAGGCGTCGGGGCGGTAGAAAGCCGAGGACAGGTGCTGGGTCCTGTGCTGCCTCATCAGCATGACGGTCCGTGAACCGGCCGCGTTCTCTTTTCGCATAAAAGACTCGCTGCATACTCGAGAGGCGATGCAGATGCGAAAGCTATTCGGACGCGAAATGCATCGGAATGGGGCTGCGTACCCGGGTAATTAGAAATGCGGCGCATCTGCGGAGCGCGCGCGAGCACTGCCAACGCGGGGAAGCCACGAACGTGGCCGGCCCCGGCTCTCTCCTGCCGCTGCACTGCTGCACAAATGGTCCACTTTCTGACCTCGTCGACTGGGCGTTAAACTCGAGGTGGGCATTCATCTTTAAAGAAATTGGAAACACTCCGCATGTAATTTGATTCTCCCAGAGAAGTGTACAACGACTTGACCAGTTGATCAGTTCGCTCAGCGCGTAAAAATATATTTGTCCGGCCCATCGGCACTGCTACAACTTCCTTCGATTATGCAGAGAGGTATTTTCAATTGGCATGCATCACGTCAGAGATAAGAGCGGCGCCGTGGCAGAGTGGTAGAGTGCAGGACTATGAATCCAAAGGTCCCGGGTTCGATCCCTGTCACTTTCCACTTCTTTAACCTATGACAGTGCCGCTGATGTGAAAAATACCGAGTAACACTGTGCTTCGGAACCTATGTTGACCTGTAGGTCCCCCTATAACTGGCTGGTTAAGTCAGTTCGAAGGTCTGAGGAAGGCAACGGCATACCACCTCCAAACAGGACCATGCCTAGTGAAGCACTGTGGTGTTCAAACCAATCTTCGGATTGTTGACTGCTCTACCTTTATAATTGGCTTAGCTTGCTTGTTAATGTTAGCAATGAACTTTCAGATATGTGATCTGTTCCATCAGACATTACCGAAAAGAGAATTTTTGAACTTGCAGCCATCATCAATCAAGACAGACATTCATCACGTTAGCTGCCAGGCGATATTGAATTAAATCAAAGACAGCACAAACATCCATGCCCGAGGGGGGACAGTGTAGACAGTGAAAACAATTACTTGAATGAGCACGTCATTGTGCTCACGACAAAGTAAACATTTACTTTTTCGTGAGCACAATGACGTGCTCATTCACGTAATTGTTTTCACTGTCTTCACTTTTCTTTCTGTTATGCCGAAGTGTATCTGATGATGGGCAAAGCCCGAAACCGGTAATAAAACTATCAATTAACCCTATTTGCAACCAATCAGTATTGAGTTGAGAAAAACTTTCGTCAGTGACCACCATGTACACCACAGCATTATCAGCAAACAGCCACAGATTGTAGACACACTGTCAAGTCATTTATATAGCTAGGAAATAAGGGTTCTATGACACCTGCCTGAAGCGCTCCTGACAATACCCTAGGGTCTGATGAACAGTCGCCATGGAAGAAAACTTAAGTAGTCTTCGAGCCACTCTCATATTTTGGTATTTAGCCCTCTGTACTGCAACACCGAGTCGAACACCTTTCGAAATATCGAGAAACATGCAGTCTTTCTGTTGCCTTTCGGCCATAGCTAGCAAAATGTCATGAGAGTAACGGGCAAGCCGAGTTCCGCACGAACGACGCTTCCTAAATCCATGCTGACTCATGGAACGAAGCTTTTCCGGATCAAGGAAATTTACTGCATTAGAACAATGTTCAAGATTTCTACAGCAAATTTATTGGTCTGTAAATGGCTGGCCCTGCTCCACTCTTGTCTAAACGAGCAAGCGCTCTTTCCGTACTGACTTACAACTAGACTCTATACTCTCTTTTTTTCAAAGCCGACAGACGATTGCTACAGACAAGTTACCAATAAGATACATTAGCTAAATTTGTCTTCCAGATGGCGAACAGCAAGGAAGTGGTCTACAGTAGCGTGTTACATGCTAACGACGTCTGGGAACACGGACACTACAATACCTGCAGCTGTTTCTGTCAACAGTATTTTAGCTGTGCAATAACAAGACTTAACGGAGGCACCCTACAGTTGGAGACACAATTCAGCACCAATGTTCCACACCTGCCGCGTGACACCGTGCTGAAGTGTCGTGTTCTTTACAGTTCCCACCTGTAGGCGACAGACCGTGTTTCGTAATCGACATCTTGGAACAAGAGACCGTGACTTATGTAGAGCCATTACGCAGCGGAAGAAACAGCAGTTATCACTGAATAGCGGGCAACACGCTGTTGCAATACGGACTACAACGCGAACCCCTTCCTCGTTTCGTATTGGGAGTGCCGTGCATTAATTTCAATAGTAATTACAGTCAAGAAGGTAACCTATCTTCATTACTATGTAAAATAGCACCACACGCTAACAGCTTTCAGCAAGATAATATTATCTGACCATCTGTTGAATGCAGAAACGTATTAACATTGCTATTCTTCGACTGTGGCTGCACATATACGTGTATTACGCTATCTGCAAAGAGTTTAAACTGGTGTTGCCAAGGCCACCAAGCGTCTCTCAATGTCTTCAGCTAAGCTATTGCTTTAAGAACGTTTGCTGCAACTGATGAGACTTACGACTTATTTCGCATATGCTACGCGATTTATTAACATCAGAATACGCGATACTTCTGTGAAAGATTTTATGCCAGTCACTAATATCTTAATCATGAATATATTTATAGTTGCAAACGCTTCGTTACCTGGTATGAGATCAACATATAAAGCAAACAATTTTACACGACCTTTCCCAGGGTAGTGGATTTTTTTCCCTACATCATCGGACTGAACAATATTATCAGAGGGAGGAACAAACAGTGAATTATCACAGCAATAACATTTATCATGGAGATAAATATGCAGAACGGAACAAAGTTGAGATTTTCCGCCGCATCACAAACACTGTAGTACTACTTCCAAGAAAAGTATGTTCTTGAGAGTAGTATGCACTGAGCTTATTGAAGAAAATATCTGCGAATTTGTTACCATCCATCTTGTCGATAGAAGTGTCCATCATATGGCAGTTACCTTGAAAGTCAAGTCGAACTATTTTCAAACTTACTATATATGTTATTCAGCCCAGTAGAATCTTCAAAATGGTGAGATACAGGACCTGGACAGTAACGGAAAAACCAAACACAAAACACATAATCGCGGATAATAACGTGCGGCAAAAACGTCCGCAACCCGGATCCTGTCGTCTTGAAGTGGACAAATGCAAGGAATTGTTGATTTTAAAGGGTATCTTACCCTACTATTCCTGCAAAATCGTATCTAGTTACGAAGATGGGTAGCCATCACGAACCCTTGTCTCTAGTACAAAGGCTTGGTAATATTGAAATCCGTGGATTGTAGTGGCGAGGAGAGATCCTCCTGTTCACAGCATCGGTAATGGACGATGTGAGCTGTGTCAACAACAGAGCTGTCTTCGGGCACAGCATCACTGTTGAGGGGCGAAAACGTACCACGCGATGCACGTAAACATTCACTGAATTCTTGGCAGCAACGCAAACTTGCCGAGTTCTATGGAACCCATGGAATACAAATATCATCAGAGATTCCTTGCCGTATTTCAAAGACGCAATGTCAGACAAGACTACTCCCACTAAATATCAGTCTGCTGCTTGCTCCATAGTGAATGTATTCATGTTACTATGGTGGTTTGCATTGTTGACGTTCCAATTTGGAATTTCAGCTCATCTCTGCGCAACAATACTCCAAAACAAGACGTCAATATGTCAGACTACTGAGCTGCTTCGCCATGCTACTGTACAGAACTGAGTACTGATAAAACGTGGCCTTTAAAACCGAACATGACCTGCATTTGCCTGTTTAGACACGACAGGGCCCGGGTCGCAGTCCGTTTTGCTACACGGTGTTAGCCAAGTTTGTGCATTTTGTTTTTGGTTTTCCGTATTTGTCCACCCACATCTTTTATCTCATCATTTTTGAAGATACCGTTGCACGTTCCAAAAATTGGGTATAGTCTGACCTTCAGGGAACACGCAAGATGACGGACACATTTATCTTCAAGATGGAACTCAACAAATAGATCCGCGGATAGTTTCTTCGATACGTCCAATGTATACTCCTCTCAGCAATATGCTGTTCTTCAAAGTAGTGCTCCACTGATCCGATAAGAACTTGAGAGTTAAATGTTATTTCTGTGGTAACTCCCTGTTTGTTCCTCCACTAGATGATCTTGTTCAGTCCTAACTTCGCCGTTGGCTTGTTTGTACGCTGATCGGAATACAACCTCCCGTGCGGAACAAGATCGTACGGGCATCTGTTGATATTTAGATGATAATATCGTGACTAAGATAAAAGGAGACATACGAGTTCACTGGTGCACGATTTGCGCTTAAACTCCCTCGGAATTATCTGGATAATGTGATTTAGAACTATGAATGAATACCCTTTACGTATACTTCTGCCATGCAAAGTCTCTCCCGAACTGATTTTCCGAGACCGGGAAGTCTCCTCATGGTTCCAGCGGCCCGCTAAATATTGCCCTTGTCCCCCTATTTCGGATTTCTCTCTCTCTCTCTCTCTCTCTCTCTCTCTCTCTCTCTCTCTCTCTCTCTCCTCCCCCCCCCCCCCCCACACACACACACACTTCCGTACACGTTTCCTGTTATAAAGCTTTGTTTTCAGTAGAAATGGAAATGATCGTACGGTATTTTTGGCCATACGGGATTGTTCGACCGCCGTAGTGGAAGTCATTTTACTTGACACCTCTTGGGCGACGCGTGCCGATGATATTCCCTGCCGGGAATGGATTCCAGATCCCCTGTTTGGTAGTCAGCGACGCTGTCGTCTGACCTACGGAGGCAGATTTTGTATCGACTGCGCCTGCCTATCACTAAACGACGGCGAGTTTCCCTTGCAGGTTTCACGCAGGTATCCGGCGCGTCGCGTTACAGGGCTGTGGCAGTGCTCGCCACGCCGCCCCGCGGGCTCCCGTGTCCCTGCGAGGCGGCGAGGTGTCGAGTTCCAGCGGCGGGCACGCGCCGCGCGTCCAAATGTCACGCGCCTATATATAGGCAGCCCGGCCGGCTCTGTTTACAGGACAGCGCCCGGTCGCCGACCAAGGGCTCCTTTTTACTCCCGGCGTAAAACCCGACACCAGCTGACAAACGGCCTCCCCGCGCGGCTGTTTCCACTCGGGAAACTGTAAACTCCGTCCTCCAGAGGCCCAGCTGGTACCGACCGGCCGTTCTGTCAACCTCCGTCCGAAGGGGACAACGTACGAGGTATGGAGGGGGACGAGGTCAGCGCCTCACGCTCCCGACCTCTGTATCGGTTTTAGTGAAAGGAGCCGCTACTCCTTAATGAAGTATCTTTTCAGTAGGCCTTCCAAGGACTCGGTGCACCTGGCTTGCAAACAGCGCTCGGCAGACCCGGACGGTGGCCCATCCAAGCACCGGCCAAATCCGACAGTGTGAACTTTAGTGATGTAGCTAAGTCCACAAGCCAATTAAAAAAAAAAAACTGACTTTTACAACTATATGCTATATTCGTCAAAAATTTCTGTTGATCTAAAGGCACTTCAACCCTTTTCCACTATCACTTTGATTATAATTTTCACTATTTAATAGCGTATCGCCACTTGCGTAGGGAATTTCTTTACGGAACCTTGCTGCTGAAAGCACAAAAAGCGTCTAATTCCTTGGATTTTTAAACAACAATATGAACTCCTTAGCAAGTGAACTATATAGACAATGGTTTTGCATTTTTTAATGGGGTTGGGTTGTTTGGTTGGGATAGGGAGACTAAACTGCTGAGGTTATTATTCCCCCGGTGGTGAGGGGAAGGAGTGAGGATAGGAAAGGAGGGGGAAAGGAAATGCAGTCTGCGAAGTAAAGAAGGAAGGAAGACTGCATTAGCTCGGGGCCCCGTGCTCGTCACGAACGTACTCACGAAAAAACGGTGAGCAACCGAGGGGGGGGGGGGTGAGGGGGAGAGGGGCATTTTATAACGGCGAATGAAACCACCAAGAACAGAAAATGTCACAAGTCGGCGAAATTTCATCTCTCATATTTAGTTCAAGCTCCACGGCACTGCTATAAAACCTAATACAAGCGAAGATTCAAATCAAATGTTTGTATAGCTTATGGGACTTAACTAAGGGGTCATCAGGCCCCTAACAAGCGAAGAAACGCCGTGAAATCTTTTCTCATCGGAAGCGAATTGGCAGATTTACACCGCTAGGTAAAACGCGTAGCCTGATAAACTGGGACCAAAGACCACATACTCGTTGTAGACCGAAGAATTTACGCAGCTTTTGACGTGTGAGCGTGCATTTGGTAGGAGTGGAGGGTGACGAACAGGTGAGACTCGTTCCAGCGAAATTACTATCGTTGTTTCTTCCAGCTTTGCTACGTACTGAGGAAGTAATTCATTACTATCTATAAAACTCTTAGTTGCAACAACATTAGCTAAAGGTAAACAGTATCTTTTCAGATTCTTTTTGAAACATCAGATCGTAAAATGTCTTATTTCCACACACACACACACACACACACACACACACACACACACACACTATATATATATATATATATATATATATATATATATATATATATATATAAACTTTCCCTAACTTTGTAAATATGGTGATAAATCCGTAATAATTACCGACAACCCGTAATAGTTGGGAGCTATGTTGGTGTATCCAATGCAGCACGGCCGCTAATATTTGGATTGACGACCAGAACTGAAAAAAGGTGGCATTGGTGGCTAAAATTTAAGCGACAAATTGCCATTTACCCAAAATGTATCTAATTCAGGATATTATCAAACCAACTGACAACAAATGCCCGTACAATCTTGTTCAACACCGAAGACTGCATTCCAGTCAGCATACAACCAAGCCAACGGTGCCGTTAGGGAACGCATCCAAAATCGCTGTGCACACATTTACTAACTGTGCAGATGTGTAACACGCTCCGTGGTGGATGGCCATAGGAAGAATGTTAAGCAAGAGTGTCTCAAACTGGTGAGGGTCAATGGCTTAATGTAAATCATTTTGTTGTTTCTCTAATGTGCCGACAGATAGAGACCGAAGCTGTATCCTGAAGACCAGTGCAGAACCGTCCACGTGTGACATCCGAAAGAGACGGCCGTTACTGGGCTGTACGGACACGCGGAACCGTGGTAGTGCTTACCGACAGCTGACTTCAGATGTCACAGCATACACCGCAAGTACTGTACAGGCGGCTTCGACAGAGTGGCCTTTATTGAACGAGACCAGCTGTTGTAAGTACACGCTCACGCGTCTTCGCGTGTGGGAATGTATCGAGGGGAGTGATCAGCATGCGTCCTGAACGGCCGAATAGTCCTTTATCACAGATGAGACCCGATTTGGTCTGGAGAGTGATTCTCCACGGATTCGCATTGGAAGGAATGTGGAACACAGTTTGGTGCCCAAACATTGCAGAAAGAGGCCATTGGAACACCATGAAGTTGTACGGATTAATCGGCAACGTTTATCGTGGTAAAATATTGTGATCTCAAGTCCGGTTGTTGCGAGGTGCTGCGTACTCTGATGTTTGCATTTTGGACCCAGGTATACATTTGCTATTCAGCGTTGAAGAACGTCGTCTACAGCTTTTTCTCCTCCTCTCACCATAGCATTGAAATCTTAACTATTTCTCACCATCTGCACCCATTTTTCTGCTGTATGTTTACCAATGCAGTTTGCTCACCTATCGGGACTATCTCTGTTCCCATGTCTACGGAGCCAACAAGGACCTTCCATGAACCATCTAACAACCATTCACCTGACAGTATTGTCCCGTCTTATCACAGTTATTTTCATTACAGTCTGCGGCCTCTCAGCTGTTTTCCTTTCTCTGTTATCCATCTTTGAACTCATTTCTCATAACTTACATTTCTGTGTAAATTACGGAGGTACTGCAGTGAGTCGATAAATTATTCGGGAAATAAGAATCTTGGATAGAACTTATCTACACAGATGCTCCGCGAAGCATCATATGGTGAATCGCCGAGGGTATTCTGTACTATTACTCTAGAAAGAATCATTTCGTTTCCTGTTCCAATCCCGAAGGAGGAGAGCCGTAATGTTTATTATCTTCGCAGTTCTTAGGCGAAATGTATGTTGGAGTCAGCATAATCGTTGTACACAGTTCAAGTAGCGACCCCATTACTGCCACTTGTTTGGATCAAATGGCAATGGAAAGCTTTATCAGTTAGATGAATATCTAGAAGGTATGAGTACTGTGCAAGCGTGAGACTGCAAAATAGCAAGGTTCTCCTTAAGCTCTCTCCCGTCTTCAACACGTGAGACTTTTAAACCATCCATTTCGTAACTCTCCGTCTCTAATGAGCAAGATGCCGACTACTATGTAATTTTAACTAGGTTGTACTTTCAAGTGATGGCTTAAATCTCTTGAGTTTTAAAATGGAAAAATTCGACTAATTGCGGGGGAGAGAAAGTTTTCATCGAATATGTCCGTAGTATACTATGTTGGTATTATGTTTCAATGTTCCTAAGCAAGATACGGATTTCATACGTGTCACCGTAATTTATTAGCTAGTTAAAAACCCGTCCTTGCCTGCTTACGTGTTTTAATCTTCTGTTAGTCCATCTGCTGTCCTCCCTCTGTCCACTTCCTCAAATACTTATCTACTTTCGTGATCAGTCCCTAAGTTTACAACACACGCGCGCGCACACGCACGCACACACACACACACACACACACACACACACACACACACACACACACACACGCGCGCACGCACGCACGCACGCACGCGCGCACGCGCGCGCGCGCGCTCGCCCGGAGGACTCAAACCTCCGGTGGGGAGCAACTGAGTGCCCCGCAGCAAGGCGCCTTAGAGCGCTCGGCTACTCCACCGCGGCTCGGCGTAGCAATACGTAAACCAGTAAATGGCTGTTCCAGAGCTACCTGCTAGTTTTTACGATTTGTCTAATGACAAAGGAAACTGCTTCCTTAATATATTTGCGCACTGCATGATCGTACTCCTCAACAAGAACAACAAGCGTACCATAACCTTAGATACCTAGTGCAATTTACTAATGCCAAAGTCCTGTATTCGAAAATTAGAGTTATTCAAGCAACCGAAGGAATGGCTCCGCGAACTACTTCCATAGATGTACGGGGTCATTATCCTTACTCTGCTACGTTTTATAGCGAATTACTGACCTAAGTTTCAATTACGAGCCACCGGAATTGGGAGGCAGCTTACAGGAGACTACCGTGAAGTTCCGTGGCGAGTAATTTACGAGATTTTTCACCTGGGGCAAATGTACGAATTACCGTCCTCTGGCGACTGAACGAGCACATCGCCACATAAGGCGCGTGGGATTTCCTGACCGCACAGCTGCGCCGCTGGACTTTATGAGAGGGGCTCTGATAACCGCAATCACGGCAGCTCCGATTTCCCAACAGAGAGCACGCTATCACCGCGGAGCCAGCAGCTGCCGTAAATCATTCGCGATTGCGCAATATGTTTTGGCAAAGTCCCTTTGTTTGGATCCGCTTCACTGCGGCCATGTTTTAATGCCGTCTTCGCTCACAGATTTATTGGTTATCGTGTATTTTTAGTGCTACGCGTCCCTACTGGCCACACGGCCAATCTCCATGGCTTCGATGTTGTTCTAATCGTAACTCAGTGTAAGGGGGGGGGGGGAGGAATTTTTTAACTTATACATCCCCGTCCATCATACTGTATTGCACACTTCTGTTATCCTGCGTTATCTTGTGACATCGTTACTGGTTAAGTCTCGTCGTGTTCGTGTTTGCAGAACAGGCAGAATGAAATGCAACTTCTCGCCAACTTCGCGATCCATGGTTTCTGCCTCCGTAACTACAAACCTCATCTACACCTACATTCCGTAAGCCATCACATGGTGTGTGGCGGAGGGTACTTCCTGTCCCACTGTCACTACTTTCTTTTCCTGTTCCAGTCTGTATGGTTTGTATCAGGCCTCTCCAACTCAGGTGCTTCGCGAGCACCGGGAAAAGCACCGCTACTCTGCTGCAGCGCCGGTGTTGTGAGGCGCGTGAGCAAGGCTGACACACCGCTGTCGTAGCAGTTAGAAGAGGAACGTGTTGTCGAAACGTTCAGCGCGGCGAGAGTCGTGTTTGTAAATTATTAAAACTAATAATAATAATAATAATAAATTTGCAATTATTATATATAGACAGAAATAATAGTATTCATCTTGAGGTTTGAAAAGTACTTCAATCTCCGTGTTTGCTTACAAATAAATTTGCTTTATAGGTATGGTCCGCCTTGAGCAAACAATTTTTTTAGTTTCACCCATACATGTTTCGCTGGCGTTTCATCATCATCAGTGGGATGTTTATTTCATACTGTGTGTGTCAAATTAACAATGAAATGATTGTACGATAAGTGTAAAAACTACAGATAATTTACACTTAATGTAGAAAAAGTAACAATCATTTCATTGTTAATTTGACACACAGTATGAAATAAACATCCCACTGATGATGCTGCAACGCCAGCGAAACGTGTATGGGAGAAACTACAAACAATTGTGTTTTGCTCAAGGCGGACCATACCCGTAAAGCAAATTTATTAGAAATAATAATTCTATTGCGCTCCTTATTTTGGACTAATTTTCAACCTTCTTTGTTGATCTTTGGCATCGCTTTAAGCCACTAATTTTCTCATAGTAGTCAATCGTTTTGGCAGCTGCAATTCGAAATACAGCTTGCAGTGATGCATTAAACTTGAGCTTGTTTTTATTTTATTGCTATTCATAACTAAAATCATTTGTTCACAAACGGATGTTGTTCAGAACATTGCAACGCATGAAATCACTATTGTAATTATATTAGCGGTCCGTCAAAATTCAATCTCACTGTAGTTTTTATCAGTTCAATTTAGAGACATCATGGGGGCGTTCTCTGGGTCCATCGAAAAAGGCATCGTAACTTTCGAGTGCAGGTTTAGTTATTTTATTTCTTCAAACCTATCTTCAAAATTTATGCAATGAATGTAACTCTTTCGTGTACTCCCTGATGTGGACATAAGTAATTTCAAGGATTTTTAGAGGGAACATTTTTTTTTTCCAAATTTCCTTCTTAAGCTGAATTTAAGAAAGCAGAACCTGCAATTTCGATCTTCGAATGCGGTCACACATGGTACCGATTAATTGATTTTTACCCTGCTACGATTTATTTTAAGCTATGCAAATAACCCGTGATCTCTTTCTTGAAATGTTTGTAATTCTACGGCACAAAGCATCTGTCGTCATCGGACGCTAGACTTACAAAGAACTTAAGCTGACTTATACTAAGAACAACACACACACACACACACACACACACACACACACACACACACACACAGGCGCGCGCGCATGCCCGATGGAAGACTCGAACCTTCGACGCGAGAGGCCGCACGATCAGTAGTAAGTACACTTTTAGAACAGGTGTGGTTTTGTTTTTCTTTTATAATAAACTCCTCAGATTGTGGCAATTATGGTTTTAATTCAGTAATCAGTTCTCTTCTGTCTGGTTCGACAATCCCCTCGTGTGTAGCGGAATGTTTATTATCGTAGAGACGGCGCTTTGTCGGTACTTCGATATTTACGATATAGTAGCATATTAAGTATTGTACTTTGCCATCGGGCTTAAAGAATTTTTTCATTGAGCAATAAAAATTGCACACACAAATCTGAACCTTTCGTATTCATGATAAACGTTCGCAAGATAGATTACCAGTGCCCTTTTTGATAAGATTCAGAACGGGTATTTCAGCGTAACTAAGAAGACGCGAGAGCGAGCGCTGTCTCTGTCACTCGCGCTGCTACACGGTAAGGGAAGAGTGGTGGGTGGAAAGCACCGGGGCGAGCAAGCTCACGAAACCAGCAATATGCACTCTTGCTCCTCTAACGTAGTCTGTACGACAGATGTCCCTTAGATCGGATTGCCATTCTCTTGTCAGTCACATACTTCAGACAAAATCCCTGGCAGCGTCTGTATTTTAATGCCTCCATGATTCTAATCCAACCGAAAGTGGCTGTATAGTCCGATTCGACTGCAATCTGTCAGTGAAAGACGATGTAGTTTGAGGGGACATTCCAACATACGTGATGCAATGATTCAGCAAAACGGCAGTCATCAGGGACAGGCAAGAACCAACACGCTCGCACGCAGATCGCTGCTGATTTGTGTCCCCATTTTCACATCGGTGAAGAGAATATACATATACCAGGCTTTCTCTATAATACGCTGCTATAAATTTGCATCCCGAACCTATTCCAGTGATGTGATTTATTTTCCCCAACTTAAAAAAATTTGTGTGAAAGTTGTAGGAAGTAATGAATCAGCAGCACACGACGAACTTATGTGGAGCACACCCCCCTCACTAATCTTTCCAGGCGCAAATAGCAAATAAATATGAACGCGCTGTCAGATTAATAGATTGTAGATGTTTAAGTATGAAGATTTCTAATAGTGACGTCATTAAAGCAAAGTACACCGTAGACGTTACTGTACATGACCCAAAACTTTAGCAGTCTAAACGATTCTTGTTCGGCAATTTTCGAACAAATAGATTCATCACTAAGGAAAAATCTCCATCGCGGCCGGCAGGTACACCAACCAATGCAAAGTGACTTCTATTAAAAGACTCTGGATTTTAAGCATTATATCCATTTACCCCTTTCTCCTTTTTGGAGCGTGATCGGGAATATTAGAATATTGCTTTCATATCAGTCATCTTACATAGACATTACCTGCCTATCACACGGTCTTTTTAATGTGAGCTGAATGATGTGAAAGCAATATTCTAAGATTGATGATATGCCCCACAGTGAATAACGAATCAATAAATACAACATTTGCAATCTAGAGGATTTTATCATTAGCATCACTCTAAAGAATTTCCTCGAGCTCTGGCGAAAACTCTGCGTGAAGTAAGGAGTGCTTTCAGCAAACTATCTTTTCTTCGATTTTCAGATGCTACTTATTGAGATACTGGTATGCTACATGGAATGTCTGTAAACTCCGCCCAATCAAATATTTAGTATTCACATATTCTTACAGAAGAGGGGGAAAAAGCTCTCAAAACTATCATTGATGAGACCGATCTTTATAGGAAGGTAATCAGGTACACAATCCAAGATTAATTCCACTGTTAATGATTGTGAGAGGATGTGTCGGTCAAATACAATTGTAATCCCGACTTCTATTACCTTAATTAAGTACAAGGTGCATAGAATTTTAACACCTCCGATTTTTCTCGTCACTAACTAAACACACGCAGACAAACTTTCTGTCACTGTTTGTAGTTGTAAACATTTTTCGCAACGACGATTCCATGACCGCTGCGTTCGGTTCTTTAGGAAACTGTTTTGATAAGTGGAAAAGCTCTTCCAATGAACTGACGGAGCTTGATTGAAAAACGTCACCCATGTCTAATCCTTAGTCATAATCGATGAAAAAGTTCCATTCAATTCGTCATAAAGTGCCAACATTGCCTAACAACTTGCCACGGGCGCAGCCTTGTCATTTATCAGCATTCAGAACACCCACACGGAGAACACTTTTTACATTTTCAGGTTCGTCCCACGGAAAAATAACTTCTGAGACTGTGTTCTAGAGTCCTTTGAGTATCCCAAGACAATTTTCCTCAGTCGCTCGATCATGTCGTCAGACCGACCGGTGCGTGTTAAAATGTTCAAATGTAAATATGAAGAACTTCTGCGGTTATCAGTTCCTAGGCTTACAAACTAGTTATGTTAAGGACAACACACACAGCCCAATCCCTAGTAGGATTCGAACTTCCGACGTCGAGCAGCCGTGCGCTTCATAGCAAGGCGCCTTAGGGCAGTCGTCCACTCCAACGGGGCTCTTTGTTATTATACTACGTTGTATCTTCAAAATATTCAAATGTTTGTTAAGCATATGGGACTTAACTACGGGGTCATCAGTCCCTAAACTTACAAACTACTTATGAACCACTTACGAACTAGGACGGCACAAATATCCATGCCCCAGGGGGGATTCGAACCCCCGACCGTAGTGGCCGTGCTGACTGTGACTGGAGCGCCTCAGTCACCTCGGCCACCGCGGCCGGCCGTTGTTTCTTCTCTGAACAGTTGCACCCAGAACGCTCAGTGGACACACCCCTTGTACCACCACCACCACCACCACCACCACCACCACCACCACCACGTATGTCACTGGTAAAAAATTCCAGGCGGTTGGACACAACGCAAATGGGAAATGATTATACTGTTTTTTGTACTGAAGACGTCGCCATTTTAACCAAAATTTTATTACAACCCGCGGGTTTCCATTAGTAGGCAGACGTGAGTGAAAAAAGTGGGAAGCAGTGGCGAAGTCGAGAGGTAGATGTGGCAATGCAGCCCCCACCCCCAAGAGTGCCTTATTGACCCACTCCGCACTTGCGCACACACACACACACACACACACACACACACACACACAGAGAGAGAGAGAGAGAGAGAGAGAGAGAGAGAAGGCACCGTAATCTACGAAATGTCTCTCCGTTTTTTACTAGAGGTTCAGAAGAAGTAGGTGGTGTTCCAGAGGGGGGGGAGGGGATGTAGCAGTTTGTATGGGCACGACGACTCTCAGCTGAAAGTGCATATTTCTGGAGAAAAGCTTCAGTTTTTAATGTTAGAATATAAAACCAGTCTAAGAAAACTTATATAATTTATGGGAAACCAGTGTAAAATCTGGTCTAACTAAGAACAGATAATTCGCAAACAGAAGAACGTTTTCTTTCGACATTTGGTCGTTCTTATGTCTAAAGATTGATATTTTTTGGAAGTAACCGATCTCGCGACTGTTCTGTAATCTTGCGATCGTATAATAAAAGATCTTTCTTCCTATGGATTCGCATTTGTTCATGGTGAGAGTTAATTGCCACAAACCGTACACCATGCGTCGATACGCCTCAGATTCTGCAGCATTTCGCTAGAATTTAGCAGCGTCGCGAGTCACAGACAGCGAGTTTTTCTGCGGGATTCCGATGCTGGCGCTCCCTAATGACGTTCCGAGTGGTAACGGGGCTGGCGAGGGGTGGAGAACAATAAGCAGCGGCTCGATACGAGGGGCTGGCACCTGCCGCCGGCAACAGGCGGCCGCCCGCCCCCGCAGCCTCCCCCATTCTCATGCTAATGCCGGCACAGCCATGCCTTTCCAAAGCACCCCTCGCAGCCCTCCCAGCATCTGCATATCCATTCGTGGGCGGCGAACAAAAATGCGACGACGGAAAAACCAGCCACAGGCGACGTGATCCACAGGGGTTCGCTCACGTATCGCCACACGCCGCTACCGTCGCTGCAGCTACTACTGCAGTAGCGGCAAAAATAAAAGTAATGTTGGACATTGCTTCCAAA
This sequence comes from Locusta migratoria, assembly GCA_026315105.1. Taxonomy (NCBI): domain Eukaryota; kingdom Metazoa; phylum Arthropoda; class Insecta; order Orthoptera; family Acrididae; genus Locusta; species Locusta migratoria. The sequence goes on along the minus strand of CM048744.1, from coordinate 685,674,781 downwards.
TGCGGTAATAGTGATAGACAGTGTAAGTACAGCAAGTTATTTCAGTACAGGAGATTTCTAAAAAAAGGTTAAGCAGTCATCAAAGACTGGTTTGAACACCGCTGTGCTTTATTCGACTTGCTTGTGTTGAAGCTGGTATGCGGTTACCTTGTCCTATTTTTAAACTGACTTGCCCAGCCAGTTATGTGAGGAGCAACAGTTTAACTTGTATTCCGAATCGCAGTGCAACTGGCGTGTTTCACACCAACCACGCAGCCAGAGGTGAAAGTGGAAATTGACAAAAGAAAGATCACAGCAGTGGCCGAGTACTGAATCCGGGACTTTTGGATTGTTTGGCACTTTACCACTTGTCTTTTTTCCTTCGTGTGGATCGGTTCTCTGCGGACGTGAAATCGTGTTTGTTCTATATTAATCTATGTGTTCTTTCCACCGTTTTTTTTTGTTTATTTTTATTGTTGTTATAAATAGCGGCAGCCCTTTAGCCGCACGCACTGAAGTACCGCGCCGGCGAATCCATACGCTCCAAATAAAGAACTGACTGAAATAAGTAAAGGTGAAAATGTTTCATTTTACCCTCCTAGCTTTTAACCTTCCACCTGCGCAAGAACATCTACAAAATCTAGAACCCTCCTTTGATTCTCACATCCATCTATCGAACCAAACGTACAAAAAACGAACATCGGAAGGAAGACAGGAATGAACAAACGAAGTAAGTAAGAAACGAAGTAAGTAAGGAAGGAAGTAAGTAAGGAAGGAAGTAAGGAAGGAAGGAAGTAAGGAAGGAAGGAAGTAAGGAAGGAAAGAAGGAAGGAAGGAAGTAAGGAAGGAAAGAAGGAAGGAAAGAAGAAACGAACGAAATAACTATTGGCTTTAACATCCTTTCAAAAATGTTCAAATGTTTTTAGAGCTTATGGGACTCAGCTACGGGGTCATCAGTCCCTAAACTTACAAACTACTTATGAACTATCTAATCCTAAGGACGGCACAAATATCGATGCCCAAGGGGGGATTCGAACCCCGACCGTAGTGGCCGTGCAGACTGTGACTGGAGCGCCCCAATACGTTATCTATGTAATAACACAGAAATCGTATTGGAAGCCTGAAGTAAGACACAAATGACAATCGATTTGCTTCAGATGAAGAAATGTACGCCTAGGTTCAATCACGATTGCAAATTTAAATGAAGGCATTCGCCATCTTGTCTCGCATTGGGATAAAAGTGATTAACAGTTACGTGGATTACTTTCGAAATAATAAACAGTTTACTTCATTTTATTCCAACTGACTTTTTCATCTGACTGCCACGTTATTAATTACTTTAAGAACAGGTAATAGTTGCAAATCTTTAGATGAGACCTAATACACTGCGCTTAATTTAGACGATACATATTCTTCGGACAAACTGCAATAGAAAAACAAAAACTTTTTTTGAATTTTGAACAAGGCGATTCTTTCACACCATAAAACTTTAAGCAAGGTTTCTTTTTGGCAAATTCTCAGAGATTTTCTCAAGTTTGAACTGCCTTCTGTTAGACGTCCCCGTCAATAGGGGGTATTTAATTACCTTTAAGTGTTACAGCTCTTAACTGATATTCCTGTAGTTAGTAACGTTCATATTTGAAGTCAGATCCATGACAGCAGGAAACAATTTCAAATCTGCAGGAAAAGTGGAGTACAATTTTACATATCGTCGGTTTATATAGAAAACTTAGTATTTTAGAAAATGACGAACAAACATTTTTATTGTATTACCAGGTAGAAAACCTAGTACGTACGTCAACAACGGTTAGTACCGCAACAATTAGTAGCTCTGTGGGACGCTCCGATACGGAGAACCCAACAATTTTACGTGAAGGGGAAAAAAACGATGATAAACCTTTCTGAGATCCTATGTCTTCAATATAAGCCTACGATACAATAAACAGCTCTGTAATTTACATGCTCATCAGGATAGAGTCACGCTGACATTTCAACGAGACAATCAGAAAATCTATGTTCTAAAAGACGAAGTATATACCGTACAAAAAAGAAGCCATCGTTTCGCAAACCCTGTAATACTAAGACGATGGAGTTTCCCTATCAGATACAGATCGTAACCTCCAATTTAAACATTTCAGCAGGTGAGAAGGGGGGCTCTTAAGAGATTACTACGACATGTTTCGTCAAAAGTGATGAATTTAAGATATGCGTCGTCCATATCCCCTTTTCGCAAGCAAAAAATTCAAGCGCAGCTACTGCAAAAAGAATAGTTCTACTGCATCCCTTTTTAGAGCTTTATAGTTTAACTTTTGGTGCATATGGTGTATGTGTTTCCAACTGCAGCTAGAACCATTGCAAGCAGCTGCCATGCACGTTACACGTGGTACACTAATAGAGCTTACGTAACGCGGCGCCCGTCCACCGTGAAGGGCACTAGTTGTCTTCCGGAACAAGGATAGGCCAACGCACCGAAGATTATAGCTGCCCAATGCACGGCCAGAATGCTGAAATTAGTTTGTGCACAGAGCTATGAAGCGGCAATTGTTAATTGAAGGCATGGAGCAACCAGCAATCACTGCGCTCTGTTTTACTGCGACGATAGCTTAATGCAATTATGCAACTATTATTGCTCTATCCACTGCTGCTTCGGTCTTTACCGTTGCAGTCTATGAATTCTTTCTACCACTGACAGCAGCATGCTCCTGAATGTCATCCACATGACAGACGAAGAAACAACTGATACGTAATAAATCTGCAAGAATCGGTAGAGCTGCAATATTCAATTCACTATAGCTAAAAAATTAAGAACTGCTCTAAGTCGGCTAAAGGTGAACACAATCTAAAATGTTTATCTATGGGTTACATTCATCACAGATAAAATCACACACACGGTTTTCGCCTCACTAGTTAAAGGAAATTGAACGAAAAAGACATAGTATTCACTGGGTCAGAAACGATGCAACTAAATCGGGAAAAAAATTGCGTTGTACGGCCTAGGTCTGAACTAAATTTTCCACGGGTGGGATGTAATTTTAGAATTCTCTCTGGAGATAAAACACCCGTGTTTCACAATTATCTGCATAAAATAAATATTTTTACCGTAGTCTCGTATTCCTGACGTTCGCTGAAATCCACAACCGTTGCCACTAAAAAAAGCTGTTTCAGGGTTTGAATAGTAAACGGAATCATTAGAGAATTAAGATACATTCATAATCAATTATTATCGAAATGATATGACGCTAAGTTTCTATTGGTTCAGCTAACCGACTCTAGAAATAAGTACAGTGTTAAGCATACATATACAAACCTAAAATTGTTACGATAATTGTCTCCGTATTACGAATCCTTATAGCATAGGATATATAATACGTTTCTTATAACTGCTGTGTTGTACTCAGGTTCTGTCAAGTTGAGTATTTGGTTCACATCAAGATAAACCGTTTGTTGTCGTCTTGTTACAGCAAAGATATTTAGGCTAAATACCGCTCTGTTTCCAGAGACTAGTATCAGATAGAACAGTGACCTCTAAACAATCTCTAACTCTGGTCTGTGAGATAGAACTGCTGCGTGCCTGCACAGTCATTTGTTTTGTGCATGCTTTTGCATTTCCCATTATGTTGGAATTTGAACATGAATTGCTTTCAGTTTGTACGGAAAAAATTATTTCTTGCTAGTTTCCTGTTTTGAACTTTTGTGGCAATATGGGGTGTAATAGACTTTGTATGAGAGAGGTTTGGTAACTATTTTCTTTTCGTATTCTAATACCACTTCGTAGAATTTTAATTTATTGACAAGGGCTGTACGTCCTCTGTAATAAAAAAGCTGAGCCAATGCACAACGAACGAACGAACAAGTACGAACATGAAAAACGACCGCAAATCATAGATCTAGGTGGAAAAAAAAATGAACATTATCAGTGGCACGCTCAGACAGCTGCAGTTCAACATTAGGTACAATAGAGATCATTGTTATCAACTGAAATTTTGCGGAGATGAACTGTTGTGCATAGCGTAGTACACGTGTATGCGTAGCAGTGTAACAGCAAATTTTTGAAATAATAAAGGTCTTAATTACGCAGTTTAGACGTTTGTATCCGTACGTTTCACAGTATCTACAGAAAAACAGAGGATAAATTTATCAAACGATGATCGTAGTGACGTTTTGGAATACTTTTTCTCTCGTTAGATCCATGCCACTGCAGCTGTATAAAAAACTGGTGGCATTAATGAACAATTCACTTTGCCCTCAACTGTAACTGCTTAGCCACATGAGAATGGCTGTGCGTCTGACTACTGCGAATTCGGGTCGGAACTGTAATATACAGTTGAATTTGTTATTAAATTGTGAGGTGAGTGGAGGATTTGGAAATACATCAAAATGTTTAGAAGATGTGTGAAGTACAGTAGTGTCATGGTAATTAAGTTTCAAGTTCTTGTTCTATCTCCTATTGTTTGGACGATATGTGCTCAGATTGATTATCGCCTTTTCTTCGGAACGTGTCTCTGTTTCGACCTGAACTACAACATATACGTTACTTTTTAGTTATTACTGTGCCTATAATCTCCACATCCATCCGCCTGATAACGACACACCTAACTTAAATGGTAAAATCTGTCGCCAAATATCTAAATTTTACGCCAACCTCATTTGTGTGATTTTGTACGACGCTGCAGAACGTGTAACAACGTCGAAAATATAATTGACAACAGTGTTATACGATCTTAGATGTGACAACCTTTAACCCTGGCATACGCAAACCATAGTAACCCGCCTATTTTTGTCTCATACTTTAGAAATTTCTAAGGACATTACTTCTTTGGCAAACGTAATTTTGACTGGTCAACTACCTCAGTCTTTTAACATCTACGTCTTTCAGGACTATTATATTTATCGAAGGAACTATCTGCCTGAAAGCTGTAAAAGAGTGTGTGGGGGAGAGAGAGAGAGAGAGAGAGAGAGGGGGGGGGGGGACTAAAGAAGAAAACAAAAAATTAAAGAACAGCGCTGTTTCGAATCTGCTGCTGTCGTTCTCCTGCGCGCGGTACAACATTTTTAATCCCTCTATAGCATTTAATCTTTCTTTATAGCGTCCCACGGCTTAGCAGAGCCAACAGATTCGCGGCCAGGTTAGAATGACCCACAAAACGGCCTCTTCCGTGAACACACGAAGAAAACACGGAACAGTTAGTCGAGCAATCACAAATTTAAACTGTTCCGTGCCCCTTCTTTTATTGCCAGACATAAACCGACTCTGATTTAAGGCATTTAAAGCCTCGGCAGTTTGTAAGCACTAAAGAACGCTAGCTAACATTTAAAGCGTTCCAGGACACGAATAGTCGCTCCGAGTGGAGCGTGCCTTAGAACAGTCCGGCAGTTGTAAAACTCAGTATTCCGCACTTGGCCGAGTCCTTCCAGTTACGAGCACCTGCTGGAGGCGGCGCTTTTTAGAGCGCGTCAGGGAGAAAGCACGGTGACTACTCTCTTTGCAGTCGACTGCGCGACTGCTTTCCTTCGGCCGACGACTGCCAACTGCGACAATATTTCGCTCACGCCGGCGACCGCTCCATCAGCGTCACGTCAACACGTCGATGTGTTGCGACAACAGACGGGAAAGCGCAGTCGCTTATGAAACACCGCACCACAAAACAAATTTAATGAAGCGTCACAGATTATACAGGCAGGTTTTTTAAAAAAAAGTTACACTGTTACTTGAGAAACCGGACCGGTTCAGTTTCCAGTGTCTACAGGGTGATAAAAAATCGCACTCATGTGTTTTACGACCCACTGTAGATTTTTGCCTGTAGTTTTGATTTTTTCCAATCCTTAGAGACAAAAAATAAAAGTAATAATATGAAATATATATAATATATTTCATCATATAATTTATATTTTTATTATTTTTGTCTGAAGTATTTGCAAGTGTAGGCCGTAGAACAGGCCAGTGTTATATTTATTTTGATAATTTATCTGAGTTGCTTTTCACCTTGCTCAAAAGTTTTATTTACAGTTGATTTACATTAGTTTATTATGCGAAACACATTCTGTATTGGCATCTTTTCTTTCTACCTAATATTTAAATGTTTTTACGTTTAATTTACGCTTCTTGTTACCATATTGTTATCAATTATTGCAGCGACCTTGCGTTTGATCATTTTTCTCGCATTGAATTATTTTTTAATAAATTTTCATTTCTTTATAAAATAATTCCCAGCTATTTATTCATTCGTTGATGAAATATCAACCTCAAACTATTTCTCTAACCTCCATTAAGTGACTTGCAGAAAAAGAATTTCACGCTGACGCCACATGAAAAAGTGTATCTTTGGACGTGTGTACCAATTTTCAGAGACTACAATAATAATAATAATATTTTCGATCTAATGCATAATCGTCGAGAAAGACGATAGTGCCGCCCTCTAGCAATGTCTGGTTATGCTGCCAGGCTAGCAAAATGTCTGTAAAATTTGGTGCCGATCGATTAACGGCACGAACTAAAGAGTGGGAACATTTTACGGACACACTGAGTAAAATTGTCATTATTTTTGCAAATATCTCAAGCAGCGCGAGTTTTTTTACTTAAGACAGAAAAGTTGTAAAAAAAATTTTCCTCTTCAAAGCCGTTTATTCAATTTTTAGTGCTAATTTTTTTTTTTTTTTTGAATCGTCGAGACACGCCTGACATTGAAATTGTGTATGACATCCTATTATCGAAACAATCTTGCCCACTAGGTCCTCCGGCGGTGTAACAGGTGTTTCACATGCGAAGCCCTTCACATAGCTGCTTTACTTGACGTGATCAGGCCCAGAGGACCGCGGGACTCGTGCCCACTCAGCACTCAGTCTGCAGACCCTGCTAGTTGTGGTCCGCCCCTACAAAAGGGCTCTTAACTTTAATTTCTGCCTCACACGATACATCCACCATGAGGATTACCCCTAGTTAATTGTAACGCGAATTCAAGCCGCAGACCGATATCACTTCAGTCAGCGTTTTAGATCACGCACGCTGCGGAGCGCGCGGTTGCTCGCCATGGAGGTTCGAGTCCTCCCTGGGGCATGGGTGTGTGTGTTTGTCCTTAGGTTAGTTTACCTAGGTTTAAGTAGTTTGTAAGCTACGGACTGATGACCACGCAGTTTCGTCCGATAGATTTACAAACATTTGAACATTTAGATCACGCAACCTCTGAAGGCATTTCAGATTTCAGTCGGGCTATACGATTGCGACGTTTTGAATGTCCGGAAAGAAAACCTACACGTCTCGTTTTCAAACGGAAAATCTTAAGGAAGAGCTATGACCCGGTAAATTATGAGATTGGAAAATGGAACATCCGGCATAATAGTGATATGGAGGAAATAGGCTACAGACTGAACACTATATGCCTGATGCGAACTAACCGGCTTACTCGAGCAGCGTATGATGTTCGAATGGAGAAACATCGATGACCTTTAAAATCCATTGATTTCACTCCCTGTGGAAGAATACCGAATATAGAACACACGAGGACTTGCTGCAGATCGGCAAACAGCGTGACTGGTGACAGAAGGCACTGAACAGAGTTTAGTGGAAGAGTAGTATTCAGATACACCTCTACCTCCCCCCCCCCCACCCCCCCCCCCCCCCCCACACACACACACACACACACACACACACACACACACACACACACACACAGGAGAAGTAACATTGTTCACAACTCGAATGGCCCATCGCGACACGGGAAGGGCTGCTACATACACATGTCTGCTGCAAAGTCGCGTGGGTTCTGTGTAGCTGAAATCTAAAGCGACGACCAACAGGCATCGGAAAAATCTTACGGCTTGTTCGGTAGAACATGTGGCAGGAATACAAGGTATGTGCTACCATCAAAACTGCCCCGAAGGATCTACGACTGTCTGCGACGATGCTAACGATTGTAGTGCCCACTCGTGGAGTTTCGATACCCCATTATTGATCCTTGTTGTATGTCCGATGTGCAGTATCAGTTTGTATAAGTGTTTTTAAACATCCTGTACAGTAAGGCTGTACAGGATGAGCTAGACCTGGTATAAATGACATTCAGCTTGAAGCTCGGTACTGCTACCAACAATCCAAAAGAAAGTTTGACAAGCTGAATAACTGTACGTTTTTGTGTTGAGATGACTACGATCTGGGTGAGGATGACATGGCGGTCGGCCGACAATCGCGCGGTCCTGAAGCCATGACTGAGTGGTTTCGGTTTTTCGTTTCTAACTGTGATACTGTTTCTCACCAACTGTCTTGAAATAAAAACTAAACAGCAAGAGAAAATTGATATCTACTTTAGAATTATGAAATAGAATTTAAACGTGTTTTACTTGTGATAGAGGCGTCACAATGAGAATGAAATATCTTTAGTTCCTGTGGCGTCCTTTCATACTTCTGCACAAAGTAAATACCTACTCAGTGGTACAACATACCCCCATTCGAATGTAGTGTGACTGCTTTCAGTATATAATTTTTAATGAGGTTTTCTGCTGTCATGTAGAGAAATTGTGGTGATTCTATTTTAATAGAGGTCGCGCACGCATGAACATGCATTAAGTTACAAGCTCTATTTTTCAAACCAAATAATATGCCCTTACTCTATTCATTTCTCAGACATTTCACTATTTTCCCGTATCTTCCTCAATTTCCCCCTTTTTCTCTCACTGCACTCTGTTGAAAGCTGTCAAATTTTCACTGTACGTTTTTGTAACTGTATCATTGTACTTTTCAAGAAGTAATGTAAAAGCTTTTTTTCCTGTTTCTACATTTTATATTGCTGCGTAATAGATGTGGAACACGATTGCTGGAATGAATGTAATGGAAAACACGAATAAAGTGTGATTAAATGTGAAAGAAGGCCTCGTGGCTCTAATCTTCTCAGTCCAAATCACTAAACAAAATGAGAATTTATTCAATTAAAATACGGCATCACGAATCTTGTCCTTTTATTTCTATACTACCTGGATGTTGAACGCCAGTTGTCTGAGCGCGTCAGTCGTGGCGGAGTGGCCGAGCGCATTGAGGCATTATGCTCCGATCTGCAAGGCCGTTCCCAGTCGGGGGTTCGAATCTACCCTCGGGTATGGATGTTTGTGTCGTCTTTAGTATAAGATAGTTCGTAAGTAGTTTGTAAGTTTAGGGATTGATGACCCCATAAGCTTAACAAACCTTTTGAGCGCCTCGGCCATAGATGTTCTTATTTGATTTCTTGCCAAATTCAAATATCGGTAAAGACATTATATATCTGAAGCATAGAATTAAAATTTGTGATGCGGCCGGGAATCGAACCCGGATCTCCATGCTTACTAGGCAGACGTCTTAACCGTTAGACCACATCACTAACGTTTAAGGTGCCTCGGAATACTCTAAATACGGTTTCCCTCCACGTCATATACTTTAATTCAGCTACTGTGTTCCAAAGATAATTGCCACTACTGCCAAGACTCTCCATGCAGCGGAATAGCACCTCAGCAATGAACATATTGGAACAATCCTGTTATGGTGATATAAATATCAATTAATACAAATAAGACGGTTAAGACGTCTGCCTAGTAAGCATGGAGGTCCGGGTTCGATTCCCGGCCGCATCACAAATTTTAATTCTATGCTTCAGATTTATAATTATTGTCTTTGACATATTAGAGACGAAAATCCGTCTCTGGGATTGTTTATTTGTATTAAATATCGTTGCTACGAAATGTTACTAAAACAAGAAGTTTTGACCTCGCTATCATACCAGCGCATTACATGGAACATTGATGAAGTTCAAAGCAAGAAATAAGCAAGAAATTCTTGTCAAACTGGAACTCAAGGAAATTCGTTTGCCGTATTAGAATATGGCAGACAACGCAAAGTAATGTGCAAAACATATAAATATGTATGCACGGTGCCGTTATATGCTCAGAGACTAGAGTCTAACATTGTGTAGACATCACTGACCTTGAAATACTCCGAAAGAGACTAGAGAAGTCGCAAGGCGATTTTACAAACCTTGTTGGTGACGGTACTTGTCTGTGAACATCGACGAGAAACAAACCAATTGTTACGAATCTTCTGCAGCTGTTAGATGTAGCTCACTTGAGTTTGAAGTTCGTAATGTACTACTAGTTTATCAAACAGCAGTTACAATTACGAGTGCGGAGCATCATTCGAAAGTAATCAACGGCCAATTGTTACGACAATGACAGTGCTGGATGTTAGCTGCAACTCGGCGGGTTCCGTTTCGTATCAGACGATCAGCGCAGGTCTACTTAGCGCACTGGCACGTCGCTAGGAGCGGATCTCGTCCGGCGTTATTGAGTTATTGGTGTATGAAGGTAACAAATCACGACCGCACCGCCACAGGTTACGCACGAATGCCCGCCGACTGAAAGGGTTTGGCGTTTGGCGCAGAGCGGGAACACAGGCGCCGCTGCCGGCCGGCCAATGCAGACACGTCCGCAGCCTCCCGCGGCAACAGAGCGACTGCGCGCCGCTTCCTCGTTCATTCGCAGTCGGCGGCGCCGCGGCATATTAACCAGCTCGTTATTCCTGCCGGCCGAGCCCAGCCATTCACTTGGCTCCGACGTCCCCAGCCTGAATATCAATCACATCCATATTAATATCTTTTTACCTGTCGCAATGGTTAAAGCAACAGACTTCCGTGATCTTTCTTTTTGCGGCACACTAGAATAGAGAATTCCGATTTGCGTTACGGAATGCTCAACGTGTCAAAAATGAGAATGTAGTCAGAGAGACCTTCGTGAATTACATTTGGTTGATCCTACAGTAATAGTGATGAATACGAGTCCGGGTTTTGAATACAAAATGGCCGGCCGCGGTGGCCGAGGGGACTGAGGCGCTGCAGTCACGGTCTGCACGGCAACTACGGTCGGGGGTTCGAATCCCCCCTCGGGCATGGATATTTTTGCCGTCCTTAGTATTAGCTAGTTCGTAAGTAGTTTGTAAGTTTAGGGACTGATGACCCTGTAGTTAAGTCCCATAAGATATACAAATATTTGAACATCTGAATAGAAAATTACTAGCTGTCCACATGCTGCAATTGCTATTTTTTATTACAATGATAAGTTACTAGTGGCAGACGCTGCAGGAGACATCCTCTATCGCACTACAGGCATCTATCAAAGTTCCAACAACTTACTTTTATCCAAGAGTTAAGCAATATATTGCCTTCTCCTGTGTTTATCTCGCGAAAAGACCGCAAGAGACAATAGAAGGAAGGAAGATTAGTATCTAACGTCCCGTCGACAGCGTGGTCATTAGAGACGGAGCTTACGCTCTGAGTGTTTGGGTAAGGATATAGAAGGAAATCGGCCGTGCCCTTTCAAAGGAACCATCCCGGCATTTTGCCTGGAGTGATTTAGGGAAATCACGGAAAACCTAAATCTGGATGGCCGGAAATGGATTTGAACCACCATCCTTCCGAATACGAGTCCAGTGTGTTACCACTGCGCCACCTCGCTCTGTCAAGAGACAATAGAGAGATTAGAGTCCATCCTAACCAAACTCGACTGGAATAGGAAGAATAAGTGACTATCTTTCATATACACCCCTGGAAAATAAAAAAATAAAAATAAACACCATGAATTCGACGACCCAGCAGAGGAAAATTTTGACACAATCTTTAGGATGGATACGACACACGATCACACAGGCGGAACCATACGTACGTGACTTGCAGTCAACAGATCGTGCGCAATGTCTGCGTTAGTACCGTGTATCAGTGGCGGACTAAGACTGTCGGAGTCCCGGAGCGGCGGCAGAACAAAGTGAGGCCCCCCGTCCACTTGAAAATACGTGTATTACTATGAAAAAGGAACTTTTGAGATCTGGAGACCTCTCCCAGGACGAGAAGACCTGGACAATCTAGGAAAAATAGCTTCCAAAATTTGGAGGCCCCAGAACGAAAGGCCAAGGGAGCTATAAAAAAAATAGAAATAAAAAAACGTGATTTTGAGGTACTTTGAGGCCCTTCAACACGAGAGGCCCAGGACGGTCCGACCCCTCCTCCCCCCTTAGTCCGCCTCTACAGTGTATAACCTCCTTTAGTTGCAATGCAACCTGTAATTTTTTCACGGAAACGATTGAGAGCTGCCGAATGTGGTCTTCTGGAATGATTAATTTCCACCTGGTACCTTAGTTGGGCTAGATTTCGTGCCGTTCATGCAGACCGCACAACATGAAGTTCCATGCGATCCGAAACATCCTTAATGGTGAACATATCTGGGAATCATGATGGCCAGGGTAGTTTACGTACAACTTGAAGAGCACATTGAGTGGTACGGGATACATCTGGACATCTATTGTGTTGTTCAAAAAGCATATCGCCTTGTTGATGCATGGGGGCTACCAAGACGGGTTGAATGATAGTTTCGGTATACCGTGCATTGTTCAATGTTCTCTAGACGATCACTACAGGAGAACGGCCAGTGTAGGATATGGCTCCCCACACCATGATGCATGATCATTCATACCATCAGGGTGTTACCCACTCACGCCCTAACATCGTTGAGTCCGCCCCCATGTGGTGTCACGGTAGACGGGACGAAGGGAGGAATGGACACGTGTCATCTTCAGTGATCAGAGTCGTTACTGCCTTGGTGCCAGTGATGGTGCTACGCGTGTGTGGTGCCGTGCAGGGGAGTGCGAAAAACTGGAGTGTACGCGACAGAGGCAAACGGAGCCGACACCTGTCATCGTGGTGTGAGGAGCCGTATCATACACTACCCGCTGCTGATCATCTAGATAACATAGAACAGTGCAATGTACATTCAAACCATCACTCAACCCATTTTACCATCGTTCATACACCAACAAGGCAATGTGCTTTTCCAACAGGGCAATGCACGTCCACACATATCGCGTACAGCACAACGTACTTATCTAGGTGTACCCTGACCATCATTATCCCCACATTTTCCCCATTGAGCATGTTTGGGACCGGATGAAAAGTGATCTTCCGCGGCCTACATGAGCAGCACGGAATCTTGCCCAACTGAGACTCCAGGTAGAAACTGCATGGCAGGCCATTCCGCAAGGCTACATTCGTCACCTCTACGATCGTGTCCATGGGATGATTGCAGGTTGCATTGCTGCAAAAGGAGGCTTTACAAGGTACGAACGGAGACATTGCGCACGCTCTGGTAACTGTACTGACGTCTGTGTGGCTCTGCCTGTGTGATCGAGTGTTTTACACATCCTCAAGAATGAGTGAATAAAATTTCCTTCTGCTGCGACGACGAATTCATGGTGTTCCTTTTTCATTTTCCAGCAGTGTTGTATCCTCTTCCATACACCGTAATGTGGCTTCTGACGTATGGATGTAGGCTAGCTGTAGAACATCCATAGGGCCCAAGAGACTGAGTTGAAAAGGAAGCAAAAAAATGCGACCACCTGAATGGCCAATACCATCCTGCTAATAGATTATAATATTTCGTTATTAAACAGTGCTATAAGGGAGGCTTTACAAATGCAAGCGCTACAGGTGATAATGGGTTGTTATTTACTTACGCGTTTCGAAGTCGTCGTCGTCGTCGTAGTCATATTCTAAAACCTAGGATAAAGTTTCATACAATTGTATAACGTGATAACGCTGCTGAACTAAGGGTCATGACGTTATACAATTGTATGAAACTTTACCCCAGGTTTTAGGTTCTGGCGCTGACGAGTTCGAAACGAGTAAATAACAGCCGCATCATCATTTGTGGCCTTTGTATTTGTAAAACGTCCCTTTTAGCACTGTTTAATAACAAAATCTGAAAATGAGTGCCTACGTTATTGGTGACCGCATGTCACATTTGGGATTACAATGTATCTCTGACTGTGATCGTCGCTAAAATGATGGCAGAACAGTGAAGCACAAGAACAGACCAGAAGATAACCAGACTGATAAATCTTTACATGGAAGCGTAGTCTTCCGCGAACATTGTCACGGTCAATTTTTTCTGGGTGTTAGTGAACATTTGAATCAGGTCTTTAAGATACAACAATGCGGTCTGACTATCCGAAGAATTTTATTGACGATAAATCGATGTTTCACAGCCCATGTTCCCCTCATCTTTCCTACCGTTAAAACCCATCGCGTATGTATGAGAATCTACGCCATATGTCGGCAAACTATCAGAAGTAACTAACAGCACAGACACTGAGTAAGGCAAGGTAAGCACACACTTAAAGGAAGTAGTTCTTCGTATTCGTCGAGTGGTCTTACCAGACGCTGAAATTTCAAGGATAAACTTGAAACCTTTGCGTCACAGTGGTTTCAGCGAAACCACCTCTTGCTGTGCCGTATCCCCTTGTGGCATAGCCGACTTACTGTGAAACGACCCTAAAGCCCTAAGAAGACTTTTAGAATGAAAGTCTCTATGGACAAAAGAATGAAATGAACCGTCTTTGCCTATTCAGAGCAAATCGAAACGATGTCCAAATTTTAGTTCAAAAGAGAAGCCACATAGGACAAGATTGTGTCGGATTTTGCCTGACATAAAAAAACTGATTTTTGGAACATCACGAGAAACAAAAAGAAGTGCTCTATGTGATGTACTCAGGAATTTTTAGGAAAAGGAAAAATTTGTTTTCAATGCAGTTTCAAAAAAGTATCATTAGTTTAGTAATAAATGTCAAAAATTAAAATTAATGGACTCTGTGAAAGAAATTGAAAAATCCCTTGCGTTATCGTGGTTTCACAGTGAAAATACCTCTATATTTTTTATAAAAATTGAAAATTACAATAAAAAATAATGTGGTCCAATAAGGCAATAAAGAAGGATAAAACCAAATTTCAGTGCCAGTTATATCTAGAAGTATTTGTGTGACTCAAAGGGTTAATTTTTTTTTGTGGTTTTAGGGCGCACAACTGCTGTGGTCATTAGCGCCCAACACTGCCCATAGTAAAAAAGAACCGGGGTTAGAAATTAAATGGCTTTCGCCATATATGCACGATGTATAAAAAGTAAAACTCTGTTAACCGATTGCGGGTCATCAGCTAAAATGTCAGACATTTCAAATGGGAAACACAGATCATGACGGAGACGGTTAAAAAATGGACATTGCACTAAAAGATGGTTCACAGTAAAAGGTGTATCACAGTGCTCACATAAGGGAGCAGGACCACCACGTAATAAATGCTGGTGGCTAAAACGGCAGTGGCCAATACGAAGCCGGGCCAGAACAATCTCCTCTCGGCGGGAGGGTCGAGATGACGTTGACCAGAGATCAGGCACAGGTTTAATGGCTCGCAATTTGTTCCCTGACAGGAATGACCAATGTAGATACCAACGGGAGATAATACGCTGGGAGATACCAGCGCGAAGGTCATCAGAGCTGGTGGAAAAGGTAGATAGCCGAGGAAGGAGAACTGCTTCCTTGGCAGCCGTATCCGCAGCCTCATTCCCCAACACTCCCACATGGCCAGGGACCCACAGAAACGTCACCGTAGTTCCGCTCGTTGAAAGAGAAGTAAGGCAATTGCGGATGCTTTGTACCAGGGGATGGGCCGGATATAGCATGCAAAGGCTCAACAAAGCACTCATAGAGTCCGAGCAAATGACAGTCTTACTGAGCGAGTTTCGCCGGACGTATTGTGTGGCTTGGTATAATGCATACAGCTCAGCTGTAAAAATGGAACTCCACTCAGGAAGACGATATTTAAAAGAGACGTTGCCAAGTACAAAAGCACACCCAACACCCTGGTCTGTCTTTGAGCCATCAGTGTAAATGAACAAATTGTCATCAAATTTAAACCGGAGTGCGTGAAATTCTCTCTGGTAGACGAAACGAGGTGTGGAGTCCTTTGGAAGAGAATGAAGATCAAAGTTAACACGGACTTCGGGGCTTCGCCACGGTGGAGAGATGCTCTCTCCAGTCGAGAAGATAGCAGGCATTGTAACGCCAAGCTGGCCGAGTAGCGAACGCAAGCGTACTCCCGGTGGTAGCAGAGCAGACGGGCGCAGAGCGAAGAGACTGTCAAGTGAGTCGTTAAAAAAAACTGCGTACGTCGGGTGTCCTCGCATGGACGACAAACGACTAGCGTAACGGCTAAGCAGGAGTTCCCGACGGTAAGAAAGGGGTAGTTCGGCGGCCTCGGCATAGAGGCTCTCAACGGGGCTAGTATAAAACGCTCCTGTCGCCAGACGGAGACCTTGGTGGTGGATTGTATTAAGGCGGCGCAGTATGGACGGTCGAGCCGAAGAATAAACGATGCTGCCATAGTCCAATTTGGACCGAACTATGGTGCGATACAGCACATTGAGAGAGCGGGTACAGCGAGCTGCCAAACGGGATATGTGGGGAGACCAACTTAACTTCCTGTCGAGAACAAGTCCCAAAAACGTCGTGGTATCCACAAATGGAAGTACTATGGGGCCCAGACGAAGGGACGGGGGAAGGAACTCCTTCCGCCGCCAGAAGTTCATGCAGACTGTCTTGTCAGCTGAGAATCGAAAGCCAGTGTCCATACTCCACGCGTGGAGATTGTCTAGGCACCGCTGGAGGCGCCGCTCCAGGAGATCCGTTTGCTCAGTGCTGCTGTAGATCGCGAAGTCGTCAACAAATAAGGACGCCGACACTCCCAGTGGAAGGTGATTGGCTATAGAATTGATTGCCACTGCAAATAAAACAACGCTCAGGAACGAGCCCTGGGGGACTCCGTTCTCCTGATTAAAAGTGCTCGATAAAACCGAACCAACACGCACTTTAAATACACGGTCTGTTAAAAATTCGCGGATAAAAATTGGCAGGCGACCCCGAAAACCCCATGTATGCAGAGTGCGGAGGATGCCCATCCTCCAGCAGGTGTCGTATGCCTTTTCCAGATCAAAGAACACCGCTACTGTCTGGCGCTTCCGTAAAAAGTTATTCATTACTGAGGTAGATAGGGCAACAAGATGATCCACCGCAGAACGGTGCTTGCGAAACCCACATTGGACATTAGACAGGAGATGTCGCGTTTCAAGCCACAATACCAGGCGCCCGTGAATCATGCGTTCCATCACCTTGCATACGCTACTGGCGAGGGAAATGGGGCGGTAGCTGGAAGGGAGACATTTGTCCTTCCCAGGCTTTGGTATGGGAATGACTATGGCTTCACGCCAGCGTCGCGGAAAGGTGCCTTCGATCCATATGCGGTTGTAGGTGGCCCGTAGGAAGTGCAAGCTCGTTGGTGAAAGGTGTTGCAGCATCGCCACGTGAATGCCATCTGGTCCTGGAGCGGAGGACCGCGAAGACGAGAGTGCGTGGTGGAGCTCTCTTACAGTAAACTCGGTATTGTAGCATTCACGATTCTGAGAGGTAAAGGGCAATGGAGTCGCCTCCACCGTCCGTTTCCTAGCTAGGAAAGCGTCAGTGTAATGTGAAGAGCTAGAGACCTCTGCAAAATGTCGACCCAGTGCGTTGGCTATTTGTGGAGGATCGACGACGGTGTCAGTTGCGACACACAGACCGGGAATTGGGGAATGAGCCATAGTGCCCGAAATTTTTCGAAGGTTACCCCAAATGATGGAGGAAGGGGTAGACCTATTAAAAGAGCTCGTGAATGAGCGCCAACTGGCGCGTTTACAGTCGCGAAAGAGGCGACGACAATAGGCCCGCAGCCGTTTGTATCGGATGCAGTTGTCGAGCGTGGGCCGTTGTTTGAAGATTCTAAGGGCACGTCGCCGTGCTCGCAGAGCGTCACGGCATTCCGCGGTCCACCACGGGACAAGGGGACGACGTGCGTGGGAAGTCTTGCAGGGGATGGAACATTCCGCGGCTGTCAGAATAACTGTGGTAATGTGTTCCACTTGGTCGTCTATACTAGGATAATGGTAAGTACCAAAATCCGCCAGTGACGTGTAGAGCTTCCAGTCCGCTTTCGTTAACTGCCAGCGGTGTGGATGCTCAAGGGTGTCAGGCATCATTAGGTGAATTACACACGGAAAATGATCGCTCGAATGTGTGTCTGAGAGAGCAGACCATTCAAGACGCCGTGCCAGCTGAGCAGTGCAGATAGCTAGATCTATATGGCTGAAAGTATTTGTGGTGTCTGAAAGATAAGTTGGTTCACCAGTGTTAAGGCAGATGAGCTGAAGGTGGTTCAGTATATCTGCCAGGAGGGAGCCCCGTGGACATGGCCGTGGGGAGCCCCAAAGGGGGTGGTGGGCATTGAAATCTCCCACCAACAAAAACGGACGCGGAAGCTGGTCAATAAGATCTAGGAGATCTGATCTAGTGACGGGAAAAGAGGAAGGAGCGTAAATAGTGCACAGTGTTAAGACAAATCCAGGAAGGTATATCCGGACAGCAACAGCTTGTATTGGAGTACACAAAGGGACCGATGTACTGTGTACTTCATCCCGAATAAGCAACATTACGCCCCCGTGGGCTGGAATTCCTGCCACTGGAGGAAGGTCAAAGCGAACGGTAGTGTAGCGTGGGAAAGTAATTCGAGTACCAGGGAGCAATTTTGTCTCCTGTAGAGAGAAGATGATTGGATGATATGTTCGCGTTAGAAGCTGCAGTTCTGTCCAATTCGACCGGATACCACGAATGTTCCATTGAAGAATATCCATAATGGGATAAAATGAGATGAAGGTGGACATCAGCCCGACGAAGGCGGCGGGCCACAGTGCGCATGTTCGCAACTGGTGGTGTCTGCGACAGGAGGGTCTTGCTCCATATTCTCAGAGGTTACCACAGCAGCTGCGTGAGTGTGGTCGGCAGCCCCATCTTTGGCTGATGCACCTGGAGAGACTATAGGCTTCCAGGGGATGCCATCGTCACATTGTGAGGTAGGAGGGGGGAGAGTTTTCCCCCTATTTGATTTCTTGGAGCCCTGGTGAAGCTCCTTGGTTGGCTCAGATGTTTTGGTAGGGGTGCGGAGGAAATCCTCGCGCGAATGCTCTTTCTTAGACTTTCGCGTCTCTATCTGTGGTTTCACAGCTGAAGATGAAGATGATGATTTGGAAGAGGTACTCACACTTTTCGTTGAACGTGACGCCGTTGTCGATGTAGACTGTTTGACAACTACTGTCGTAAACTGTAGGTCACAAGTCTGTGTGGCCATATCCCGTGTTGGTGGAGGCGTTGCAACTACAGTACTATAGTTACCACGCGGCGGGGTCTTGGGCTTACGACTGGCGTACATCTTACGTGCAACTGGTATGGGAACCTTTTCCTTTACACGGATTTCCTGGATGGCTCGTTCATCGGCAAACACGGGACATTCCCGGGAGGAAGCAGCATGATTCCCGTTACAATTGATGCAATGAGGGGACGGTGGTGGACAAATCCCCTCATGGGCCTCTTTACCACAGGTGACACATATGACTGGGTTCTTGCAAGACTGGCTTGTGTGGTTAAATCGATGGCACTGATAACACCGAGTAGGGTTAGGGATATAAGGTCGTACTGTGATGACCTCATACCCTGCCTTGATCTTCGGCGGCAGAGCCACTCGGTCGAAGGTCAGAAACACTGTGCGAGTGGGCACTACAACATTGTTCTCTTTTTTTGTCACTCTGTGTACTGCGACGACGCCTTGAGCTGCCAGATATTCTTTCAGTTCATCCTCAGTCAGACCGTCCAAACTGGCCGAGAAGACTACCCCTCGGGAATAATTGAGGGTTGGATGGAGCTCAACACGAACCGGGTAGCTGTGGAGCAGAGTAGCCTTAAGCAGCCGCTGTGCCTGGGAGCCACTTTCTGTTTCTAACAGTAGTGTTCCATTACGTAGGCGGTTGCAGGTCTTAACTGGGCCGGCAATGGCATCAACCCCTTTTTTAATAATAAATGGGTTCACCGACGAAAAGGATTGTCCTTCCTCAGTACGGGTCACCACAAGGAACTTTGATGTCTGTAAATTTTTCTGTTCAGACACACTATTGTCTAGTACATCCATTTCTAAAGGCTCTTTCCATTTTCTTTTTTTTAGAACCATCGCGGTTGTATCCCCCACGATTGCCAGTGTCTCCGATGGCACGCTCCTTCCTGCTGGGGGCCCCCAACGGAAGCACACCCGCCTTGGGTGATTGTTCACACCCCAGGTCACACCTCCCGATCGACAGACGGAGGGACCAATCGGCGAATCGGGAAGGTATCAGCGCAGGCAATCGCCCCTCCCCTGGCCTGGCCTTAACCAGGGGGTACGCACGCACCCTACATGCCAGCCCGGGGCTGGGACTTACGCATTACCCAGTCACCCATATGGGTGGCCTTCAAGTGCGTACAGGTAGGAGGAAGAGAGAAATAGTAGGAGGAGAAGCCTCAAACGCAGACGCGGAGGAAAAGAAAGAGGTGAAAGAAGACTGTAAAGCCAAAAGGGTCAGAACTTCGGTTCCCCGAAGGATGCACACACTCGGTCCCCAAGAGAGGGGAAAAGGACAGTAGAAGAAGCGTCATGTAGCACGGAAAGGAAGGAGTGCTACAAAGGCTGGGGCCCCGTGCTCGCCACGCACGTACTCACCACAGAGCGGTGAGCCCCCTGAGGGAAAAGGGTTAAATCGATATGTAGTACGTTTCATTCCGTTCCATGGTAGTGGTAGTGGTAGTGGTGGTGGTGGTGGTGGTGGTGGCGGCGGCGGCGGCGGCGGCGGCGGAGGCTGGTGCAGCAACAGTGTTGAATAATTTAAAAATTCTCAGTCTCTGTTGCAATATATGTAGTACGTCATCGTCAACGCGGGACGGTGCCACGGAAACACGTGCAGCGCTGTAGTTGTGCAATGCAGCACGTAGCAAACAGCCGACTGCAGTGGTCAGTGATAACAGATCAGACAGGTGGATTAAAGTTAAGACCGCTGACGTCTGGTTTAAACAATGGACGGCCCCAACGGTTGAGAAATGCCTCTCAGTTGACATTATACGGTGTGTCCATATATGTACGCATCCGTGGACACCGATTCGAGTCGCATACGTTAGAGACCTTTTACTAGACGTGCATTGAGAGTGAACACGCACATACGCTAAAGAGATGTAGAACCCGCAGCGTATACATTTGCCTAAATGTGGAACAGTGATTGGCAATGAATACTATGTAGACGGACACGATTAGAATATGCCAGCCGATTTTTCTCTTTGGTCTACTGTGCTTTTATTTCACCCGATGCTGGGTGTTTTCAGTGTCTCATCGCTAGACGCAGTCGACTTCGTAAAAGACATTTTATACACCGTCATTTCTTTGTCTTGTCTAATTGACGAAGAACATGGTGTTAACTCAAAATTAAAAAAACCCCAGTCCGTAGCATGATGTGTTTCTTAAATTTGTAAGTAAAATGAAGCAGTTAATTATATAAAGTAACATTGGGTGGTGATAACGAAATATGATTATCCAAGGGAGTGAACATTGGCTGTGAAGAAAAGGACAAGCTGTGTGAAAATTTTTGTGGGTTTAGGCCACCTCGAGGCTGTTGTGTCAGCACCAGATCTTTAGCTTACTGCAGATAATGGAGAAGCGCTGAGAGTGGAACAGGTAATTTTATCTATGTTTTATAGATTTAGAAAAGGCTTATAACTGCGAGGAAGCTATTGTCAGTTCTACAAGATTATGGAATAGGAAGCGAACTTCTGCAGACAGCCAGGCAGAGTTAGAGTAGATGGCAAATTAAGTTTATGGTTCAGGGTAGTCCCAGGGGTAAGACAAGGCTGTAACCTGTCACTACTGTTCTTCATACTATTTATGGGTCATATGTTGACAACTGTAGACTGGTAGAGCGGGATTAAAATAGGTGAAAACAAATTAAGCAGTCTCGCATATGTACATGACTTAGTTGCGATGGCACATTCGATTCAAAGGCTGCAATTAAATATTTCAGAGGTAGATCATAGGGGTTAGGGTTATCGTGTGAAGATCAGCATCTCCAAAACGAAAGTGTCTGTTGGAAAAAGATTTAAACAGATTGAATGCCGAAGTTAGAAAGGGTGTACAGTTGAACATTTTCAAGTACGTAGGACGTATTTTTTTTTTTTTTTTTTTTTTTTAAGGATAGCAACGTAGAGAAAGAAATGCAATCAAGGTGTAGCACGCTAATGCAGTGAGTGCTCAGCTGCTATGTACTCTCTTCTGCAAGAAGGAAGTCAGAACCAAGACAAAGTCAGCATTTCTATTAAGGTTGAGGTTAGAGATATGAAAGTAACAAGGATGATTGCAGGTACGAATAGATGGTAACGATGGCAAGAGGGTGTCCATAATAAGGAAATCAAAACGAATGAACACCACAGATGAAGCAGTTAGGGCGAACAGGTGGAGATGGTGGGGTCATGTTATACGCATGGTAGGTTATCCAAGGGGTCGGCGGTAGAGGATAAGAGGAGTGGAGGTAGGCCAAGGAGAAAGTACTTGGATTCGGTGAAGAAAGATTTTCAAGTCACCGTCTCAACTTGGAGATCATGGAGAAATTTTATTACGGGTCCTATGCTCCAGACTGAACGCTGAAAGGCATAATGTCTCTAATGATTATGATGAACCATAACATTTAGAAGTTCGTTTCAGTCCATTATCACGTCCAAAATGAATAAATCTCAACGCGTATGGCAGTCGTTGCGGATACTGATTTGGAATACCTTTAGTAACTGTATCGCAGCTACGGGCATTATTGCCACAGGAACCAAGAATTTGCGGTGAATGAGTTTCCGGAAGGCGGTGTTATCTGGTGTGTTGGAGGTGCCCGAGATATGGGCACAGACTAAACCGACGCGCTTCTCCAGCCGCTCAGGCAGCAAGGTTCGCACGCGCTCTCTTGTTCCCCATCACTGGACTCCTTTCACACCGAGAACTGCAAATACGGGGAAGGCCCAGGCGTGACCTTACAGATGCAACGCACTCTCTACGGCCTGCGATTTAGCACCTACGATTACGCAAAGTTCATTTCGAATGGTAACACAGAAATCTGACGTCTTACGTAAGGTTGTTTAGCGCCTCTGTCTCATAACAGAACTGGTCCAAGAAGACAGGTCTGTTATGTGATGCGGAGGTGACGAAAGCTGTAGATGAAACATCTGTGAACACACAGATAACGGAGTCAGCTATCTGAAAATGAGTATTCGTGCAACGAGACCTAACGTGAAGTACTTTGGCTACTTGAAGAAAATGTCGCACATTCGTCACAGTATCCTAATTAGTTTACTGTATTGTATAAATGCGGCAAACCAAATAATTTTGCCCATCAGTATTTTGAGATATATATATAAGAGAGAGAGAGAGAGAGAGAGAGAGAGAGAGAGAGAGAGAGAGAGAGACTTTGGAGTATTAGAGGCTGAGACGTAATTGGACGGATGTAAAGAAATAGAGGTAGGATAAAGACGCAAGGAAGAGGTGTAGGAGGAGATGGATTAAATGTGGAATATTGTGTACAAGGAGTGGAGAGACGTTGATGAGCAGAGGTAAGGGGGAGGAGGAGAGAGGTAAAGAGGAAAGGAGATTAGAGTGCACACCCAACTCCCATACATATTAGCAATTGAGAAGCATTGCCGGGTTCGCTGATGTACTTTATAATTTTTATCTTACTCTGCGAATGATATCTTGCCACATGCCTAGAAAGATACGCTGAAGCAAGTTAAAACAGTTTTTACAGTGGCTGGTCTCATTTACCACTTCACACGTATTCCAGAGCTGATCTCGTTAATTGTATCAGTTTTCCTAAATTTATTGAATACGGAACATCTTGTCATGTAAAGATATTCTGTTGCCCCCTCACCGAACACTAACAACTATTCGTGCTATCTCTGAAAGGCAACACTGCAGGCAAATGCAGATGTGGTTACCTTCAAAGGGCACGACAAATTTCCTTCCTCATCCTTACACACAAAACGTAGAAAGAAGAAAGGAAAAAGGAAAAATTCATCCCATGTTCAAGTAAGATGTAGACAGAACGTTAAACTCTGATCTCTCTTCATTCCTTCCTTCCTTCCTTCCTTCCTTCCTTCAATCAACTAATTTAGTTTTATTTTCTGGATACAACTTTCTTGTAAAACAGAAGGAATATTATTAAGTATTATTCGGAATGGAATACCCTATTTCCGACAGAGAAAAGTATTTTTCTCAAGTAGTGTTTCGCAATTTGTAAAGGAGTAAACAGTTTTTTCGAATTTCTCAAAATTACATATTTCATTTAGTCCATCTGGCATTCTATTAGTTACTGAAAACCGTTTTCTGGCTTTTTTCGCTGTTAACATAATATTATTATGAAACAATGCAGATTTTATTTAATTCAGAATTAACATAAACCGAATTTTAGTAATATTAGATCTGTGTCATATTACGTAACCCTTGGCCTTCAGGCATGCAGGGTCTGATTAATGATGCAACCTCTATGAAAGCGACCCCCTGATCGATAATAGAATATATTTTTGTACTAAGCGTCTTTATTGCGACGTATATAGCAGAGAGTATAACGATAGCGTGGCTATGGATATTTACCCTGCACAAAACTACCGTTTTTTTTTTCAGCTGCACATGAATCTCTGAACTGAAATTTTAGTTCACAATTCTGTGACGCCTAGGGTAAGGTGGTACAAATTCAATGTAGGTACAATTCCGATCAACGTGAGTTTTCGCGTCATTTGTCAATTACTTAGTGTTAGTAACACTTGCCTTTGTGTGGCGTTCTAGTGTAGCAGGTTTTTAAAGCTCCTTTGTGCTACGCAGATATATTTTTTTCCTTCTAAGAGGTAAGTGAAACTACTTAGATTAACTTTAAATTTTCTAGTTTCCAAGCGCTTGCACATTCTGTAAAAGAAAAAAAAATTACAATGTTTGGTACCATGAAGTACGCTTTGGTGCCCGAGGGAAAAGTGCTTTTTATGTCGAAGATGACAGTCATCAAAATTGTACCAGGGAGTGATCACAATTGTACCTAGTGTGGTATATTTTCGATAGATTTTTCTCAATTCTGTAACCTTTTTTTGTGTTTATACCAACACTTGTAACTGACTAATATTTGTGTTGCATATTCATTAAACAACCAAGATCAAGTGCAATAATTAAAATTATTTTTCTCAATATATTTCCAGTTACATTAACATTTGTTCAAAATGTTCGCAATTGTACCACCTTACCCTGTACGTACCTTAGCACGCTTCCTCTTTATGATTCAAAGCTTTACTTGAATCCAGTCAAAAGGGAGCGGTTAATAATTCTCTATTTGGACGAATTACACTGATGGAAATTCGAAGTGCTGCACCGTCAGCATCCCTACCGAACACTTCCAGACAATGTCTGGTATTTCCTCGCCTGTCTGTTTATGGATTGTTGTCCTTATATGGGTGAATAACGCGCATTCCTGTAGTTGCGAAGTGCTTTGCCGACATGCTGGTTGTTCTGGAAGGCAGCGTTAATTTAACAGCTGGGGACTGCAATAAGAAAGCATGCTCAGAGACCGTTCACCGCGTTCCTGAGCAAACATTTTGGCATGCGAATATATCGCACTTTTTGTGCTGAAAGAGAGTAGCAGACAGGCCGTGACGGTGGAAGAGAGAGCCAGAGAGAGTGACCGAACATTCGTGGTATGAGAGAGACAGTGGCAGTGAAAGAGACGATGCTGGGGACAGTAGTAGTAGGAGACAGGTGTCTGTAGAGAATGGAAGTAAGGAGGAGAGGGGTACTAAGTATGGACGGAAAGAGACTGGATTGAAAACTTAAGGGTTTTCTGTGTCTTTGTGGGAAGAAATTACATGTGGTGTCCCACAAGGATCCATCTTAGGGCCATTGCTTTTTCTTGTGTACATTAATGAGCTCTCATCAGTTACACCACCAGAAGCAGAGTTAGTTTTGTTTGCAGATGATACAAGTATTGCAATAAAAAGTACGTCAAGCATAGTTACAGAAAGGTCTGCTAATGATATTTTCATGAACGTTAATAAATGGTTTAAAGCCGACTCATTGTCATTAAACTTTGAAAAGACTCACTACATACAGTTCAGAACATGTAAGAGATTTCCCGCTAGCATATGCATTAAGTATGAAGAAGAGCAGATAGAAGAGGTTGACAGTATTGAATTCCTGGGATTACAGCTCGATAATACGTTTAGTTGTGAGGAGCATACCACAGAACTGCAGAAACGACTCAGCAAATCTTATTTTCAATACGAATGTTATCAGACATAGGAGACATAAAAATAACAAAGCTTGCATACTTTGCTTACTTTCATTCCCTAATGTCATATGGTATAATATTTTGGGGTAACTCTTCAAGTCAGTCAAAAGTCTTCAGGGTCCAAAAACGTGTAATACGTATTATTTGTGGAGTAAGTTCACGGACGTCCTGCAGAAACATCTTCAAAGAACTGGGTATATTAACTACTGCCTCTCAGTATATTTATTCCTTCATGAAATTTGTCAAATAAAATATAGCTCTTTTCCCAACAAACAGCTGAGTTACACATACAATACTAGGAATAAAAAATCTACAGAAGGACTTAAAAGCACTTCTTTAGTTCAAAAAGGGGTCCACTACTCAGGAACACACATTTTCAATAATTTACCATCAAGTATAAAAAATTTAGCTACAAATAAAGATCAGTTCAAGAGGAACCTAAAAGACTTTCTAGTGGCCAACTCCTTCTACTCCATTAGTGAATTTCTAAATTGTGCCAAATGATGCATGTACTCATACTATATTAGTATTATTACTATAAGCTAAAAAAACCCTAAAATGTATGTATCTGTATTTATATTATTAGTATTATCTAATATTAAACTTGTAAATTTTGTTTCTTGACATGTTCCACATCCACGAGGATCTCCTCAACATGAAACTACGGAACGAAAAACCAATCTAATCTAAAAACAGCTCTAATATATTCGCAGGCCAATTTTTTTCCCTTATTAAAGCGGATTGACAGGCTGCTGGTTCCCCGTCTTTCTGCGTTCCTTTTGAACAGCTCTTATGTTCAGCTCCCTCTTTTCCCAGCTACAGCAGGGTCAACTCTTTATACAGAGTTAAGCGAAATTGGGCACTTAGGCTTCGCAGCGCGATTCCCCACATGCCAGCAATAAAAAAAACTGCCTCTCACAAAATTTCGTCCTGCGTATATGTCCGGCAGTAAATGGGCGTCGAAGACTGAGATGGGTGTGTTTTCCATACGTCAGTGTATTTCAGAATCACACCAGTACACGGACAAACTCTTAGAGGATGTAGACTGTAGAAGGCCGTCTTAAGGAACAAAATGATCATAGAAATCCATGCCCGGAAACGCCATTAAACGACGGACAGTCCAAGTTATAGTCAGCTGCTCCTGCCGCTAGACATCCCTTCCAGCAAATTCGTCTGTTGTATCCAGCGAGCAAAGAACAACAAAAATATGTTCAAATGTCTGTAAATCAATCGAACCAAACTGCGTGGTCATAAGTCCGTAGCTTACAAACTACTTAAACCTAGGTAAACTAACCTTAGGACAACACACACACACACACACACACACACACACACACACACACACACACACACACGCCCCAGGGAGGACTCGAACCTCCACGGCGAGAAACCGTGCGCTCCTCAGCGAGGCGCTTCAGACCGCTCGGCTACTCCACCGCGGCCACAGAATAACAGAGAGGCCTTACAATGACAGTGAAATGAAGCCGGCTGAGAGCGCGACACCCAACCAACATGGCGGCCGAGCGTCACCCGGCCACAGCTGCGAGCACAGGGTAGTTTACCGAGTTCGCTGTTTAATTCCTTTTTCACTATTTTTGCCATAAATAATTACAAATTTCAGCTAGGGACAGCAAATCATACTATTATATAGTATAGAAGCACATATTTCCTCTTTCTGTTGTAACTCGAGAAGTATCGAACGTATCGTCATGCGTTTTTTTTTTTTTTTTTAGAATCCTGGGATAATCTTAGGCTATATTTAATGTAGATACGAATAAATGAAAAAAAGAACTTAAATATGAATCATAACTAAGAATCCTTTACCGCTTCTGCACTTTACCCAGCTCTGCAGCCTAAACTGAAATAGCTAGGCTGTGTACTTAGTATAAACCTGCAGACCTCACAAATATCTACAAAAACACGTCAGAGCATGTGTCTAACTTTTTCGACTCAACCACATTTATCATTTTTGTTTTCTAAAGTGCTGGCCCAAGATGGCCTCTGACTACAGATATAGTGATTGTAGGAGATATATGATCTCTCGGTCTTTTTTTTTTTTTTTTATCCTCTTGAGTTCTATAATTCTATACTATGTCGCAGGTCTCTTAGTTTAGGCTATGTTTGCAAAGGTCATAAAAGTGCGGAAGCTGTAAACCATTCAACATTATTCTTATTTCAATTATTTCTCATTTTCTTATTGGCATTTAATATAGCCTACATTGAACACAGGATTATACCGAAGAAATTGAGAGAGACCGCCCCGCGATACGTTCTGCAGTTCTCGAGTTGAAGTAGTTTAAAGATTACCCGTGCACAGCCGGAGCGGCAGCTAGTTAGTAATAAAATAAAAAGTTTTTAGCCACAATTATTGTATACAAAATTTCAAATGTCTATCAATATTAGTCACAAAGTACAAGGTGAGTGGGCAACAGAATCTGTGCTCGCTAGTGGGTAAGCTCGCTGAAAGTAACGAGTACAATTTAATAAGTTCTACGCTCTATTGTATCCAAATTTGTGAGAAAACCAGGGGAGCTATAAAAATAGTTTCCACAATGAAACTTTCACTCTGCAGCGGAGTGTGTGTGTGTGTGTGTGTGTGTGTGTGTGTGTGTGTGTGTGTGTGTGTGCGCCGATATTAAACTTCCTGGCAGATTAAAATTGTGTGCCGGAACCGGGACTCGAACCTGGGAAGTAAAGTTGTGAGGCGGCATCGTAAGTCGTGTCGGGATAGCACAGTCGGTAGTGCGCTTGCCCGCGAAAGGCAAAGGTCCCAGGTTCGAGTTCCAGTTCTGGTACACAATTTTAATCTGCCAGGAAGTTAAAAAAAGCTTGTCTCACGGATAAAAATTTGACAGTAAATGGCGGTTACGTAGAAAAACAATGCAAGACTTTTTTATAATTCACGTAAATTTCATTAAATAAAGTCATTTTTTGTAACCTTACTTTCCGGATCATCGTCTTAGATGTCTAAGGAATAGACAGTTTTAATTAGAGCATCCGTACAAAGTTTGGTACCTCTGCGAGTGATGCTTTCTTTTGGTAGTAGTTTGCAGCAGCCCCCCCCCCCCCCCCCCCACACACACACACACACACACACACACACACACACAGTCCACGGCCTTGGCTGGCGCGCCGTGGCGCCAGATAACGCTACCTGCGCCAATTGTCACGTCGGCGCTATCTCGCGCGCGCGTCCCCGCGTCTTGCGCAAGCCTCGCCTCGCTCCTTCCTATCAGCGGCTGCCCGCCGGCTCGCCGGTCTCCAATGAGGCGTCGCTGGCCGGGTCGGGCTTTCACCCCGCACCAGCACCAGCAGCGGCGGCCACGCGGTTTAATTTCCCGCGTCGTTCCCACGTAGTCGCCGCACCGAAATGGCACCTTATCGCTGTCACGACGGCGTCACCCGAGAACGTGCTAATGCACAGTTCCGCGCGGTTTGTCAACAACGGCCCCAACCGGAATGGCGCGGCGCGGAGTACTGCAAACAATGCCGCACCGTAAAATTTAATCTGTGGGCTCTGAAGTGAGTACTGCGGCCAGAGATCTTTTGTCACGTGTAATTTCCTACCCCGGGCGCAATCCGGCGCCTTAATACGTCTCTAACCATTTCAAAGGCAGATTAAGGTTTGGCTTTCCGGCGATGACGAGGTCCTTAGGTCGGTATTGTGTTGTTGTGGTCTTCAGTCCGGAGACTGCTTTGATGCTGCTCTCCACCTTACTCTATCCTGAAAAAGCCTCTTCATCTCCTCAGAAGAACGGCAACTACATCCAATTGAATTTGCTTACTGTATTCATCTCTTTGTCTCCCTCTGCGATTTTTCCCCCCACACACTATCCTCCAACGTTAAATTCACGATTCCTTGATTTCTAAGAATGTCGTACCAATCGATTGCTTCTTTTTGTCAAAGTATGCCAGAAATTCCTTTTCTTCCCAATTCTGTTCAGTACCTCATTTGTTACGTGATCCACCCACATCTTCAGCATTCTTCCGTATCACCACATTTCAAAAGCCTCTATCCTCTTCCTGTCCGCACTATTTATCGTCCATGTTTCACCCCCACATATGACTTCCTTACACTTAATGTTTTATGTTAACTTCTATACCCATTGCCATCCTGAATTTTAAATCTTCTGTACTACGACCATCATTTGTTATTTTACTGACAAGTAACAGAACTGGTCTACTGCCTTTTTTTCTGTTTCGTTACCTAATCTAGCATCTTCAGCATCGCCCGATTTTCTTAGACTGCACTATTACCCTGGCTTTGCTCTTGTTAATGTTTATCTTATACGCACCTTTCAACTCACCGTCCATCTCGTGTAACTGCGTTTCCAGGTCTTTTGCTGTCTCTGACAAAAGTTACAATGCCATCGGCAAACCGCAATGTTTTTATTTATTCACCCTGAACTTTAATTCCTTATCCAAATTTCTCCTTGCTTTCCTTCACAGCTTTCTCAAAGTACAGTAACATTGGAGAAAGGCTTCAACCCTTACACCCTTCGCAACCAATGCATCCCTTTCATTCCTTCAACTGTAGTAACATTCTTTTCCCTATATTTCACCCCCGCTGCCTTCAGAATTTGAAAGTGTATTCCAGTCAACATTGTCAAAACCTTTCTCCAAACCTACAAAAGCTAGAAATGCAGGTTTCCCTTTCCTTAATTTATCTTCTAAGATAAGCCGTAAAGTGACGATTGCCTCCTACATTTCTGCTGAATCCAAATTGATCTTTCCCGAGATCGGCTTCTACTTGCTTTTTCCATCTTTCTGTAAACAATTCGTGTTAAAATTTTGCAACCATGACTTATTAGACTCACAGTTCTGTAATTTTCACATCTGTCTGCGCCTGCTTTTTCGGAATGGGAATTACTACCTTTTTCGTAAAGTCTGAGCGTATTTTCCCTGTCTCATACATCTTACGCACCAGACTATTGTAATGGCTGGCTCTCCCAGAGACTTCAATAATTCTGAGGTAATGTCGAGGGAAAGCCGGTATTACGCCATAAAATTACTGGTAAAGAATTGGACAAAGAAGTATTGGACCTAGTGAAGTGGGAATGTCATCGAATATTTGATCCAATTTAAGGCTTCGGCTTAGATTTGATTAAAGAAATTACTTATCTTGTGCTTTCTGCAGTGCAAAATGTGACCGCTTGCTGTGGTGGTGGTGGTGGTGGTGGTGGTGGTGGTAGTAGTAGTAGTAGTAGTAGTAGTACGGCTTCGGGGCCACTACAGCCCGACCTTCGTCTCAAATAATAATATTGAACATTATGTGGAGGGCAAGGTTTAAAATAACGTTTGTATTCGTAAACATAACTGCTAGTGGCAAGTCTGTGTGGTGTGTTCCAGTTATCGATTACCGTAAACATGCCTTCGACCCACTCAAACAATGGATTATACGGAAATGCTATGCGAATGTGAACGTTTCAAATTTTTACCCGCGAAGTCGTAAAATAACATCGTCCATCCGTAAAGCCATGTCCCGGTGGAGTGGCCGAGCGCTTTAAGGTGCCTTACTGCTGAGCGTGCGGTTGTAACCGTCGGAGATTCGAGTTATCCTTAGTTGTGTGTGTGTGTGTGTGTGTGTGTGTGTGTGTGTGTGTGTGTGTGTGTGTGTTTTAGTTTAGAAAGGTGAATAGGTGGTGATTACAGCTTTGACCTAATTGCAAAACGATATATTGACCATAGTTGTTTTATCTGTTTACCGAAACCGGTAGCAGTGAGATAAAAATCAAACACCTATGGTTAATATGTCGTTTTGCAGTTTAATTTGTGTCTAGAGATTGATGATCATAGATCCAATAGGTTTGCAAATATTTGATTTCGAAAAATCGTAAAATGCTGCAGTTTCGGTAAATTTTACGGGTAAATCGCCGAAGTCGGCAGGTATGCTCCGCGGGTATGGGACTGCGAAGGTCCCATCTCCCACACATTGTTATCCATAACCCTGTTTTACGTTTATGTAGCTCATTTAAGACAGGCATAATGAGGGCTTTACACGTGTTCCAGCTCCATAGTTTGTGAGAACAACTTCACAAATTACATCCTTCAGCTTTATTTCTGACAGTGTTGAATGCTAAAGAAAAAAAGTTATCTGACGTAGGTTCACGTTTCTCGTTCGAGCGGATTTACAACATAACAGGCTAGCGCTGAAATCATATTTCCGCTCATATATACGTGCGTGCCACAGTGAGAGATGCAGAGTGTCGCCACCGCGCCGTGTTTCCGGAATATCCAGTCGGCGCCGCCCCCTCCCCAGACCCCGGCTCTGCCAGAGCGGGCCAATGCATCAGCCTTAAACCGCGCGACCTCCCCCCCCCCCCCCCTCGATATGCGGAAGCCGCGCTCGTGGCGCCACTCCCAGCAGCCAATTAGCAAGGCTGCGGCCTGCTGCGCCTCACACGGCGCCACTAGCGACACAAAAATAACCAGCACGACGCGGTCGACACGGCAAGGCACGGGCGACGGCCGACGGCCGCGCTGACGAAACCGCGCGCCGTGTCGAAAGCGGCCCACCTAGCCCCGTGACGTCACCGCCACTTGACGAGCGTCCGTCTTCCCGCCGCGGTCCCAGTGCAGCGGGGACGCTGACCCTCAAGTGCCAGCCGCCGTCCTGCCGAGGCCGCCTCGCGTCCGTCCTTCGGCACTGGTGAGAGTACTCTGTGCTGGATGATGTCAGGAAGAGGCGCAGATGGCGGTGACGAGGTATTACAGGGCGGTGCATTGGTTGACATTTGCTCTCTGGCGATTCATCTGACAAAGTATCCGTGGCTACACGACACAGCAGACTTTCAACTTGTCATACATTCCATTTCAATTGTTAGCGAATTCATTTTATCAAGATCCACCATGACATTTGTGCAAACCGGGAATGCTCTGATGTCAACTATCGCCCCATCTCACTTCTGGCGCCGGCCGCGGTGGCCGAGGAGACTGAGGCGCTCCAGTCACGGTCTGCACGGCCACTACGATCGGGGGTTCGAATCCCCCCTCGGGCATGGATATTTGTGCCGTCCTTAGTTGTAGGTAGTTCATAAGTAGTTTATACGTTTAGGGACTGATGACCCCGTAGAAATCCCTTAAGCTTAAACATTTGAACATTTGAATAATATATATTTTGAAGTTACAGTGAAGATCCCTAGATCCTTAAATAAATGTCTGCATGATGATCTTGTGTAGACTCCGCGGCCGGCTATATATTATTCACTCATGAAATTTGTTATTAATAATCTGACCCAATTCAAAAGTAATAGTGTGCATAGCTAGAACAGTAGGAGAAGGGTGATTTTCACTATTCAAGGTTAAATATAACTTTGGCACAGAAAAGGGGTGAGTTATGCTACCACAAAAGTCTTCGGTGACTTACCAACTAGCATAAAAAATCTGACAAATAGCCAACTGGTATTTAAAAAGAAATTAAAGGAGTTTCTGGATGGCAACTCTTACACTTTAGATGAATTTTTAGATAAAACAAATTAAAATAATAAATAAAATAAAAGAACATGAAAATGATAAAAAATCCTTACAATATTGTCATGTATAGACATCATTTACTAAATGGACACGTTCAACATCATTACGAAATGTCTTATGTATGTTCTATGGAGCCGGCCGCGGTG
This sequence comes from Locusta migratoria, assembly GCA_026315105.1. Classification (NCBI taxonomy): domain Eukaryota; kingdom Metazoa; phylum Arthropoda; class Insecta; order Orthoptera; family Acrididae; genus Locusta; species Locusta migratoria. Next base: position 685,641,122 of record CM048744.1, on the reverse strand, counting down.
GCCGAGCGTTCTGCGGCACGTCAGTCACAGTCTGCACGGCCACTACGGTCGGGGGGTTCGAATCCCCCCTCGGGCATGGATATTGCTGCCGTCCGTAGTATTAGCTAGTTCAGAAGTAGTTCGTAAGTTTAGGGACTGATGGCCCCGTAGTTAAGTCCCATAAGCTCTACAAACATTTGAATTTTTTTTTCTTCTTGTTCTATGGAACAAGTATTCATCAAATCAATTGTGAGAATTTATGTGGTTTCCGAAAGCAACGATCTTGTGAAACCCAGCTCGTCGCTATTCATCCACGACATCCGGAAGGCAGTAATAATAATAATAATAATGTTTTCTGTTCCGCAGGGCCTTATTGAGGAGTAAGACAACATAGTCATGGAACAAGTCAATACATGAAGTTTAAAAATGGTAATAGAAAAACTTTAAGTTGTCATATGCACATGACAATCTTAAGACTAAGTGAAAATAATAACGAAAAGAGAAAAAAGAAAAAAAAAGGAATTAGCTTAATTGTTTAACTTCTCCAACAGTTCCTCGACAGAATTAAAGGAGTGAGCTATGAGGTAACTCTCCAGTTCAGATTTGAAAGCGCGTGGGTTAGTACTAAATTAGTACTAGAGATTCTTGAGGTCTTGTTGCAGCTTATTGAAAAGGGGTGCTTCAGAATACTGCACACCTTTCCTGCACAAGTGTCAAGTTGGTGTAATGCAAATTTAGATTCGAATTCTGCCTAGTATTTACAGAGTGAAAGCTGCTAAATCGCGGGAATAAGCTCAATATTATTAACAACAAACGACATTAAAGAAGATAGGTATTGTGACGCCAGTTTCAGAATTCTCAGACTACTGAAAAGGGGTCGACATGACGTTCGTGTTCTTACACAACATATTGCTCGAACCGCCCATTTCTGAGCCCAAACTATCATTTTTTGTATCAGTCGAATTACCCCAAAAAATACGCCGGACGTCATACGTGAATGAAAGTAAGCGGAGTAGGCTAATTTTCGTGTTGAGAAACCGCTGATTTCAGATATGGTTCTAACGGCGAATAAAGCAGAATTTTGTTTTGGAATAAGGTCCTGAAAACAGGCTTTCCATGAAAGCTTACCGTCTATCTGAACACCTAGAACTTTGTTCAGTCTCACTTATCTAATGCCCATTATGTGTATTCAAAATGTCAGCTTTCGTCAACTTATGTGTTAGAAATTATAAAAACTGAGTTTTACTGTGATTTAATATCAGTTTGTTTTCTACAAGCCATGAAATTCTCTCTTGAACTGCATTATTTGATACTGTGTCAATATTACGAACAACATCTTTCACTACCAAGTTGGTATCATCAGCAAACAAAAATATGTTACAGTTACCTATTATACTCTAAGACATATCATTTATATAGATACAGGATCACGAATAGATGACCTGCTTCTTTACTTCCGCATAGCGTTCGATGCCGTTCCACATCGTCGCCCGACTGTGCGAGCGTGTGGAGTAACAGACCAACTGTGGGACTGGACTGACGAGTTTCTAGCTAACAGATCACGGGTTGTCATTCTCATCGGAGAGAGGCCTTCAGACGTGACGATTTTTGGCGTGCCCCAAGGGCTCGTTATAGGACCGTCGCTATGCACAATATACTCTATATAAATGACCTCGTACATGACATCTAAAGATCAATTTAGGCTTTCTCCGATTGATGCTGCAGTAACGAAATGCAGGACTATCTGCGGTGTATTGACACGGGAAAAGACGAAGACCGTAATCGAAACCAAAGAAATTAAGTGAAATTTGCATAAATTATAAACATATGATAGTCAAGTGCACAACACATGAGCTCTTTGTCTTGACTGCTTGCTTGCTTGGTTACTTACGATGTGTGTTCTCTCTCGCGCTTCTCTGCACAGTTGCGTAGACACTTACCTGAAAGAAATGAAAATTAAATTAAAAATATAGGAATTTCACGTTTACTAACTATTTTTAAATTTTTAATTGCAAATACTGTTTGGAAGATCCTAATTTGTTACGAGTAATGAATGGACTATTTTCTAAATGTATAACTTTCTTTAGTCGAATAAAGTAATTTTAAGATGACTTGGCAGTTCAATTGCAGAGAGAGAGAGAGAGAGAGAGAGAGAGAGAGAGAGAGAGAGAGAGAGAGAGAGAGAGAGAGAATCATCGCCAATTCGTCTGGAAAAGCAACAAGTATTATAATGTAGATTTTTATGTAATCCGTCTATGGAACTGTCTAATAAAAGTTTGGTATTACCATATGCATTTCACCTTTATTTGGAAGGCATCACCGTAGCCTGTAATATATACATGATTATGTTCTACAATTATTTTTTTTTAAGATTTTAAAATTTTAGGTTATAAACATTCTGGTGCGTTATCTTAGTTAATGATATTTGGATGTTATTACCTACAATATTTGAGTGTTTTGTTTCCAATTATATCGTCTTGGCGTTTTTTGTTTTTATCGTTTCACAACCAGCACCACTAGGCACATACCATTTTTTTTGTGTTGTGTTTTCGTTTTCGGTGTGTTGAATGTGTGTATGTCGTATCTTTGTTTGCTTTGTGTGTGTGTGTGTGTGTGTGTGTGTGTGTGTGTGTGTGTGTGTGTGTGTGTTTTCTGATGTAATTGTATGAAGAACTGCATCAGTTACCAATATTTGTTATTTATTTAATGACTCCTGTTCGTGAAGAAGAGACGTGTGACCCTCAAAGGAGCTTCTATCAAAAATTAAGAATGTATTTACGAAATAACTATCCTTGCTCCTTTTTTTTACCAGACTTATGACACGACGATGTCATGTACGGCCTGTTCAAATCCAGATGGAGTGTGGTCCTGACAAACCATGTGTTGACTATTGACATGGCATTTTGAAGAAGCAACACATTAAGGCAAGCCTTAATATCTCAGCGAAGACCATCCCTTTCAGATAGTCAACATTGTCAAGCAAAGAAGAGAGGTAAAACGTAAGAGTTTTGGAGTTGCAGCGTATCGAGTACCAGTTGTCGACAGAGGTGGAAGGAAGCACTCTTGTTTGCTTTTCAGATTGCTAATGTAACTGTAAAAGAGGAATTTTTCGCTGCGGACTAAGTCGTGGATATTAATTAACCGCTTGTGGAACGAGTTTGAAACTTCTGTCGGGGCAAGTGTGGGGTCTTTTTTTAACTTTGGTGTAGCTTGATCCCGGCGGCGTAATAAATTAAGCTGTTGTTTATTCATGTAATATTGATGCAAATAGAGAGGCCGCTGGCAGCCGGTGACACTGGAGGAGCGGCCGATGTAAATCACCGGCCTCGTGTTTTATACTGGATGTCAGGGTGGTAGGCGTGAGAGGCGGCCCTGCGCTGCGCCCCCACGCAACACCTGTCAGCTGTCACCACCAGCGCAGTTCTTGGCGCTGGGTCGGTTTTTTATTTTTATTTGTTTATTTATTTAGGGCGCAAAACTACTTAGGTCAAAAAGTGTTCAGATATTTGTAATTGTATCGGACCATACTGCCTGGTCATCAGACCGTAGCTTACGAACTACTTAAACCTAGGTAAACTAACCTAAGGACAACACACACACACACACACACACACACACACACACACACACACACACACACACACCCATGCCCCAGGGAGGACTCGAACCTCCACGGCGAGCAACCGCGCGCTCCGCAAGCGAGTCGCTTTAGACCGCTCGGCTACTCCACCGTGGCCAACTTAGATCATTAGCGCCCAACACTGCCCATAGTACAATCGAACCGGGATTAGAACTTAAATGGCTTTCGCCATATTTGCACGATGTATAAAAAGTAAAACTCGATCAGCATAATGCTGATTATCAGCTAAAATATCAGACATTTCAAATGGTAAACGTAGATCATGACGGAGACAATTATAAAACGGACACTGCACTAAAATGTGGTACACAGTAAAAAGTTAATCACAGTGCGCCGCGGTGGAGTAGCCGAGCGGTCTAAAGCGTCTCGCTGCAGAGCGCGCGGTTGCTCGCCGTGGAGGTTCGAGTCCTCCCTGGGGCATGGGTGTGTGTTGTCGTCCTTAGGTTAATTTACCTAGGTTTAAGTAGTTTGTAAGCTACGGACTGATGACCACGCAGTTTGGTCCGATAGATTTACAAACATTTGAATTTGAATCACAGTGCTCACATAAGGGAGCAGGATCACCACGAAGTAAATACTGGTGGCTATAACGGCAGTGGCCAATACGAAGCCGGGCCAGAATACTCTCCTCTCGGAGAGAGGGTCGAGATGACGTTGACCAAAAATCAGGCACAGGTTTAATGGCATGAATTTGTTACCTGGCAGGAATGACCATTGTAAAGAGCAACATGCGATGATGTGCCAGCACGAAGGTCATCAGAGGTAGTATAAAAGATAGACAGCCGAGGGACGAGAACTGCCTCCTTGGCAGCCGTATCCGCAGACTCATTCCCCGACACTCCCACGTGGCCAGGAACCCACAGAAACGTCACAGTATTTCCGCTCGCTGGAAGAGAGAGGCAAGACAATTGCGGATGCTTTGTACCAGGGGATGGACAGGATGTAGCGTGCGGAGGCTCAAGAGAGCACTCAGAGTCCGAGCAAATGACACTTATTAGCCGGACGTATTGGGTGGCTTGATATAAAGCACATAGCTCAGCTGTAAAATTCGAACTCCACTCAGGGAGAAGATAGTTAAACGAGGCGTTGCCAAGAACAAAGGCACACCCAACACCCTGGTCTGTCTTTGACCCATCAGTGTAGATGAACAAATTGTCGTCAAATTTGAACCGTAGTGCGAGAAATTGTCTCCGGTAAACGAAACTAGGTGTGGAGCCTTCTGGAGGAGAATGAAGGTCGAAGTTAACACGGACTTCGGGGCTTAGCCACGGTGGAGAAGTGCTATCTCCAGTCGTGAAAGTAGCAGGCATTGTAACGCCCGAGCTGGTCAAGTAACGAACGCAAGCGAACTCCCGAGGGAAGCAAAGGAGACAGGCGCACGGCAACAGGGGCGGTTCGTTGTTGGCGAAACTGCGTTCAGATCCACCCTCGTGGGGTCATATTTGACCCCAAGAGTTTATTTTAATATTTATTCGCTAGGTGACATGGTGGGGAGCTTTTACGAAAGCTGCCGATTTTAAAGAAGGTAACCCACATGCTTTTTGTACATATTTGAAACATTAGAAAGAATATGAATCAATATTCAGCGTAGGAATTTAAACAAATATGGTTCTCAAATCATCTTTTGTGTTTTCATATGGCAAGAACCATGCCTTCAGAAGTGCAAAACACGGAAAATAACGTCTTTCTAATGAAAACTAATTTTTATGTGAATTAAAATACGTCGGATAAATTCAAATCTTTTAAAATAATTTCTTTGTGGTTTCTTCTATGTTTAAATAAATTTGTTTACCTCGACAATTTGATATTAACTAGAAAATAAATGCTATACACTCAAAAAGTTATTTACAATTACATTTACACCAATAATTTGGGGTCAAAAATACCCCGCCAGGAAATGAAAGTTATCTACATTCGCCAGGGCAGTTAAGGGTTAAATCAACCAAGCAGATGAGCCTGGCTGGCTGACAACGGCGATAAAAAAGGGTGAGCCAGCCACGCTGCAACATGTTAAAACCTCCAGCCTAAAAGCTTAGGCCAGAGTTAAATCACAAAATTTTTAAAACATTTCTCACACTCGCTTTGTCATTATCTAAAATAGATGGCAAATCTACACCATGATTCGTCGTTACCCTCTCTGCCTGATGTAAATTACACTCTTATTAAATGTGGCGCACAGTAATCTTCACGCCACATGTATCACAAATTGGAGGCTCCTTTCGTCGGAATAAGAAACCGCGTGTGTATGGGCAGTGCTCGATTCGGAGTTGGGTAAGGGGCTCCTTCGTCCCTCGTGAGAGGCCGGGAGCAGGATCGCCATGGACGGACAGTGGGCTTCAGCGACCGCAGTTTTTTTATTTGCCACTGAAAGCCATTCTTCCTCCCACAATTGAAGGGGCCGCCGCCGTAACAAAGAAGTAATATCCTGCAAGGGAGTCGGGCACATTGTCACTTCAGGTGTTCCGCAAGCCTCTCTGGCAGCCCTATCAGCTTCTTCATTCCCCTGAATACCCACAAGCCCAGGCACCCAGCAAAACGACACCACCTCCCCACAAAATGGAGGAAGCACAGTTCGTCGTGTATTTGTTGCAGCAAAATCGCAGATGGGTAGAGCTGTTGCAATGACTGCAGAGCGCTGAGAGAATCAGAGCAAAGCGGAAATTGTTTTCCCTGTGTGCGACCCATCAGCTGTAGTGACTAAGATCGCATGTAGCTCTGAGGAATTATTTCCACAGGTTTTGGCGGTTGAATATGAAATCACTTTCATAGAGTAAACGGGCTGCAAAGAGCCAAAGAAGAAAGAAGCTCTATAGCCTCTGTTATTGTCATTTGTTTTATATGTAGTAGTTATTATTAATGGAGATTCCATCCGTGGTCGTGGTGGTGGTTGATGGGACCAAACAGCTAGGTTATCAGTCCCATGACCTCTGAATGAAATGCAAGCAAGGGTGTGATCGGTTAAGGCCTTGCCGATAGTAAAATAGAGGAACTAAAACAGGAGTTAAAATCAACTAGAACAGGACTAAAACCAACAGAAAAAGCGGAATTCTGCAAGGCACGTAGTACATCAGAACTAATAATGTCAAGTTAATGTAGTAGCTTCGTTCTAAATGTAGTAAAGTTCTGTATAATCTCAAAGAAGAGTTCGTTTTCATCAGTAAAACTACGAAGTAAATTGCAGATGAAACTTCCTGCCGGATTAAAATTGTGGAACCGGGACTTTAACCTGGAACCTTTGCCTTCCGCGGGTAGGCGCTCTCCCGACTGAGCTTTCTCTTGTCCTGTCCTTGTGATCACTACGCGAAATGTAAGTAAGCGGCAGGAAGATCGTACTACACTCAGTTTCAAATTGCGGCCCTCTAAATTTTCCGAACAGAAATTCACGAAAAGAACGTCGTCTTTCCTCCAGCGATCCCCCAATTGAGTTGCCGGAGCATTTCCGTGACAGTCGCGCATTGGTCGAACCTACCAATAACGAACCTAGCTGCTAGCCTCTAAACTGCTTCTATGTCTTCCTTTCAAATGTTCTGCTGCGGGTTCCAAACACTTGAGCAATACTCAAGGCGTGGTCGTACAAGCGTTTTATACACGGTCTCCTCCACAGATGAAGTGCATCTTCCCAAAATTCTCCCAATAAACCGAAGTCGGCTGTCCGCTTTACTCACAAGTGCCCTTACGTGTTCGTTCCATTTTATATCGCTCTGCAATGTTACGCCTAGATATTTGAACGACGCGACTGCATCAAGAAGCTCGCTGCTATTGCTGTATTCGAACATTATGGGATTGTTTTTCCTACTCATGGGTATAACCTTACATTTTTCTGAGGGCTAGCTGTCATTCTTCGCACCAACTAGAAATTTTGTCCGCCTCATCCTGTATGCTATTACAGTCAGTGAAAGACGACACCCATATACCACAGCATCATCAGCAAACAGCCGCAAATTACAACTTACTCTGTCCATCAGATCATTTATATAGATAGAAAATAATAGCGGTCCTATCACACGCCCCTGGGGTACGCCTGACGATACACTCTTCTATGACGAACACTCGCCGTGGAGAACAACGTACTGCGTTATATTACTTAGTAAGTCTTTCAGCCTGTCACAAATCTGTGAACCTATTCCGTATGTAGATTTGAAGTCTAGTGACTGATGAGCATAGCAGTTTGGTCCAATAGTTACGATAGCGATGTTTGTTCGTCTGTGCAATTACAAATAATAGTCGAATTTGTGTTACCAGACGCGTTTAGTTTTAATGCTAGCAGAAAATCTTCAGTGGTCTGTAATCATAGACATTTACAATTTGTTTTGATATGGGGATTGGAAGCAGTTCGATAGCAAAACATATGAAGTACTGTTTGGTTACTTACGGAAATTTTTGGTCCTGGTTTTCACCTTACATCATCTAAAGTCCATTTGTTTTCAGGAGTACTGCAAATTCTTCTTTGCGAATCACTATTTTTTCTCAATCTCCACTTTCACTGCTGCACTACCATTTTTTTGCTAAAGAACTGTTTTCGATCCACATATCAAAAGAAATTGTAAATATATATGACTAGCTTAAACTCGCAGCTACGCTCGCGTGTTGGTTGAGTAGACAAATAATGCGAAAAATGTCAAATCGACTTAAAGAGATGTATTAAAAGAAATTTCTTTTTTACTGCTTTGTTTATTTATTTTTATATTTCCTTATTCGTATGCTTATCCTTACAGAGAAACAGCTAAAGACCTTGTAGCACGCGTAGACCAAAGATATGGTCTGTGACGTCACATTTTGCTGTGTGTAACCTCCTTGCTATAGAGTCGCAAACGTCATTGCTGGCTTTCAGTCCGAATTTTTTAAATAATTTGACGACTTTCAACCACCATATCTTCCACGCCCTTATAGCTATCGGCATGGAACTGCTATGGTGTACAACAGGAAACGTCGGACAACAATTACACGCAGACCATTCGTTTGCGTTCTGTAGTTTTCGCTGCAGAGCAAAATATTAACACGCACACACACGCGCACACACACGCGCACACACACGCGCACACACACGCGCACACACACGCGCACACACACGCGCACACGCACGCGCACACACACGCGCACACGCACGCGCACACGCACGCGCACACGCACACACACGCGCACACGCACACACGCGCACACGCACACACACGCGCGCACGCACACACACGCGCACACACACACGCGCGCGCGCGCGCGCGTAGAATTTTATATACACCGATAACTTTCCATCCCAATATACTCCATCCTTTTATCATTATCAACCCTCAAGCAACAATGCAACCAATAAAAGCATTTTCAAAGAGTAATTATTGTTCCGCATTTCGTGTTATATTCTTAAAATTACCAAATATCTATCAGATCGCTATAAAACCATGCCTAAAACCTTCCTGAGGTATAAATTAGTAACTGTAGAAATATTTAAGTCTCTGAGTGTTGTCGTTCGGACGTGATAACGTACACTGAATAGACATTCACATTAATATATTTTTTTATTACGTAATTTGGCCAATTATAGACCGCTTAGAACTTAAGACTATGGTACAATATTTTTCTTATCATCTTCAAAGAACTACTTCATGCGTTGGCTGATGGCCTGCCTCTGTTCAATGGACATCACCCTCCTAGGTTGTTGTTTTTGTTGTTGGATGGGGAATTTTGCAGAATCGATCTGTAGCCTGAAATTTCCCCCGTCTTGTATTAAGTCTTCTGTGACGTTAAGTTTTCTCAAATCCCTTTTTGTCTCTTCCAGCCATCCTGTAGTGTTCTTCAATTTGGAAATGAAATTAAAAATTTTCTTTGTCAGCCTACTGTCTTTCATTCTGTAAATGTGTCCATAAAATTTTAATCTCATCTTCCTTATTGAGTCTGTGATGGTTTCTATGTTTCTGTATAAATCTTCATTTCTTCTCTTCGTCCAATTGTTATCCTTTTTTTTTTTTGTGGTCCTAAAATTTTTCTGAGTATTTTCCTTTCTTTCTATTCTAGTTCTTCTTGTTCCCCTTTTTTATTCAGAGTTAGGCATTCAGATCCATATAGTGCTTCCTGTTTTATTACTGTTGCGTAGTGTTTAATTTTTGCCTTAAACGATACCGATCTTTTGTTACATAGGTTTTGGATGAGTTTGTATGCTAATTCCATTTTCCTTTATCTTTCTTTACTTGTGGTGTTATCCAATCCAGTTGATTGTATCCATTCTCCCAAATACTTAAACTTCTCAACTCTTTTAATTTTCCCTTGTTGTGTTTGTAGATATTTCTCTCTGTTGTGTTTATGTTCAATGTATTGCGTTTTCTCATATGATATTTGTAAACCGGTTTTGGCTGCAGTTCTGTGAAGTGTTTGTATCATTTTTGCATCTGTTTTGTCTTTAGAAATAAATGCAATACGTCAGCAAAAGCGAGACATTTCACTTCTAATCTTCCTCTCCCTTGTCCTAGATAAATTCCTTCAATGTTTTTCCCTTTTAGTTCTTTTTCCCATTAAAAAATATTTATATATATATATATATATATATATATATATATATATATATATATATATATATATATATATATATATATATATTATATATATACACGATCGCCATGAAACCGTGCCTAAAGCCTTCCCCGGGTAGGCATTAGTAACTGTAGAAATTTTTACCTCTTTATGTCTTGTGGTTCAGACGTGATAAACGTACACCGAACAGACATTCACATTTACAGATATAGATTACCCGACAACTGAAGATATTTTACTTTCATTACAACCAAACCCGTCAGAAAACAAAAATTCGCCCCTTATTTGCAATTACATAGACCGACAAACATCCCTAACATAATTATATACGCAACTACCGACTTCGTGGCCACACAAATGAATTTGTGTGTCCAATAAACTTCCAAACATATGAAAACCGTCAAGTTGGCAACACTGGCTTCAGTAGGGAGAACCTGTAGTAGTTGATCGGCGTGGCTGCTGGGTGTAATCCAGTTGTTAGTAGTCGTCCTCGGCTACATTGTTTCCCTTCCTTTGCGTGCATAATATTTAACGGCGGCGGGACAATGATGAGCGTGCGACGGCAGTGTAAATGCTGTTGTCGGAGCGTCAGCGCGGGCGTCGTCCCTGCTAGGCAGGGAGCGCCGTATAACGTATGCCGGCGGCCGCGGCCGCCTTGTATATACTTACGGGCCGCGGAAACGAGTTCCCGCCGCCGCCGACGGCCGCGGCCTTAGACTTGGAAATGCTCCGCCAGTCTGCCGTGCCCCGTAATCCAGGCCTGTTACGTATGCGACGCAGAGACGTGCCTTGTGTAATTGCATTTGGACGTCCCGGACCGGGGGCTTATGAAGACGTACGACCAAGGCCCGACCGAGCTGGTAGCAATAAGCTCTTAAATCGAGACGAAGTGCTCCACGGACACCGCACTGCGCTTCGGCTTCGGGTTGTGCGCGCTAGCAGGGTAGGTAGAAGACCGTGTTGAAGGCTGGCACAAGAAACAGGAAACTGTTGTTGGGGGGAAATTTGGTGGGGGGGGGGGGGGGTTTGGGCGATTGATGTGCGCAGGCGGTGATGCGGAATGTAGTTTTAGAAAGGTGAAAACGTGGGTCTTAACAGCTTTAAGATATTTGCAATATGACCTGTTGACCATAGCTGAGTTAATAAAGTAAACAGCATGGTCAACATGTCATTTTCCAAAAATAAATAAATAATAAAAAATAAAACAAAATAAAAGGAGTTTTGTAGCTTTGAAACTGACTTGGTGAATCAGGTTAGGGCAGAATGCTGTGTTACCGATTAACGATTTCTGTCTAAGTTGCAGCACATAACAAAATTTCCTATTTTTGCCAAAAATTTCACCAAAAAAATAAGTTCAAATGTTTGTTAAGCTTATGGGACTTACCTACGGGGTCATCAGTCCCTAAACTTACAAACTACTTACGAACTACCTTATACTAAGGAAGGCACAAATATCCAAGCCCGAGGGGGGATTCGAACCCCCGACTGTAGTGGCCGTGCAGACCGAGACTGGAGCGCCTCACTCCCCGCGGCCACCGCGGCCGGCGACCTTCGAACTGACTTACCCAGCCAGTTATAGGGGGACCTACAGTTTAACGTGGGTTCCGAACCACGGGACTACTCGGTATTTTTCAAATGAGCAATACTGCCAAAGGTGAAAGAATTGAAGGTGACAGATAAAAATCCTAGGACCTGGCGGGAATCGAACCCGCGACCTTTGGATTTGTAGTCTGGCACTCTACCACTGTGCAACCGAACGTAAAATCAAATATGGTAGTACTACCTTAACTTACGTATCTGCACCTTTACAACCTCTGTCAAAGTTCGGTTAACAGTTTTCTAATATCACGTAGATGAAGTCCTAACTACAATTACGTTACTGTCCTTTGAAATAGTCACCTCCCATTACTATGCACCGCTGAGCTCTGAATATGTGTCCTGGAAACATGTCACCATTTGAGATGGTGTTCAAAAGCCTCGTCACGTTTCATTGGAATCAGAAATATCGTCTTATCTTTTTCCTTTGAAAGAGAATTTGAGACGTGGGAATATGAAAGAAATCTGGAGGATTGAGATGCGGCGAGTACATGACAATGCTCGACAGCACACAGACAATATCGTCAAGCAGTTCCTGGCAAAAAGAAAGAAAAAGGGGGGGGGGGGGTTGGTGCGTATTTGAATCCACCATACTCGCCGGATCGCAATCCTCCAGTATTCTTCCTATTCCCTGGACTCAAACTAGAGAGTGGAAGTGTGTCTTAACTGACGAGAAGATCTGTCTGAGTGACGGAAGCATTTGTATAGCTTAGATATAATGAGCTGCAGATTTCATAGAGCATTCTTCCGCGACACACGAGAGACATCTCACGTATCACTGTTTCTTCTGCAGGTTGTAGTTACTGCTGTATTGAAAGAAACAATGCGTAGGTTGTTACCCCGTGCTGTTGCCATTGCTTTGACAGGAAGGTGAAGTGCCAGTTCAGGGAAGCACTACACCCGCAGACGACTGCTTTGGCTAACAGAATCACCAGATTGCTCACTAGTTGCATTTGAAAAGTTGAAGATAACTTCAAGGACCTGAAAAAACCAATTTCAAACGAAGTCTTTATGGGGTGGTGATTATTTTTACGAAATAGCACGTTATTTCGGCCTTTTTTTTTTTTTTTCTTCTTTGAGGGAGGTGAGGTGATTATCACAGTTATGAGGCTTTGTCCTTGGCAAAATCCGAAATCAGTGTCCGTCGCCTAACCAGCTGATGAAATGGTATTTGGCTATTCGGTGCACTGTTATCGGACTTGAATAATTGTTTGGTGTGTAAAGATGGATCCAGGCTTCATCAACAGGCATAAATTGGTTTACAATTACAATATCGCAAGGCGTTGTGCTGTAATGTGCCGGTGCGCTTTTGATCGACTGAGCAATCGCGGGATGCACCCTGCAGAGGCGTCTTCACAGCCAATTGTCACTTCAGCATAGTATACACTCGCTAATTTGAGATTCCTATATTATCAGCAAAGTCCTGAATTTTTATTACGTGCTCTTGCGATTTAGTTATTGGTTTTCCTTGTGATGACCTGAATTGGAAACCGGATGGCGCTCCGTCTTCGGTGACTGTCAGATCTCGTTTAAATTCATTAATCGAGAAGCAAGTGGTCCTCATCCAGGCGTGTTCGGATTTGTATAGCAGTCCAGTCGTTCAAATCAGATTGTTTGGTGACAACACGCAACTGTCTTTTCTGCATCTCCAATCGCAGTCGACACACTGAACTGTTGAGACTGCTGTTAATAAGGAACTGTACGTAGTATACGGTAAAGCAATCCGAAGATTGGTTTGAACACCACAGTGCTTTACTAGGCATGGTCCTGTTTGGAGGTGATATGCCGTTGCCTTCCTCCGACCTTCGAACTGACTTACCTAGCCAGTTATAAGGGGACCTACAGTTTAACGTGGGTTCCGAACCACTGTGCTACTCGGTATTTTTCACATGTGCAATAATGCCAGAGGTGAAAGAAGTGGAAAGTGACAATTTTTTTTATTTACAATTACAATAACAATTTAGGTCTGTTACCTGGATAACTAAAACAGACATTTACAATCAATTATTATACATTACAAATTGTTTGGTTGTTAGTAATAAGTTAATGACAACTCTAAGTATAATTCCCGCCTCTTAGCAAGCCTCCTGAAGTGAGGCCAGTACCCATCCCTACGACGTGGACGTGGGTGGGGCCTACTTACTAACGTAACCACTGCAACTCATTAATTTATTAGATTGTTACATTTACAAAACAAAGTAAATTACACTACTTCTACTAGTGGTGCATTGATTTACACTATCCATCTCCTTTGCGCCACTGGATTTCTAGTCTAAATTGGATTTGGAAGGTAGCGAGGCGGTCAACACCAGAGAACTTATTCCAGTGACTTCTCCCTTATACCTTGCTCACGCAAGGCGGGGAAGGCGTCCAGCTCTTCACTCCTTGCCTCAACTAACCTTCCGGTCATATTAGGTTCCATCCGTGGTGCCAAACCGACGTTAGCCGAACCCGCGACCTTTGGATTTGTAGTCTGGTACTCTACTACTGTGCAACCGAGGCGCCGTTTAAATTCCTTTTACGATCCTCAGAATAATCAAAGTTACCAAATCTGAAGGGGAATCAAGTAAGTCCCACCACTCTTCGGTGAAATCCGCCACACTTACAGAATCACTGTCGTACCGCACGTGTACGCCTGTAAACATGTGAACCGAGTCTTAGGTGTGCGCGTCTGTAGGAGAGGCCGGCAAGGAGTGGCCGTGTGGAGCAGTGGGGGGAGATGAATAACGAGGCGGCCGCGGCCGCGGCGTGTCGCAACGCGATCCAGCGCCGCGAAACCCGACGCAGGCGGCGGGCAGCGGCCGGGCGCAGAAGGCCCGGCACGTCCGCCTGCGCCACCAGCCACACGCTGCTCCCTACACTGCAGGCCACTGCCCGCAGCTGCCAGCACACCACACCGGATCATCAGCTGTGTCGCCATTTTTCTGCCACCATCCCTATGTTCAAGGCGCTTTTTAGAATTTTAACTTTGTTATCAAGGTTCTGACAAACGATTAGGACGTGTTTCAGTTGATGCCAGACTGGTCTGTAACGGTATGAACTGTGGCTTAACCGCTTTTGGTGTCGAATTTGCGAGTGAGAGTTTAAATGAAATGTGATGAAACTAGTACAGTTTTTAAGTAACATCGACGTACATATTACGGAAACCACTCAAAGGTGTAGTGTTGTTGGTCCTCTGCTGTTCCTTATTTACATACATTATTTAGGGGAAAATCTAAGTAGCTCTCTTTAAGTTCTTTGCAGATGACGCCGTCATTTACAGTCTAGTAAAATCATCTGAAGATCAAAACCAACTGCAGAACGATCTGAATAACATATCAGTATGGTGTAAAATTGGCAATTGACTCTAAATAATTTGAAGTGTGAAGTCGTGCACATGAGTACGAAAAGAAATCCGTTAAACTTTGTTTACAAGATAAATCAATCAAAAGTGAAGGCCGTAAGGAATTACCATTACTTCACACTTAAACTGGAAAGAACACGTAGATAATGTCGTGGGAAAGGCGAACCAGAGACTGCGTTTTATTGGCAGAACCCTTAAAAGATTAAACAGAACTACAAAAGAAACTGCATACACTACGCTTGTCCGTCCATCTTTGGAGTATTGCTGCCCAGCGTGTGATCCTTATCAGGTGGGTTTGACGGAGGACATCGAAAGAGTCCAAAGGAGGACAGCTTGTTTTGTATTGTCACCATACAGGGGACACAGTGTTACGGAAATGATACAGGATCTCGGATGGGAATCATTACAACAACGGTGCTTATCGCTGCGGCGTGGTCTAGTTACGAAACTCCAATCGCCAACATTCTCCTCCGAATGCGAAAACATATTGTTGACTCCCACTTTCATAGGTAGAGATGACAATCAGAATAAAATACGAGAAATCAGAGCTCGAACGGATAGATTCAGGTGTTCCTTCTTCCCGCGCACTATTCGAGAATGGAATAAGAGATAAATAGCATAACGGTGGTTCGTTGAACCCTCTGCCAGGCACTTAAATGTGATTTCCAGAGTATCCCATCTAGATGTAGATGCAGAGGAGGGTACTGTGCACCACAACTCGTTACCCGCTTTTCTGTCCAACTCCCATATCGAACAAGGGGTAAACGAATGCATGTATGCATCTGTACGAACCATAATCTCTCCAATCTTTGTCCACTTTACACGAAATTTAGGTTGGCGGCAGTAGAATCGTTCTGAAGTAGGCTACAAATTTCGGCCATTTAAATTTCTTCAGTAGTGTCTCTCGAAAAGATCGCCTTACCTCCAGCGACTCTGAGTTGAGTTCCCAATTTCAGTAACACTTCCACATTGATCGAATCTACCAGTTACAAACCCAGCTGCCCGCCTCTGAACTGCCGCTATGTCCTCCTTTAAACAGAATTTTACCAATACTCAGGACGGGGTGGTACAAGCGTTTTATAAGTTTAGGATGAGGATCGTCTAATGTTTTGGGTAGAGTGTGGTGGGATATACTGGAACATGTAAAGTCAGAACAAAAATATTTGGGTAATTCTGGAATGTAGTTACGGAAAGGAATGGATATAGTTAAATGGATTCACCGAATGAAAACTATAAGATGGCGTTGATGACGATACAACAAGTGACAAAATTTGTAACATGCAACAGGGAAACAGATACGACACACAGAAATATGGACGACGTACACTTTTGTAGGTGACAAGGAATGTAAGATTTCACATCTTTTAGCGGTGGTGGCGGTATTTAGTTGTTCATTATACAATTACAAAAGCAAATTCAATTATTAGTTAGTAGAGAAATCAAAATTGACAATGAAAGAAATTAACATACAGCTGGAAACAATATTGTCAAACTGCGATGCTTCAGTCCACAGTAACATTATATCTCTCGCATCGAGTTCTTTTTACAACGTAGTATCAAGAGCATTTATAGGTGAGTTTGTAGAACACTTAGGACCATGAACATGGGAGTTAAAATTTTTTATTAAGACATTTTTGAGTATCCATTAAAAGACCGAGTTCCCACCCTTTCGCCTTAGTTCTAGTGCTAAAAGAATATACTTTTAAATTCTTTTCTAGTAAGAAAACTATCCGACTACGCCATATTTTTTCCTTTACTTGAGAGCTAACGACGGAGGCCAGATCGGAAGTAAATATTGATGACTGACAGTAAGATTCTTCTAACAAAAATGTACCAAAATTATGAGATGTGATGTCTATTTCATTTAGGCACATATGTTGTGTGACGGTTAACAGTGATGTACAAATTGTCACATTGAAAACTACAGGTGGTTCGGAATTCGAAGGCTGGATCATTTATAGAGCACAACACTTAAAACAGGTTTATTGCTAATACAAGCATACACTCTTAACAGACTGCCTCCTCATTGGAGTAGGTACTCCCCTATTTATACCTGGACAGAATTTTATGGAACTTACAAGTATATCGTAAAAGACACTTAGAACATTCTAGAAATAGTAGATGCGAAGAAATTTTTTTCTGTCAGTGACGGGATGTGAACCGGGGAACCGCCAGCACAGCAAACTGCGATGCTTACAACAGCACGACGCGTTCCGTCGGAAAGGTTGCTGCAATATTGTTTCTAATGTGAAACTGAATCTGTTAATAAATGCAAATGCTTTGCTAAGTAAGACTTTTTAAGTTATGAAGGGAAGAGCTATAAAAATATTTTCGGAAGTAAAAAAATTTGTAAATCACTGAGATTTGTGGCTGTATGTAGTGTTGGTGTAAATGTTACTTTCTATATCTGGAGTGAAACTTTTAGTTTTGGCCGGGGATCGATCTTATACAATTCTTTTAAAAATCAAACTAGTAAATGTATGCTCCGATAACTAAAGTGATTGTTGATACCATTTCTTCGTAGGTATAGTTGTAAACACGAAACTCTCCTCCCCACTCTACATGTCCGAAGTACTAAAGAGAAACATGGTATAAAATAAAAGAAACCTGTACTATAACCACGGGTGCAACACTAAACAACAAGCAAATACGATCTCGCCGTGAGACGAAGAAAGTCATTGGATTGTCACTCATATCATGCTTGTCAGTGGAAGCAGACACGGGGTTGTTATATGGAAATTACGAACGAATGCTACAACTGCGTTGTTCTCGTAGCGCCCTGAGTACGTTATGAGCCACTTTGGTTTCATATTTAAAATGGCTATAATACATAACTTACCAGATTATAAAACTTTCCTCTCGAAATCAGTTTTCGTGTGTTTGTAAGATAATTTACTTAGATCATTTAATCCACGGTGAAAGACCCACTGGATCGCGACTAATAGTTCGGGAACCACTGGCCTACGCAGTTCCGTTACATGTAACACCAGAATTTGTCGTCTAAGTTCTGAAAGAGGTCCGTGTAATTGATGTCTGTTACGCCAAAACAATAGGTCGTACCTATGCTGCCGCCGCTAAAGCAGAAGTGAACACACCATCCCGCACAGTAATTAACGACTTCGCTCAGGCCGTGTCTTATGGGTGGGAGCAGTGAAGGAGGAAAAACAAGGAACAATGAAACTTACAATGTGGCGGTCTCCTTGAAAGTACTACGACGCCACGATTCATGGCCACTGTGCCTCTCCTTAACTGACAGCATTTCTGGAAACGCATATACGTGACAGTGTGGTGGGGGGGGGGGAGGGGGGAGGGAGGGAGGAAGAGAGGCGAAGAGTGAGGATCAGCATAGTGCGCGGCGGGCGGGGAGAGAGAGAGAGAGAGAGAGAGAGAGAGAGAGAGAGAGAGAGAGAGAGAGAGAGAGAGAGTCTCCTGAGCGTAGTACGGCGCATTACGCAAGGCAGCCCCACTTGACGGCAGTGACGCGCCGCACCTCGCGCATGCGTGGGAGTACGCCACCGCGGGAGCCCAGCTGCCTGTGCGTTCAGCTGCCTGCCGTCCATTCACAGTCGCCAACAGCACATTGGCGCAACGCCGTTCCAGTAGTGCTGCTATTGTAAAGGAAAAAACTTAGTCAACATTTCAATTATCACGTCCAAGAATGAGGTCACTGTTTGTTTGTTAATCCATATTACCTTGGTACACATTCCCCCGACAAGTTATGGCAGCGCGCAAATACAAGGTCGATTCACAATCTACGTTTCTGCCTCTTACGTCATGCCAACGAATGGCACTAACATCACTGAAGCCCTTTCTATACGAGACGTACAACACGTACAAGGAAATCGTTGTCAGCTACCCAAAACATTAGACGATCCTCATCCTAAACGTATAAAACGCTTGCACGACCCCGTTTTGAGTATTGCTGAAGTTCGGTTTAAAGAAGGACATAGAGGCAGTTCAGAGGCGGGCAGCTGGGTTTGTAACTGGTAGATTCGATCAAGGTAGAACTGTTACTGAAATAGGGAACTCAACTCAGAGTCGCTAGAGGTAAGGCGACCTTTTCGAGAAACACTACTGAAAAAATTTACATGGCCGAAATTTATAGCCTACTGTAGAACGATTCTACTGCCGCCAACCTAAATTTCGTGTAAAGTGGACAAAGATTGTTGAGATTATGGTTTGTACAGATGCATACACGCATTCGTTTACCCCTTGTTCGATACGGGAGTTGAACAGAAAAGTGGGCGATAGACCGTCTAACTACAAAGAAGCGTTCAAACGGTACGCATTTAATTGTCGAGTCCTCTGCTTCACGCGTCTTCTTCGTTTGTTGTCAACTTACAGCAAATGAATCGCCGCGTTAAAATCACTTTTCGAAACTATTTGATATATTGTGATGATTAAAACATGTGTGTTTTACACTACCACTGTGAAACTGTATTTGTTTTCGCGCAGTCCATGCGTAACTACGTCGCTCACATGCGTTTTAACGTCCTCATTATAAAATGCGATTACATACTTCCAGTTCCTGCGGTTTGAGGCGTGTATGTATATGATGAACAAGCTCAGGTGTCTATACATAGACCTTTCACTTTGATTAAGCTTCAAATAATGCTCACCAAAAACAAATATTTCATCTGTTAACTGCAGCATGTTTCAAGAAAAATAGCAAATATTTTAGAAGATGTAATAAAGACGATTTACAGTTAAAATTTCATATAGCGTCTGTTCAGTTTTTATTGGATACAGAGATACAGCTCTTGGTAAGTACAAACTGATTTGGATATTTTGACATTCTTTCGTCAGGTCTTGGCAGACCACCATATTGACTTATTTAAATAACCAGTTTTCGGAGTAGTTTAAAGTCTGAATATGTCCTAGTAAGCAGAAAACTTGGTAACTACGTGGAAATGAATTTTAAGAACATACACAAAATTCTACTCGTTCAAGTGAGTGTGATGTTGTACTACCTAGAACCGACGGGTACAACAGTGAAAATTTCTTGATTTACATTTGCTCCAAGTTTGTTTGGATTCCATATTAACAGCTATTTCTCTGTATTCAATAAAAAATTTACACGTGTTATATTAAATTTTAATGCAATTCCTCTGTAGTATCATACTTACGACTTAGTCGAAAAACTACGTTCCTTTGAGCAGGAGACAAGTACACATTCTCAAACAAATTCCCGACTTGGCTTCGTTTGTCAGCTGGGTTCCCCATTCGGTCGTCTGCGCATGCGCGAGGACTTCCATACGCGTGATAGTAGGATCCATCCTATTCCGTCTAATAGCGATCGTATGCGTGCATCTTGTGCAAGTGGACGCTTCTAAACTGTACGCGGACGGCGTGACCGGTGCATCATGGGTAATCTTGTAACCTGTCACTTCCCGTACAGAAAGGACTGAACTTTCCCCCTTATGGTAATAGGGTTACCTTCCGCCCTGCTATTGGGGGACGTCACCCTTATGGACCGTCCGGTCCCGACATCCCTACAAAGCCTAATTTTCTTCAGATTTCGTTAAGTACTGTTACGAGTTTGGCTCAAGCACTGAAGTTATATCTCGCCACAACACGTAAATGCATCCTCTGTTTTATCTATGCCAATAAATTGTGTTCTCTCACAGATGACGTTGCATGTGGTGCAGCCTGTAGCGACGAAGCATAATCTTCAAGCAGCACAATCATATAATACCGGAGTTCTGCAGTAGTACCGGGCTGAAACTTTATGCAGCCCCACACAGAAGAATAGGGTAGTTCGCATTTGAATAGCGATCTGATAAGACGATTATTATCAAACGCAATTGAAAAAAGTGAAAGTTAATGACTCTGAAGTGTTTACTGTTGTATATAAACCGTTAAGTGTACAGTTGTTATCAGATTTCAGACGACAAATGCTCTCAGGAATTTATGTATCTGAGAAAGTTTCCATTCTAGGATACGTAGATTTACTTACATAAGGAAACTGAAAATTCTATCAACTGATAAAATTCTGCGAGGCGAGTTCGGGCCAGTGATGAATGACACCGGCTGGTCCCAGAGACTGGAATTATTCTTACGGTGCCAGTTTAAGTACAAACCGACTTGCATGGAAATTTACAAATACGTACAAGGGAAAAAGCTGAGTTGTTGAAGGAGAAATCTTATGAAACTACTGCAGCCGTAACAAATTCCATGTAATTGTGTTCTGAATAAAATTATATTAAATCTTTTACTACGTTCGTACACCCCGAGGTTGGTGTCAGATGGCAACTGGGGGTTGAATTATTTCACTTACAGTTTCAGTTTAGTCATACTTTGTGTATACATGACAAATTATTTGCTGAAATATAATTTTATATGTTAAATTATTTATTCACTTAGCTATGAGTTTCGAATTCACATTGAAGTCATCTTCAGACCTTTAAATATCCGTTCTATGTCGTTTTACAAACTAGAATCCCGCAATTGGTGTCTGATTTATGTAATACGTAGTCGTCGATGGTGGCAGATTAAGGAATTCAGGACACTACTGTAGGCTACTAATAATATAAAAGCTATTTTTAAGCATCCTGTGCGTCCCCAAAAATGGTAATGGAAAGGCTGCGTGGTTTAAGGCACCTTGTTACACACTGGGCGGCCGTTCCCGCCAGAGGTTCGAGTCGTCCCTCGGGGTGTGTTTTGTCCGTAGTGTGCGTTAAAGTCGTTTGCGAGTCTAGGATCTAATGACCACAGCAAAATGTTCAAATGTTTATAAATCTAAGGGACGTAACTACTTCGATCTCATTCTCTAGGCTTACAATTTATTCACACTACATGAAAGTAGCTGGGCGCCTTAGTGCGCACGGCTATTCTGCCACGATCACCACAGCAGTTTTGACCAATACAAATACTTGAACACTTGAAACTGGTAGTTAAATAAATTATAAAATTTTAGGCCGGTGGTGCCATTCCGTTTAACGTATCTTGACCAGCCGCAGTCCACATTAATGATGAATCCAATACGTGTATAGACTATTAAGACAGATCGTATCACTGCAAAATTTTGCCTGAAGCTGTATTTAGTAACTAAATGCGCTAACGGCAACGCTGTATGTTGACAGCATTGTTCGTATGAATAAATTAACCATCTTAACGGCGAGCGTATCTACGGAGATCGTTTGGCCGGCGTAGTAACGTATAATCACGAGGCCCTCGTTCAGTTTGTGAATGAAGTGGAGCGCACACTAAATAGTCGTTCAACAACAACACATCTGTAATTTGCATTTCTCTGGCTATAACGTCGATAAAACGCGCAGTTAAGCTGTTCATCTCCAATGGTTGAACGTTTTGTCCAGGTACACTGGCGATCGACTATTACCCATATCTCTGGCTCCAACTAGTTGTAGTCTCGGAAACGACGACGACTCCGCAGTTTAAGCAGATTGCCAGATAGCGCACGTTCTTTTTCTTCACTGGGAGACGACGCGGAAAGCTGCGCGGAACATACATAACTGCGGATAACCTTTCCCGTTAGTCTGCGCTAATTCCCGTCAGTAAATCAAATGTGGCAGAGCAGCCAGAAACCGGCTGTTGGCGGGTATCATTTTTCACGGAAACAAGAGTCCGGCGCGCGGGCAACACCTAGCAGCCGCCGCAAGTGCCTGATGACCGCATCTCTCTCTCTCTCTCTCTCTCTCTCTCCCCTCGTGCCGCGGGCCACTTTGCGGTTATTCGCCGGCGACCACGCCTCGCTGCACATAAATCACTGCGACGCAGCGCCACGTCCAGGGCTGGGTGGGCGGCGGCAACCTGTTGTGCGGGCAGGAAGAGAACGCGGGAGCCTGGGCCTGCTGCTACCGGTAGCGGCGAACCGAACAACCGGCGACAGGACAGCAATTTCGCGTTCCATTAGCGCAATTATGGACGCCACCGGTCGCCACACGGCGTCGCGTCGGCGCACAGCCAGCCGAGTACCAACACAGTCCTGCAGTCAGTCTTACTGATCGCCGAATTTATTTCCTACCGGATAACGCCCGTGCTTCCCAGCTGGATGAAGTGGGATAATATTGGACCATCCCATCTGGGTGTATCAGACAGTGTAATACATATAGAAGTGGATGGCTGGACTCGTACATTTCCCAAATGTAAAGCGTTAGCTAGATAATAACATCATCATCATCATCATCATCATCATCATCATCATAGACTGATTATGCCTTTAGCGTTCAGTCTGAAGCATAGTAACTCTAATAAAATTCCTCTATGATCCCGTATTCAATGCTGACATTGATGGCTCGTTTGATATTATGCCTTTTACTTCAAAATCATTCTTTACCGAATCTAAGTACCTCCTTCTTGGTCTACCTCGACTCCTCTTACCCTCCGCTGCCGAGCTCACGACTCTTTCAGGTAACCTTGCTTCTGCCATGCGTGTAACATGACCCCACCATCTCAGTCTGTTCGCTCTAACTGCTTCATCTATGGTGTTCATTCCAAGTTTTTCTTTGATTTCCTCATTATGGACACCCTACCACCATTGTTCCCATCTATTAGTGCCAGCAATCATTTTTGATACTTTCATATCTGTAATCTCTACCTTATGAATAAGGTAGAGATCCACCCACCTTTCACTCCCATACAACAAAGTTGATCGAAAGAGAGAGCGGTGCACTAACTTGGTACTCAAAATGTTCAAATGTTTGTAAATCTATCGGACCAAACTACGTGGTCATCAGTCGGTAGCTTACAAACTACTTAAACCTAAGTAAACTAACCTACGTACAAACACACACACCCATACCCCAGGGAGGACTCGAACCTCCACGGCGAGCAACCGCGCGCTCCGCAGCGAGGCGCCTTAGACCTCTCGGCTACTCCACCGCGGCTAACTTGGTACTGACTTCCTTCTTGCAGAAGAGAGTAGATCTTAGCTGAGCACTCACTGCATTAGCTTTGCTGCACCTCGATTCCAGTTCTTCCACTATTTTGTCATACTGTGAGAAAATACATTCCAGGTACTTTAAACTGTCTACCTGTTCTAATCCTATTTGGCACTCAATCTGTTTAAATCTCTTTCCCACAGACATTACTTTCGTTTTGGAGATGCTGGGCTTTTCCAGAAATTTTCAAATTCGTGCAAAAAATAATCTTAAAATAGTTTTAATTTCTTTTTTTATTTTTTAATAAATAAAAAATTCATCTGTGGCACATCAGCTGTATTCTGATCCTTTATTACGTGCACAGCCGGTTTCGCACCGTTATAACAATCTTCCGGTAGGCCTTTTATAATGACAACTCTGTCGACGGAAGTTAAACACAAATCTAGCTTTTTTCCTTCTTTACTTCCTTCTTCCCTCAAGTGGTGGTGGTGGTGGTGGTGGTGGTGGTGGTGGTAGTAGTAGTAGTAGTAGTAGTTGTAGTATCTTCATCTACATAAATACTCTGTAAGCATTGAAGTGTATGCCAGAGGGTGGAGATGGTGGTGGTAGTAGCAGCAGTTGTTGTTGTTACTATTATTTCCGGAGCCATACGAAATTCACGCAGACCAAACGTTTTAGATCGTTTTAGTTACCTGGCATATTACACCTATAGAGACCGAGACATGTGAAGTCGTCCACATGAGTACGAATAGAAATCCGTTAAACCTTGTTTACAAGATAAATCAATCAAAAGTGAAGGCCGTAAACTCCGCAAAATATGTAGGAATTACTATTACTGCAGACTTAAATTGGAAAGAACACCTAGATGTCGTGGGAAAGGCGAACAAGAGACTGCGTTTTATGGGCAGAACCCGTAAAACATGCAACAGAACTACTAAAGAAACTGCATACACTACACTTGTCCGTCCTTTTTTGGAGTATTTTTGCCCAGTGTGGGATCTTTATCAGGTGGGTTTGGCGAAGGACATCAAAAGAGTCCAAAGAAGCGCAACTCGTTTCGTATTGTCACGATACAGGGGAGACAGTGTTCGGAAATGATACAGGATCTGGGATGGGAATCATTACAACAACGGCGCTTATCGCTGCGGCTTTCGAAACTCCAATCGCCAACATTCTCCTCCGAATGCGAAAACATATTGTTGTCTCCCACTTACATAGGTAGAAATGATCATAAGAATAAAATACGAGAAATCAGAGCTCGAACGGAGAGATTCAGGTGTTCTTTCTTCCCGCGCGCTATTCGAGAATGGAATTGGAGATAAATAGTATAATGGTGGTTCGATGAACACACTGCCAGGCACTTAAATGTGATTTGCAGAGTATCCCATGTAGATGTAGATCTGTTTGTAATATTATTAAGAAGCCAAAATTAAGATGTTTTTTTTTTTTTTTTTTTTTTTTTTTTTTTTGTAAATCTGTTGGACTCAAGTGCGTGGTAATATTAGTCTGTAGCTTACAGACTACTCAAACTAAGTTGAATTAATCTAAGGAAAACACACGTCCATGTCCGAGGGAGGATTCGAGCCTCCGACACGGTAAAAAGGTACTTATTTTTCCTAACCGGTTTCAATGATTATATATAATCTTCAGATGGGTTTAAAATATTTTTACTTAGGAGAAGTAGAATAAAAGCTAATTCGTCTAAATGTAAAATGAGTAAAAATGCACGGTCATCCAATTAAAATAGAAGTCACTAAAATGGATCGTCATATCAGATTAAAAGATAAAATATGACTGTTTCTCGCTAGAGTATAAGCCACTGTCTTATACGTACATGAGAAACAGTGATATATTATCTTTAAACTGATATGACGATCCATTTTGGTGACTTCTATTTTAATTGGATGACCGTGCATTTTTACTTTTTGACATTTCTAAGAAAAGCGCTTTATTTTACATGTTCTCCTAATTGAAAATGTTTTAAACCCTTCTGAAGAAATCATTGGCCCTGTTAAGAAGTATTTTTCATTGGAGATATTTGCTTCACAACCTGAAAAATTTGTATTTGCTATTAATGTTTTAGATTTTATCCCGTTCTCTGTTAATAAAGACAAGTTATTGGTACACATAAAAAGAAAAACCCAAAAAATTTCTATTTCTAAAATGATTAGGGTCCCCGATAAAAATGTGTTGCAATAGCAGGTGGCTTATAATTGACTTTCTGTATTAGGTTCTTACACCGGTTGCAACACATTTCTATCGGGGACCCAAATGATTTGATCCACAGACGACCTGTTTTGGTGAAGTTTCCTGACTCACACCAACCGTTTGTCAAATTTACTCACAGAGAACGAGGTTAAAGATAGAACGTTGGGTCGCTGTAAATTTACGGCAGTGTGATTTAATAATGACCAAACTGAAGATGCACTTACCACGGTGTGAAACCGGATGTGGGCGTAATAAACTATCTAGATACAAGTGATGCGCTGCGGATGAATCTACATTAATTGCAAAATGTTTTAAAGTTTTGTAAGATTTTTGCATTATTTTTAAAAGATATGAGAATGTGTTATTTCAGCTGTGGTTGCTGTAATTAGAAAACCATATGTTGATAATCACTTCCAAAAATACCTATGACACTACTAGACTGCTGGAATTAATCGAAGTGTCTTACTAGAAAAAGTTGGACTTTTGAGAGTGACAAAGATGGAAGGCTTCAGCTGAAGTAGAAAATCTGAAGGAGCGTTGAACGGAGGTAGGATGTAGGGGACTGATTTGGAGGGAAGGCTTCACGAGTGGACTGCCTTTAGACTGGGCAGACTGTAGCCAACATGGAACTTCTTGGGCCTCCCAACAGCGTCATCCTTCGTAGAATCTGCTAGTAAGTTTTGGCCTTCTTTCAGCAGTACACCCTAAATGAAAACAGTCGATTACGTATTCCCAACATTAAAGTTTCCGGCAGATTAAAACTGTATGTCGTAACGGGGATTCGAAACTGGGGTCGTTGCCTTTTGTGGGCAAACGCTCTACAGACTGAGCTATCCTGGCACGCTTTCTAACATCATGTTGGTGAAAAAAGATACAAATTCAAGCAGATAAATATATCTTAATTTTTGTTTGGTCTACGTAACAAACATCTTCAAAAAAGAAAAAAATGGCATTCTGAATGCTTCTGGGCAATGAGACCTCAGTATCTCTTCGCTGCAAATCAACAATGCTTCAGAAAGGCAGTGGTTCCGCCATTAGTCTAATACCGATTTCATCAGAAAAAGGTAACCTCCAGATAGTGTGTTATCAATGTAACTTTCACGTATTTGATATTTCTTATCCACGAAGCTTTTTCTCTTAACAGGCGTGACGCAGACAAACTAATGCAGTCTGAGATAGGAGGGCGATTCTTTCTCATGAAATGCATTTGTTATGCTGTAGCTTAATCGGCTGATGTTGCCTCAATATTAACTACTGAAGTGCATAAACAACTGATAAATTCATTTTTGGGTGTATGCTTCTGACGGTCGCGTAGTAAGGTTTTTTCTAATAAATTTCTATTATGCCTACTCTTAAGTCACATTAAAATCCAAAAAAATATGAAGCAAAATTGCGTAGAAGCTACAAATTCCAAGGAACATTATTATCTTTCAACCTGGTACGAGATATTCTGTCAGGCTTTTAGTTGCACTTCCACGTTCCTGAATACTCAACATGTAAACAGTTATTATAGGAACCACATGTCACATATCATTACATTTTCAGCAGTGAAAAAAATTACGGTCTTGCACATTATACTCTCGTTTCACTGTGCAGTCTGAATTAACAAATAAGCGTCATGTACACAACAACATCAGGGCAGAAAAATTTTTTCACGTGGAAGGATTTTCGCGAGATTTCACTGTTTATCATTCAGATTTGTTTATTAGTATTCTTACAGAAAAATAGTAATTATTAACTATGAATGAGGAACAGTGATTAACTGGCGTAAAATCCTATGTGAAGATCGTTATAAATAAATATACATTTCCTCAGCAGAAGCGTCACCAGGAATGTTACATGCAGAAAGCGTTTCAAGCATCGAAGTTGAAGTAATGATGAGCCTATACTCAGACTGTGTCGATCGAAAAGCTGCCTCGCTCTGGCAGTCCGAAGGTTACCACAGCAGCTGAGGAGCGCTGCTTATGAATTTCAGCTCGTTGGAAACCTCAGAGCAACGCCACCATGTTCAATAATGATTCTCGTACAGCCACGGGAATTCAAACTATTTTAATAGGCTGGAAAAATTCACTCCCAACGTCCAAGGCGATATCCAGCTTTGACACCTAGACGTGGGTCCAACAGCATGCTAAACGGACTCATGGGATTAGCATCAAGTGCCTTTTAACCCGACAATTGTCCGAGGCGTTTCCGAAGTCAGACTGGTCAGCGCGGCCGTCTTAGACACACGGTCAAGCGACTGCAGCAAGGTGATGGTTCCCTGGTGTTTCGTGATGACGCCAAGAGGGGCCACCGTGCGCCACTGATGGTCGTAGAAGGCCTAACGGCTACACGGTACAGGGATGATACCCTCCGACCATAACCATAATTTCTGTGAGCCATTCGTCTTAATGGGCGACAATTCTCGCGCTCATCGTGCGCGTCTTGTCCTTCACGATAACGACATCGCAAGGTTATAATGGCTACCATGTTCTCCAGGCATGAACAGTCTTAGGATACATCGAAAATGGCTGTTCTTGGGCACAATGATCCACCATCCAGTCAAATATCTACGCTGAACTGGAAAGAACACGGAGATTATGTCGTGGGAAATGCAAACCAGAGACTGCGTTTTATTGGCAGAACCCTTAAAAGATGCAACAGAAGTACTACACAGACTGCATACACTACGCTTGTCCGTCCTCATTTGGAGTATTGCTGCCCAGTGTGGAATCCTTATCAGGATGATTTGACGGAGGATATCGAAAGAGTCCAAAGAAAGGCAGCTCGTTTTGTACTGTCGCGATACAGGAGAGAGAGCGTTACTGATACTGGATCTGGGATGTGAATAAATTACAACAACGGCGCTTATCGCTGCGGCGTGGGCTACTTACGAAACTCCAATCGGCAACATTCTCCTTCGAATGCAAAGACATATTGTTGACTCCTACCTACATAGGTAGAATAAAATACGAGAAATCAGAGCTCGAACGGAGAGATTCATTTAGATGTAAAACGCCGTTGATGAGTGGGACATCTGGGCAAACAGTCTTTCGACGAATAGCGGTACGCTACAGTGCGTGAGGATGTGTTATTGGGTATTAAGATTGCTAGTGTATGCTGCAACCTAGTACACCTTCAGAATGCCTAGGTTATTGTCGCATAATGAGTCAGTTTCAGTTTTCATGAGCAATAAACATAGCTGTATATTTTTTGTAACTATTACATTTATATAATATTCATTCAAAGGATGCTGTTTTTTAATAAATTATTTACTTCAACAGGCCTATTTCGGCGTAAATGCGATCGTCAGGATAACTGTAAATTACATAGCTGGGTGTAATTGCAACTTAGAAATATACACTTTACATATACATTGGTAACTCCTCGTATCCTTTTAAGATCGCTGTATATCTGATCTGTTTGGTTCTTAATTAACAGATGTGTTTTAACTGTTGAAGCTATATTTTTAATAATTCAATAATTCTTACGTAGTGGATATTAGAATGTTACATGTAATTATTTCTTTGCTGTGTCTAGAGCATATCTTGTCTTCGTTGTTATGTTAATAATGCGATGTTTCTGCGCATGTATGTAATTGATTGTCATATATTAATTTATGTTAAATTAATGTGCGATGTAATGTTTGTTGAGATTTGAGATCTTAACAATTTATGACATTTTAATCATAATTGTGTGCTTCCCAGTGAATACTCAATTTCTTGACAAAATCTCTGTTTGTAAATTATTCTGTCTTTGGTAGGATGGAACTAATAAAATATTCGAAGTACAGCTTCAGCTTCATATCGATTTTCTGATTTAAAATGTGTCCGGAGTAAACTTGCGTGTGCAAATAAATGTCAACGTCTTCTAGAACGTTCATTATTGATCCCTTCTGTGTGATATGCAAAATTTCCATGGCGTGCTGTATATCCTGTAACACCGCTGACATCTGTCAAAGCAGCTGTCACATCTGGACAACGTAAGAAATATTTATTATATACAGCTACATAAAGAACTGCAACAACAACAGTTCTAATACGTCTGTTAAATAAGAACCAAACAGATCAGATAAACGGGATAAGAAGAGCTACGTATAAAGTGTATATTTCTGAGTTGAAATTATTATATTGCATTGCATAGTATATCCACATACGTGATTTACAGTTAACCTGCCGGTGGCATTCACCCTGAATCAGGCCTGCCTAATTGAATAATTTATTAGAAAAGTAGCGTCCTGTGAATAAATATTTTACTATGTCTCTAAATGACATATACGACTCAGTGGGCCCAGAAGATCGGAAGTCTATTCCATTTGTTGGTAAAAAGTCATGACCCCGTAGAATAATGCACATGCAACACTTACTTTGATGTATATACCGGCAGCATCCAGAAAGTGTTTGTGCGAAGTTCGCGCAGCACGGCAGGAAAACTGTTTTAAGGTATACGTTTAGTTGGGGTATTTTCGTCTTAACTGCTGTTAGGTGCTGTATTCATACACGATGGACATGAATTTTGTGCCGAGTTTTGATTCTTCTTTCAGTGCGGATGCGCAAGATAACCTGACTCCTGGCGGGGACACCGATTTAGCTGCGAACTGTGGAGTACAGTGGTCATCGACGTCACGTGGGAATTTTGGTCGGACGGGCTACGTGCTTGCATAATGTGTGTGCAAGTATGCATGGTTGGTTCAAGGATTGGCACAAATTACTGGTAAGCAGGACACCCGGGTTCGAATCTAGGCCCGGGGACAAGTTTTCTTATGTCTATTTTCAATTATTACGATCTACCAGCAGGTCAGACAAAAATATCCCAACTAAATATATATTTAGAACAGCTGCATAATCACATATGTGGTCTTTGGTGAATGGCCCGAAGAACACGCGTCGCAATTCGCCATTGTTTTAAACCGCTTGAATTGTCACACACTTCACGAATGGAGCAGTCTCCAAATTCTGATGCCGACGACCGTTTCGCAACATACACAGATACGACAACCGCGACGGTTACGTCACTCACAAACAGTGAAGATTTAGTATGACAGTATCAGTTTCAAACTGCGCTCCAACTCATTCCGCGATTACTCTAATTCGTTCTAGGCGGGTAGGGGACAGAAACGAATCACAAATAGTTGGCTACGCTCGTTACGCAATTCGCTAGTTTCCACGACTGAGACGCGGATCAGGTTTCCAGACGAAGGGAGTGTGACGCGAAACCCGAAACGGCCGCTCCGTTGCGTAAGTGAGCCGCGCTGGTCTAGGGACGTCCTCTGCGGAGCGCCTCATCTCACGGGCAGCACCGGTTCGCCGCAGCACACTTGGCAGCCGGTTCGGCAGAAGAGCAGCGGCCGCCACAGTACCAACTGCGTCCCAGATGCCGGCACACGGCTAGGCAGGTTCTCTCCTCTCCACAGTGGTCGTCCACCTGCGTCCCAATTCTTTGGACGGACCTGCAATCTTTTCAGCACAAGGAAGCTACGGAGATTATGGTTTAACGTCCCGTCAACACGTCATTAGCTGAGCACGAGCTCGGATAATGTCAAGGATGCGGGCAGAAAATTCGCGGTGCCGTTTGAAACGAATCATCCGTCATTACTGGTGGCTGGTACAGCACCTGGTTATGAATTTGTCTCCAAAGTCAATCTCAGTTGCAGTATTTTTATTATTATTTCACTGACGCGTTTCGCCCGTTTGAAGCTTCATCAGATTATGTAAATATATGGTGAGCTATTTGTTTTCAAATCAGACGTGGGTTAATGTACCCTAAGACAGTATTCTCTATTCGTATAATCGAATGGATGCCAGAATCTGCGCCTGCATTGTTCGCCATGGAGACTAAGTCGGCTGTTTGAGCAAGGATCGACACACATGGTTCTTGAGCACCGATAGAGCTATTTATTTATTTATTTATTTATTTATTCTTTTTTTTTTTTTTTGGAAATGTAATTACTCCATTTACTCCGTATACCCTGTGTCAACAATAAATGTAGTGTGTCCTAAAACACTTAAAAGGTGTACTAATTTTTACTTCCTACACTGTATAAAGGAATATGGCACCACATGTTTTCTTTGCACTTTGTTTTGGAGCTAGTGGGTGGGGTCTTTCAAAATGTTCAAATGTTTGTAAGTCTATCGGACCCAACTTCGTGGTCATCAGTCCGTAGCTTAAAAACTAATTAAACCCAGGTAAAGTAACCTAAGGGCAAGACACGCACCCATGCCCCAGGGAGGACTCGAACCTCCATGGCGAGCAACCGCGCGCTCCGCAGCGAGGCGCTTGGCTACTCCACCGCGGCACGGGGCTTTTCTTGCTATATTTTACCCATATAACTTAAGCCCCCTAATAGTACTGAAAACAGCTGTTACCTGCACACGTCAGAAATAAAGCACCGAAAGACACACTAAATCTAGTCGTCGTCGTCGTTCACTGAGGGGACTAAACATTAGTTTATCAGTTCCCTGTTCCCTACTGAGATCTAAAAGCTAAGGGCTGCACCAAGTAAAATCAAACACGCAGAGCACGAAGGGGGGAAACCCCAGTGTGTACAGTTTGGTGTCAAAAGATAAAACAGGAGTAGCAACACAAAAGAAGGATTACATAAAAAAAAAGTTCAAATGTTTGTAAATCTTGTAGGACTTAACTGCGGGGTCATCATTTCTTAAAGTTACAAAATACTTAACTTCCTTGTACTAAAGACAGAAAAAATATTCATGCCCGATTGTGGATTCGAACCCCCGACGAGGAGTGGCCCTGCGCATCGTAGCATGGCGCCTCAATGCGTTCGGCCACGCCGCCGCGGCGATTACATAAAAGGCAAGAGTGGACACTAGCCACAAGATTAACGGATCGAATAAACTTATAAAACACATTAAATTCAGCTTAAGGCCTTACCACTAGATGGTATGGTACAAACCAACTGCGCGTTTGAAACTTTGGGTGCCATTGGCTATAGAGGTATCATTATAAGAATTGAAGGGAGCCGCGGTGGAGTAGCCGAGCGGTCTAAAGCGTCTCGCTGTGGAGCGCGCGGTTGCTCGCCGTGGAGGTTAGAGTCATGTCTGGGGCATTGGTATGTATGTTTGTCATTAGGTTAGTTAACCTAGCTTAAGTAGTTTGTAAGCTATGGACTGATGACCACGCAGTTTGGTCCGATAGATTTACAAACATTTGAATTAAAGGGAGCGCAGCAGGTGGAGGAGACTGACGCAAAGAGGCTAAAAGCTGACAGTTCAGCAGGACGTGGACTATTGTTGTGGAAGTGCCACAGCGACACTGGGGCGGGTCCTCGCGACTGATAAGGCGGCCATGCGAGAGCCACGTATGGCCAATACGTAGGCGACAAAAAATAACCACTCGCTACGAGAGGGCCGTAGAGGACTTGATTGCACGTATCTTGTTCGGCGCGCCTGATGTACACCATTCCGAATTCCAAGCCACAAAGACCTTACGGTGCGAACCCAATCGGATATCCATTTCCGGGATACCAGTACCAGTCTGCTAATGCTCCAGGTCAACTGAGATGTCAGACTGTGGCTTCACGCCCCCTTTCACACCTGGGTGACGGCCTGCCATGGAGCGTGCCTCGGCGCCGGCTGCCCACTGCCACAGACAAATGTGTTACTCTGTGCCACTGCCCTCTGTGACAGCCACACGGCTTGGCGCTCCTGCAGCGCCCTCGCGGAGAGCAGAGCATTGTCCCTGCCGGCGGCGGCATAACGAGCGCGCTGACTTACGGCACACGCCCGCCATAGTCTCCGCGTCTACCACGACTCCGCCTCCTTTTCTCTTTAGCGTCCGACCGCCTCCGCCATAAATAACAGCCCGGGCAATTTCCACAATGCTGCTCTGCCTCGCCTCCTCGCGCGTTGCAAACGAATTCTGCCGCGGCCCTCATTTCTCGTGTCGCGTCGTTTCAACTTTCCCCCTGCACTTTTCACCTCTATGTTCCAGGGGATAAATTGGTGATCCTTTTCTAAAATTCACCTTATTTAAGAAATAGTCATTTTCTTTCTTTCGCGACAGTACCTGTGGGCGGAACGAAACAGCCAGCAGAAAGGAACAATGTTTTTATGTTACTAATTAATGCAAACGAACTAAGCCGAAGATATATGAACTTCCTCTAGCTATCATTCCACCTGTTCATATTTTTATACCCACACCCTTTTCGTGCTATGATTTATAACTGAGCTTGCCCAATTATGTTTAATGACGCGATTAGCTTCATTACATTTATTTGTATGTGTCAAATTTTGCAAGTTAGTACCTTGAAACTTTCTGGCGAATTAAAACTGTGTGCCGTGTAACGATACTGCTGACCACCTCATCTCAATGTTATCGTACGATACCGTCCGCCTGGTCCTCTCATCTCAATTTCATCCTACGATACCGTCTGCTTCGGACCCGGAATCGTGTTGTTAAATAGTGATAAAAGTTGCGTGTGAAGTTAGTTACAAACGAAATTGCCAGCCTAGAAATCAGTGTAGGACAGTGTCTCGGTGATACTGCGACTAAAACAAGTGATAGATTTCATTAATTAAGACATTTATATAAGATGTTTCCAGACAGTTCTATAAACAATACTTTTGTCATTGTTCATTAATTCAAATAAATAGCATTGTATATCCAGAATGAGAGCTTCTGTGAAGTTTGGAAAGTAGGAGGCGAGGTACTGGCGGAAGTAAAGTTGTGAGGCGGCATTGTGAGTCGTGTCGGGATAGCACAGTAGGTAGTGCGCTTGCCCGCGAAAGGCAAAGGTCCCAGGTTCGAGTCCCGGTTCCGGCACACAATTTTAATCTGCCAGGAAGTTTCAGCATTGTATATATGTTAGGCTCATAAACAAGTTGCGTTGGCCAGCTAATTGTCTTAACATAATTGTCAAAATTTGAATATCGTAATTCTTTGTATATATTAACTGAAGTGAGATATTGAACCTATTTTCAGAATGGCCGAGATATGTGATATCTCAGTATATGTTAGGAACATGTATGATGTACTCGTTAACAAATTAATTAACATTTAACATCGCACTTTGTTGTCAACAGAAAGATCGGAAATTTCGTCTTAAAAATACATGTGCCATCTAAAATTATTGTATGCATAGTTTTCATTTTATTTTGTGATTATTTTTTGTATACATGAAATGTTTTACTGTTGTGTTCGTTAATTGTAAATTACTATGTTCAATTGTTATGAACAATGGATAATGTAACGTCATTATTGCCGATGTTATATATTTGCCTCACCGCCTTACGTGGGGGAGTTCGAGTTTTGGCGGAGTTCGAGTTTGAGTCGTTTGTCAAGTGCTCTGGAATGCATGTCACTCTGTGTTTTGAGAATGGAAGTACTACCAGCTAAGTTCTGATGCATTGAATTTGTATTGTTTTGGTGGAGAAGTTTGAGTCAGATTAAAGAAGAAGTGAAAATTATACATATCGACTATTTATTTCTACCACGACGCCCCAGGAGAATAATGTTGCAGCGAGCAGAACCCCCATACAACTCATTCTTGAAAAGCTGAGTATCGGTAGAATAAACTGTATTTACTTAATATACTATTAAATGTTTCAGCCGGAACCGCGATTGAACCTGGAATATTTGCCTTTCGTGAACAAGCGCTCTACCCACCATCGTGGCACGCTCCTCGCTCCGTCCTCACAGCCTGTGAGTAAAGCGCTTGCTCGTGAAAGACGAAGGTCCCAGATTCGAATCCCTGTTCCACCACGGCCCAACGTCGTCTATTATTTGCTGGGTGTATTCCAATGTTGTTCTTCCTGTATTGTTTTTACCCTCAACCACTCCATTTACAACCATGGACGTCGTCGCCTAGTGTCCTTACACGTGTCAGTCTGTCCCTTCCACAGTAGCTATATTGAATTGCAGAACACATTTCATAGATACGATGTGCGCATTTATAACGGATTCGCATTTTACTCTTGCACCTGAAATAGTTTTTGTGGTGTCGCACAAGTACAAAGTGCGCGCCACCTACTTTCGCCGCGCGCCGCCATGCACGCACGGCGCGGCGTTCTTACGACGACAGCCACGAGCGCCCTCTGCTACAACGCCGCTCGTGGCCACTGCTGAACGACATCGGTCACTTCGGACTGAGTTAGCAACCAGTTAGGACCTTCGTAATCAGATAGGCACCAGTGAAGACTTTGCTATCGTACAGGCACTAGCCAGGCCTCTAACAACTATGTATCAACATTCTGCAGTACTATGTAAAAGGTAAGTATTGTTACATTCTGTGCAATATATATCTCTTTCTAATTTACTCGAGTGTTTATAGTTTCTGGCTGCTCCCCTCCGTACCTGCACCAGCGTGCTATCTTTGTTCCTGTGTCGGGCTCATTCCACTCTGCCACCGACACCTACGACGAGGCTGGGACACAAAAGCGGCGACGAAGTTGGGACACAAAAGTTTTGTCTTGCGGGAGCGACGTAAAAGCTCCGCTGATCACACCCGAATCCATTCCTCACGGACAGTGGCTATATTCGGCCTAGTGGAACCAAAAACTATGGCACATTGCTCAGCAGCGAGACTGAAGTACAAAATTCTTTCTGACCCTTGTCAGTTACCTGAACACTATTCGTGCCTGTCTGCGTTCACTCTTTCACTCATCCTGTGTGTTAAGCAGCTATTCAACTCAGGATATATTCTGACTGAGTCGGAAGACAACAGAATGATGGACTACTTCAGCTCTGGTCCCTGTGCTACTGGAGGGTTGGGGAAGTGGGGCGTCGAACGACCTGTGCGGTGAATCCAGCTTCCATTCTATATGAGAAACGCTGTCCATTAGGCTCAGCTGAAGCTGTAGTACATGTCTTCAACCCTTGTGTTAGTCCCCGGTGTTACGGCTTTAAGTAAACGATGAAAGAATTACAGAGCAACGCAGTAATGAAGGGACGAAGGGAGAAAGAAGAAAATCAGCGATAATCTATTCGTGACAAGCTCAGATCTCTACCACTATGGCGAAGGAAATCGGCTTTTTTCAATTAACTGTTCCTGAATAGTCCTTAACGAGCCTAGAGAAAGGTCAGTGAGAGTGACTGGATGCAAATTTGAACTTCTTCCTTGTATCACCTCGCATGATACTGCAGTTGGACAGATTTGCTCAGATGAAAACTTACGCAACGTTCGACAGCGAGTGTAGACATACGCCGTAGCAACCTAATAGCTTTTCGCAGCATGCCTGACACTCTCAATACTTGGAAACGTATCTGGGCTTGGCAGCCGGTCGTTCCAAGCAGGTGATGTGTCACCTCTTATTAAGAACTCAGTTTGCGTTAAATGCGAGCGTAACAGCCTACTTTCACATGATTACGGGAACAGATTCCTTACCGCCATTCGCAGTACGTCGCTACCACTTGTAACATTAAAAAATGTATACGTGCTTCTCTATCCTGACATACTTAAATGATATCGTGCATTATCTTAGCTCACAGGAAATGAAGTTGAGGGCCACAGCTAATATCACACATATACCACTGATGCGCCTTTGATGAAAAGTGGTTTACGACTGCTCGCACATTTTAACTTTAAGATCGCTACCTTTCGAGACAACTATGGGAACCTAATCCAGATCGAATGCATGCGTGGGGCTAATGACACGGACTGGTTCTACACCTAATGTGATAACGATTTAGGAGTGGTTTCCCGAACAAACATTTCCTGGTTACATGTGTTCGTTTAGAAACAATACACAAAATATCAAAATGCGGAAGAACAGAAAAAAATTACCCTGTTCATACGCAACAACACGTTCAGTCTAAAGATTGAACTGAAAATGTTAGGGGAAGGTGACAACAGTATACAGTTGTTTTTTTTTTTTAATTTGTTCAACTGAATTCTTTTTTGTTAATAACGAATGAGTGTTGCAGGTGAAATGACATTTAGGAAAAACCACAAAATTAGTTTTGTTACACGGTCTTCGAGTTACAAGGTTATCATTAGACTGTAACTGACCGATCTCAATGCCACTGAACGTCTTTGAAACATACTACAGTAATAGAGGTTCATAACTAAAGCAGTTACATCTTTGATTTCTGTATGACGAACAAAAGAAAAAAAAATGTGGATTTGAATTTTAGATCTGCAGTGCTCCCCTAGCAGCCAGTGGATAAGCAAACCATGTATGTAAATCATCGTGTCTACTTTTTTCTTTACTAAATGAAGTGCATTTACGTGATCTTCATCTACATGAGATACTCTGCAAATCACATTTAAGTGCCCGGTAGAGGGTTCATCGAGCCACCGTTATACTATTTATCTCCCATTCCATTCTCTAATAGCGCGCGGAAAGAAAGAACACCTGCATGTCTCCGTTCGAGCTCTGATTTCTCATATTTTATTCTGATGATGATTTCTACCTGTGTAAGTGGGAGTCAACAACATATTTTCACATTCGGAGGAGAATGCTGGCGATTGGAGTTACTTAAGTAGTCCACGCCGCAGCGATAAGCGTCGTTGTTGTAATGATTACCATCCCAGATCCTGTATCATTTCTGTAACGCTGTCTCCCCCGTATCGTGACAATACAAAACGAGCTGCCCTTCTTTGGACTCTTTCGATGTCCTCCGTCAAACCCATCTGATTAGGATCCCACACTGGACAGCAATACTCCAAAAATGGACGGACAAGCGTATTGTACACAGTTTCTTTTGTAGTTCTGTCGCATCTTTTAAGGGTTCTGCCAGTAAAACGCAGTGTCTGGTTCGCCTTTCTCACGACATTATCTACGTGTTCTTTCCAATTTAAATCTGAAGTAATACTAATTCCTAGATATTTTGCGGAGTGTACGGCCTTCACTTTTGATTGATTTATCTTGTAAACAATATTTAACGGATTTCTTTTCGTACTCATACGGACGACGTCACACTTCTCATTAGTTATATTTTGTATTTGTTACTCCTAATTTATGTTTATACGTATTATTATTATTATTATTATTATTATTATTATTATTATTATTATTATTATTATTATTATTATTATTATTATTACTATTTTAAAATGTAGGCGTCTACCAATGAGCTACTTGACTTGACGGCTGTTTCTTTCCAATCACAGTAAGAGGAGCAAACAGATTTTCAATAATTTAATTTTTACTAGTTAGTTTCACTCTACTCTTTTTCTCCTGCTGATATTGGTGTTATTACAACACGAAAGAGTACCATTAAAGTACGAACTTATTATTTGCAGACTGCATTAGTACTACTGCAAACTATTAAGTGAGTCCTTCGGGTCTCTAAAGGTCCCACAAGTACCGACTGTCCGCCGTGTCTTTCTCCGCTCGAAAACGTCAACGGATGCGACATGGAGAGGGACACGGGCAGTGGCCGCTCTCCCGGCCGCTGTGCGTGTTTCCGACACCTCGCCGCGGCAAAGCGGGAAAGCGCATTGAGGCGCTATGCTACGATGCTCAAGGCCGCTCCCCGTCGGGGGTTGAATCCCCCCCCCCCTCGGGCATGGATACTTGTGCCGTCTTTAGTATAAAGTAGTTGATAAGTAGTTTGTAAGTTTTGGGACTGATGACGCCGCAGTTAAGTCCCATAAGTTTAACGAACATTTGAACGTTTCGTCACCGCCGCCGCTACTTTTTAATCAGGTGCCGAGTGCCGCCCCGCTTGCAAACAGCGCTCGGCAAATTCGTACGGTAGAGCATCGAGCGGTAGCCCAGCCCGACACTCGATATTAGTGATCGAGCGGGAGCTTGCGTATCTACTGCGGCACGATCGTTAGCTTTTCGTATCACTACCACCACATTAATTCTGCAATTATATTTTTTTTACACTGATACATTTAGATATACTGAGCACGAGACGCACATGGTTAGATTGCAGGGTTTCTCTGTACTTTCAGTTCTGCACCATACCGGCTATGTTATCGCGTCCAGTTACATTTTTCTGCCTGCTAACCACGTGGAGTCGAACCACCGTTTTTCTTCTTTCTTTTTATGTTATTACTCTCGGGAACCCTCGTACCCACCTCCAGTAACTTTCCCCTCTCTCTGGCACGCGGCTGTAAAGTTACTCTGGTTCTTTCTCGTCCCCTCGGTCAGCTGGTCTGCTAGCAAGTTTTTTAACGGTGGACAGCTGCTCTGGACATTAGCGTCCGACCCCAAACGTCTATTTACTAAAAAACGGAGTTAAGGCAACTGCCAATGAAAATGATACTAGGAGACCGCTAAAACACTGGGTAAAAAACACTAATAGGAGCATCATACCGTGTAAGCTTTCACGGCCGGCGTCAACTTCATTTATAACTTCCGGGGTCATAAGCCGTGGTCGATTTGTAAGACTTTCCCTTAACGTTTCATCTCCGGCCGCGGAAGACATCTTCAGAGGTAGAATGGCGAACTGCAGCAGTTCGCCACTGTACCTCTGAAGATGTCTTCCGCGGCCGGAGATGAAACATTAAGGGAAAGTTTTACAAATCGACCACGGCTTATGAGCCCGGAAGTTTTAAATGAACGCAGAAGGAGGAATTAAATGACCTTTGATAAACTAGTCATCTGTATGAAAATCAAGACCCGAGCAGCAGTTCGTGCGTCGTCTGCTAAAATTTCCTCTACAGTGTTCGGCAGGTTAAGTGCAGCACGGACATGATTAAAATTGGAAGAGGATATTAAAATACGGCGCACCGTCAGCGGGTGCCCACAGAAACACAATGGCGGGGTTCACCCGTCAGCAAGAGGCGGTGGCTGAATCGGGAATGTCCGATCTTCAACCGGGCCGAGCTTACTTCCTCTCGCCGAGAGGGGCGTGAGGTGAAGTCGTTGGGATCGGTTTTATGATTCTAAGCTTATTAGCATGAAGCGAGGACCACAAACTATGCCACGACGACAGAAAGCGTCGGCAAATAGACCTTGAATATCATTGGTTGGGACACGGAGGGTAGCTGTCCGAGGTAGGACTGCAGCTTTCGCCGCAGCATCGGCAGCCTCGTTCTCAGGCACACCTTCGTGGCCAGATACCCACAGGAAGCTTCTAGCGGACAGCTTGCGTATTCGGCCGCCACCAGGAACGTCAGAACGGAACCAGATCAAGGACAGTGACGTGTTCGGTAGTGCACGAACAGATTGGGTGTCTGGTGTAATTGAGACGTCGAGTTGGATGGTATGATCTGATAGCAGCAGCACGGATCCGTGTGTGGCGCCTTAAGTGGAGTCGCGGGACGCGGAGTTGGCACCCAATCGGCGCCGGCACCCCGAGGGCTCCGCTGAGGCCATCCACGTCCCTCCCTTCACCGGCCTTATCAGCGGCGCTCTGCAAATGTTAACGTCCAGTTCGTGGGGCCCGCGTTAGACGCTGGCGTGCTGGCCGCTGCCATTTTGGGGCCCTGCTGGGACCAGACACGCCTGCCGGAGAACGGCCAATCTGCCCAAAGGTCGCGCAGCAGACTCAGCGGGAACCACACAGGTAATGGCAACGGACATCTGTAAAGCAGACCGCGTACAAAACGCTTCTACGACCACGTCTTGAGAACTGCTGAAGTGTTTGGGACTCGCTGAAGATCATTTTAAAGGAAGACATGGAAGCAGTTCAGACGCATGCAGCTAGGTTCGTTACTGGTAGGTTCGACCAATGAGCGAGTGTCACGGATATGTTCAGCGAACTCAAAAGGGGATCGCTGGAGGAAAGGAAACGTTCTTTTCGAGAAATTCTGGTGAGTAAATTTAGAGGGGCGTAATTTGGAGCTGAGTGTAGATCTTCCTGCCGCCTACTTACATTTCGCGCAATGATCACAAAGAGAAATTAGGGCTCATACAGAGGCATAAAAAAGGTAAAGCAGTGCACAATCCGAAGATTGGTTTGAGCACCACAGTGCTTTACTAAGCATGGTCCTGTTTGGAGGTGGCATGCCTTTGCCTTTCTTCGACCTTCGGACTGACTTACCCAGCCAGTTATAGGGGGACCTACAGTTTAACGTGGGTTCCGAACCACGGTGCTACTCGGTATTTTCACACATGAGCTATACTGCCAGAGGTGAAAGAAGTGGAAAGTGACAGATAAAAAACCTAGGACCTGACGGGGATATAGACATTCTTTTTGCCTCGTTCTATTTGGGAGTGTAATAAGAAAGGAAATTCCTAGTGGTACAGTGTACCCTCTGCCACAAACTTTACGGTGGATTGCGGAGTACATATGTAGATGTAGAAAGCGTCACCCTTTTTAAGGGTGCAGATCAATTGGATGCCTGCTCTTGACGCATTTTCATTTTCCGCTTTGATATACTGTTAACAATCCGTTTATATATATTGCAAACAACATAGCAACTTTTATTTTAAGGGATTGTGTTGCAGCATCGCTGGATGCAGGGAGCAAGTGCTTGAGCCGACTAGTGTTGGAGTTCTGCAGGCAGAGGAGAGTGTTTAGAGTTTCGCTGGGAGGGAGACGTCAGTAATGGCCTAGAGAGATACGCTGAGATTGCCGCGAGTGGATTTCTTTGTTTGTGGAATAACGGATACAGAGACATAACACGAATGTCTTGGGGCAAAATCATGGTAACTTTTTTTTTCTTCCTTGCAGATATGAGTCCGGTTGGAAAATGTGACATATACTGACAAAGGAGGTGTTAACCACATGCGTGGACAATGATTAGCTCTCAAATATCTTGAGGCACAGATTTATTACGGTAGTATACACGACAATATGGCCTTCACATTGCACAAGAGTGAGAGCACAGTAAACGTACAGTTAACATGCCTGCAGTCCCCTGCTTTTGTCACCGCACGCTGCCCTCGACGTGGGAGGCGCTGAATCCCGTCTGCCTCAGCATTTGCCGCACCATATCTGAATCGGGTCACCTGTTGGTGCTGAGTATTAGCTGTACCCCCTCGTGTTTCAAACCATCCAGATATGCACTGTGTGGTCAATTCTTTAAAAATGATTCTGATTCCTTGATTAATGACTAATGGTAGTTCTGTTTTTGTTACTAGATTACAGATAAATGACTTTCTTCACGACTTTCACAAGCTACCTGGTACATTCTACCACCTTGACATTGACTTTAGAGGTTAAGAGCTCACCAGAATTGCACCTCAGTGTTCTTTTCATGCAAATCTTTTCGTAGTACAGTATTGCACTTAGCTGCTCCTTACTACGATTGTGCTCGTACTTGCGTACGTGGAGAGAATTATTGTTTATCGAACAGGAAGGGCACGTATGCGTGTCCGGCAGAGGAGATGCTGCTAATCTTTTAAAATTGTATTGCAACCCATTATTTGCCTTATATGGCACGATTAATGTTTGTCGGTGGTTCTGTGGTACACAGGTTAGTCGTCAGTATTTGCATCTACTCTATTGCGCAGGGCTGAGAACATTTTATTGAAGTAGG
Source organism: Locusta migratoria (assembly GCA_026315105.1). Lineage (NCBI taxonomy): Eukaryota > Metazoa > Arthropoda > Insecta > Orthoptera > Acrididae > Locusta > Locusta migratoria. Next base: position 685,597,680 of record CM048744.1, on the reverse strand, counting down.
TGGAAAAAATGATTTTTACTCTGATATCATGACAATGTGTATTTTAATTACGTGTGCTGATTTAATATGTACTTCACAGATATCAAAAATTATTTATTACCCATATTCCCATTTTATTTAGATCTTTCAACTTCAGCAGTAAAATACTATAAGAAACTAAAAAAGCCAGGTACATCGTTGCACACGTCGTTATTCCACATAAAAAATGCTAGACCAAGTGTTTAATATGATACGTTGTAATCAAGGCTACAAGTATGCGCAGAAGCAAAAATAGACTGTCATTTGCAGAACGAGATAAACGAAAGGCCCTCCCTCTCAAAGAGACGACACCGCCTCTATTCACAGCTGTGTAAAGTGAAGCGAGACAAGAGTGTCACGTATCTTCAACTACGCCATATGCAGATGAAGTATTCACTGATAATTACCAAAAGCAGAGCGTTCCGACATCATTACACTGCTATTGCATATTAATCAGGCCCGCCACAATTATCAACATCGGCGTTTACCTCATTTTCGGAATGAAAGCAAGTAACTGTCCACATTGAGGACAGGCATTTGTTGCGTAACGTCATTCCTCTACACCACTATCTAGTGACATTTGATTCGCTCAACTGATAGTTCATAAATTTGTACTAACGTACTGTGTGACGCATGAACAACATTACAAAAATTCTATAACTAACTATATATTATTTCCAGTCTCAGCACAATGCCCCAGAACACCAGTGACTTTTTGTTATGACTTGGCAGGCATCGCACAAGCGTAGTGTAGGTTGCGTTGATTTAGACAACAGAGTAATGTAGTAGCCATTATATAATTACTATTATGTTTTCCCTTGCGAAGTGAAAGGTGGAGGAATTTATGTCCCACTTAAGTATTTACAACTCAGAGAAGGCATTTTATGAGATATTTAAGAGTACGTGACGTGTATGTCTCAATTTTACTGTCATGAATGCCGTGTATTAAGTATATGCACCTGCGCAACTCATGTGCAGCATATATCGTTCATACGTTGGAAACGCAAGCTTTAATGTGTCTCACGTGCGCGTTAGTACTCGCAAAAAATTATTTTTATCATTTTATCAGTGGTCCTGTATCATCAAATAGCGATAATAATTGCGCTGGCGTTACGTCTCGCAAGAAAAGAGTGAAATGCATTATTGTGACTCACCCCGTTTACATGGGGTCCCAAAACCGGATTTCGTAAACCGATTTTCAAATTCCGCTTTTGGTTGGTCATGTAAACACTCCAAGATCGATTCTGGAAATGCGCTTCTCTAAAGCGGTTTTCCAGTTCCACAATCGATTTTTGTGCCCTTGTGAACGCAACCGTTTTTGAAGCGTTCTTGGCTTGTCAGATTGTGTTTTCTTGTTACGAATTTTCGGCACATATGGAAAGAGTGATATGTTCTAATGTGAAATAAAAGTATAAATATAGAGTGAACATAAATCTGTGTATTAAAGAAAAATAGCGATTGTGCAGACTAAATAAGGAAGTTAATCAGCTGTTTTCCAGCCGCCATGTTAAGTGAGCTAGGAAATCCGATTCAGGCTATGCCATGTAAACACGACAGCGAAAAACGGTTTACGAAAAATCGGTTTTCGTCTTCAGGAAGATGTGTTGCATGTAAACGTAGTGACTGTGGAGTTGAGATTGAAGCGAGTTATGTAATGACAGGAGGAAAGAAATGTACGGCACCACTCGAACAAACTGAAAATTTTTATCAGAAACAAAAGATCTACTGAAAGGTTTCAAACAAAATGTTGGTTCGCTACCAAGGCAGAGCAGTGCCGTATCATCTTTCTTATAACTTTGTTTGTTACGAATATCTTAACAGCAGTACGTCTTTACTAGAATGCAGACGAAACTATTTATTCCGCAATGCACTAAGTTTTCTTAAGGTATGGTCGGAAACTAATCGCAGAATATCGTGAAACGAATCGCAGAATATCGTGCAGGTGAACTTGCTGTTACTAAATCTTAACACATCTTTTGTCCCTCAGTCATCAGTAGTCACCCAGTTCTCGGCACACTTTGACGAGTTCCAAGACTACTGGACTGCTGACAGCGCAACTCGTGGTCAGTGGCCAAATCGTGCAAGTGTATCGCCATGTGAGGCGACGTCGGGGATTTCACGAGGTGGCGCCCAACCACGCGACGGTGTAGAAAGCTGTGGCGTGAGACGCCCACCGCGGATGTTCCATTTACGTGTGCTGCAACGTCTCCTGGGAAGCGAAGCTAGGGGTGCGTGGGCAGCGGGAAGTATGAGTCAGTTGTGGAGAAGGCGGATGGTCTACTTCTGTTTATTGGGAGAATTGTGAGAATGTCTGCTGCATCCGTGAACGAAACCTTGGATACAACGCAAGTGCGACCCTTTCTAAGAGTACTTTTAGTGTGTTTAGGGTCAAAACTACATCGGTTTCGTAGAAGACATAGAAGCAATCACGGAAATTATGTACCACGTCGAGTTGTGACCTTTAAAGGGAATGAGTTATTCAGGGGGCGAGATCCACTTGCGAAATTTCCTTCTCCGACGAAGGCGAACACATTTTGTTAGCACTCGCCTGAATTGGACGATATGATCATTAAAATAAAATACGAGAACCGGGAAACGGAAATATTAAAGTGTTTCTTTTTCTCGCGCACTGTTAGAGAATGGAACGTAGAGAGTAATATGAAAGCGGTTCGATAAACCCTCTACCAGGCACTTAAATTTTATTTCCAGAACATATATGTTGATGTAGAGTTGAGAGGTGCGCTGCTAGATTTGTTACTGGTAGGTTCGACAAATACGCTTCGGGTACTCGAAATTGGTGGAGGGAAAGTGACGTTCTTCTGGAGGAAATTTGAAGCCGACTGCAGAATGATTCTACCGTTGCCATCTTATAACTCGCGAAAGGACAATAAAGACGGCTAGTACAGTGATTTTCCATCACTTCAGCTGTAAGTGGAACAGAGACCGCATGTTGACTTACGGTTTGTTTGTATGGATGGATGGATCACGTTGTTAGTTAATAGAATGTTAGTCGAACACATTTCCTATGCCATTAAATGGCATGTACGCCAAACAGACTCTGCAGAGAAAAATTCATCTCACCTAAGGAAAAAATTTAATAAAGAAGTCCGAAGATTGATGTTGAAACCACAGTGCTTTACTAGGCATGGTCCTGTTTGGAGGTGGTATGCCGTTGCTTTCCTAGGACCTAACGGCCTTCCCAGGTACCTACAGATTAACGTGGGTTCCGAACAACAGTGCTCTCGATATTTTTCTCATAAACAACACAGCCACAGGTGAAAGGAGTGAAAAGTGACATAAAAATCCTAGGACCTGGTGGGGATCGAACCCGGGACCTTTAGATTCATAGTCTGACACACTACCCCTGTGCTACCGAGCCACACAGTAAAAAAAATTATTCGACTAAAATGCAAAATTTATGGAAAAAGTCTGAAGAGTAACTGCGTGTGATATTGTTGGTAAGAATGTCCGTTCAGTGGACAAGGTAAGAATGGTTCAAAAATATTAGGGCATATAATTAGAGAAATCCGCAGCATTCCTTGAATGTGATAGCACACCAACCCCTGAGGATTGTGTTTCTGGTTGTAAATTATCAATGACGTCATTAGATCAGTAGCTTTAGATCTGATTGAGAGCTGAATTGGCTGCGTCATCATGAATGTAACTGTTCCACTGTTTACCAAAAAAAGAAAAAACAATCTACGAGGATATTAGAAAATTGTTACTGAAAATTTTAACTTAGATGGCGTAGCAGAGAGAGAGAGGGGGGGGGGAGAGAGGGGGGGGAGAGTTTTCAAACCCCTTGGATCGATTTCATCAAAATGTTCAAATGTTTATAAATCTATGGGACTTAACTGCTTGGTTATTAGTCCCTAGCTTATAAAAATTTTTAAACTAACCTAAGGACAACACTGACACCCATGCTTGAGGGAGGACTAGAACCCTCGACGGAGAGAGGCCGCGCGCATCATAGCACAGCGGCTCACAGCGCACGGCTATTCCGCCGCGGCCGATTTCATCCATATGACAAACTGCAAAGCTCAGGAATTTCATCACTGTGGTGTGTACAGTGTGCTCGTTCCAATTGGAGACGCGCGCAAAAACGTTTTGTTCAGTCTCTGCGAAATGAACTTCCCTACATAGACGAAAACACACACACACACACACACACACACACACACACACACACACAAAGGACGCAATCCAAGATACGGCACCTAAAACCGTACGACCATTCCCGCACATCAGGAGAAGACACGTACGGGGATTGGGGGGGGGGTGAGGGGGAGGTTAGTAACTAATTTTAAATTCTCATCTTTCTAGGCAGGTCAGTATATTGACACGACACAATGTACCGAATTTAGCTACTTTCGAGATCTGTTATGTAACATGAGTCAAAGATCTTGATTGGACAGGTTCCGGCAGAAGTAAAGCTGCAAGGACAGGTAGTTAGTGTTACGCCTGAAGTGTACAGATCGCAGGGACCACTGCCTATGAAAGGTGACTCATTATCGATACCGGTCTGTCGACAAGTTTCAACTTGATATTACTCGGGACTCGGCACTATCTGTACTGTGGGACACGGTGTGGTGTCGGCGTGGCGCCCTGGCCAGAAGGCAGAAGCCTGGGCGGCAGGCAGGCAGGCGGGTGTGTCGGGCGGCGCCGGATGTTTTCCCTCAATTACCCGCGGCTAAGCGGCCGCGTAATTGGCTTTCGGCAGCGGTGCGTGTCGCCGCGCCGCGCTCTGCCCAGCATCCAGCCAGAGTACACGGCCCTTTCCCACAGGACGCGCAGGGCAAAAAGCTGGACGCGGCCTGCGAGGTGCCGCCAGGCAAGGCGCCCACGAAAAACTCCGAGGCGCATAGGAGCCGTCGCTGAAGCTCCGCAATAAAATCTACACGACTTTGAACAACTTTCCCTTTCCGAAAGACCGCGATCAGATTAAATGCTTTGATACGAAAAAAAATCAGTCAAGTTAACAGAAAGTATACACAATCATCATCATCATCATTATTAAAATGTGTCGCGTCACAGCCACGGTGGAGTAGCCGAGCGGTCTAAAGCACCTCGCTGCGGAGCTCGCGGTTGCTCGCCGTGAAGATTCGAGTCCTCCCTGGGGCATGGTTGTGTGTGTTTGTCCGTAGCTTAGTTTACCTAGGTTTAAGTTGTAATCTACGGACTGATGACCACGCAGTTTGGTCCGATAGATTTACAGACATTTGAACATTTTGTCGCGCCACACGCTCATCGTCTGCGCACCATATTGAGACAAATCGGTCTGATGATGACGTGATTCGAATTCAAATGTTTGTTAAACTTCTGGGACTTAACTACGAGGTCGTCAGTCCCTAAACTTACAAACTACTAACTTACACTAAAGATAACACGACGATTCATGGCTGAGAGACGATTCGAAATACGACGGGGAACCGTCTCGCGGATGATGATCTGATGTAAGATGGAAACCGACCACCTTTATAAAAATATGAACTGTATAATATCTGGTAACTAATGATTTCTTCATATTAAAACAGTAGCATTTCCACGCTTTGTTTATTATTTACACTATTTATTATAAACTTAAGTAAAATAAGTCACTGAAGAACAGCAAATATTAAAGGAAAAACTAAGGAGGCACCTGGAAAGGACAGTAACGTTAACAGAGACCACGCGAAGACAGCCTAACAAAATATGTAGAGGAATGCAATGGTTACTGACGAAAGATTTAAGTTATCGGAAATAAAACATAGGTCTATAAATCTCTGGAATAACAATACAAAGTTGATTTTGACAGGCATGGGTTTATGAAAGTGAGTACTAGGAGGGAATACAAATAAAAGAAATTACATAATATTTTCAACACGAAAATACCTCCCATTATTTATTATGCAATTAATAGCATGAAAATTCTACCGTCAAATTCTCTTCGCAGTAAACGCCATATATTATTGGCATGCTACGAAAGCCATTCTTTGTGATTTATCATGCTGTTGAATGCAGAAGAATGTGGGGTGTCCATTAAAAATATCCTAAATTTGTGTTCAAAATAGCATTATTTAGGTTTTAATAGGCATTTTCAAACCCCTGCCGTAAGTTAACACCCGTGAAAATCTTTTTTCAATATCTGTTGTGCCAGAAATATTGAGGTGAAAAAAGTTTAAACGGGAAAACCTGTATAATGGAAAGTCCTGGTTGGAATTCAATGATATAAAGAGTATAAGATTACCTGACATTGTCGGATTTGGAGGCGATCTGATCGTTTTATAGTTTTCAAAATGAAATGTCAAGATCGCACATTAATAATTTATTCACTGAAGACCGGTTTCGGTGAACTGGTCAGCTTGTAATATGTATGTGACTGGATAATGGTGACACAGTTCACCGAAACAGGTCGTCAGTGAATAAATTATTAATGTGCGATCTTGGCATTTCATTTTGAAAATTATAAAGAGTATAATTTTACACAGACGCTCGTTGAGCAGCGACAGGGACATAAAAAAGGAATACGTACACCCAACGTAGCTTTCGATCACAGTCTTCGAAAGACACACACACACACACACACACACACACACACACACACACACACACACACACACACACACGCACGCACGCACGCACGCACGCACGCGACTCGGTGATGGTATGAAAGGGTATGTCTCTTCCTGACGAAGAGTATATCTATAGAGACATGAGAATTTTTTTCCACATTTGCTGCCGGTTGTCATTGATTGATTCAATGGGGGAAGTTGGAAATTTGACCCAGGTGAAGACGACCGGTAATGGTTTCCTCAGTGCTCTCAGTGCTCTAACTTACGAAAAACAAAAAAATGCCGGGACTTATGCGTGATAATGGGCTGGCGCGTTAGTTTAAGCAGTTTGTAACCCTAGGGACTGATAACCGCAGCAGTCAAGTCCCACAGATTTACTAACATTTGGACATTGCCGTTTGAAATAGAGCTAAGGCAGGAATTTCGCTCCGTTTCATAAACCGTGCGGTTTCATGCCGCTGACAACTGTCGCTGGAGCGCGCAGCGATCGCGTGTAGCACGTTAAGGCACACGTCTCTGCGCAGAAGTCACAGCGGTTTGAAGAGTTCAGTCGCACGACGGTACATGTTCAGACACATGCGCTGTGTGCCGACGGCTTTAGATCAAATGTTTGTATAACTTATGGGACTTAACTACGGGGGTCATCAGTCCCTAAAGCTACAAACTACTTATGAACTAGCTAAAACTAAGGACGGCACAAATATCCAAGCCCGAGGGGAGATTCGAACCCCCGTCCGTAGTGGCCGTACAGACCGTGACTGGCGCGCCGCAGTCTCCTCGGCCACCGCGGCCGGCGACGCCTGTAGTAAATAAGAGGAAGGTCCGGTTACGTTTTCTACTATCGTTAAATGGCAGCGTTTGTTTCGACACTGACATTTTAGCAGTTAAAAGGACGTTAAACCCTGGCAAGAAAGGGGGGGAAAAATAGAAAAATGAAATGTGCAGAGTGGCAGTTTTAGGCGGGCGGGCCCCGTCGGCATTGGTTCCCTAAACGGGCGGTCGCGCGGACGCGTCGATTTGCATGTCCGTGGATAATGGCGAGCCCTCCGCCGGCGCCAAATGTATTCCGCTCTCCAGAGGGACGCATTCTCTACGCCCGCCCGGCCAGAGAACGCAAACAGCGCAGTAAGGCAGCTGGTTTTGCGCAACAAGAAGGCGCAGAGCGGGCAGTGCGCCCGCCAAAGGAGCGACAGCCAATTACCGGCCGGGCCGAAGCCTAAGTCAAAATTTTTCGACAGCGGTGACACCGGCCTCTCGGATTTATAACGCGAGCCGAGCCGAGCCGCGCGTGGGCGGTCGCTCGAGACGGCGCTGAATATTCATGCCGGGGGACGTGGGTGGAGCCGACCCGGGCACCGACATCCATATGCAATCCCCCCACCCCACCCCATCCCATCCCACCCTCCAGGTACGGTCGCATCTGCCCTGCTCTGCTATGCTCTGCTCTGCCAGTCGTCGCTGTAATTGAATCAATGAGTTCCAAAACCTGTCCAGTTCCACTTTCAAATCAACTTGTTTTTGAGGTTTTTCAGTCGAGGTCGCAATTTTTTAAAATTTACTACAAAAACCGGTTTCCGACGATAAAAATGTCTATAATATTCGCAGAATATATGACAACTGCGATTGGGCAAACCTGAAAATGTGTACCCAGCCGGGATTCGAACCCGGGTCTTCTGCTTTCTAGGCAGTTGCGCTGACCCCTACACCACTTTTTTGTTTTTGTTTTATTTATTTATTGATATAGTTTATATGACATTTGACATTCTCAGCTTCCTTCAGCAAAGTGAATAAAGAAAAGATTTGCCCCTCTAGCGTGACGCATAAGTTCAAACGTCATCACTGTGTGGAATATATCACACACTTCTCGACCTCTTAAGGGCACACATAGTACAAAAAGGAATGACAGCCAACTTAAAAGCCATGGGAATAATTCTTAAATGAAAATAAAATAGACTTCTTATATTTCGTATGTCGTGTCGTCAATTTATCGTACTCATGGAGTGTTGTTCTCCGATAGTGAAATAACTAGAAACTTTTGGAACATATCTTTGTACTTTGGGGTTTTCAGTAATTTATGGTGCTCACTTGACAAGTAGTGCAAAAAGTCACATAGCGATTTACTCTTAAAAACTATGGTATAGTATACGTAGATGCCAAGAATCCATGCGTAACTATTGTTTTTTGCTTTAGGGAAGAAAGTCCAGTCCGGATGAAGTATGTGCGTGGGTGGTATATGGGCTGCTGTTGTTCGGGTTATAAGTGCCAACTTTTTCCGTGTCCAATTCCATACTTCATTTTGGTCTCTGCATGTAAATTTATGTACAAGGGTATCAACAAGCTGACATTTATCACAATATGGCGTCGGTCGAAGGTGTATTTTATGTAGTTTCTCGCCGGTAGGGATGACTTCATTTACGACTTCATACCATGCGGCTCGAACTTTAGAAGGAAGTGCCTTGTTATGGACATTCTTCCATATGTTTTCCCAAAGGAAAGTTTTGTATTTTCTCTGAATCTGGGGACAGCGATCACCGCACCTGCAAGGACTACCTAAGCATGCCTCCCGTCAGATACAAATTCCCAGCTTCGCCCTGCCCACAGTACTCAAACTCGTACATGCCGGTGACGGGCAATGATATTATCGTTAGTGGGGAGGGGGTGGGCAAGTTTGAAGCCCTTACTCTTACGGGAATTAGTTTCATAACTACGAGTTTGAGTACTGTGGGCAGGGCGAAGCTGGGAATTTGTATCTCACGGGAGGCGTGTTTAGGTAGTCCTTGCAGGTGCGGTGATCACTGTGTCCCCAGTGGTGTAGGAGTCAGCGCAACTGCCTAGAACGCAGGAGACCCGGGTTCGAATCCCGGTTGGGTACACATTTTCAGCTTTGCCCAATCGCAGTTGATGTCATATATTCTGTGAATATTAAATAATAACAACTGCAGGATCAGAAGTGACGTCTGTTCTTTCGGAACAGACGCCACATGTATATAAAAATGTCGATATTCATGCTACAAGGTTTCCTACCCCCCTGTATGAACTTTAGAGACCTTCCAGAAATAAAGAATTTCGTATCATAATGTAAAACGATAACTGAAGTGGTATATTCTCCCATCATCTGCCTACAGCTGCAAGTTGGTTTTTTTTCTCTTTATTTGTTTGTTTATTTTTGCATTTACATGTTTCGATCCATCAGGATTATCTTTAGAATCTTCGCATTTGTCATAACAGACGAGACGCGTTGCAGTCACTACGAACATGATCCTGATATATCGAAATATTCAAAACACACACACACACACACACACACACACACACACACACACACACACACACACACACCCTTCCAACTGTTGATTGATAATCTAATAATAAATCACTTCAAACATTAGTGCAGCCATGCGGATAAGATGCCTGTGTTCTCGACTGCTAAGCCGTTCGGATCCAGCACGGCGTTCCGCATTGCTCACCTGAACCCACCGATTCGATTTTCCGCTGTCATTGGATCGCGACCAACGCGGGCAGCAATGTCGCGATACGATAAACTATCGAAACGCGAAAGTCGGAAACGTGATGGTACTCATTTTGCCTCTTTACACAAGGCATCACAACAACGTTTCAGCAGGCAACGCCGGTCAACTGTTGTTTGTGTATGAGAAATCGGTTGGAAACTTAACTCATGTCAGAACGTTGTAGGTGTCACCACCTCCGCCATCCTTGTGTGAATGATCTGAATAGCTAATCATTTGCATATCACAGTATTTTCTTCCTGTCGGTTAAATTTCGAGTCTGTAGCATGTCATCTTCGTGGTTTAGCAATTTTAATGGGCACGAGTGTAATACTGTCGGCAGTGCCAGGACTTTGACATTTAATTATGGTTTTCCTTCTCGTCTTGCCATGCAGCGTTCTTCTTATCGTGCCTCACGTAGAGAGCAATGACGAATTACATAAAAAATATCTTTAAACATGTGTCCAATTTTTGTGTAGAGAGATACAGCTATTTGTGAGCAAATGCAAATGAGATTTTCATTGATTCTTGGTAGAAAATCATATTTAAATGAAAGCGCAAACTAATGTCCACATTTGAATTTGCTTTCATTTCGTTGGGTTTCACACTAACACGTCTTATTGTAAATCGTCTTTACCATCGTCTGCTGAAGTATACATCATTCCTCCTGAATCACAATGTATGTTGGTATTAATCGTGTTATTTATAACTGCTATATTTACCATTAGAACAATATCTGAGATACGTGTAGTCTATTTCGCTTACTTTCACTCACTTATGACGTACGGCATTGTTTTTTGGGGTAACTCGCCTGATGCAAAAAGGATATTTCTGGCTCAAAAACGGGCGGTTCGAGCAATATCTGGTGTAAGTTCGCGAACGTCATGTCGACCCCTTTTCAGTAGTCTGGGAATTTTGACTCTGGCGTCACAATACGTTTTTTCTTTAATGTCTTCTGTTGTTAATAATATCAGCTTATTCCCACGAGTTAGTAGCTTTCACTCGGTGAATACTAGACAGATGTCTAATCTACATTTGCACCACACCACCTTAACACTTGTGCAGAAAGGGGTGCAGTATTCTGCGGCATCCATTTTCAATAAGCTGCCACAAGAACTAAAGAATCTTAGCACTAATCCACATGCTTTCAAATCTAAATTGAAGAGTTACCTCGTGGCTCACTCCTTTTATTCTGTCGAGGAGCTCCTAGAAAAGTTAAACAATTAAGCTAATTCATTTTTTCTTTATTGATTCTTTTCACTTTGTCTTAAGATTGTCGTGTGCAAAGGACTACTTAAAATTTTTCTATTACCATTCTTGTGTAACAATGTATTGACTTGTTCCATGACCATGGAGTCTTACTCCTCAAGTGGGTCCTATGGAACAGAAAAAATAAATAAATAAATATATTTTTCTTCTTCGGCAGTTGTGACACCTGTTCTTTTTTTACGTCGCTAATGACGACTTTGCTGCTTTGGGCCGTTTTTCTATAGAGGCCATTGTTCCTTAGTTCACATTTTCAAGTTACAATATTAATGCTTGTACTATTTAGTCAATTTACTCCGATTTGTAGTTTGTTTTCATGCTATGTATCATTACATATTCCCTGATCATGGCATCGATTTAGGTATTTAACAGTATAGCAGTCACACTACAGCCTTTCTTCACTGTATTTCTAGTGCCTGTCTTTTCCCAGTAACTACTCTAACTTCCATGATTAATTATATAATCCTTTGCATACTTTTTGAAGTGTTCGGGAAGACGTCTTTTCTCCATTACTCATAAGACGTTTTATCTAAAATTGCGTTCAGATACTGTTCCGTAGTCGATACATTCTTGCCGAGTTTCCAGATTAAATTGTGTTTTCTGTTAATTTCAGTCTTTTTTAATGTACTTCATTAACTCTTAACATGGTTACAGTGAGAGAAGTATCCATTCCTGTAATCTGTGAGACATAAAATACCGTATTTTATTTCAAATTATAAATTAAGAATAATATCTTTATCTGTATAAAATAATGTAAAATATGTTCTATAAAAACTGATGATTTCGAATTACTATTTGATTAACTGAAAAAAAAAATTATATTCACGTAAATGTGATGGGATCTTCAGTAGACATATTCCACGGCAAAAAAGAAAAAGGTAAAATGCACTCTAAGTCATATCAGTATTGAATAACGTAGTTTTTTGTCCCTCCTGTAATGTTCTGTTTGACGAGGTACTAACTGGTTTTCGAAGTCAGCGATTCGTCGCCGCCGCCGCCAGCTGCTGGCAGCAGATTGCACGTGTTGCCCAAGCCCCGGGCACCTCTCCAGTCCACTCCGCGGATCGATTACCACCTCTAATTCTACACATCGTGTAGACCAAACAAGGCAATTACACCCGTTTAATTCCCTATTCATAAATCCTCTCCGACGGGAGCGTTCCTGGTAATCTGAGCTGTGCATGAACCTGATTTCTTCGCTACCTCCCCTTCTCTCTAATCTACGGACCCAATTCCCTAAGGCGCCCAGTACATCTTGTGTAAATACACACGTCAACTTTTTCTGAATAGAAAGCGTTCAGTAAGCACAGGTTTCCTCGCAAATACGTCGTTGAATTCATAACATGAGTGTGCAAAAAGTATAAGAAATACAGAAAGTAACACGTCATTGCACAGCAGGGATCAGGACATACGCTTTAAAGTCGTCACCGACTCCATGACATCGCCGAACACACTGTCCCCACAGGCTCAGAGAAGCCACACATTCCATGTAACGGTCAACTGTCGCTGGAGTATTTTCCGTTACTGGATTCGACCAGGGTAGAAAAAGAGCGAGTAAAGATCGTGGCATTATTAGAAAGTGAAATGTAAGTAAAAAAAAAAAAAAAAAAATTATTTTATTTCACGTTCAATAAATTTTATGAAGCTGCCCCCTCCAGGATGGGCAAAAGCTCTTTTTTTTTCCTCTTCTCCCCCCCCCCCCCCCTGCCCAGAAATGAAATTTCAATGACGCAATTTGCGTTATGAACCCCCTCCCCCCGTGGGCACCTCTGGCCTACTGAATTTATTAATGGTAAATGACATAATTATAAATGACGTTTATACGTTCCACACTGCTGTTATAATTCTTTATTTCTTTACTATGAGCTCATTTCGGCTTTATATTGCCATCGTCAGGTTTTCTGTAATATAAACGAGATAAATTTTAACAACTGTTACATAAGCTGGCATATATAAATTTTGTATGGCTAATACATTTAATTTACTTACATTTAATGTAATCAATGGTAAATAGTTTTTATCAATCGCTATCAGAAATATAAGAAGCTCGCCGATGTTATGTTTAAAGTGAGACTGTGTAACAATTTAACTATATTAACACTACTGTTTCTAGTTTGTGGCGGCCGTCATTATATTCCACTCGGTGATGCCGCTGACCCGCTTAGCAGCGGGTCCCCGCATATGAACAATCGCTCGTAACTTCAGCGTATCAGAAACAGTAACGGCAGTATCAAAGCTGGTCGCGGCGGCATTAAAACCGCTCACATGACATCAGCACACGTTCTGCGAGGCGGCATCAGATGGCCACCCATTGTCACGTTGTGATTAAGTAGGCATGTGTAGTATTTCAAATTTCCGGTGCCGACCTATTTAAAAAATAAAAACAAAAATAATAAAAACTGAAAGTCTTTGTGAGGTGCTGGGGGGAGGGGGAGGAGGCTTCATCCCACTTAGCAGCCCCCCCCCCCCCCCCGCGGCTGCGCCGATATGTGCATGAGCTCTCACCTAACTGTCGTGGCAGCTAATTCGTGAGCCTCCTGTGGCTTTAATTACACTATAAGCTCCTGCTACCTATCTGGACGCAGCTGAAAGCAAATGGTTTGCAGAGCGGTAACCAATTCATTATTTACTTAGTTACTGAGTGCAGGGTTCTTGACACGGAGCCTGCGATGCATGACATCTCAGATGTGCCCGACAGGGTTTCTAATCTGGGCTCCGTGGTATGCGTCTCAGCCTTTGAACCTCCCCTGCATCGTCCTGTAACTATTACCGATCGGCATGGGGAGGGCGGGGGGGGGGGGAGGACAAATATGGCCGCATGTGTTTTTCTTTGCAACACCCCAAATACTTGGTGGTGTCTGAATGCCAAAAACAGAGCCTGTAGCATATGTTCTGTTCTTCTAGCCTACTTACATTTATTGTAGTAGAATGAAGGCTGTTTTCTGTATTAACACCAGAATAGGACTACATAATTACACAAATGAAAATAATGAAGTGGACCATTGAAATACACTGTGGTACAATAATCATGTAACTGCAACAGAAAACGATTTATGACTGATGGAGGTGCTGTTTCGACTCAATATGCATTGCGATTACTATTATGACGGTGAAAATAATCGAAGTGGAAACCAAAAACGTATCCAGAAACACCGGGAGTACACGTCTTGAAGGAAGGAAGGAAGGAAGGAAGGGAGAAATCTTAGGTTTTAACTTCCCGTCGACAGCGTGGTCATTAGATACGGAGCTTATGCTCGGATTTTTGGGGAAGGATGGGGAAGGAAATCGGCCGTGCCCTTTGAAAGGAACCATCCCGGCATTTGCCTGGAGTGATTTAGGGAAATCACGGAAAACCTAAATCTGGATGGCCGGAGATGGATTTGAACCACCATCCTTCCGAACACGAGTACACTGTGTTTACACGTCTTGCGTCATGTACGCCCGCCTGCTCGTGTCTTCTCGTGAAGAACTGTTCTGAGATCATCTTTTCCTAATTTCATTGTGGGACAGGACAGGACAAATCGCATTCAAACTGTATTGCCTGAAATAACAGTGGTCATGTATCTGAATATATATGAAATCGAATGTTCAAATGTTTTTAGAGCTTATGGGACTTCACTAAGGGGTCATCAGTCCCTAAACTTACAAACTACTTATGAACTAACTAAGACTAAGGACGGCACAAATATCCATGCCCAAGGGGGGATTCGAACCCCCAACCGTAGTGGCCGTGCAGACCGTGACTGGAGCGCCTGAGTCTCCTCGGCCACCGCGACCGTCGAATATATATCACGGTAGCTCGTAAGATACTTACTCTGCGCAGCTCAGGAAGAACTTACCTGAAACAAATAAGAGATAAAAATCAATAAATTGTACGTAATCAGTTAATAGAGAATGTCTATTTCTTTAACAACAAAAGAAAAAAGGAAGAAAAAGAAAGGCTATTGCCAAGCGTAATTAAGCAAGCCAGCGACAAAATGAAATGAAGAAGTATGAACATTCCGATTGGTGTAAACGTATTTTATTGCAGATGTTTTTAGGTACTTCGAAAATATTCCTTTGCACACACACACACACACACACACACACACACACACACACACACACACACACACGTAAGAGACGACTCGAACCTCCGGCGAGAGCGGCCGCGCAATCCGTGAAATGACGCCTCAGCCGCGCGGCAGTTGTCATACCGGCTCCTAGGAATAAATGACCAGCTGCCTCTCTGCAAGAACCTTTTTGAAGTGCACGATGATGGTTACTCAGACTGTTGACAGAACGGGAGGGAGTGGGGCGGGATGCGGTAATTGTTTTAGTCTTAGAGGGATGATTTCCAGTTTTATTCGAATATTTCACTATTGCATCCCCACCCCAACCAAACGTGATCGCGACACGTAAGGTCGTGTAAAAACAGGCCAAATGAAGTATTAACTCCCTTTACTGCTTCGCATGACGTTCAAATTTCATCTAATCATTTGAAGAATTCGTAGTTTTTTTTAATCAGAATGGTTGAGTGCTGTCGCTCTACAGTCAAAAAGGGTTCAGAACACGTTCAGCGGTGCTGTAGCAACACGACTTATTGGGTCGAATCGTCCGGGGGATGGCTTCTATGATGCCCTTAGTATAAATTTTTAACAGCCGTATAATGTTTTCCTCGCCCTCTCATAAGAAAAATGCGTAATTGCAATGCTGGGAATTACGGTTATGACCACCTCCGCTGAAGAATGGAGGGGATGAAATATGAGTAAGATAGGGTGCGACGACAGTCCAGTCTTGCCACCACGGCGGTGGTGGGCAAAATTGTGGTGGAATTTGGTGACAATGTAACGTACGTCCATCCTACATTTCACATGAAGTTTTAAGAGCTGGACGTTCTTCTGCGCATGTAGACACCACGTGTTTGAAGCATAGTCGAGGACGAGGGAAAAACACTGGGGTATAACGTCATTAGAGAGAACCGAGGTCGGGGGAGGGGGGGATTTTGCACCATTGCATTACGAAGTTTAGGCCAGATTTCCTACTTCTGCCTATGGGAAACTGAGTGATCTTTTTATGTGTAGGAGTGTATTTCAGATAGCACGGCGTGGGGCTGGTGATGAAAGAGGTGAAATATTTAACATTCACATATTTAATTTTGAAAGCCTCCGTTTTAGGAGTTCCGTGGAAGTGTCGTCGATATTTCACTGATGGTCATGGTGGTGATGGTGACGATTTCATAGAGTGCATTATATAAATATTAGAAGACAATCTGAACAACAATGCAATCTATATCCTCCTCCTCCACCACTACCACCACCACCACCACCACCACCACCACCACCACGTGGATTTAACCACTGCTGTCCTTGACTTGGTCTACATTTGTGAGGTATAGTTGACAGTCCGTTCAGTATAAAACTGTAAATAGACAAAATTGTATTCCAGTAGTAAAATGGAGAGGGCTTCGTATTTAGGGCTCCATATTTATTTCCCCTGCCGGAAATAACCTAGCCTCGAACGAAACAGCAGTTTATGGACTTCGGGCTACGTGGCCAAAGGAGAATGAGGCGTCCAGAAACAATTCAGGGTACACGACTACCTTTTACCAGCAATCGCCGCCACACGACGCTACAGAACTGGAAGGTAAATGGAAGCTGTGGTACTTCGTTCCACCCGCCACCCACGTTGTATTACCCGGCAAGCATTAATGCGTGCGTAGCATTACCTACACCGGATGGGAACGTTACGCACGAGCGAATAGGGAAGGTAGTATTTCGGAAGATGAGTTTGTGCGTGTGTAGAGAGAGAGAGAGAGAGAGAGAGAGAGAGAGAGAGAGAGAGAGAGAGAGAGAGAGAGAGAGAGAGGGGGGGGGGGTCAGTTATGTAGGTGAGTGACCGCAGCAGGGTCACGCCGCGCCTCGCCTCGCACCTGCAACTGATGCCGACTGGTCCACGCAGACTCCGCATCGCAAGGTACCATCAGCCGCACACCTACACCCCACCGTCATCTGTAGCGCTGACTCTGCAGCTCAGAGGGTGTCTGTTCAGAACCCAGGCCTAGCTACGTTATATGCACCAGGTTCATTGAGAGAGTAACTGCCGATCGCATCCAGGTGGATAGGAATGCACATGCTTCTAGTGCCATGCGGTGACATTTCAACGAGCGGGTCTTCTCTGGACTGCTCTTTTCACTCGCAGCTGTTTAAGCTGCGCTGAAATTTCACCCCAACCACACACCGTGCAATTGCGAAATATTCTACAAATAATAATAATAATAATAATAAAACATTCTGAACATAGGAAAATAAGAGCAAGAAGCAAGCATGCTAACGTCATTGCTGGTCCTAGTTTCTGCTACAAAGGCGCAGATAAAAAATGCAATTGGCACGAAACAGACAGTGAACCGACTTCTCCTCTACTATTTGATGCATAATCATGAGAGCACGTTGGAAAAGCGCAACCAACACTATAAAAGTGCAAAGTAAACCACCTGCTGTTTATTGTTTTTATAACTTTACCGCTTATCGATATTATCCATCATCAGAGGAGTAAAATTAAACAGGCTGATTGATAACTACATAGCTGATCTGATAAACATGGCAGAGATCGAAGTATTCGTGGTGTGAAAATAGCATATCTTTGACCGCCATATTATCACACCATGAATACTTTGATCTCTGCGAAATTTATCAGATCGACTATGTAGTTATGAATCAGCCTGTTTAAGTTTACTCTTCTGATGATGGATAATATCCGAAATCGGTAAAGTTTTAAATACAATAAACAGTTGATGGTTGACTATGCATTTTGTAAGTACATTGCGTCTGTTGACTCACACCTAAGCAAAAATTTCAACCCTGTAACGGCGAGAACACACTTGGCGCTTCTGTTCGATCAGAATTTTTACCTTCGCCGCCGTGTCACTGGTAGCGCGTAGTATGGCATCGTGATGCACACATTGAAAGGTATCAGTTAAGTGGACTGTATAAAAATTGAATATTTACTTAGAATAAAAATCGAACTAAAATGTTATGTATGACAACTGCATTTAATTAGTCGAGAATGGGAAAGTAGCAGAACGTTTAAGTCATTTCTTTTTTGTCGAATTTATGCCCCTTTCTTGCACTTGCCTCCAAGTTGGACATCATCTTCAGTTCTGTCGCAGCAATTAAATCAACACAAGAACAGTAGCAGCAAAGTAATCGGGAGCAGGCAAAATCATCAAGAGATAATCCCTGCATTGAAAGTGCCGTGTGACCCAAAGTGAACTATGCTGACTCAAAATCGGATTTTTTTTTTTCTTTTAGACGTAAGGGGAAACTGACTACGTGAATTAAATAATGTAAACTGATGTCTTCCAGTTCCAAGTTACAAAAGAAATCAAATAATGACATTGAGAGTTGTTTTCAACAATTTACGATGGACATTAAGAATACAAAATTTGGGTGTAACTTTAACCTTACATGACAAAATTGGGCCAAAGCACGCTTCTATTTGATATCTAACCTGCAATTACAAAATTTCTTATGTTTTCTTTGGCTGACGCATATTTACCTCCATGTTCTTCCTTGCCCAAAAGCTTAATAACTTACAAAAAGCTGCTTTCAGACTCCTCATGCCGACTGTTCCCTACTCTTCATTAATTGCCACCAAGAGACACTAGTTAACATCGAATATTAAGTGTTAGGACGTTTTTTTCTGAAGGTGTTTCTGTGGAGTCTGTCCATATACTGAACATGGACGATAAATAGTTCAGACACAGGATAGACGCTTTGAATCATGCTCCTACAGACGAAGATTAGGTGGTCAACGGAATTGGGGGAAAAAGGAACTTCTGGCACACCTTGACTAAAGGAAGGGATCGATCGGTATGACACATTCTGAGACACCAAGGAATCGTCAATTCGCTATTGGAGGGATGTGTAGATCGCAGAGGAAGACCGAGAAGCCAATACAGGAATTATGTTCAGAAGCAGCAGGTTGCCGTTTTATGCGGAAATGAAGAGGCTTACAAAAATGTTCAAATGTTTGTATAGTCTATAGGACTTAACTACGGCGTCATCAGTTCCTAAACTTACAAACTACTTATGAACTACTTACGAACTAGGACGGCACAAATATCCCGACCGTAGTGGCCGTGCAGACCGTGACTGAAGCACCTCAGTACCCTCGGCCACCGCGACCGGCAAGAGGCTTACGCGGGGTAACAGTAGGGTGAAGAGCTGCTTCATACGATTCTCCAGACTGAAGACCACA
This sequence comes from Locusta migratoria, assembly GCA_026315105.1. Classification (NCBI taxonomy): domain Eukaryota; kingdom Metazoa; phylum Arthropoda; class Insecta; order Orthoptera; family Acrididae; genus Locusta; species Locusta migratoria. The sequence continues at coordinate 685,578,101 of CM048744.1, read as the reverse complement.
ATAAGAAATCTGTACCGAAACATCCATTGCGAAATCTGCTAAGTGTATGGTGAGAAAACGGTGAGTAGTTGTGTGTGACACCCCTTATGGCTAGCACCCGATGTGCTAAATTTGGATGGTAGATCTTACACAAACTACTGAACTGTCTTTAACCTCCTCCTGTCTGACAGAAAATCGTTTCCACAATGATACTAAGATGCGGCCTTGTGACTTTGTGGCTCTAGAAGATGGATATATATCCACATCACCATCACCAGCACCCTAACCATCACCAGCACCCTAACCACCACCAGCACCCTAACCAGTATCACAATCATAATTACCATCACAAAAATATCATTTTAAGAATCATTAACGTATTATCTTTACCAAGGAAGGCACGAGATGCTTTGTTAATAATGTGGAGGTACCAATTGAATGGGAGTGATCTTTCTGCTTCGAAAGCAACGTTCCTATTCGAACTTTGTCATTTTATCAATATGCTGAGATATTCCTTTCCTCTTTCGTAAACAATTGACAGTCAACAGTGGTACAAAATTTCCGAAGAGTTCCGTACTTACAGGCTCCTGGAATCTTGCCATGTTTACGGAATGCTGTGTGCTGCCTCCGCTGGCGGGGTGGCCCACGACGCGGCGCCCGGCGTTATTACGTTATCAGGCCGGCCAAATGAGCGTTCATGTTTCATTCAGCGCGGCCAGATTTACGGCGCCCTGCTGCTGCCGCGTCATGCGCGCCTGCATTATTCATGGCCGCCCAGCCGTTCACCACCAATAACAATTTGCGCACTGTATATTACCGCGGACACAGCTGAACTGAGCCGAGCTGAGGTGGGTGAGTGCACAGAGCCTGGGGCAGACGGTGCGCGCTGGACTTGCCAGCGGGTGTGTTGGCTGACGCCTCGGGCGCACCTGTCGTCGGAATCTTCGTCTGTCCAACACCACCTAGACAAAAGGCCGCGGCGCTCCCGTGTGACGTCAGGCAGAGTAGGTTGCGCGAGCATAGCCAACTGGCTCGCTGCTTCGGCATAGTGGGCCGTACCCCAGCGGCTACCCAGTCAGCTATGTGCGCGCAACCTACTCTGCCTGACGTCACACGGGAGCGCCGCGGCCTTCTCTCTAGGCGGTGGTGGTCTGTCCCAGTGGCGGCGCCTCCTATGTGTGAACCACAGCAAAAACACTCGTCGTGAGAAAAAGTAAATAAATACAATAAAATTGTTTTTAAACTTTCTTCGTTTAGTTGTTCTTTCACATCACTTTATAAGCACATTTAAATTATTAATCGCATGACAAACGTTTTACGTCGCGGTGACAGCACGTATACGAGTCGTTGCGCGACCGCTTAATATAGGCGGCAGTGGCCGCAGCGTGGCAATGCGCATGCGCGGCTGAGGTTCAAATTCTGTTCTGAACCCCCTGGAGGCAGTATATGGGCGCTCCAGCGGCAGGGATGGGCGAGGGGAAACGACGCTTTTACATTGGCGTTGGAGCTGGCAGAGACGCCAGCTCCCAGCTGCTCAAGCTCTGGCGGTTACGCACGAATGGTCCCGAAGCAAAGAAAATGGAGCTACCGCGCACCTCGCCTTGCGCATGCGTAATTCTAAATCAAGGCAACATCCGCCCTTTATATTTGTTTTTGGCTTATTGAAGCTTCATTCAAAACAAGTCATACTTGGTAAAATAGAACTATAAACTAAAGACGCATTAACTGTAAAAGCTTTCAGAAGATCCGATCATGAATAATTGAGGCACTACTCTTCACCTAGCAACAATAGCTTGTACTTAGCAACAGCGTTCTGCGCTGTCAAAGGTAGTAGGTTCGAGATCGACTGCAAGCTATTTTTTTTTTAGATCCAATCTCTTTAGCAGCTAAGTACACAACAATGATTTTTGCATTGTTACTTGCACATGTCTTTGGGCGTTTTTGCATATGTGTCACGATTTTGAGGGTAAATGACATTTATACTATTCGTTGTAACAAATATTTAACTGTTTCAAAAGAGATGGGGGGAGAGCAGCCTTTGCGCATGCTTAAGGTTAGGAGGGGGTGCTGCTTACAGTGTCACGTGATGCAAGGGTAGCTTGTCTCTTCATCTTAACAGATTCATTTTCTTACATTCACTTAACAGTGTAATCGATATGAATATTCATATATTCTTGGTGTTTATTATCAAAGAAAAATGAACTGCGTTCATTATCTTTCAGAAACAAATTATTTAGCTTGAAGCTTGGAACAAAAATGTGAAAGAACAAACCGCCAGTAATCTGAAGCACCAGCCGCCACTGGTCTGTCCAGTGAACACTGCGGAGACAGCGATATGCACAGCTACAGGTGGAAGTAGTGTCACGTACACTAAGTATTAAACGGCGGAGTACTGCTACAGCTGTTATTTGTAAACGTATGACGGCATCATGGGAATTTACATGCAGACCCATGGGACAGTCCATTTAGGTAAATGGTGATGGAAAGCAGAAGTCGGAGATCCGCAGCGTCAAGAGTCTCGAGAATACCCGATTTCAGGCATTACTTCTCTCTAGGAACAATGCAGCGCTCAAAGTGCTGGAAGTAATAACCGACAATGGCCGTTTGAGCAAACCTGCGCGTCTCCTATGCTCATGACGATATCGGTTGGACACTATACGACTTCAAAACCGAATCTTCGTAATGTAAGTCCCTATTGCAATCACCTGTGGCGCAGGCACAGGAAGTACAGTCCTGTGGTCCATCTGGAGCTGTCATTGACTAAGTGTTTGGTATCTGAGACCATTTGTAACCATCCATGCGCCTCATGGTGCCGAACAATAATGAAATTTTTGATGTATGTCAATGGGCTGTCTCACTGAACCACAACTGTTTTTGGTTTGAACAACATTCTGGACAGTACCATAGAATGATTTTTCGACGCTGATCGCCTGACATGGAACCAATGGAACATTTATGGGACATAATCGACAAATCAGTTCGTACACAAAATCTGCATCGGGAACACTCCGATGGCAACATCGCTGAAAAGTTGCAGGAGACTTAACAACTACTTGTTGATTGATGCCGGGCAAAGATGAGGACCGCACTATATTACGACATATCCCACCACTTTTGTCACCTCAGCGAAAGGTTAGTAGTGGCTTCACAAGTTACTACGACAACAACCTAGCGGATCAATGGCTCATTGGAAAACGTTACAATGAATGTGCAACGTAAGCGTTTATCACTGAAAATGGTGGAGCTAAACGGAAGAATTTTCTGGAAAATTCCTAAGCTAGAGCTGGTGGCATGGAGTAGATGCTACAATTAGCATTTGTGACCAAATAGTGTGTGGCGGACATAAACATACTGATGCAGGTCTTACGTGGACAGTTGGTGTTACCGAGCACAGAGTACGAAACGGCAGATATTTCTTCTCTCTCTCTCTCTCTCTCTCTCTCTCTCTCTCTCTCTCTCTCTCTCTCTCTCTCTCTCTCTCTCTCTCTCTCTGTGTGTGTGTGTGTGTGTGTGTGTGTGTGTGTGTGTGTGTGTGTAATATAGGGTGTTTCTAAACTATACCGACAAACTTCGTTTTGTGGTAGAGGATGGCTTGAGAAACTATCAGGTTGTGGGGGGGGGGGGGGGGGGGGGGTCGGCGGCATGTTCAGAAAAGAAAAAAAAATGTTTGTAAGGCTTATGGGAATTAACTGTGGGGTTATTAGTTCCTAAACTTACAAACTACTTATGAAGTAGTTTGACAGCACAAACATCCATGCCCGAGGGGGGGGGGGGGCGCAACTCTCTAACCCCCCGACGAGGAACGGCCACGTGCATCGGAACATAGCGCCTCAATGCGCTCGGCCGCGGCTCGGAAACGTCACCCAACGGCGCTACCGAGAGTAAAAATTAAAGGTGCTGGCGCAGTGCATTCAAAGGCAACAGGTTCTGCTAGCTCCATCTTCTACACTGGCGATCGTTGCAATCACTCGCCAAACCCGAATATCAAATACCACATATTACAGACCTGCCCGTGGTCTGTGTGTGCATAGAACAAGGCTTTCGCTGCCCGAGGGGTGGCCAGCGGCAGGCGCCAGCACCTGTAATTTTGACGCTCGGTAGCGCCGTCGGGTGACGTTCCCGGACACGGGTCCGCTACCTCATTTTATTCGTCAAATCATCCTCTATGACCCCCGTGGTTTCACGGTATCATTTACAAACACCCTGTGTAAATGTGTTGTGCAGTGGGTGATGGGATGTCCGCGTATTTCCCTTAGTTCCGATTTCAGTCAGGTAAACACAGCGGACTAAAAAAAAAAATATATATACTGAATCCATCATTGCTGGTGGAACCGGGATTGCGGCTGGTCCAAAGTATGAAGGTAGTGGGATACCAGCAGTCGTATGTTTAATAGAAATACTTATTTTTTCATTGCCAGTTTTGGCATTCCATTACGCCATCTTCAGGACCCTACATCGGAGTATAATATGCATTAATTAGTGATATCGAAACTGGTTTCGTGGAATTCTATCTCTCTACTTAATGGATATTGTACTTCGATGTAGGAACCTGAAGATGACATAATGGAAGGCCGAAACTGGTAGTGAAACAAATATTTCTATTAAACATGCGGCTGTTGGTATCCCACTTCCTTCATAAAAAATATGTTGTTACATCCAGAGATAAATTGGGCCGAACACATACAGAAATCATTTATGCGTCTTTCGACCTTGCCGCGCACCACGCTGCGATTCCATACAAATATCTGAAGCTGTTGAACAATTGTACGCAGAGGTCGATGGGGCACGGTTGTACCCTAGAATGAATGTTGGAATAATGGCCACAGTTGCCGCCTGCGCAATAAACCAGGAGGTACATTAATACGCCTCCCGAGCGCCGTCTGCTCGCGCGAGACCGTGATAAATGAATCACTTAAAGCACGCGCAGAACATGCACTTATTATACACCAGTGCCGGAGAACACGATCCTCGGAGTCCATTTTTCCTGGCAGTCTACAAAGTAGCTTACATGCATCCAGCACGTTGTAAGAAAGAGTGGCTAGAGGTAAACCTAGGAGATAGGTCATCCTGTTAAGGGAGTAGGCGTGTTTTATAGGCGCGCTGGCCCGGAGTGAGACAAGTTGTCGAGGCGGACACGTGGGTCAGCAACCAGCGGAGCGTTTCAGCAAAAGTCGGCGCACCTCCGCCGCTTATCCGGCATCGGTGACGTCAACCGGGAAGCGGTGGAGCGGGCCTGTATTACTGTATAAGCGGTGCGGAGAGGCCAGGCTCCCACGTCGAGCGCGATCGCAGCGCTGTACAACGCCAGGGCAGGCGTCGTCCCTGCTGAAGCGGCAGTGCCACCAGCCGCAGGCCGCAGCCGTTTGTCGCGTGCCGCCGTCTCGTGCGACGCCGACAGTGACAGACAACGTTAACACGTTCCCTGCCGTTCACGCTCTGGCGCGATGATCCTACGTGCCACTTCACGCTCTGGCGCGTATTCGTATTTTGACAGTATCTTTTCATAGTTTTGAGCCACTGAATGTTTTGGTTTTTGTTTTCAGTTTTTTTATATGGTTTTTTTTTTTTTTTTGTATTTGTATTTTGTGAAAACAACAAATGAACAATGTAACCATTACATACATCCATTACGACATCATGAGAAGCGTGTGTGGCTCGTAGCCGGTAATGCAAATGCGGAAATCTGGAACCACGTACGTGTGCATATCACTTATACTCTTCCCTGAGTGCCTATCAGAGTATACAGCTTTATTGGACGATGCCAGTTTACAACAACCCATAATAGGATGCTAGGTCGCAGCACGCGCCACAGCGTGAGCGGCACCTGACTGACATAACGTTTACCCGCGCCAGAGCGTGAACGGCAGCGAACGTGTGAAACCTCTGTATAGGGAAAGTGCGGCCATCCTTTTCCGCGCTGCTTGCCGCCGTCTGCAGCTCATGATTTGCTGAAATCGAGTCGTCATTCTTTCTGCCATCTTGGTCCTATACGTCCCTTCGCTGCCGTGACAAATCTTGTAAATATTCGTATGTTTGGGTTTGAATAATGCAGACAGTATTCTACTTTTCGGTTTTCTTAAGATGTCAAGAAAGAAGGTACACATAATACCGGGTGATCGCCGGCCGCGGTGGCCGAGGGGACTGAGGCGCTCCAGTCACGGTCTGCACAGCCACTGCGGTCGGGGGTTCGAATCCCCCCCTCGGGCATGGATATTTGTGCCGTCCTTAGGATAAGCTACTTGATAAGTAGTTTGTAAGTTTAGGGACTGATGACCCCGTAGTTAAGTCCCATAAGCTTAAATATTTGAAACATTTGAAACCGGGTGATAGAAAAGTCAGCATAACTTTGAACACTTAATAAATAACGGAATAATGTAGATAGAGAGGTAAAAATTGACACACATGCTTGGAATGACATGGGGCTTTATTAGAACCACATAAAAGTATTGCTAGACGCGTGAAAGATCCCTTGCGCGCGTCGTTTTGTCATGATCGTGTGCTCAGCCGCCACTTTCGTCATGCTTGGCCTCCTAGGTCCGCAGACCTCAGTCCGTGCTATTATTGGGTTTGGGGTTACCTGAAGTCGCAAGTGTATCGTGATCGACCGACATCTCTAGGGATGCTGAAAGACAACATTCGACGCCAATGCCTCACCATAACTCCGGACATGCTTTACAGTGCCGTTCAGAACGTTATTCCTCGACTACAGCTATTGTTGAGGAATGATGGTGAACATATTGAGCATTTCCTGTAAAGAACATCATCTTTGCTTTGTCTTAAGTTGTTATGCTAATTATTGCTTTCTGATCAGATGAAGCGCCATCTGTCGGACATTTTTAGAACTTTGTTTTGTTTTTGGTTCTAATAAAACCTCATGTCATTCCAAGCATGTGTGTTAATTTTTACCTCTCTATCTACATTATTCCGTGATTTATTAAGTTTTCAAATTTATACTGACTTTTTGATCACTTGAGTACTTCTATTAGATATCAAAAATGCAGGAAGAAGAAAAGTCTGACCTTCGGTTCTTGTGCTGTGATGATTTTCATTCATAATGTAAAATAATAGATTGAAGATTTACTGACCAATGGATCACGCAGGAGATACATCTATATTTTTTTAACTCTAATAAACTTTATAAGAAAATTCTTCTATAATGTCGTCAAGTTAAATTATTCACCGTTGTTGGTTTTATCTGCAGGTAGTTGCCGAAAACACTCAAATTTTTGAAGTATTAGAACTTTATTCTCGTTTGGTTATTAACATAAGTTATATATATATATGTTATTAACATTTATATAAAAATATAAGTATGTGTAAAGAATCAAAACTAATGATTATTTTTGTTGAAAAGGAAGATTGAAAATTAGTAGAGGTGTAGAGGGGAACTGGATCTGTTGGTTTAATACTAAACTGGCATCCTCAGCCAAATGTTTATTGATTTCCAATATTTCCAGTAGTGTCATCTTTCTACTTTTCTTCAGGGGATGTAGGATCTTATCATAATCATGGCCTTTTCTGAGCAGATGTTCAGCAAAGGTTGAATCTTTTTTTTAACCTCCAGCTTCTCTCATGTTCTGATAACCGAATAGCTACAGCCCTGCCAGACTGACCAACATACAGTTTACCACAATGTTTGCATGTGATCTTTTATATATCATTCTATGATATGGGTTGAATTTTGTCCTTACTATTGGATAAATACATAGAAATCTTGTTTGTATTGTAAAATGTAGGCCTGTAATTTCGAGATTGTAACTTTCTACCAATTTGATCTGAAATTTTGCTTAAATATGGGATGACACACCAGTTTTTCTGACTACTGACTTGTTAGTGTTGGCCAGCATATAAAATATAAATGTTAATAACTTTAATAAATAAGTACTTGCGATGAACTTTCCTGTGACGTATCGATTGTGTGTGATAACATCTTTGTAAATCTTAACAACTTTGAAAACGTGTATACTACAGTCAGTTGTCACCTGATGATGGCCTAAGAAGCCGAAATCCGGTTTGTGACCAATAAATAAGTTTTGCAGAACCTCACGAAGTTGTTCCTTTTTGATAATATTTTTTTTAATATCTTCTTCCCACCCTTATGGGTGAAATCATGTTCATCCAGTTTTTCATTCTAGATTCTCAGTACTTTTATTGAACACAATTAAAAAGAATTGGGGATAGTCCAACTTCTTGTGCACATTTATAAAGGGACTAGACTGTGGAAAAGGTTTATACTTCCACGTAACAGAACTAACTACGAAAGACTTTCTGTGTTTAGTTCTTAATCTTTTAGTCCCTTTTTTTCCACTCATATTTCGAACAGATCCACCTTTTGGGTTTTGTTGCGGTATATAGTACTTCCACTTTTTATTAATTGTAACTAATGTTCCGTTGTAAACTACTGCATGTTTCACTACCATTCCCGTGTTACGATCTACTAAGAGAAATAACGCGCCGTACTGCTGAATAATCTTGATGATTTTAGTAAGACTTCTGTTACATTTTTATTGCTTGATTTCGTCCTTTTTTCCCCAGAGATCTTTCACAAAGTGAATACGAACTGGCAAGGGGAAGGGATGGGGGGGGGGGGGGCATGGCCCTGTGGACATAGTTCAACCGTGGCGAGCAGAACCCACTTCACGGGGCGAGCGTGCTCTTCGAGAACAAGCTTCCCGAAGGCCTCAACAACACTTGAGTAATGCTGTTCCAGTCGTGTTCACCGCTATCTCAAACGAACATCTGTACTATTTATTGTGAGGGGGGAGTCGAGCAACACTGATTAACATTCCTCGGCTTTGATTCATGAAAGTGGAATGTGCGTTTCGCTGGGAAAATGGGAACAAAAGTAATGGTCCGGTTGTAAGTAGGAGCTAAACGTGTTATTAAGCGGAGCAGTCTCCCTCCGGAACGCTGATGATTACGAATAAATTTTGCTCCCAACTTTTAGCGGCGCCTGCGGCGGTTCCGTCGTAATTATACCAGCTTACATTAAGCGCTATCGGTGATCCCCTTGTAATTCGTGGCGCAGACAGGACGGCCGTGTTATCGTCCATCTGAGACACTCCGACCTGCCTCTAGCAGACACGGCTGTGGGTTGAGCAGCACCGCGCAAGCTCTGCGCTTCGTCCAGTCAGTGGGCTGCATGAAATTCGCGAGCAGACCGACTTCATTCACTACGTTTACATGTAACGCATCTTCCGGAAGACGAAAACCGATTTTCGTAAACCGTTTTTCGCTGTCGTGTTTACATGGCACAGCCTGAATCGTATTTTCTAACTCACTTAAGATGGCGACTGTAAAACAGCTGATTCAGTTTCTGATTTAGTCAGCACACTCACTATTTTTCTTCACTTAAATACACAGATTCATGCTCACTCTAATTTTCATACTTTTATATCACATTAGAAAAATTCACTCTGTCCATATTTGCCAAAAATTGTTAACAAAAAAAACAATCTGATAAGCCAAGAACGCTTCAAAAACGGTTGCGTTTACATGGTCGCGAAAATCGATTGTGGAACTGGAAAACCGCTTCAGAGAAGTGGATTTCCAGAATCGATTTTGGAGTGTTTACATGACCAACCAAAAGCGGAATTGGGAATCTGTTTACGAAATTCAGTTTTGGGAGCCCATGTAAACGGGCTGACTCTTGCTATCTGTTACCTGGTAGTCAGCTCTCGTGTGAACAATTACCGTGGGAATGTTTTGATTATTTTATTTCGTTTAAGGTGCAAAGCAGTCTTTTAAATACATGTTCGCTACTTTTACTACAGCAAGATGGGAAATAACTAAACAAATAGCTTAAAGCCAAACGCGAACTCCTTCCTCTTAGCCCACAAGTAATACATTTAACAAAGCGGCTACAATCATCATCATCATCATCATCATCATCATAATCTCAAGGCCTTCTGGAGGCTATTATACTGACGTGTCACTTTTATAAAAAAATTGACCAATTATGCTTGATTTTTTATAGATCTTCAATGCGCCAAAAGCAACTGTGGGGCGAGAATGTTTGCCTTCCAGGAACTGTAGACAATCGCATGGTGAGATCCTCGTAGTAGTTCCATTATTATAATTAGACAGGATTGTCTTAATGAGCGTAACTAGAATATAAGTTCACTAATATATTTGACGTCGTCTCAGCGAATTACAAAAGTTTCCACGTCTAGTTTCGGTGAAGCTTCGTCACGATCATCAAATGTAATAACTTTGACGTCAGTATATTCACATCAAAATAAGGGCAGCATCTACATCAATATTTGAACCACTTTGTTATTGAAAGTTATATGCAATGATGTGTTTACTTGAAAATAATCTAGTAACGGCACAGAAGCGACATCATAGTCTATTGCTACCAGCTATTTATCTATTAGGTGCGTCTTAGAAGTTCGGTGAATGGTCTCAGGAAATATAGGAAACAAGAGTTACAACTGAAGTACCTTCATCGGCCTTCGAAGTAATCGCCACTGGCTACAATACACTTCCGACTTCGGTTGTACAGCTGCTGGAAACTTTTAGAACCGCTCGAAGCACTGAGATCTTGCGGTTTTGGGTCTCCGCAACCATTCAGACAGACAATTCTTACTGACTGATTTAACAACATACGCATCCACCAACATACCATGGGTCTCCGTCGCCGTTTTGCCTAATTTGAAAGAGAAAAAGAAAAAAGCGGTTTGCGCCACTGCTCCAGTTTGCACTCCATGTTACAATGACAAGAGGTCTTTCCGCCATGGAACGGCCAAGCGCTCTAAGGCGCCTTGCTGCGGTGATTACGGTTGCTCCCCGTCGGAAGTCCTCAATAATGTTGAACGTGACGAAGTACTGTATGTATTGCCGAAATGGGTCTCCAGTGAAATTTCAGTACCGTTAACGGAACGAAGCCTACATTTGAGATATATTGTCTTATCCAATACAAATGTTTGTCACTGGAGCTAACCACGCTATGTGATCGCAAATTACCGAGAAAAATTTGATTTTTCAGAATGCAGGTTTCTGGACTGTAGGAATAGTATTACGGTCAGGCTTATTTGAAGTGATACAGAAATGTCTTTTCGAGCCCTGTAGAGAGATTTGTCAGTTTTGCAGGCTAAGCGCAGTTATTCCCTTTAAAAGGAAAAGAAAAATGGACAAATAGTTACCATGAAAATGTTACCATTAGTGCTGAAACAGTGTTTTCCTTTATGTAGGAAATAACACCTGTTTGCGAGCAAAATGGCCATATAGCTTATGCACAAGTGACCTTATTGGCCGTGTAGTACAATTTCTGTTCAAAAAATTCCGAAACTTTCGTAATGGACTGTTGGAGCGAAATACGGATGGCATGCCCGCACACGCCTATGTTGAATGTGTAACTACCGAAGGTTCGTTATTTTATATGTTATTGTTCAGTGTTTTATTGATTAGAAGAACGTTGCGGCACAAGGAGAATTTCAGGATGGCAGCGTTAGAGGAGCGTCTGCATTAAATTTTGCGCAAAACTCAAGAAAACCTTTACAGAGACACGCCAGATAATGCAGGAAGACTACAATCACTACGTTTACATGCAACACATCTTACGAAAGACGAAAACTGGATCTCTTAAACAGGTTTTCGCTGTGGTGTTTACATGCTATAGCCTGAAGCGGATTTCCTAACCCACCCAATATGGCGGCTTATAAACAGCTGACTCATTTCCTGCTTTAAGTCAGCACGATCGCTATTTTTCTTTACTCAAAATACACAGATTCGTTGATCATCTAATGTTTATACTTCTCTTTCACTGTATATCACTTTGACCATATGAGCAGAAAATTTTTAACAAGGAAACAATCAATCCGACAACGTTGCGTTTACATGGACACCAAAATCGATTGTGGAACTGAAAAACCGCTTTACGGAAGTGGATTTCCAGAATCGATTTTGAAGTGTGTACATGACGAACCAAAACGCATTTGGCATATCGGTTTACGAAATCCGGTTTTGGGAGCCCATGTAAACGGGGTGAATAAAGAATGCTTAAGCGCTTCTCGGTGTCAAGAATTGTTGAGGCCGTTTATGCATGGCCGAACGGACGTTAAAGATGACCCTCGTTCAGGATGCCATGCTAATAATTTTCTTTGACTTTCAAGAATTAGTTCATCATGAATTCGTGTCGCAGGGCCTGTCAACGACAGACGACGCGAAAGGAATTTCTAGATGTTGCTTCGGGTGATCCAGCTAGAGGCGTACCTAAACTGCTGCCGGAAGTGGAAACGACATTGGGAGCGTTGTATATGGATTGTCGAGGAGACCATTTCGAAGGAGACCAGGCACGGCAAGTAAAATGGAAGAATAGCAAATTTTGTGAATGACGTGCAAGAATTTTTTTAATAGGCATGTTTACCATTGAGTTCAAGGGCTGCAAATGAGCCTTATGTATCAATCGTACTCAAACAGTACTCACAGTTTAAATACTTAAAAAATGTTCAAATGTTAACTACGAGGTCATCAGTCCCTAAACTTACAAACTGCTTATGAACTAGCTACAACTAAGAACGGCAGAAATATCCATACCCGAGGGGGGATTCGAACCCCCGACCGTAGTGGCCGTGCAGACTGTGACTGGCGCGCCGCAGAACGCTCGGCTCCCGCGGCCGGCTGAAGTACTTAGATTGATAGGAGGGTGCCAATGTCTGAAATCACTTGTTACTGCCGCTATGAAAACAAGAAGAGGCCCCATCACACAACCTCAGTAACAGCGGCCGCAAGCAGAGCTGGCTGTTCCAATAACAGAGGAGGTTGCAGTTGCACTGGTCGTGAGCAGCTGCCATTAGGACACGGCTGGTGGCGCTGAGATCGCCCCGCAGAGCGCGCACAGCGACGAGTTGCCGTTAATTGGCGCGTAATGAAGATTGTCGTCAGAACGGGCGGCCAGGGAGCGGCTTTTGTCCCCAGAGGCCGTGCTGTGAGCCGCGCAGCCCGCGATTACTGGTGTAGGGGCGCAGCCACGTCGCCAGGCAACCAGCGCCAAGCCGCAGGCCACGGTATCACTCTGCACTGCTACAGCCTACATTCCTAGACCAATCACGTACTCTTATAAAACTTAACAACAACCTGCTTCTACTCGACCGCTCTGTAGTTAACATACAAGTGCCTGGCACAGGTTTCACTGAACCCTTCATCGGCTATTATTCTACAGTTCCACTTACAGCTCGCGTGAAAACCCAAGTGTTACGATTTTTCCGTGCGCGCTCTGATTTCTCTTGTTTTAGTGTTTTTCAACCCCCCCCCCTCCCCACGGGGTCGCGAAGTCTTGCTTTGGGAGTCGCCGTCACACCAGGAAGTACTTGCACCGTAAAATGACTAGGGGTTAAGTAATACAAAACACGTGAAATTTATTTAATGTTGAAATTAGATATTTCTTTTTGTAATATTCATTATGAACTGAAAATATAATTATACCAATATGCTGCTTTAAACGTTTTTATTATAATATTGTTATGGATCCATTCCGGCACAATTAGCCCTCGTCAGACAATCGGCGAAATACACGAAATTTTTTATATAATCGTTTTGATTAGGTCTTTTTTTAATATGAAGATTTTTACTTTAGACCATTTGACATCCTTGGCAATGTCTTGTTGTTTATTTAACAATAATGTGAACTTTTATGTCACACTTATGTAGTATTATACAAATATAGTTAAATATTTTTTATCGTATTGTTCCGACAGTTGGCCAAAGATGGTACATGTTAACAGTTGGCAGTTGCTACGGTAAATTTATACTGTGGTTTAAATGTCTGATCTGTGGGTTATGATTATTCGATATCTATGTCAAAAAAAAAAATTTAGCAGACGTGTAAAGATGTTTATTAATACGATTGCTGTGGAAGGTTGCGTTATGACTGATAATTTAATAATCTTTGTGATCGATATGTGTGTCAGATGGATATCTAATAATAACTCACAGATCACAGACATTTAAACCAGTATAAATTTACCGTAGCAACTGCCAACTGTAAACATGTAACATCTTTGGCCAACTGTCAGAACATCACGATAAAAAAAATATTTAAAAAATATTTAACGATATTTGTATAATACTACATAAGTGTGACACAAAAGTTCACATTATTGTTAAATAAACAACAAGACAATGCCAAGGCTGTCAAATGGTCTTAAGTAAAAATCTTTATATCAAAAACAGACCTAACACACACACACACACACACACACACACACACACACACAACATAACGATTATTCTATTAAAAAATTCGTGTATTTCGCAGATAGACGATGGCTAATTGTGACGAAATGGATCCATAACAATATTACAATAAAAACCATTAAAGCAGCATATTGGTATAATTACATTATGTCTCTTAGAGATCAGTGCTGTGGGCCCATTGGATAGAAAGGAAAGATCATAGTTTGTTTTACAATACAATCTGTTAATGACGAATAAGTACAATGTCTGAAAACAGTTTCCAGGAAAATAATTTGATACAGTAAGTAACTGAAAACTTCGAATAAAATCTACTTCTTTACAAATTTTCTATACAGTGGAACCTTTCTTAATGAGCATAATTCGCTTATTAGTCTTGCCTGAAATGCGATATACTCGTTGTCGGAAATCACGTAAAAATAGGATACGTATATCATTCCGAAAAATACAGAAAAAAAACATCGCGCAACAATTTAAAAGAAAGCTGAAGCAAAAGAAATAAGATAAAATTTGTTTCCTTGGAGATAACATTGTTTCTTTAGGATTCGTGAGGGGGGGGGGGTGTCGCCACAGTATTTTTGTTTGAAAGGGGGTCAGCAGAGTATTTTTACTTCGAAAGGGAAGGTCGCATATTGCAGGAAGGTTGAAAAACACTGACTTATACTAAGGACACACACACACACACACACACACACACACACACACACACACACACACACACACGAGGCAGGACTAACCTCCGATGGGAGCGGCCGCGCGGTCCGTAACGTGACGGCCGCAATTCTCGTGCGGCTATTTTATTATGATGAAAGCGAATTTCAACTGAGTCCATTTAGTATACACGTGTATGACGTCACATTATTTAAAGGTCAACTGCCACATTTCACGCAATATTATTTTGTCTCAAGCTCTTTTTCCCCTATGTGGTTTCACCTTCTGATGACTATACTACAGTTAGACCATTGATCTCTGTATAACCTAAATGTGTACCTATGTCTCTGGGCATGTAACTGCAGCGTGTCGGCACATTCATGTGTGTTGCTCACGATTTCCCATTGTCCGCCATGTTTGAATATGGCAAACGAATTTCTATTACTTTGTACGTGAGAAGAATTGCTAGCTTACCTCTTGTTTTGAACTGTGTCAATACATGGTGTAATCGGCTGGTATGGTGGTGGAATTTAAGCGTATTATAATTTCTTGTCCTAGTAACATTTCGTAATAGCCATATTTGAACTTGACAAGAAACTAAACATGAAGATCTATGACTGACACGCTCAGACAACTGAAGTTCAACATCCAGGTGGTATAGAAATCAATGGTCGCGCATCTCTGAACAGAATCATTGGCGGTTTCAAGCGACAGTTAAAGAACGCATATATCCGCACTCTGAGCTTGAAAAAACCTTGTAGCCCACAAACAATTGTTACATGCCAGCATCATCAGCGATAACAACTTGCAACGTACAGACTAAGATACATTGAATGACTCGCTTCGATCGAGTTTAATTTTGGCAATGCCTGCGACAGTCGTAGCAGAGTGTTCAGAACATTACTGAATGCTCATTGACTGTCGACGATTGCGTAACGTAAACACTCAGATAAAGCCAGAACTAGATCGTCGACATTCGTGGTTGTAACTACATTTACATCAACACTCCACAAGCCACTTCAGTCTGTGGCGGAGGGCACTTTCTCTGAACCAATGTTAGATTCTGCTTTTCTCGTTCCAGACGGGTTATGATTCAAGGCAGAAACGACTTTTGAGATAAGCCTTCGTGTTGGCTCTAATGTTTCCATTTAATCCTCGCACTTTTTTTTGTTTTTTGTGGTTTTAGGGCGCACAACTTCTGCACTCGTTTCGCGAGATGTACGCAGGAGGAAAAGATGTATTGGTTGACTCTCTAGAAACGTACACACACTTAAACGTATGCTTTGAAAGCTGCCGCTACCCCGGATCAGAATGCCTTGCAGTTTTTGCTGCTCGAGTTGGCAGACCATTTCAGTAAAGCTTTCGCGCTTGCTAAATGTGCCAGTGACGAAGCAAGACGCTCCGCTTTGTATGTCCTCTGTCTATCAATCATGCTCCGATCGCTCACTGTCTAGCAACAGTCAAGTGATTTGTAAACTACTACTACTGTTTATGCAATACTCTCCCTGAGAATTCTTCCAATTAATCTCAGTCTGGCCTCTGCCTTATCCAAGATTAATTGTGGCTCTCGTTATACGTAATACCACGTATTTTATTGAAGTAAATAAATGCTTCCAGTGATAGAAAGATCCTTGACTCTTATTGCAGAAGTTTCTATGCACTCGTTAGTTTCTTCTGAGCATCAATTGCCGCACAACAAGCGTCGATAGGCTACAGCTTGCCTGTTATTTCGCTATAGCGTTGCAACTGCAATTCGGATGTTATCTGCTACGCGAGCTATACAGCAATATTCGTCCCATAACAATCACTCTGAGCGCAATAATAATAATTAAATACAGCACTACAATACAATAGTAAATCCATAATGTCTTTATGCAAGTGAATGTTTAGTACTGAATTACAAATTACATAAACTTGAAGTCCTAGAAAGAAAAATCATTCGAAAAATACTTGGTCCACTAAGAAATATAGAGGTATGGAAACTAAGAAGTAATGCAGAAGTTTATCGCAACATATAAAACATAACCGAAACACTACCGAAGAGACGACTGCTATTTTTTTTTGGACATTTATACCGAATGAACAGCAACAGGTTAACCAAACAGATTTTTAAATATCTCTGGGACACAAAGTCAACAATAGCATGGAGCAAGAACTTAGGAAAGAAACAAAGTGAAAAAGATGCAACAGAAAGAGAAACTTTTAAGAAGACAGTGTTAAAATTGAAGGATTCCAAGGCAGGAGGGAGAAGAAGACAGGAGTAAAGTGGTCTGAGGAGAGAGAAAGGATGCTTAGTGAAAAGATGAAAGAATACTGGAGGAAAAAGAAAGAAGAACAAAGGAGAAAACATTGAAATTGGTGCGTGGTCCTTAGATGGCCGTAACGAATTATTATTATTATTTGTTGGAACTGACATGTTGTTCCTGTTTGGCAGGAAGTCTTCAATCTCACAGCTGGTCTGATATTTCGTACGTTCTTAATTTCTTCATTAGGCAACTGTGCGGAATGGTGTCTAATTCCTTCTTGAAGTAACACGTTATCTACCTGGGAGCTTAAATCTATTGCCAACAACCAAATAGAGCTGCTCAGAGACAGGGAATGGACGAAAGAATATGAGCACCTAACAGAGACTATGTTATAGGCCCGCCATTGGCTTTTAGAACAGGAACAGATTTCTGACGTTTCTTTTCAGTTTTCAACAAAATGAGACCGTTCTTGTAACAAAACACCTATCAACATCGAAGTTGCAGCAGAATTTGGTCCCCACTTTGCTCTAGAGCGTCCCATAACGGTTCATATTTGTTGAGACCTAACAATTTTGCTGCTCATGTGAGATGTTTAACAATTTTCTGATATTGTACAAAGCACGTTTTAAGTTCTTTGGTTGTGTGTTTCGAATTTGGCGATATTCGATAGCAGTAACTTAAGTAAGCAGTATGTTGTCGAAAAATTTGTGATACGTTGACAGTTATCCGAACGTCTAGAGTAATGGCAGTAAGTTCAACACCCCGATATAGATGCCCAAATCATGACAATTTCCCTCAGACTTTACAGTATGAAGCCGTATCTTATGCCTTTTTTGGCTTTTTCGATACTTAAACCCTGTTTATAGGAAGCAATACAAACGACGATTCTTCGAACCAACCACATACATACAATGATGAATTATCCAGTTTTTATGATCTAGACACTACTTACACCTCGCAGCTTTGCCTCATGGATATTCAGCTCCAGCCGTCTGATTGTTCGTGTCCTTTAAGTGTGAGTTTTGCCGAGGTAGTTTAATGTTATATGACCATATAATGGTTCTTAATGTTCGTCGATCGGTGTCAGTTAACTTGACGTTTCACCAGCGATCACGGGGTTTCACCCACTATCCATCCTAGCCGATGTTTTACCCTGCTTTGTGTACGTTGTCATTATCGAGGATACTGTCTACAGTGGCACGTTGAACAATGCATACGTTTTCGTCTCAGATGCTCCTATTAACTAATCACCATCGAGTTGGCCTCTTTTCAAGTCCATTTCGGGGATCATTTGCGTTTGCCGTCGCAGAACAAAACGTCTACGACGAAGACTTAAGTGTGCACTGCGGTCGCTTATACATCTACACGGATACTCTGCAAGTCACACTGAAATGTATGGCAGAGGATTCACCGAACCATTCTATATTCTCTAATAGATAGTGGGGGAAAAAGGAACACCTAAATCTTTGTTTTTATCTGATTTCACTTATTTTATTATCATCTTATCTCCCTACGTAGGTGTGTGCTAACAAAATTTATTCGCATTCTGCAGAGAAAGTTAGTGAAAAATTTCGCAAATAAATCTCGACGAAACAAATAACGCCTTTCTTTTAATGATTTCCACCGCAAGTCGTGCATCATTCCCGCATCACTCTCCCCCCTGCATCGCGGTAATACAAAACGAGCTGCCCTTCTCTGAACTTTCTCTAAATCGTCTGTCAGTCCCACCTGATGTGGATCCCAAAATGCACATCAATACCCCAAAATAGGACAAGTGTAGTGTAGGCAATTTCTTTAGTAGAACGGTTTCATCTTCTAAGTGTTCTGCTAATAAAATGTAGCCTTTCGTTCGCCTTCCGTACAATATTTTTAATGTGTTCTTTCCAATTTAAGTTGTTTGCTATTGTTACTCCTAGATATTTAGTAGAATTGACGGTCTGTAGGTTAGACTGTTTTATCGAGAATCTGAAGATTAAAAGATTTCTTTTAGTGCTCATATGGCTTATCTCACACTTATGATTGAAGGTCAATTGCCTATTTTTGCAGCATGCATATATTTAAATCATTTCTAAATCATATTTCAGTTGCTTCCCAGTGTAACCACGAAGTGGTTGAAAATTGCAACAGATGTAGTATACTGAATCTGTTTTTTACCCCTTGTAGCCTCCAAAATCATTTATACAGATCACGAACGGCAGGGGCCCAAAAACGTCCTTGGCCAACGGCCAATATCGCTATACCTTAATAGCACTGATTTGCTACTGCAGTTTATTACAGTAGTTCAGGAAGAGCTTTCCAATATTCTCGCTACTGGCTTGGAAAGAAAGAACTTCGTATGGCATTTCGCAACGTCGAAATGGCATACCATGTAATTGAAGTAAACATTGTCATTGGGAAATGGAACTCAAATTTGTGCTACTTGAGAGGGTATCCATGGAAAACGATTGGCCGTAGGACAAATCTCTGTGGGAAAATTCTAAAGAACACGCGGAATAGGGTGAACAATTCACTGAAAGTAGATTTTAATTTTTCACATGAGAGTAACTCTTGTTAATTACGTACTATATTTACGCTCTAGGTTATAAACGTTCCGCCCAGTGACGACCATTTGTACCCACGTAGTTTGTACAGCTACTATCTCACCCAGTGAGATGTTACTATCGCGTTCTGTCAAGCAACGATGGCTAAGTCACATTACTAAATGGTCGGTATGACAAGCTGGAGTCAAGAGACCAAATATACCCTGATACAGAAAACGGAGCATCTCACACTGAGAATCACTGGAATAACACTGATTCGTTGTAGTCGTTGTGAAACTGCCGTTTATAGCTTCTAAAGTCTTGATCTGCGTGTGATCCTTTTCATGATGCATGAACGAAAGAGCTGGTGACGAATCATACGTGACACCGAACAAGAACTGTCAACTATGCGCAGTAAGAATGTTGCAATTCTTTTCATGTAAACACTACCCCCAGAAGAGCAATGTACTTAACAGGTTTCTTTGTGGTACATTCCACGACTGCTGCTAGACTTTCATTTTCAGTAAAGATGCTCCATTTTTTAATACAGTAATCCTTTATTTGGATACAACCGAGCACGACGGGTTTCCAGTGCTGATTGATGATATCATTCGTATTCAATCAGCACTCTGGATATCAATCCCGAAATCGGTCGCAAACGTTTGTATCTAAACAAACGATTACGGTATTACAGCCGAGGGACATTTACTGCCATCTTTTGGTTGCTCTGGAGCACGTGAAACATTCGGTAAAATGATGGCGCAAGCGAGTGAAAACGCACCCTATGGATGAGTGATGTATGTTCACAAAACACTCATTTTTGGTTTGTTTACGCGCTACGTTTGTACAGAAGCAAAAGAAATTCCCGTAGTGCACACCGATTACTTCTCAGTTATTCAACTACTTTAAGTTTGATGAGTTCAGCCAGGAAAGTGTGGCACACCGTGCTAAAATGAGACGTTATCTCTGGTCTGTAAATATGCAGAGACAACAGCGAGTTAGCAAGGTCAGATAACGGCAGCGTTTAGCAGCGTCGTATCTCGGCGTTGTTTGGGCGCTACCGTAATGTTTGAACTGGCTGTCCGCAGAGCAAACTCGCCTCAGAGCAGGCCAAGATCACTGGAGCAGCGCTCGCCATAATGCCGCAAATTCATCGCCCAGTCACCGGGCTATCCGAGCGATCTAATGCAATGTGCTGGTACAGTACAGCGATGCCTATTCCCCGAAAGTAAAGAGGGCTCCATTAAAGTGTGCCCTATTACTTTTCGAGGACCAGACAGTACTCTACATTCGGCCGTGAATCTTTAGAGGTAACATACGATTAGAACAGCATTCATTTAACGCCGTAGTTTCAAGTCAGACTTGTTCAGTGATAAAATTTGGTAATAATACTTCAGTTGTCTAATAAAGTCGAATGACGGAAGGAACATTTCACAGACAACGAGGACAGTAAAGAATTAACGCTAGCGTTTTTATGAGACTGGACTAGGAAAAGGGACAAAAATGTTCAAACGTCTGTAAATCTATCGAACCAAACTGCGCGGTCATCAGTCCGTAGCTTACAAACTACTTAAACCTAGGTAAACTAAACTAAGGAGACACACACACACACACACACACACACACACACACACACACACACCAGGGAGGACTGGAACCTCCACGGCGAGCAACCACGCGCTCCGCAGCGATGTGCTTTAGACCGCTCGGCTACTCCACCGCGGCGAAATTGGACACATGAACATCATCTCGTCTGTTTTACCAAATCTTAATAAAGCAAAATTCGGTTTGAGTTGGATATGATCAAATATCTTCTCGAATATCGATAATTCATTACGTCAGTCATTGTGAAGCTTCTCTCAGTAAGAGAATTGGTATGAAGAGAGACTAAGCGTAATTTACAATGAATTTCGTTGTTAGTTGCAGTTTAGCCTGGGGAGTTACTTGGACCCAAACTTCGAACTGAAGACCGCAACAACAAATAAGGTTAGTGTATGAAAATTAAGAATATTAAGAAGAGCTAAAGGATAATCACAACCAGAAGCAGTGGATGTCAATCAGAATCTGACAACTAAGGGCGGAACATTGAGTCCTATCAACGGTGGTGTCACTGGAGGTAGTACGAGAGTAGATGGCGGTAGCACCGGACTAAGAAATCTGTCTACCCTTTCCGTAACAATCTTCGCGGCATATGCACTGAAAAATTAAGCAAACTAACGGAAAATTTTGATGTAGATAGTCTTTTTGTGATATGAGCCATCGTTATCGCGATTATGCGTCCATTGTGCTTTAAGCTTCGTGACATACTGCCGGTTCACTGAATGTTAATGTGGCATCCTTTATGGTACTTGTTACGCTGATTTTTGGTAGAAGTCGGAAATTCACTTTTTATCATTGATTATTAGTTTCGGGTTACATCCATCCTTAGGGCAATGATTTAAAACTGCTTTTTCAGGTACTGGTCTGATGATGGATATAATCCGAAACTACAAACCAATAATAGATTGAAATGTACCACATATACGAAGATCTACCTAACCGAGTTTCTGAATCTGCCCTACACAATGGAAATTTTTTTAATACATAATCGCAGGTATTAAAAGTGCTGGAAGAATATTATTTGCAGAGGAGATTACAATATGATTGAACGTTATCAAATTTGAGCACTTGAAAGGAACAGAAAATATTTTGTTGTAGAGAAATGGTCCGGTATTCAGCAGACATGGATTTCGTAAAACAGTCAAGCCATTCTCTTCCTATTACAACTCCTAGAAATTAGCCATACGGTTACTCAAATATATCAAAGTTTCTTTTGCACCATCGTCCAAACAAATAAAAAGACCACCAAACTTTTAGTCAGGTATTTTGATCAGCGTTGGCAGGGGTAAACAACGCGGGAACTGTGACGCGCCATTCGTGAGATGCATGCTGCATGTGCCTCGCTGCTCCATGAAAATGCTCGTCCCCATACGAGTCGGCTTACAGCAACTGTGTCGCCCTAGTTCGGCTGGGAGCTGGTTGATCACCGACAATGCAGTCTGGATCCTCACATATTTTCTGGAACTTTGTTTCCTTTGCGTAAAAGAGCCCTCATATTTTTATGAGAACAGTCTGGAGCAAAATTTTTGGTTTTGTTTTATTTGTAACCAGTTTCGATCAATTGGTGGGCCATTTCAGGATGTTTCTCCGAGAAGGTGCGGAGCGGAGAAACAACATGAAGATGGATCAGTACTCGCTCGAAACTAGTTGAAGTTAAAACAAGAAATTTGCCCTTAAGACTGTTTTCATAAAAAAAGTCCTGAATTCCTCCTTTTCTTCATCAATAAATTTCTGCCCTCCAGCCTGAGTTTTGATATGGACGAAGAGGTGATGACTGTCATACGATTGTCCCATTCACAGCCAGCCAACTTTTAAGATACGGGAAAGCAAAAGTTGTTCAAATGTTCAAATGTTTGTAAATCTATCGGAGCAAACAGCGAGGTCATCAGTCAGTAGCTTACAAACTACTTACACTAAGGTAAACTAACCAAAGGACAAACACACACACACACACACACACACACACACACACACACACACACACACACACACACACACACACACCCTAGGGAGGACTCGAACCTCCACGGCGATCAACCGCGCGCTCCGGAGCGAGGCGCTTTAGACCGCTCTACTACTCCACCGCGGCTACGAAAGTTTAATGAGTGTTAATTCTTTGGTGAGTATATCGAAAAATTGCATGTTGCCAACAAAGTATTTCAAGTAACTATGATGACTTCGTTTTAAAAGACTGAGATGAACCTCGTACGACAAGTTCTCAACAAGTCCAATTGGCGTGAAGGCAGCGGATAAAAAGAACAACTGACCGCGAGCACAGTAACCGCACGACCCGCCGGTGTCCACGGAGCCGTGGTCAGTGTTCCCGGAACGCGGCGTCCCAGTGGCGGCGTCTGATGAATGAACGGCCCGCCGCGCCGACCCGGCCACCGCGCGGTCCCGTTGTGCGGCCGCGCCGTAAGCGGACTTGCCCATCTCTAAAGGAACTTACCGGCCGGTCAGCTGCGCCCTTATAAATATTTATCGACGGCCGATTTATGTCGCTTCGAGCCGCGCCCCGATAAATTGCGTTCGGGGCAATTGCATCTTTATAACCGGCCAGCGGAAGAGTGGTGCCACGCCAGGACCATCGAGCTCGGATGAATCCAACTTGCCCCAAAAAACAGCTGCTGAGGGTAGCGGGCCTCGGGACGGAGTGAAGGGACTATGACAAGGCGCAGGACCTGTTCCATCACTCGACACTTTGAACATTACCACAGGCCTAGGATGAAATGTGTGTTTAATCCTCTGATTACTTTGAGATGCCCTGTGCCAACCTCTTCGCCTATGACCAACATTTGCACTAAACGTCCTTAATTGTCATAGATTGCTAAGACTGCTTATGTTAAAAGTATTTTATATCGTTTCATGATCATTTCATCAGGACTACCTGCCCTCCTCAGATGCTCCCAATTCCTAACACTGTGCATCATAGTCGTCGTTGACATGCGACTGTGGTTTAGTTATAAAACATATTACAGTATGGGTAGTCACCATGATAAAAAGTATCACCTTCAGAATTGCAGCTGAAGTCGCTAGAATACGCTAATTTGCCATGAATAACTGATTATATATATTTGAAATTTCAACATGCTGGGTTCTATCACAACAGTAACTTCTTTACTGTTTCTGTTCACCATTTTAAAACAACCAAAGTTCCATAAAATGTTGCTTTTTATTGACGCTCAGGCCAGTCCTAAACTAGTCGTCAATAAAAACCATCGTTTCCATCGTTTTATGTAACTTCAGCTGTTTTCAAATAGTCAACACGAATGCTTTATAGCAATTGTCATGCGAAGACAGGCCAATGATGGTAAAAAAAAAGTGCGTCTCCCCACGCGTGAATCACTCTGTGTGCAAGCACTGCCGTAATGCATGATGTCTTTAAGATGATATTCGTTTTGTCAGCAGCTTGGTAGCCCAAGATGTTAAACTGATTTTTCCATAGTACTCACGTTCGCCGAGAGCATTGAGGCGCTATGCTTCGATGTGAGATGCCGTTCCTCGTCGGGGGGAGGGGGTGGTTCGGATCCCCCCCCCTCTTACATCGATTGTTTTGTCTTTAGTATAAGTCAGTTCATAAGTGGTAACTTTAGGGACTGATGACCTCGCATTTTAGTCCCATAAGCTTAAAAATTTGAACGCCACCACTTATGTTCCCGTAGTATCTTCGGTGTAGTGGCGAAGCCACAAAAATCCTTATCTGGTCGAGAAACGTACGAGGTTTTTCAATGATGACGTGATGTTCACGTCAAAAACCACAACGCTAACAGCAGCCACAGATGACTGGATGGAAACGGCTGGCAATAATCATAAAGGTACTGCATCGTAAAGAGCGTACGTAAACTTTGATGTGCAATCTTAAGAAGATTTGTGGAGATAGATAATTCTTAATTACAGCGAGCGTTCACCCATTGCAGTTAACTCTCTCAAATGAAAAGAAAAAAGAGCTGTATCTAATTTCTAAATATTACATGTTAACGTATAAGCTTTACGTTAAGAACACAATTTTTCTTTTACCTGAGGTACTTTCTACAATAATGCTACCTGTTCATAAGGCTCTAACGCCCTTTTTTTCAGTCAGAAATGAACTCGCACGAAATAATTCCCCTGTTTTTGACATCTCTCAAGTAGAAATTAAAACGGTGACAGACCTGAATCCGAACAGAACACCTTTGCCTTTCGTGGCCAAGCACTCTACCGACTAAGCTACCTGTGTACGCTTCAAGTCCGTTTCTCATGTAGTTCCACTAATAAGTGCCCTCTCCTACCTTCCAAACTTTAGAGAAGCACTCCTGCGAACCTTCGAGGATTAGCGCTCCTGGAACAAATGATATTGTGGATCTATATCATTACTACAGACCAGGGGATGTTTCGAGAATGAAATATTCACTATTCACGTAGTGTACGCCTATATGACACTGGCACATTAAAACGTTGTGCCCGACCGGAATTCACATCTAGAATCGTTGTTGTTTTTGGAGTTTTGAGGGGACTAAACTACACGGTTATCAGTCCCTGTCTTAGACCTCAACTCCCCGAAGAGAGGCACAAGGGGTACACAGTGCCAATGAACCTGACACACTGAACACTACCGAAGAAAACAGGAATAGAAGAGACCAAGTGTTGAACTAAGCTAAAATAGATAGAGCAGAGGACAGTGACTGGCTGATCACAAACAAATACAGAATGAGCCAGTCACTCTGCTCAGACTAAAAACGTGAAGGTAAAAAACTGGGTAGAAGAAGGAGACAACAGATCAAAAGGTGAACGAGCCCACCACTAAATACAACGATAAAATCCAGCTGCGCGAATAAAACCTAAAACACGGTCAGGCATTGAGGCATTGTCAGCTAAAATCAAAGCAGGCGCAGAAGATAGGTTAAAAGACTTCCGCAAGGCGGCTAAAAGCGGACAGTCCGACAGAATGTGGACCACTGTCAACAAATTTCCACAACGGCAATCGGTGGGTCAACCACGTATGGTCAATACGTAAGCGACACAGAACAACAGAGTCCCTACGGGAAGGCCCGAGGGAGGACTTCCAGGCGGCCGTAGAGGATTTGATCGCACGGAGCTTGTTGGGCATGCTCAGTGCTGCCCACTGCGTATTCCAACCCTCGAACACCTTGTGGTGCAAATCAAATTGGATATTCCGTTCTGGGACACCAATATCCAGGGGAGGAGCGGTGGTGGCCAGATTAGCCAGCTGATCGACACACTCGTTCCCCGGGATGCCAATGTGGCCGGGGTTCCGAACGAAGTCCACCGAACAGCGAGACTTGCCGAGTGACGCGATGGCGTTGTGAATGGATTACTCTAACGGATGGGAAGAGAAATACCTGTCATGGGCTTGCGATCCACTAAGGGAGGAGTCGCTGCACACGACATGCGACTTCCGGGGGCATGTTTTTAGGCACGAGATACGGCAATCAGTTCATAAGTAAAAATACTACAGCTAGGTGGCAGGGACCGTTCTGTGTGGTTTCCGTGCAAAAAGGCGTAACCGACTCGGCCATCTACCAGAGAGCCTTGAGTATAGAGGACTTCTGCGTCACGGTAAGTATCAAGAAGGGCCAGAAACTTGCTACGGAGCGTCAGTGGTGTCATGAAAATAACGCCTTTGGGTCGCAGGAAAATTGCAGGTGGAGCTTTAAACGGTGGATGGACGAAGGAGGGATACGGGATGGGCAGGAAAAAGCGACAGGGATAGGTAGGGACTAAAGTGAATCTGGAATCTTTGCGCATTTGCGCACAGTTTGAATCTGCCAGTAAGTTTTAAGAGGTGCAATCAAGTTCTAAGGCCTCCGATTTTTTTTCTCCGGACTGGAAAGAGAGAAAAACATGCGCATTGTTTTAAAATGAGGCCGCGTTCATTGTCAATACGTCCCACAGATGGCAGCACCATACGGCAGATGGAATTTTACCGCCAGAGGCGAGAATGAGAACTGTTTTATATACTTAAAATGGCGACGTTTTCCTTACTTGAACAGCGTGCAATCATTCATTTTCTGAATTTCCATGGCGTGACACCAATTGAAATTCATCGACAGCTGAAAGAGACATGTGGTGATGGAGTTATGGATGTGTCTAAAGTGCGTTCGTGGGTGCGACAGCCGGCCGCGGTGGCCGAGGAGACTGAGGCGCTCCAGTCACGGTCTGCACGGACACTACGGTCGGGGGTTCGAATCCCCCCTCGGGCATGGATATTTGTGCCGTCCTAGTTCGTAAGTAGTTCATAAGTAGTTTGTAAGTTTAGGGACTGATGACCCCGTAGTTAAGTCCCATAAGCTGTACAAACATTTTTTTGGGTGCGACAGTTTAATGAAGGCAGAACATCGTGTGACAACAAACCTAAACCACCTCGGGCTCGCAGAAGGCGGTCTGACGACATGATCGAGAAAGTGGAGAGAATTGTTTTGGGGGATCGCCGAATGACTGTTGAACAGATCGCCTCCAGAGTTGGCATTTCTGTGGGTTCTGTGCACACAATCCTGCATGACGACCTGAAAATGAGAAGTGTATCCAGGTGGGTGCCACGAATGCTGACGGATGACCACAAGGCTGCCCGTGTGGCATGTTGCCAAGCAATTGATGCGCAAAGAGAGCATGAATGGGACTTTATTTTCGTCGGTTGTGACAATGGATGACACGTGGATGCCATTTTTCAATCCAGAAACAAAGCGCCAGTCAGCTCTAAGGAAGCACACAGATTCACCGCTACCTAAAAATTTTCGGGTAACCGCCAGTGCTGAAAAAAATGGTGTCCAAGTTCTGGGACAGCGAGGGCGTAATATTTACCCATTGCGTTCCAAAGGGCACTACGGTAACAGGTTCATCCTACGAAAATGTTTTGAAGAACAAATTCCTTCCTGCACTGCAACAAAAACGTCCGGGAAGGGCTGCGTGTGTGCTGTTTCACCAAGTCAACGCACCCGCTCATCGAGCTAACGTTACGCAACAGTTTCTTCGTGATAACTTTGAAGTGGTTCCTCATGCTCCCTACTCACCTGACCTGGCTCCTAGTGACTTTTGGCTTTTTTCATCAATGAGAGACACTCTCCGTGGCCGCACATTCACCAGCCGTGCTGCTATTGCCTCAGCGATTTTCCAGTGGTCAAAACAGACTCCTAAAGAAGCCTTCGCCGCTGCCATGGAATCATGGCGTCAGAGTTGTGAAAAGTGTGTACGTCTGCAGGGCGATTACGTCGAGAAGTAACGCCAGTTCCATAAATTTCGGGTGAGTAGTTAATTAGAAAAAAAAAAAAAAAATGAGGCCTTAGAACTTGAATGCACCTCGTATATCAGCGCACACTCCGCTGGAGAGAGAGAGAGAGAGAGAATTTTCATTGTGTCTACTGTAAGTGGTGTTTACAGACTCAAAGTCTTATCTCAGAAAGTTTCCCAAATTACTCTCATCACCTAAGTAATAACGAACAAATCACGCTGTACCGCTAACAACGTAGAACCGCGTCCTCGCTCGTATCTCGGCCTCTTCTTGGCTCGTATCTTATCCCCTGGCGTATCTGCGATGACGCCTCTGAGCGTCGGTCACATCAAAAGCCGCCTTGGACACTCCCGAAGCTGCACACAGTTCGCGAGGCACTCGTCAGCGTTTTCCCCCTGAGCGCGGGTTACGCAACGGCGCGGCGCGGCGCCGCGGCGCCCCAGCGCATGCCTGGCTGCGCTCGTCACGGCGCCGACGCCGGCGGGCGCCGGAAATAGCGGAATTTCCCTGTGAGTAAGGCGGCGCGTGACGCGACTGCAGACGCGCCGCCAACGTGCACCGACGCCGAATGCGACCGGTCGGCGTCCCGGGCCTAGCGCGCGCATGCGCGGTCATCTCCACCTCCACTGGCCTGTGCTCGGCGCAAACGCGCCATTACAATGCCGAGCGCCGCACTGCAGGCTTATTACCTTCCGCGTCTACTATTAGACTACCCGAGGAGGGAATGGAAGATGCGTTTAACGACCCGCCGACGACTGGATCATTGTAATAGCGTACGGCATACCTCGGTGGCGAAAGAAGGAGCCGGCACTATCAAATTGGATAGTAAGAACTTGGCTTCGCAGCAAAGGTCACTATAGTCGTTAATGGGGTTCACATCGCCGTTGGTGATTGGTGACGTATAATTCTGATGATAGCGTGTGTGAACTTCCTGGATTATAGCTCCAGCATCTCCACAATTCTTGATGAACAAGTTGAAAGTCACGCTGTTGACGATAGTCTTGCCAGGACACTTACGTTAAACTGAATGGTCCTGCTTGCGTCTAGGGGGAAGTGTCTTGAGGTAGCATTTCACCCATCGTAAAATATCCTAACTATAGGATTATTCATCATAATCAGGTACTTCATGTAACAAGTGACAGAACTACACTTCAATTAACAACTCAGACGTTTGCGAAATAATTATGTATGTGGAATCTATACTACTATATTGCCGCAAAACCCCACGTTAAGCGACTGACGGCGTGGCGCAAAGGATATCGTCACTGATTGCAGTGCTGAAGGTCGCTGGTTGAATCTCGTCCACCGGCAAAAATTTGTTTCTTTGTAATTAACATTTGTAGAATGTTCTATATGTTTCATATGTTCACTTGTAATTTCTACTAATTTCTTATGTTAACTATTCTTATAATTTCTGATACATTCTGTCTGTGTATAAATAGCAGAGCACGCTGCCCGAGGGGCAGTCAGTGCTGCGTGAATGTTTCAGTTCGCCATAAACCTGCTTTCCGTAAAAGTGCTGTGTTCAGTCGATAACCCTGCCTTCGACGTTAAGCCTGCTTCCATTTCAACGCGACACTATGAACACAATATTACCAAAAATTTCCATAACTTCTTGTCCGAGTTACAGCACACTTTTACACAATGCTGTAACACACACACACACACACACACACACACACACATACATACATACATACATATATATACATATATATATATATATATATACACACACAACGAGAGAGAGAGAGAGAGAGAGAGAGAGAGAGAGAGAGAGAGAGAGAGAGAGAGAGAGAGAGAGAGAGAGAGAGCGGGTGGGGGGGGGGGGGCAGACGGAGGGGGTCGAACCGGAAGAAATGAGTAGGGGGAGGAAGAAAGAGTGACTAATAGAAGATTAAAATAATATGCTACAATGGTTTTCAGTTCTTTTATAAACTAACACTGTGAGCATCTTACAAAATACTCAAATTAGTGTGTAAGCTGTCATGTCAAGATGACCAGATTATAACATATATATATATGACCAGATGATGGTGACAGTCCACCGAAACCGGTCGTCAATAAATTGTTAGTTTTCGATCTTGGCTTTTCATTTGGAAACTATAGAACTTTGTTTCTTTTTTTAAGCATACATTTAACTTTGTGAATCTCGTCATCACTTGACGGACGTTGAACCTTAATTTTCCTTCTTTTCCGTTGTAATTTAATAAAGTTAGATGGCGCACGGTCTCATTATAGCACGAACACATCTGCTTTATGCAAAGATTTCAACCGCATTATCCGCTCGTGCACAATCCAATAAACGGGCACTAGTGACCTTCGCCACTAGCAAAGATGCCTAACTAATGGTAAGATGTATTTCATGTACACTTTGTTTT
Source organism: Locusta migratoria (assembly GCA_026315105.1). Classification (NCBI taxonomy): domain Eukaryota; kingdom Metazoa; phylum Arthropoda; class Insecta; order Orthoptera; family Acrididae; genus Locusta; species Locusta migratoria. The sequence continues at coordinate 685,547,308 of CM048744.1, read as the reverse complement.
GTTCTACTGCGCAGAATGGCATTGGTCAGCGACACGGGCTGTTGCCAATACGCACCGCTACGTCCACGCTCATCTTGAAGGATTTCAATCAAAGGCTTTTCTATCGCTTATTCGTCGGCTATGGCACAAAACGACATTCCATTTTTGACGAGCTTCACAGAAGTGGTTCCTGTTAGTTGTATATAAAAATAGCCTGTAGCGCAGGACTGGTTATTTACTATCTAGTTTCGACCCAATGCTGGGCCACCTTCAGGGTTTTTCTCCGACATGGTGTGGAGTGGCATACGAGCTGAGAGTTCTCAGGTGCTGCCACTGGACTGACTGAACTCCTGTCCCACTCCACACCATGTTCAAATCAAATGTTTGTATAGTCTATGGGACGTAACTACGGGGTCATCAGTCCCTGAACTTACAAACTACTTATGAACTAATTACGAACTAGGACGGCACAAATATCCATGCCCGAGGGGGGATTGGAACCCCCGACCGTAGTGGCCGTGCAGACCGTGACTGTATCGCCTTAGTCCCCTCGGCCACCACGGCCGGCCACTCTACACCATGTCGGAGAAAAACCATGAAGGTGGCCCACATTGGGACGAAACTAGATGGTAATTCTGTTGTCAAAACTGTTTTTACATATAAAATTACTAAAAAGGCGTTGTCATCCCAAAGACTCCAAATGTTTCCAAAAATATGCTTCTTAGCTATGTTGGCTCGATCTGCTTGGGCTTGGGCTGTCTTCGAAGCTTCGTGTCAAGAAATGGCTTCAATTTTTGTTCTCTCTGACCTGTACCAAAACACTGGATTCCTGAATTCTGTAGAGAACGGTAAGATGGTAGTGATGAAACAGAATTGTGTGTCACCAGCACCTTATAGATCTCTTACCAGCTTTCATGTCATTTTTTCCATTGATATTCGCTTTACCTCTAAGCCAATGACGCGGTCTTATTTTCTTTCCCGCCCTGACCGAGCGAGGTGGCGCATTGGTAACACACTGGACTCCCATTCGGGAGGTCAGCAGTTCGAACTCTCCTCCGGCCATCCTGATTTAGGTTTTCCGTGATTTCCCTGCCCGTCCCTACAAATTTTGTTTCCCATCCGTGCCCAAGAATCCGCCTGAGCGTGCGCTCCGTCTGTAATGACCACGATGTCTACGGGACAAACCAAACCCTCATCTTCCATTCTTCCTTCTTTCTGGGGAGTTTATTTATTTTATTTGATGGGAGGGAGGTGGCGAGTGTAAGGGGCAGAGTGAATCAGATGTGGCGGAGGCGGCGAGATCCGCGAGTCGGCGCCTGCAACGGCCAACGGCGGGACCGGTCATGCAGGCGATGACGCACTGCGTGGGCGGTGGGCAGCCGGCAAGTGGAAGGCCGGGCGCTGCCGACGCCTCAGGCGCAACCGCGCGTCCACTGTGCAGGGACAGTGCTGGCGATCCACGTCTAAAGGGTAGAGGCAAGAGTAATGTACGGCGGCGGGAAGGGTAGTGGCTCTGCACATTAGATGACTACTAACACAGCAGGACTGCAAACAAAGGCAATTTGTAAGTAGGGACAGGTAAATAACCTGTGACATTGGCGTAATTACGCTAAGAATAGCTTTTTTTTTTTTTTTTTTTTTTTACGAAATATGGTTATCTTAACACTTTTACTCTATTGGAATTCTTTTAAATGTGAGGGCAAAATCTCCTAACTGAGATTATACATATTGATGGTGTTTAACTGTAACCTCGTATGTCAGTTCATGTAAGAATATCCTACACAATTTTTATTTAATTTATGGCTTTAAAATTATTTTCCAGTAGGTTTTAATGGAATATTTTATTAATGAAATAATTTATAGTAATAATTTTTTTATTTGCTATCGAGACAACTAAAATAATAATGTTAATTTAATTTCACTCTGCTGAAGAAATGATATATATAATTTTACGTACAAGGTGGTTGTTCAATACCATAGATATTCTGAAAATGCTTATTGCCTCCCTCCTCCTCCTCCTCCTCCCGCCCCCTCAGATTTCAGGTTCACGTACTACCTTAAAAATCACAATTACTTATGTAATTATTTTTGAGATTAACAGCGAGCTTCCGAGTAATTATTAATTCACATAACAAGGTATTCTAGTTCGCAATTCCTTTATTTTCCTGGTATCCGGTTTCGATCACTTACATGACTATCATCAGACCACAACCATAATGTTAGCCACCGGTTGTTTTCAGCTCAAGCTGCATCAAGTACTAACGCTACTGTTAAAAAAATTGCCAAAGTAGCATTAAAAAGGCATAAAATCACATGGAATTTGACTAAAATAACACCTAAATCGACAAAAAATTCATTTTGTTAAACTATTTGGTCCGTCGCAGTTGCAAAATTTTGAAGTCAGTGACTAGTTTCGGACTCTACGTGCGTTATCAAATTATTAGCCCTTTTAAAACCGTGATAATGCAATGTATGTTACAAATGACTGCTAGAATTTTGTACATTATTCTCTGTCGATACATTACAATTTAAAATGACAGTTAAAACAGGTGATACATCCACGGGTCTCCAGCGTGGATGAATCACCTGTTTTAACTGTCATTTTAAATCTTAATGTATCTAGTCATATGTATCGACAGAATAATGTACAGCATTTTAGCAGACATTTGTAACATGAATTGGATGATCGCGGTTTTGTTAATGGACGGTAGAGTCCGAAACTAGTCCCTGACTTCAAAATTGTGCAACTGCGACTAACCAAATAAATCGTTTTACAAAATATTCCCAGTGGCTGATCCTAAACCATCATTACGATGAATTTTCAAAAAATGCATTGATATTAGGGGAAATAACAAAAACTGGATAATTATATCGAAAACTCAAGGGGAAAAAGACTGGCGTACACTGAATTTGGCCGCAAAGGCCGACACGAACACGTGTCCTTGTACAAGATCGGATCGCCGCAGTGACGTAAACCATACTGGAGCGCACTCGCCAACGCCTGAGGGAAGGCGGCAGCAGCCGTGGGAAACCGCGACCGCCACAGCGGCGCCGTCGATAATCTTCGTCCCTGATTACAGACAGTTGTCGCGCTCGGGGTCACGTTTTCTCAACTTTCAACTTTTTTCCTCCATTACGAAACAAGTGAGACCTCTGAGTCAGCTGTGATTTAAGTGCATGCATTATAACTCCCTTCGTTGCACTGTCAGTCAGTCCCCTTCCTTCATCCGCCACTCACATTCAGTTACATGATTTTTAACGTCATTTTAGATTAGATGAAGTCACCGACCAAAAAGAAAAAGAATGATTTCGGATTAACGTCGTAAACACGTGGCCTTCGCCAATGGAGCAGCATCGATTGACTAGTAAACACAAATTGTCAAAATATCGCTGAGGTAAAACGTCTAAATTAGAATTTAAAAAAAGATAATTCGTTAATAAAATTTAATAGTTCATCAGAATTAATACTCAGCAACCAAGGGGAGATCAGATGGATCAGGGTATACGAATCTACCGGTGAATCTTAACCAGAAACCTCTACACTACCAACACCATTTTGAAGTTACGGCCGGCAGCGGTGGCCGAGGGGACTGAGGCGCTCCAGTCACGGTCTGCACGGCCACTACGGTCGGGGTTCGAATCCCCCCTCGGGCATGGATATTTGTGCCGTCCTTAGTCTTAGTTATTTTATAAGTAGTTTGTAAGTTTAGGGACTGATGACCCCGTAGTTAAGTCCCATAGACTATACAAACATTTGAACTTTTTTTTTGAAGTTACGTAAGAGCACAACAATTCGCTTAACAAACTACAAGCCTTACACTTGACGGCAGATTGCTAAAACCAATAGATGTTTGCGACATTTAAGTTCAGCACGAAAGAAAGTGTAAAGCAAGGTGGAAACAAATGCAAGGTGGTTCCACACATTTTGGGAAGAGATAAGAGAAATTGCAGATCCGTACTGACTTGTGCAACAGTTAAAAGAAAACTGTCACAAGTAGGTTTAGGATTACCAATCATGTAAACTTGGTAATCCTATACCTACATGTGATACAGGTCAGTTTTCTTTTAACTGCTGTACAAGATGGTACGCTTCCTGCTGTTGCAAAGACAGGTGTTGTGCTTAATGATTACTCTAATTGACAAAGGTGTTCCCATATGACCAGCTATACTTAGAATGAATTTGTTAAATGAGTTCTACAGTATTCTCTTAATTTTAGATATAAAACAGGAAAACTTTGATAATATTAACCTACAATTTTCTTTAATTATTACAAAATTGGTGAAACCATTTTGCAAGGTAATTTGTTCTGTTAATTTTACCTGTGATTTTTAATTATTGAACATTCTATTCTGACGATGTTAAAATTTATTAATGAATAGGTTTTATATTCTTAACGATTTACTTTTTAGTTTGCATTTGACAGTCTTGTCATGAGAATAGATTTCCAGTGAAGAGTAGTAACAAGAGTTCATAGGAACAAAGCTTACAATAATTCAACCAGTCCTGTACTCTTATTACAGGAACGTAGGAATCTATAAAAAAATAAATAAAAATGTAACATACTGTCTAAAATAATAATCATTTGTGTTAGTATAGAGTCAGTACTTTAATTTGGGGAGAGGTTTTTTTGTAGAGGATTAAATAATGTCTCTAATGATACAGAAGTACTTGAAAATGGTGACATAGCTTCATTGAATTAAGAAATATTATAAGTAATATAGCGTCTGTGGCACGTAGGTACATTAAATATATCTATTTTAAAAAAACTTTTCCAGCCGCACTCCTCGTAGACAATGTCTGATGTTACACATAAATATTTTTATTCCATACAAACTACTGTTGCTACTGCAAATATCGATACCAACGATTAAGTAAATTAAAAATCTCACTGAACAGTAAAAAGGGACTGCACTATGGGACACCAACTTTCACTCAGCACAGGCAGTGACGTCACCCCGAAACGTGCAATTGATGCCGAACTCATTGGCTCAATCTTCTGTGTAATAACTATGCATCATGCAGGTCGTAGGATTTTTATCTGTCACTTTTCACTTCTTTCGCCTCTGGCAGTATTGCTTATGTGAAAAATACCGAGTAGCACCGTGGTTCGGAACCCACGTTAAAACTGTAGGTCCCCCTATAACTGGCTGGGTAAGTCAGTTCGAAGGTCGGAGGAAGGCCGGCATACCACCTCCAAACAGGACCATGCCTAGTAAAGCACTGTGGTGTTCAAACCAATCTTCGGATTGCTGACTGCTTTACCTTTACCATATTTACCTTGACTTGCATCGTATTTACCTTGACTGTCATCTGTATCAATTTGTCTAGCAATTAATATCCTCATTTTTTTGGGGGACCAACGTTTCTTTCGTAAATCAGATCAGTGTTTTACTAGACCGTGGATAAATTTCGGTACCGTTAAGACTCTTGATTTTATGAATAATGTGTTTTATATCCAACTTATTCTCACAGGTCTTCACCTGGCTTTGCTTTAAGTTTGTTTGGGTTACAATATAGCAGCTTCATCTCTGTACTGAATAAAAACTCGACACATTGGCATTTTGGTGTTGCAATTACTCTACATTACTGCCTCTTAATTGTTCCTCTTTGAACAACCTTTATTCTGCCGTTGTTGACGTCACATTTTCGCGTAGTATTTTGACGCAATATTCTTGGTCACTAAATACTTACGGAATGTAGATTATCGTCAGATAAGCATTATACAGGTAAACGCAGTTTATTCAGACTTCCGGAGTTTCACCTGATCGATATAAGAATTTTCTTTTTTATCTCGTAGCTAACGGTCAAATTGTCGCCCCCCCCCCTTTTTCCACAGTCGAAAATTTTGTTGGCCGCTAGTGCAGAAATACTACGTCATTGTGGACCCAGTACCAAAGTCCAAAGAAACGCACGTACTTCACGCTTCTTAGTCTGGAACGACCAGAGAAGAATTGACTAAACCTCTAGCGACCTCGACCGAGTTTGGAAAGGTGACCTCGGCTCCGAGGACTGATTCGAGCGTGTCAATCACCGTCCTGCCACTGAGACAGTACGAATGGGCTCAGTGCCTAACCGAAGGGTGGCTGCTTGCGCACCACCGGTCGAGCACATATCAAAGTACTCTTTTTTTGAAGCAACTTACGTAAGCGTGACATAGTGGTGCGACTTGAAACGGGACTGTCGACTTGTCGATCGTTTTAGTGCCGTGCTGATGTTAAATACGGGCTAATGACAGGAATATCTCAACCACATACCGAATAATCGTGACGTATTCCTAGAAAACGGCACAATGCTTTTGAGAAGCGTGAATGAAAATATGATCGTCGCTCGTTTCAGCAATTACAGCCGTGCTGTTATACTCGGGAAATATTAATACAGAAAACAGCATTGTGTTTTAAGAAGGAAGAGAGTAAATTTAGCTGGTCTCTGAATAACCATCCATCGAAATTTTCACGCATTAAGTACCGACAATGTTGTCCTTACAAATATTTGAAATTCAGAACATGGAGACAAATACACAGGGTAATCATTACATTACAGAGTGATCATTACACTGAACTGTAACTTTTTCTGAAATAAGATTGCTTTGGATCAGAAGTGTCCCAAAGGGCCTAGCTCCTGAATAATCTTTTGTACTTTATAGACAACTGAAATAAGTAACATTTTAAAATTGAATCAGATAATTTTGTGGTAACAGTCCCTATAGCAACATTATGTTCATTTAACGCGTTTGCGCTTATGGCGCTTCAAAACACTAACTTCGTCTCCAGGCCGACCGCGGTGGCCGAGCGGACTACGGCGCACCAATCACGTTCTGCACGGTCACTACGGTCGGGCGTTCGAATCCCCTCCTCGGGCATGGGTATTTGTGCCGTCCTTAGTATTAGCTAGTTCATAAGTAGTTTGTAAGTTTAGGGGCTGATGACCCCGTAGTTGGGTCCCATAGACTATACAAACATTTGAACATTTTTAACCTGTCCACTGCAGAGCTGGTTACGTGGGATCTTTCATGCTGACTTCATCACTGGATTTTAGCCCAATTATCTTTCAGGTTTTATTTGCGACTAAGATATCCGTCATCGCGTATTTTTACGATTCACTAAATGTATTGCGCTGTTCGTTAGTGTTCTGATGATAAGCTATAAGCACGAAACTCGTTAAATGAATAGAATTTGGCAACAGACTTATTTATCACAAAAACTGATTCACTGTTGTTGCGCCAGGCCGATTAGGTGTGGAGGAAATTTTTATTGTGACTGGTTTTACAGTATGGTGAATGCGTTTTTAACATTTACTCACACTTGTGTACTTTTCGCATAATGTGCTAATTGTGTGTGTGTGTGTGTGTGTGTGTGTGTGTGTGTGTGTGTGTGAGTGAGAGAATCACACCATTGCGTCTAAATAACATCCAGAATCTCCCAATACAGAATGTCCAATTTTAATCCGAACTGGCCAATATCTCTGAAGCGGCACCATTCTACAAAAAAGTTCTTTAAAGTGAATTACCTAGAAACCTGTTTTTAAGGTCAAACTAAGCTCATGTTCATTTTTTCAAACGCTAACTCATAGGGTAGGTGGGGGTAAGTGTACGCACTGGGGTAAGTGTACGCAGTCTAAAATCTTGGCTCCAAACAGTTATGTTTGTAGCTGTATGGCATTAGTAACTCGACAGCGATGTCAAACGGGGAAGCACGGACTCTGAGCGTCAGTCAGGCAGTGTTCGTGGCACGATGAGGTACGTTCTGTTTTCAGCATTCTCACTGTAGTTTTTAGGTAACTTCGTTCCCACTTTTTTGCGTGATCTTTAAATTTCTTGTTCCGTGTTAATCTCATATTGAAGCCCTATGATGTTATTGTTCAGTAGAAAGTGTAATTAACCCAAAGCGAATACTCATAACTTTGTAGGAATTAAAGATGTAGGAAGTCGCAAAATGGGGCAAGTGTACGCTGCTCTCAAGGGGCAACTGTACGCATTCCCGTAAGTGCGTACACTTGCCCCTTGATCAGCAGTAAATACTGACAGTCTTTACCCTCTACTACTCCACGGCGCTTCATGCCTTGTAATGGACATTGCTTTAGTATTGTTTGTTTTTAATTCCAAGTAGACTTATAATTTTCTTTTTCTCCAATAGGAATTACGTCACAAAAACCGAAAAGAAACCCCTGACTGATGAAAACTGTACGACAACTTCTTAGCAACAATTATTGTATCAGAAAAGCAGCAAGAACTGTTGGATTCATGAATCAACTTTGAGAAAACGACTTAAAATGGGTAAAGGTTCTAATTCGTTGTGGAGGTTTATGAAAGTTTTCACTCTTGAGCAGGAAAAAGAAATTGTGGAACACTGCAAAGATGACGTGAGCAGCTACAGTGCCTTATTAGATTGATAATTTTGTAAGATGTTCTCCATCATTTGCTTAAGTTTTTCTAGAAAAGTTTGTTTTTCTCTTGGTGTATTATTTCATATTTGCTTATAAATGCTGTACTTTCAATGTCTATTATATAATAAAAGATGATACCTGTAAAACATTATATCATCAACTTTACAAAATTAGACATTATTTCTGATATTTTTCTCTCGATGGGGCAAGTGTACATGTGTGAGTACACTTGCCCCACTCAATGGGGCAAGTGTGCTCACTAACACTTCCTTCGAAACTTATAATTTATTCATAAACTGAAAAACATGTCATCATTTTGAGAAATCCATTTAGTAACCAAGAACATGCTTTAATTACACTAAAATTTTCATGTCTCTAGGTTCCTTCAGATTCTCCCTACAGCCCTTCATGCAAATTTTGCATACACTTACCCCCACCTACCCTATCTTTCATTCCATATTCGTATTTTACATGAGAAGCAAGCATTTTTATAGGCAACTTTGTTTTCTAAAATCTAATGGTTTGTCAAGGTGACTTCATTTTAAGTTTCCTTGGTTACCAGTATCTCGAAAACTAAGGGGAATGAGGTAAAATTTTCAATGAAAATCTTTTACAGTTTCACCAGTTGACGTTCAGAAACCATACAAGATTTCATTGAACATTTTCACAATCTCGCTCCTTCTGGAGATACTGGTAACCTGGGAAACTTACAATGGCGTGCTTCCTGGCGACAAAGAATTGGTTTTTCGAAGAAGAAAAAATACATGTTCCCTACAGAAATACGTATTTCTGTACGTAGAATACGAATATGGAATAAAACTATGGGTTACCATCTGAAAAAAGAGCTTCACCTTGGTTTGAGCTTGAAAGAAGGGATAAAGGTCATTTCGAGATACCCATTTCACGACCCCTTTGAAACCTCAACTTTTACGAGAGGTTTTTTTTCTTTTCTTTTTTTCTTTTCTTTTGTAGTTCTTTGCGCTTGACAGACATCGGTCGATATATGGGACACATTGTATACTTAGATCAAAAGAAAGTTCCAGTATCTGTTATAAATGTGGAGATGAATTAAAGATTACCATCTATCGTGGCGCGAACCTACTTCCTCTGGCTTTGCTATGTTTCGCGGTTTCTTTTCCTACTTTTTTGTTTTTTCCCTGTTTTCGCTTATTTTCTATTTTCACTTTAAGCTCAACCATTTCAGGCGTTGGCCCCTAGCACCTGCATTAGCTCCAAACACTAAATAACCAAACCTTCACAAAAAGTAACTAGCGGTACTGTCACCTTCATCCTACTCTAAATACGACAGAATATCCCGAGTTTCACGCGAGACCAAAAGTTTGCCGAGGGAACATTGCTTATTGTTTCTCATTGTGGTATTTTCTCTTTGGCACTTTACTACATTAAATCGTGTTTACTGTGATGTGTAACTGGTTAGCTTCAATGCGTTGTTGCATTGCAATGACCTGTTTCGTATTCATCTTTAGGTTTGAGAAGCTCTCCAATCTCCGAGTTTGCTTAAAAAATAAATTTGCTTTTTAGGTAATGCCCGCCTTGAGCAAACACATGTTTTTTTATTTCTCCCATACATGTTTCGCTGGCGTTGCAGCATCATCAGTGGGATGTTAATATTGTCCGTCAAATTAACAATGAAATGATTGTTACTTTTTTTACAGTAACAGTAGAAACTACAGATAATTGTGGGACTACTATAAATCATTTCGTATTTTTACAGGTATACTAGGCCTACCTTAATACCACATGTAGTTATGCTTGTGGTTCTTTAACTCACAAAACGTCACATATTTTTTTGACAGTTTGTCATCTGCAAACCAAAGCGTGTGTATTTAATGGGGTGAATGGTTAGCTTGTAAATATCGGGATGTTTACGAAAATATTTTTCGTAATTTGTGATGAGGAAAGAAATTCATTATGGGCTGTCCCCAATGAAAGCACACACGGGATAATCATATGCATTCACCAAAGTCGATAGTCGAAAGAACAGCAATGACGACACGACTGTAAAACATTTCATGACGAGTGCTCGACCCTCCGTAGTGTATGGGGCCGACGTAGCGGCCGTGGGTGGTATGAAGCAGTGCCGCATGAGGCAATAAGCGTGGTCGTGGTCGCTATCTACTGTACTGCATCGGCCGATACGGTGCCGTGGCGTCGCACGGCGCGCTATCAGATCGCCGGCGGAACTCTGCCACAACACCGGTAGCGGGCGACCGCGACTGCGCATGCGCCGTGGGCCCCCGCCCGCCCGTCCCCTGGCCTACCGCACACTGGTCGCGCCGCGGGTCGACCTGTGCCACGCACTATCGACAGGTCGATCTGAGCATACGGTTCGCAACGCCCAACAATGGCTCGTTACGGCGGCCTGAGCCTCAATTAGAAGCGTCAGTCACGCCACGGAAGAGAGCGGCGTTCCCGTTCTGCGCGGCCGTCCAGGGTCGGCGAGGCCTAGAGCGCAGAAAAATCTCCATCGGCGCTTGTAATAGGCTGCGTTACAAAATACAGTTTGTAATTTGGAAACATTTAACTTACGTCCGCAGCACTGTCGCTAGCAAAACAATTTTTCACTGCCGAGTTCAAGCAGAGGAATATTGACCACTTCGCTGTTCCTGACATCTCTACAGCTGAGTGACGCGTTGATTCGTGTATAACTGTTTTTTTTTTTCAACCTGTGGGTTGTCTCGCTAAGAGGATCGACGCCACACGAGAAAGTACTTGCACCATAAAATAACTAGGTATGCGGTAATACAAATACGTGTACCTAAGTAAAATTTATTTAATGTTTAAATTACAAAGTTCCTTGCGTAAAATTCATTATGAATTGAATAGATCATAGATTGTTTTATAATACAGTATGTTCATGATAAGTAACCGCAAAGTCTGTTTTCAGGAACCAATCAATAGGTAAAAGAATACGAAACAGTAAGTTATCCTGAAAGATTCGAAAAAAGAATACTTCTATACAAACTGTCTACACAGTGTAACCTTTCTTAATGAGCACAATTTGCTTCTGTGTCTTGCCTGAAATGCCGAACACTAGTTAAGCAAAATATATTTTTCTGTGGGAAACGCTGTAAAAATGGGAAAATGTGTTCTATTCCGAAATATATATACAAAAACTTCGTGCAGTGATGTAAAGGAAGCTGAGACATTAAGATTTATTTTGTTTCCATTTGAAAAAAAAAAAAATTGTTACGTTTCTTGAGGGGAGTGGGGCGCCATAATGTGGAGCGGATCGCGTATTCGAAAACGTTGAAAAGCACTGCCCTACATGAGTGGTTCCAAGTGTGTGGCGCGCTAAGGGGAAAAAAAATTCCAAACTCTTATTAGTTTCAAATATTAATTCCTTGGTACGTGGTCAGTCAATCGTATTGTCTGTCCACGGTAAGCTGACAACTTGGCTAGTGATGACTGAAGTGGATAATATCGGTACCATTTTAAACATAGTCACTTGTCAGTGATGTGAAGGCTTATTGAATTACATGTATCTGTATATACACAGCTAAGTTTTACGGTTTGTTACTTACTCTGTGCAGCTCGCGAGAAACTTACCTGAAACAAAGAAGGAATGACAATCAGTAAAATGTATATTGTGCCTTATTACATAATTTGTATTGCTTTTAAGTAACTAATGAAGCTATTTTGAAGCAGATGAAAAATAGACATCACTAATGAATGCTTAGTATGAATGCTTAGTATGAGGTGCAGAAACTGCTCTAGTCGTAAATACAGTCAAAGGCACAAAGCCCACAATAAAGAGGTAATAGAAATTTTGTCAAAAGTAATATTCATAAAATTGTATCGACAGAAAATTTTAAACTGCAAACTTGCGGTCGATTTAAACGCGTGCAATCAGTAACTGTGGGTCTCTGACAGGCGCGTGGATAATATAAATAAGAACAGGGCAGGAGCAATGCCGCTATTCGACGATGTTGGTAGGAATGGGTCAAAGTTGGTCCAAACACAGAGTCAAAAGGGAAGGCGTAAACTTCGACAGAATGAGAGGCTCTAGCAATCGTCAGAGAAGCACACACGGGCCCGATTCACCAAAATCATCGACGCGACGTGCAGCTCATACTTAAGCGAGTACAGCGAACATTAATAGGCAACACAGGAAGTCGGCTGAGCTCGCGGCGCCCATCAGTGAGACCACCATCGACGGCTCCCCACGAAACAGCCGCCAGCTGTGATGCCGGGCAGATTCTTTGTGGTATCTTATCGACTGGAGAAGTGTCTTCAGACGTCCCCGCCTCTATATTTCGTGGCAAGTTGTTCTCTTTTTGTATTTTGTCAAGGTAATGTCCGGCTGTACATGGTTTAAGTGTATGCTCATTCTCGCCAAAGTCTACTTTGACCAGCAAGGGGCCGCCGGACTACTCAGCTGTAGAACTGACTAGTCGCAAGGTATGCACGGTAATCTTAATAAGTTACGGAGTCTACACGAGTCCTCAGAACATGATAGCTGCAATTTTTCGTGAATTAATGATAGAAATCAATATGCAACGTTTGTGAATAAAGGTTTCTAACAACGATCAATGCTAATATTGGTATTGTCATTACTACTGCTGTGGTGGTCCAGCTACATGCGACTCCCAAATGCGTTCTTCATACAGAATGCCACACCAAAAAATTACACCATTTATCGCTTTTTTGTTATACTGATTGCCAAGACCGCTTATGTTTAAACCATTTATTTCATACTAGTTTCAGTAGAAGTAGTGGCCATCCTCAGATGGTATCACTTCATAGAACTAGGTGTCGTCGTCGTTGAAATAGGAATGTGTTGAAGTTATAAAATGTGTACCATACTGGATCGTCACACTAATAAATTTACGACTCAGAATGATAAATTATTTTGTAACTTGCGCACATTCCCATTTCAACGACGATGATGACACCTAGTTTTATCAAGTGGATCATCTGAGGATGGCAGCTACTTTTTCTGAACTGTTGTGAAATTAAGTATTTCAACATAAGCGGGATTGGCAGACACCAAACGCCACAACAACGTTTAGCTGCACCAACTACCGTATTCAAAAGATTTTGTAGATGAATAGTGTAGGTATTAGAATACAACGGGACAAAAAAATAAATAAATAAAAAGAGAAAACTGACAGGATTCAAACCATCGATTCCGTTATATACTAAATATCAATTCAAACCACTACCAATGGGTCTATAGCTTTGCCTGTATGCGCATTTGAAGAGGCTAAAGCAATTTCACAGTCGGTTTTTCTGAAGATTAATGAGCGTTGCTCGAAAGGCTTTGAGTGATTTACTATTTGAACTCTGAACTTCACGAATCGTAAATACACAAAATGAGTAACGCAGATGTTATCGGAGTAGTGAAGCAACTGAAATTACTTAACAGGAACGAGTCTTCTGGTCCGGACTGTAGACCCGTTAGATTTCTATTTGATTATGCTGATGCGATAGGTCCTTACTTGAGAGCCATATACAACCGCTCGCTCAACGAAGGATCTGTACAAAATGATTGTAAAGTTGCACTAGTCATGCCTATATTCAAGAATGACAGTAGGAGTAATCTACAGAAGTACAAGCCTATTACATTGACCTCAATTTGCAGGTGGGTTTTGGAACATATCTTGAATTCAAATATTGTGAATTCTCTTACAGAATTATCTATTGACCCAAGGTCAACACGGATTTAGAGAATATCGTTAATGCGAAACAGAACGGCTTTTAATCATTTGCGTGGTTATGGAATATCGCCGCTGATTTGTGAGTGGATAGGGGATTTCCTATCACTGAGGGCACAAGTTGTAGTAATCGATGGTAAGGCATCGACTAAAACAGAGGTGATGTCGGGCGTTCCACAGGGTAGTGTTATCGGTCCTCTGCTGTTTCTTACTTACATAAACGATTTGGGGAAAAAATCTAAGCAGCTCTCTTAGGTTTGTAGATGACGCCATCAATCACCGTCTAGTAAAATCATCTGAAGATCAAAACCAACTGGAGAATTATCTAAATATCACTATGGTGTAAAATGGCAATTAGCTCTAAATAATGGGAGTGTGAAGTCGTACACATGAGTACGAAAAGAAATCCGTTAAAATTTGTTTACAAGATCAATCAATTAACAGTAGAGGCCGTAAACTCCACAAAATACGTAGGAATTACTATTACTTCAGACTTAAACTGGGAACAACACTTAGATAATGTAGGAAATGTGAACCATAGACACTGTTTTATTGGGAGAGATGCAGCAGAAGTACTAAAGAAACTGCATACACTACACTTGTCCGTCCTGTTTTGGAGTATTGCTGTCCAGTCTGGGATCCTTATCAGGTAGGTTTGACGGAAGCCATCGAAACAGTCCGAAGAAAGGCAGCCCCGTTTGTATTGTCACGATGCAGGGGAGACAGCATCACGAAAATGATACAGGATCTGGGACGGGGAACATTACAACAACGGCATCTATCGCTGCGGCGTGATCTACTTACGAAACTCCAATTTCAAGACACTTCTCTTGCTCATGAAGAAGGGTGCGTTTCGTTTTACTTATGTCATATGTTTTAATATAAGCCTCCCACAATTAAAGTGCAGTGGGTCACTTAAATTCGGCAATGGGGGGGGGGGGTTGCCACCTTTTGCTGCAAGATGTTCATTTACTCTACTCTCCCAGCTTTGATGAATGTTGTCTGCAGATGGCACATTTGTTTTTAATTTTAGTTAAGTCCACGATGTCGCTAAAATTTCCGGTGCTCTTTCCATTTTCTTTATTCCCATTAGCTATTAAGGCATTTCATTCAAGAAGGTTTTCTTTCATTTCGTCATACAAAATAAATGAGGAAAGAAAAAACAAAAAGCGAGTAAAAAGTAAGTAAATCGAGGGGTAAAAAGTGAGTAGCTAACTGAAAAAAGAAAGTGAGTAGCTAACTGAAAAAAGAAAGTGAGTAGCTAACTGAAAAAAGAAAGTGAGTAGCTAACTGAAAAAAGAAAGTGAGTAGCTAACTGAAAAAAGAAAGTGAGTAGCTAACTGAAAAAAGAAAGTGAGTAGCTAACTGAAAAAAGAAAGTGAGTAGCTAACTGAAAAAAGAAAGTGAGTAGCTAACTGAAAAAAGAAAGTGAGTAGCTAACTGAAAAAAGAAAGTGAGTAGCTAACTGAAAAAAGAAAGTGAGTAGCTAACTGAAAAAAGAAAGTGAGTAGCTAACTGAAAAAAGAAAGTGAGTAGCTAACTGAAAAAAGAAAGTGAGTAGCTAACTGAAAAAAGAAAGTGAGTAGCTAACTGAAAAAAGAAAGTGAGTAGCTAACTGAAAAAAGAAAGTGAGTAGCTAACTGAAAAAAGAAAGTGAGTAGCTAACTGAAAAAAGAAAGTGAGTAGCTAACTGAAAAAAGAAAGTGAGTAGCTAACTGAAAAAAGAAAGTGAGTAGCTAACTGAAAAAAGAAAGTGAGTAGCTAACTGAAAAAAGAAAGTGAGTAGCTAACTGAAAAAAGAAAGTGAGTAGCTAACTGAAAAAAGAAAGTGAGTAGCTAACTGAAAAAAGAAAGTGAGTAGCTAACTGAAAAAAGAAAGTGAGTAGCTAACTGAAAAAAGAAAGTGAGTAGCTAACTGAAAAAAGAAAGTGAGTAGCTAACTGAAAAAAGAAAGTGAGTAGCTAACTGAAAAAAGAAAGTGAGTAGCTAACTGAAAAAAGAAAGTGAGTAGCTAACTGAAAAAAGAAAGTGAGTAGCTAACTGAAAAAAGAAAGTGAGTAGCTAACTGAAAAAAGAAAGTGAGTAGCTAACTGAAAAAAGAAAGTGAGTAGCTAACTGAAAAAAGAAAGTGAGTAGCTAACTGAAAAAAGAAAGTGAGTAGCTAACTGAAAAAAGAAAGTGAGTAGCTAACTGAAAAAAGAAAGTGAGTAGCTAACTGAAAAAGAAAGTGAGTAGCTAACTGAAAAAGAAAGTGAGTAGCTAACTGAAAAAGAAAGTGAGTAGCTAACTGAAAAAGAAAGTGACTAGCTAACTGAAAGAAAGTGAGTAGCTAACTGAAAAAAAGTGAGTTACCGCCAAAAAAATTGACTCCCACTCCCACCTACAAAGGTAGGAAAGATCGTCAGAATAAAATACGAGAAATCAAAACTAACGGACAGATTCAGATGTTCTTTCTTCCCACGCGTTATTCGAGAATGGAATGGTAGACGAATAGTAGAAACGTGTGGTTCGATGAAGCCTCTACCAGGCACTTAAATGTGATTTGCACTGTCTAGATGTACAGTATAAAAAAATCACAAAAATCCGCTATCCGTGTAGTGCGCTAGTTAGGTGTGGTGTGCTAGACGCGGGTCACCTCCTAGAGAGTATCGGCTGGCCGGCAGGAAACCTGAAGCTAGGCCGGGACACACTATCCACGGCTGGGCGGCAGGCATAGAGGCCGCGCTTGCGACAGCCAGCAGGCGGGCCAGCAGGTGGCGAGCCGCGGCCGTGGCCCCGTTCTGCACACGACACGACACGCCGAGCCGGCTAGCACGGTCGCTTGCTTCCTCTCCTCAAGCCCGTCTTACACCAGCAACTCTCTGGCCACTGTAGGTGCCTGCGTCTCAATCAGCAGTCACCCACTTTAAGAGTTCGTTCTTGGCCAGCGATAAATAGTCCTGACAGCAAGGGAATCTGTCGTCAGCACAATAGATCCCGACAGTGTTAGGTGCGATTTCTTTACAATTGCTGCCTAGATCAGAAGCCGTGTGTCCACTTCAGTTATCGTTTCAGTCTTTCTTGCTAATGAATGAGTGAACTATGTACAACCGCTGTCGTCTTCGATGCATGCATCCAACTACGTCACATCTGACGCTAACGGGATCTATTTTGCTGACATTCGCTCGCGCTCAGGCCTGTATTTTTTAACTTTGGCCGCAGAGTGAGTCTATATGATGTTTATGATATATAGATTGAGGACCATTGAATTTTAGAGTACGCTACACACTGCGCAGGCACGGAAACCGGAGATGATGTACCTTCTGCTAACATCGGAAGTAAACATTTTACGCCCGAGTCCATCCCTACTGCAGAAACGCCCTCGCATCTTTTTTACGTTGAAGCTTTTTTTTTTTTAATTATTTTCGTCATACTGGAAAGGTGATCCACAGCGTTTTATTCTTACGTCTAAGGTTCTCTTGCAGTAGATGAAACACCTAAAAGCAAAAATCGATTTACTTTTAATAGAGAAATAGTTAAAGTATAAACTTGTTTTAACGAAAATTATTTTAATAGTGAGAAAGCATTATAAGAGAAAAAGAACTGTTATTTGACACTTGCCAAGAAAACCAGACAGCAAAAATAAAATAAAGTCAATATTTACTGCGTTTTATGTCACGTCTGTTTCTCGAACAAATGGATGTTTGTGTTTGGAAATGTTGTGTATGACACTTTCCATATTTTCACTGGTTGAGACTAAACAAAATTTACCACATGACTTGGCAGCAGCATCAACTATGCAGTTTTTTTTCCCTTTAGTCAGTTATAAACTCTGTATAAAAGGCGCCCTAAAATATATCTTCACGGTCAGATGCAAAAATGAAACAGCGTACAGTTCTAGAATTTTTGTGATGACGTTTAATCGGAAATAGTCTTTCGACACAGTATGGGAATCACACGACCGGGGCGCTACAGAACTCTCACGTCAGGTACAGAAATGACGCATGAAGTGATACTTCATGTAAAGGGTGCAGAAGCCAGAAATATCGTAGCTGCCCGACACCTTCACAACCCTACCCGCGCATTCTAACCACTTCACAGGGCATAATTTAGTTTTGGGACGCAGCGCTCTCTACATTTAGACCTACGCGAAAACTTATATAGGAAAACTCATATTATTCCTTTGCACAGTCACGCTTTTGAAACAGAATGAGTAGATACAATGATAAGTACAACATAGCACTTGGTCATGCAATAAAAATACATGAAACATGGCAGCTTACATGTTTTAATTTTGTATTTTTATATGTTGACCAAGTGCTATGTTGCACTTATTATAGTATCTCCATTTTTTAAATAGGATGGCCAGCTTATAAGATGTATATGACCAGACGATGGTGGCACAGTCCTCCGAAACCGGACGTCATTAAATAAATAATTCGCGATCTTGGCGTTTCATTTTTGAAGACTATAATAATATCAGATGTCAACAAGGTTTACTTCTCCAGAAATGCTGTTATTCCCATAGTCGTCCTCCACTATTCATCTTCTGTATTTCGGAATAGTACGTAGGCGTAAAACACGTTGCCCTTCTTTGGATTTTGTGTATTCCTTCTAATCAACCGGTGTGGTAACGATCGCAGAATGGCGTAGATTGTGTCAAGGTACCTGGCAAGAGTCATTTGAAGCTCGTTTGCCGCGGTGGAGTAGCCGAGCGGTCTAAAGCGCCTCGCTGCGAAGCGCGCGGTTGCTCGCCGTGGAGGTTCGAGTCCTCCCTGGGACATGCGTGTGCGTGTCGTCCTTAGATTAGTTTGCCTAGGTTTAAGTACATAGTTTGTAAGCTACGGAGCTACGTAACTGGCTCAGAAGACAGCACGTAGAATATTGGACCAAAGTCCATCAACAAAAACGTGGCAAGGTAATGATGCCAAAGCCATGTATTAAAAGAAGCTCTGCAATCCTGAGCTTGAACAGGAGAGAGATTGTACTCATGGTTGGATTGCTGACAGGCCATGGGAATTTCAAAAAACACCTACATACAATGGGAATAACAGAAGAGAACCCTAAATGTAGGATCTGTGATGACGGTGATGAAACTGCATCACATCTAATCTTCGAATGCACTACATTGGAGAGTAAAAGGCACAGAACATTTGGAACAACCATACCCGAAGAAATTGTGTCTAATAAAGAACTGGTAAAAGGATTCCTTGCACTGTTCAAGGGCATTGGTTGGCTTTACTAGATATACATGGAGCGATACCGCACAATGAACTTAGTTTCGGTGCGGGCAGTGGCGGGTTGGACCAAGACTGTTTTGGCTTCCCTGGAAAAATCAAATCAAGCTACGGACTCATGACCACGCAGTTTGGTCCGATAGATTTACAAACATTTTGAACATGTGAAGCTCGTCCGATTGGCGAGTGCGCTGTGAACGGCTGCAATAACAAATGAACAGTAAGAACATGTGCACGGCGAGGGATCATTCTTTTCCCACGCTCTATCAAGTTTACTCGCGGCGACGGAAGAGCGCGAAGGTAAGTGTCCCGGCGGGGGCCCCATTGTGGACGAGCAGCAGAGAGCAGGCAGGCGGTGAATGGCGCGCCGCGGGTGGCCCAATGGATTCAGCGCGCGCGCACTCGCTCTGTACCCGCGGCGCACTTGTAAATCAGCGAGACAGCCGAAAGCGGCCGGCGCGAATAAATCGACAAGTGTTTACGGCCGCGGCCCGCCGCCGGACAAATGGCCCGCCGAACCGCGGAAAAACGAGCAAACGCGGCACGCGCCGCCTGCGTAGCCTGCGTACTCCAGCCGCCAGCTGCCCGCTCTGCCCACCTGTGCACTCGGCCACCCGGTCCCTGCCTGCACGCGCCCGACCAACGCGTACTCCACTAGTTACGACCTAAACATGATTTTCGGCTCCTAGTTTCGGTCGAAACCACAACAGAATCTTGCGTAAGTAAGTTAAAATTTCAGTATATTTACGTTACAGCACAAATCACTAGTTTTTCCTCATTTTTGAAGATCGCTTCCTTGTACTAAGCCTAATCAGGAGTCCGCAGAAGATGACACGGGAGGCGAATATACCGAGCGAGACAGCGCAGTGGTAAGAAATGTTCGAATGGTTGTTAAGCTTAAGGGACGTAACTACGGGGTCATCAGTCCCTAAACTTACAAACTACTTATCAACTACCTAGAACTAAGGACGGCACAAATATCCATGCCCGAGGGGGGATTCGAACCCCCGATCGTAGTGGCCGTGCACACCGTGAATGGCGCGCCTCAGTCTCTTCGGCCACCGCGGCCGGCGCAGTGGTAAGACACTGGCGAAATAAACACCTGATTCACAATAATCGTTTCGCAATGTTAATCCTATTAAAAAAAACAAATATCCCAACTCTCTGATGGTAACTGCGTAGTTGTAAGAATTATGTGAACAACTGAACGTCAAAAATGCAGATGCTTTCCTTTTATTTTAAAGTTGCATACGAACAGTGAGATTAGGCTACCAGCGCACATGCTTTGCTATTTAAAATTACGAACAACTTGCACATAGATTATCAATAAGGTACAGTTAACTTTTTTACAACGATTAACTAGGCCTTTCAGTAGATTTTTGCAGGTGTTTAATACGCCAACACATGTTGTACTGAGCATCCCCCAGAGTAGGGAAAGTTGAAGAGGCCGCCTTTGCAGATCACGACGTGCAACGCCTGCTCCCTCTTCCGGAGGAGATATACAGCTGACAGACAAGGCAAGGCGTATTGGCCAACCGCCGTCGCGGACGGGGCCCGCCGATTGTGCCCGGAATCAGTGAGATAGGCGGCCGCCGAGATACTGTAGCGGCTGCGTGCCGTCGCGATGCCCTATTGCGTCACGTTCCGCAAGACCGACTGCCTGGCTGAAGGATAACGAACCGACGACGCATCCCGCTCTCCAGTCTAATGCTCCGAACACCCTCACCAACTCTCGCCTTGTTGAAACTCGTCTAACCCTAGGAGTGAAGAATTAGATAGTAGTCCTGCATTGCCCGCTTTTTTATTCCTCGCTCTTGTCATGCCATCTCTCCCCTCTCCGTCCATCTCTTTCTCTCCTCTCTCACTCGAGCGCTCTATTCCTCTAACCCTTTGACCATCTCATCGTTCTGTGTCTGCCTCCTTTATCTCCTCTGGATTTTTAACTTTCTCTTGCGCCTATTCACGCTTGCGCTGGGTCTCCCTGTTTAATTACAATTACCTTGGTTAATTTTAAGGGGTGCCCGGATACGTTTCCCTTGTCTCCTCCACTCCCCTCCCGCCTACGAAAAATCTCTTTCGTGAAACATATATTTTTAATATTAAAATTGGAGGAACCAGCTTTGGCCGCATATTCGGTCAGTATCTGACCATCATCAGTGCTGCAAAAAATTTCAAAAGAACACACAATCAGCTTCTAGAAGTCATAACAAAAATTAAGAAACGTAACTGACAATATTTGGAAGTCTAGGCTATCACAATATGAAGAGAAAAAATACAACACAGTGTCACACCTAGAATCCAAGCCCTGTGGGCCCACAAAAACTTGCAAATTGCCTATTAACATCAGGTAGGCAGTTCATAAGTAGAATGTAATCATAAACCGATTTCTTAGCTAACAAACCTAGCTGCCTGCGTGCTAATAGCACCCAGCGCCCTCTATACAAAATTTAAGTTACAACAAGTCATACTGTATCCTGTATCTCGGGTTAAATTTTAGATTATGTTGCTACTGTATTTCTTATTTTCGAATGAATGATTTTTGTGGTTGATGTGTGTGATCTCTGGGTGTTTAAGATCATTCGATACCAGTGGTAATCGTAAATTTTTGACAGTCTTTCATAGATGCTATACGGTTGTAATTGCTGTGGTTTATTTCTTCACTATTGAAAAATATATTAATGATCTTTGTGAGCGAGATGTTTGGAAGGTATATCTGTGGTCTCTTGGTGGTTGTATATATCCGCTATCTTTGGTTAAGATAATCAAAACCGTATAAATAAGATTAAACAGTTAAAAAGTGTGAACTTTATTCCATGGCGCCCTCGGGCATGTACCATACCGTGCTTGCGATTTAAAACCTACATGAAAACATACATACGTGAGCCAACTTTCACGGTAATTGCTTCGTTGTAAGGCACCCTCTGACATACCGAACGAAATATTCTGCAGAGTGTCATTTTCCTCTTAATTTTTGTCAAAAGTGTAACATTTCTTCGAAAAAAAAAAAGAAAAAATAATTTGCATTCTTTTTCCCCACCTTAAATCCTGCGGACTAATATTTATTCAGGCAGTGCCGCGTGTGCAAAATTTCATCAAAATCGAAATGAGAATGACGATTTGTATGCAATACAAACACACACAGACACTATTTATGAAGATTGTGATGACAAGCTCCGGTGTAACTTCGAATAAAAACACCTTTCCCTGAAGTTTAGAATTCGTTTCTCTTATTACACGCCGCGGCGGAGTGGCCGAGCGCAATGAGGCGCAATGCTCCGATGTGAGAGGCCGTTCCCCGTCGGGGGTTGAATCCTTCATCGGTCATGGATGATTGTGTTATTTTTAGTGTTAAGGAGTTTAGAAGTAGTTTGTAAGTTTAGGGACTGATGATCCCGCAGTTAAGTCCCACAAGCGTTACATTTGAACACCTTCATTACACTGTTTGGGCCAGTGGAAACGATCTTTATGTCTCTTTTAGGACACATGCTATTAATGATTCCCTTACCCTAGGATACTTTTCGAAGTCATCGTCACTAGTATCTATAGTTGACAATTTTGTGATCACAGACGGGATAAAAGTAATTCAAAGCATACTTTCTCAATGACGAAACCATTAAAAGCTAACATCGTAGGCTCTGAAATTATGCAAAAGCCTTTTACTGTGCCATATATACTGGGTTAAGAGTTGCAAAAACAGGTATTTTGCCAGGTATTTATATTTTTTAACAGTTCATTTAGAAAGTACATCTAGGCTGTGGACTCACAGAGAGAAGTTAATCGTACTGGTTTCATGACTAATTCGTTAGCAGTCTTACAGTATTACTGTATGAAAACTTATTTACAGCAAGCTGCATTGCAGTCTATCAGTGACCCACAACATGTTTCCACTTTTATTACCGACCGATGCCTGGTTGACCTGTTGCTTTTGAGTAAAACTCAAAGATTGGGGTTAGAGGCACTCCTATGACACACTGACAAATCTTATTTCCAACGCTCGGCGTGTATACCAGATTTTAATGTTTTCTTTAGGCTCTATCCGACAAACTAGGGCAGAAGTTATACTACCAATCTTCAATAAACCTTTTTCCCCCATCCCTTCAAAAAAATAATGTTAGTTATGTTCAATCGACGATTCTCAGCCTGTGCAACTAGATTGTAGAACTGTCGCTATTTCTCTCCCTGCCCTTTAACCTTAGTATTCCGCGAAACAACGACGTACACTTAATCAGTACAGTAATGGCTACACTAGGATCAGACCGTAGATTGCCCCAAGATCTAAGATGCTCTATCACGAGCGAGGCCCCTAACAAGCTGTTCAAGGCAGTTCTGAAACTGCGTTTAGCACGATTTCACGAGTGTCCTTACCGACGCAAACTGACAATACGTCTACATCTACAAGGTTTCTTTTCTTTCTTAACTACGTGTAATTTCTAAAATTAAAATCTCAATATTTTCAGCATGATATCTGTTGCACAATGTTCTAAAGAAATCTGGCAAATTTCATGTGACATCCAGCAGCGCATCTTTAAAAAGGTAACTGCACTGCACGAAGTAATTTCTATCAGCAAAATTTCTCGTCCAGTTCAATTTACAAAAACTGTAGTGCCAGATAGTGCGTCATTATTAGAATGTCCTACACTGTCCTGAACACTTCGACTCTGCCCTCCGCCTACAAACAAGCTCTGTTGGTTTAGTGACTGCCAAAGATTTAATGGTTCTATTGCTGTAACCTTACGTCAACGAATAGTAAGTACCTATTACTCTACATGTGGTAACAGTTCATTTGCTAATGTCAAATACGGCAACGATTATTTAGAACGTCACCCGGTCGTCAATTTCTACAATATTTCGCTAATCTACTATTACTGAACTATTAAATTCGAAGCCTGTTTATATGGCTAACACACTAAATCAAAACCGTTTTAAGGGACGTAGGACAAGTTTACTTCTTGAGGAGGTGGTAAGATATTTTTTTGTAAATTAAGGGACTTTGTTATCAGTCTACTCTACGCTTACAAACTAAAAGTAATTTATAATTACGTAGGCTTCCGCGGCCAGAGTCAGATGACATAAAAGTTTTCTGGGTATGGTACCGCGTCATGATGTAAGGCTATTACTTAAATAACCGACGTTTCGGCCAACGTTACAGTGGCCTTCGTCTGGGTATACTGATGTGAGCAGGTTGTTACTACACTTTATATTACTTTCATTTAGACATTACATCATAATTTTTAAAAATAAGCGATGTTATTGGTGAATTTTGGGCGGAAGAATGGAACTTTATTTTGATAGGATGCTAGTAATTTGTTCTAAAGACAACACAGACAGCCCTCCCCGACGTAGAATTCGAACACCCCCGACCGCTCGGCCACTCCACCGCGGCGAGGAGGATGTAAGAAACAGACCACAGGCCAGGATCGGATTCCTCGCCGGAAGATGTCTTAATATTCAAATAATTCTTAATCTTAGTGATAAATTAGTGAAACCCTACGCCTGGATCACACCGTTTTATGAAAATCAATGATGAGTTGTGGAAAATATAGAAAAGACGAGGAACAAAGAGTCTGAAACGTTGCATTACAAAGAGGATGATGAAAATCTAGTAGACTGATAAGTTGGAAAAATAGAGGTTCTCAGCGGACTCTTGAAGGAAATTTATACTCTCCCGTGAAACAGACTAAAAGGAAAGATAGGAATATACGACGCCTCCTAAGAAGTCAAGGTTAACCTCCGTGGTATTAAGAGGGATTCTTAGAGGGTAAAAACTGAAGTAAGCCACAAATAAGAAATAATGGAGGATGTAAGGTATACGCGCCACTCTGAGATTAAGAGATTACAGCTGAAGAGGAAACTGTGTGACAAGATTGATGACCCAAGACTAATTATTCGTGTTCTGCGTACACAGCAACCAGTGTACGAAAAGGAAAGGAACGACGTGCCTCTGACAAATTTTTAGTGTAGACATGTACACTTGGCTCAGCGATAATCCATTAGTTTGATACTATCTCGAAAATTAGTTACCCCCCTAGGCCTGCAGAATACTTGTTAACATCGGCTCTCAGTTCTTCATCTGAAGAAAATCTTCATTCAACGATGAAAAGTTCAGAACTGGAGGAAGGATCTAAGTCTTATGGAGCGAAATCACGAACACAGGTGCCGCAACAATTCGTATCTTAGCTCATGTACTTCTGCCAATTCAATAGCAGGTGCTTACTGACGCACAATGTCTTAACGAAATATGACTTACTTTCTTATCCAATGTATCTTTTTAGCAATCTTCTGTAGTAGATCTAGATGACTTATTCTTTAGGACGCAGGAAAGTACAGGTCCTCAGCATCCAATTCATAACGTAAGGAAACCAACAACTAAAATTTATCTGATGTTTTTATTAAAAACTAGCCGCTAGCAATTACCCAAAAACAATTGCTCCTACAAAAGAAAGGTGCGATTGATTAGTAATTCATGTAATTCATTACACAGTATTGATACTATACTAATACAACTAAAACCGAAATAAAATGCCACAATACGGGCGAGTAATTCAACACTTCAATTTTTCTTCGTTTCAAGGAGCTCACACCTCCGAAGTTGAAGTAGTTATTATCCCGTCGTTTTACCAGTGGGAAGATTATGTATCAGTAGGGTCCCTTTCACATTCCACAAAACTGACGCCATGACCTTTCCGGTCAATCCTATTGTGTCTTGTCTGGTAGTGTTGAAGCAACCCATTTCCACTGCTTTCACTGTTCTTTTGTCTTTGGGCCCACGTTTCACCTGAGGTCCTCGTTTAGTAAACAACGTCATATTTACACGTCAGCTTTGTATGATCGTGCTTTCTGTAATGGAGTTACGCTATTAATTTTCAGAAAATTCTATAGAGCACTCTTAGTAGCTTATTGCAACACAACCATTTGGGCAACAAAGCGAGTTACATCTGATGCTAAGCGCACGTCCTCTGAGGCCGTCAAAAAGTTGCCCAAATACAAAATTTGACATTTTTATAAAAATCGCATCCCGTCAAGAGAAGTGGGAAGTGATTTAACAAGTTCTAGTTCATCGCTGAAAAATATGACGAACCCCAATATGCTTAATAAATGTCACATTACTTTTTCGCAAGCTGCCAGATTGGGGGCAGTAGTACCATTTTTCCTTGAAGGCTAGTTCATGATTCGTCACGGCAAGAACAGTCTTCTTAAGTATTGCATTTGTCAGCTGTGTCACTGTTCTTATGTATGTTCGATATATTGTGAGGAATTGTTTGTCATTCTGAAAATTAACAACTCTTATAACGAAAATATATGTAAATTTATACTTACATGGTGCCCTGAAGTACAGTAAGCAAAGCGAAACAACCTTAATTAACCTCATGTAAAAGAGTTCCGAGTGCCTCCACTCGACTTCAAGTTACACGTTTACGACATGGAGTTCGCTCTTTATGTTTCATTACGGCAGAACACTTTTTCAAGGTCAAGTGCTTTACACCGCATCGCAGGTAACTTCCTGACCGGTTCTTGGTAGTCATTCCAAAAGAAATAGTTCAGGAGGCGTCGACATAAATCGCAATCAGTACTGGGAAGCAAACACCTGGCACATACTGAGCCGCATGACTCAACCCATTGATGCAGTTGCTTACGTCAGAACTGACGGCGTGGGCTTACTCTTCCATCAAGCAAGCGTATTGAAGCTATCTTGAACTGACGTATATGAAACTACATGCCCGTTCCGAAGACGTCGTTTGTAATCTGTAGCTACTTTAAGAAGAACAACATGTGATAGTTCTACGCTTCACCTTTCAATCAGAAAATTCGACAATTTTTCCCTTCAAGAAAAATTTTTAGGAAAGCATTTCATCAGGCGCATTATATGAGAGAGAGAGAGAGAGAGAGAGAGAGAGAGAGAGAGAGAGAGAGAGAGAGAGAGCGCTAAGAACTTGCCGGAGACGCCTAGTAATCGTGGTTTTATGAGACTCGTTTTTGAGACTGTAGGTTGCAAATTAACTTCTAAGTCGTTAGTAGTACAGTTATGGTTGCAAATGAAAAATTCTTATTAACTTCAGGGCGAAACGATATTCCCTGAGATACGTCTACTGCAATATTGTGAAAAGCATTAATGAGGGCAGAGAGAACGACTAGCGACACTATCCTGAATCTGATTATTCGCTGTAACACAAAAATCTAGCGTCATTGTAGTTATATATGGAGAAATTCTGTCTGTACTGTGAGCACAGTTGACACCTTTATGCCTATTACCGCCCATTACTATGACTCGTAAAGCAAGGAACTAAGCTAAATATGATACTTAGTTGATCAGACGACAACCACATTGTTAAGTAATTAAGAAAAATGCACTACGGTAAGAAATTAACAGCTGCGAAAACTGTCAGTCGTGGATTCTGGGTGCTGTGTAACGAATTATTAGGAGCCAACTGACAACCACGGTGGAACATAGTTTGACAACTATTATTTGCTAGCGGATTCATGGAGAGCTTATCTGTGACAGGGAAGTGGTTGGAGGCAGGTATGAAAAATTTGGTGATTTTGTATCACAGCGATAGGCGATAGTAATGCCACTCAAAATTGTAACAATGGAAATTATCTTCAACGTCGAATAAATGCAATAAAACATTATTACATATACAGATAACGTGAATGGTCGCCAGAATTACATCAGTAACACTAAGGGAGAGTGGTATTTGTCTACGAAAGAATCTCCACGGAGGCACTTTTAGCAATGTCTGGTTTACTAGAAGGTCTTCTACAAAAGCACATCTGAAGTTTCAACAACATTTAAATTAAAACAGTCACGACCGCAGATTTCGAATCAAATTCTATTCGAATGTTTCCACATCTATGGGACTTACTCTATCAGTCCTAGGATTCAAAACTACTTTTACTTAAACTAACCTAAGAACAAACAAAACACAGCCATGCCCGAGGGATGACTCGAACCTCCACGGTGAGCAAGGCGTCTTAGAGCGCTCGGTTACTCGACTGCGGCTCTCAGATTTTTCTGTTACATTTCGTTACCATCTTCAAACGAAGTTCGCCATAATGGCAAGCTGGTTAAGATTGTGAGACCTACTCAGTCCACTGCCATTGCCTGCCATCACGGTGGTCTTCATCTTAAGATGATCTTCCTAGACCGAAACCGTAGAAAAAAAATGCAATCTGAAAGTCTACTATCATATCAGTAGCGATCGCAGATGTCTGTTGATCTCTGCCTTCTGGAACAACGGCAGCACAACGCATCATCGGGGGATAGTCGTGCATTACTGTCCTGAAATACTGAGACGTCGCCGGAAGGTTGGCTGTAGGTCTGAAAAGTATGTTCAATGATGCTGTCCCGCACATATCTTATCCAATTATCCGAGGGGTGTTCAAATAATAACCTCGTGTGGCTCATTGGCCTGGTGCAAGTCTTTCAATTGGACTTGTCCCTAGCATACCCCTGTTATCCAACCGACGAATGGGGACCTACAGCTTAACGTGGAATCCAAACTAAGTGTCGTTTCTGGCTATTCCTCACATCGTTGGTAAGTAGACAATGGATTAAAACGCAGACTGAAAAAATCCGAGATCCGATCGGGTTTCGAACCCGCAACCCTTTGGTTTCCACTCGATCTCTTTACTATGTGACCACCGGGCCCGAAGAGTGTTCAAATGAAAAAGGTACGAAACGACACTGTGCGTATAATTGAAGTATTTATTCAAAAGTAATCGCCAGGGCCTGAGCAAAACAATTCTATTGTTTAACGAACTGAAGGATTCCCTGATCCCAGAATTCCTGTGGCTATGACAAGAGTGTCAGTCCTCTACTGTGTCCTTCAGTTCGTCGTCCGCGTTTAAGCGCTTGCCTTTGAGATTTTTTTTTTTTTTTTTTTTTTTTTTTTTTTTTGGCAGACCAAACAGATGGAAGCCACAGGGCGACATCGCCAGGGTGCGGGGTAGATGCTCAAGCTGCTACCACTTGACCTTGGCCAGCGCACTTTGTGTGATCCTGGAGACGTCTGGACGCGCGTGATCACGGAGCAGGATCACTCCCTCCATCGGCAACCCAGGCCGTTTGCTGTTTATAGACTTGCGTAGATTATGGAGTGTGTTACAGTACACGTCACTTGATAGATTTACCGAGGTCGAGGAATTCGTTTAATATCAATCCTAGGACGTCGAAAAAGAGAGCATCGCTTTGCCTGCCGAGGGCACAGCCTTAATTATTTTAGTGGGAGGTGACGACGCATGCTTCGTGTCCCTAGATGTATACGTTATCCCAAAGCAGCGTATTCAAATTTCAACCGGTTTGATTGTTAAGATGTACTGTACCTTTTGATTTGAATACCCCTCGTATAATGGAAACGAAGTTCCAACACTTTACATTAACCTTTGTGATTTTTAATTTTAAACGTATAAAGCGCAGAAATAAGCCCGTTATTTCTCTTGACTGTTTCATCAAACCTTTTTCATTAATGGTCCTGCAGCAGTGTATATATATATATATATCGTAATATGACATTTTAGTAAGTATGATATCCTTTACTGCTGCTTATTAGCTTTATTTATACAGTACAGCTGTTTCGCCGTATTTGTCATTGTCAAGTGGTCTGCAATAGATGAAATAAATTTTATGATAATATTTTTTTCGAAACAATAGGGAGTACATTATAATCTTTTACATTTATTACTTACATTCCATTTGTTGGTAAAACACACACACACACACACACACACACACACACACACACACACACACACACACACACACACACAGCATCTGTACCTCTATATGATTTTTACAGGCACCTTTCTTATAAAGTCGTTTTTTAATAATTTTTAATGTAATGACTTTCTTATTTGACAGCTGTTATGATGCTATGTGTTTACAAATATCTTATATTTCATTATATCTTTGGTAATGCTCTAGCTTCTCTGAGATGATTAATTTCGAATTTTGTGATATCTTTGAATGTCTATGTATTTACAAATTTTTATATTCTGGATTTTGTAGTGTCTCCGCTTATGAAATAGTGTGTCCCTTTGTCCCTGAGGTATTGCTTGCCACTTGGAATTTTGTAATATCTTTGAGTATGAAAATGCGTTTCTCCGGTGTCTGAGATATAGTATGTTAATCGAAATTTTGCGGTATCCTTGACTGTGGAACATTACATCTCTCAATTTAGCCGTTGTCAAGCCTAATTAGATCGATAAAATTTTGTAAATACATTTTCTGTTTAAAATCTGTGTTTTCATTGAGAATTGCGTTAGGTGAAGCTTCCACGTGTATGCATATTTCACATTCTTCGAGAATGTGCATTTCAGTGCCTTTTGAAATTTTGCGTAATATTTTTAAAGCTCTATGTTTGTGATGGTGTGGTTTAAATTTTTTGTCTACATACCGTAGTCGCACTTATAGTGACTGTAGCACAACATACACACTGTTGATCATTGAAACTGCGTATTTTTCTAGTACACAGCTCATAAATGCGAAAAATGGAGGCCTTGAAATCAAGATGGCGGCTGTTTTGCTTCCAATGAAAGTTGCGCCACAATGAACAAATTTAAACTTTCGTGACATAGTAAAAGTAGAGACAGTCGAGTGGCGACAGTGCAATTTCGATGTTTATACAAGCGAATTCTGTGACGACACTAGAATTGCTGTGGAAGTGGCGTCATTTTTGTTGCACGCGGGAACCCGGCTGCGCCGCGGATAGCGGCTAGTCGTGGCCACCCCCGCGTGCTTCAGGGGAGGCTGGGACGAGGCGCGAGCTGCGGGCCCGAATAGAAGTGGCAACGGCGGCAGGAGCGCCGGGCCGGCCGCGCAATCGTGTGTTGATGAAGTGTGGGCCGCTTACGTAAGCACGCGCCGCGCACAGGCCTCTGCGCGTCCCCAGCCCAGCCCGGCAGGTAACTCGCACACCGACGCCTCTCCGCGGCGCGTCGGGGGTCAAGCGCGTTGAACATTACTCTTTGCAGCAGCTGACGTAATCGTGACGTAGGAGCGCTGTGAAGGTGACCTGATGCGAGACTATAAATTAGTTTTTCTCTATGGTTACGATGTACATCTACATGAGATACTCTGCGAATCACATTTAAGTGCCTGGCAGAGGATTCATCGAACCACCATTATACTATTTATCTCCCATTCCATTCTCGAATAGCGCGCGGGAAGAAAGAACACCTGAATCTCTCCGTTCGAGCGCCGATTTCTCGTATTTTATTCTGATGATCATTTCTACTTCGGTAAGTGGGAGTGATCAATATATTTTTGCATTCGGAGGAGAATGTTGGCGATTGGCGTTCGTAAGCAGCCCACGCCGCAGCGATAAGTGTCATAGTTGTAATGATTCCCATCCCAGATCCTGTATTATTTCCGTAACGTTGTCTGCCCTGCATCGTGAGAATACAAAACGGGCTGCCTTTTTATGGACTCTTTCGATGGCTTGCGTCAAACCCACTTGATGAGAATTCCACACTGGGCAAAAATAATAATAAAAAAAAAAAAGGACGGACATGCGTAATGTATGCAGTTTCTTTAGTAGTTCTGTTGCATGTTTTAAGGGTTCTGCCAATAAAACGCAGTCTCTGGTTCGCCTTTCCCACGATATTATCTACGTGTTCTTTCCAGTTTAACTCTGAAGTACTAGTAATTCCTAGGTATTATGTGGAATCTACGGCCTTCACATTTGATTGATGTATCTTGTAAACCAAGTTTAACGCATTTGTTTTCGTACTCACGTGGACGACTTCACACTTCTCATTATTTAGAGTCAATTGCCAATTTTTAAACCATAGTGATATTCAGATCATCTGCAGTTGTTTTGATCTTCAGATGATTTTACTAGACGGTAAATGAGGGCGTCATCTGCAAACGACCTAAGAGAGCTTCTCAGATTTTTCCCCTAAATCGTTTTTGTAAATAAGGGCCGGCCGCGGAGGCCGAGGGGACTGAGGCGCTTCAGTCACGGTCTGCACGGCCACTACGGTCGGGGTTCGAATCCCCCGTCGGGCATGGGTATTTGTGCCGTCCAAGTTCGTAAGTAGTTCATAAGTAGTTTGTAAGTTTAGGGACTGATGACCCCGTAGTTAAGTCCCATAGACTCTACAAACATTTGAACAGTTTGTAAATAAGGAACAGCAGAGAACCAGTAACACTACCCTGTGGAACGCCCGATATCACTTCTGTTTTAGTCGATGCCTTACCATCGATTACTACGAACTGTGTCCTCTCTGACAGGAAGTCCTCAATCCAATCGCAAATTTGCATGAATGTGTTAGTCACAGGAGAATCTAAAGCAAATACCCAAAAAATAATGGCATTCAAACAGAACATGAAAATGTTTTTGCCCTAACCATATATTCAAAAACTGACATGGAAGACAGCATTCTGTTAGCAATCAAGAGTATAAGTTTCGCTGGTAAGTGAATAACCATTTCATTCAAATTTGGACTTGCTGGAAAGATGTAAGCTTAGGGTTTAACTCTGCGTCGACATCATGCCTATTAGAAAGGAGCTCGCGCTCGTATTCTTCGGGTAAAGAAGGGGGGGGGGGGGCTGGAAATGGACGTGCCCTTTCGAAGAAACCAGCCCGACATTTGCCTGGAGTCATTTACGGAAACCGCGGAGAGGTGGCTTTGAACCACAGTTGATCGAAGAAGAGTCCAGTGGGCAGTGTGTCACTGCTGTGCCACCTCGCTCAGTCACTTGCTAGATACTGACAACGTTATTTCTAATTTTTCAAATTCAAAACATGAACATTTTTTTAAAAAATTGTTAACTGAAATGAACGGCAAATGCTTCTCTAGGAGCAGGATTTACAATTGGAGGTATATTTTAAGTCTTTCCAACAAGAAAAAAACGAACTCTTAGATTTTGTTTTATACGTTGTAAATGATTGACGTTAATTTCTATTTTAAATCTGTTTCAAATGTGTTCGTCTTTCGTGTATTGGTAGTTTCTTTTGCCGAAGTGTGCGTTATTTGTGTTTGAGAGTTCACTAATGATCTCATAATTTTAGTGTTCATGAAGGAATCTGAAGTAAGAATTGGAGAGTTGGTTATAGTAACCAACATCACTGACATAACATTACGTTTATTCTGAACTGTTAAAAACAGTAAGTTACAAGACTACATTTCGAGGTCTCGCCTCCTGTGGCTCCTTCCTGTGTTGGTAACAAAAATGTTCAAATGTTTGTTAAGCTTATGGGACTTAACTACGGGGTCATCAGTCCCTAAGCTTACAAACTACTTATGAACTACTTACGAACTAGGACGGCACAAATATCCATGCCCGAGGGGGGGATTCGAACCCCCGACCGTAGTGGCCGTGCTGACCGTGTCTGGAGCGCCTCAGTCACCTCGGCCACCGCGGCCGGCGTGTTGGTAACACCACCTCAGAATTCACCTGTTCTGACTGCCCAGGTGTGAACTTGAGAACTCTCCCCCAAATGCAGTTGGTTCCATGGGATAAGAGGCAAGCCACAACTCCGGACGTTAACATCCGCCTCGTCATAAATCTTTGCTCAGCGCCTCCCCCCCCCCCCCCCACTCCTCACGTACCTTCCCACTTCCCAGCCAGCTACGATGGTAGCAGCTAACACAATGAACAAATAACAGATACCAGTACACGAAAGCCATCATTCTAAGTTTCGACAGTAACAGTAGCAATGGCAGAAGTGGAGAATATAGTTATAACCTACAGCCTTTACTACTGACGGCCAGATTTCTATAAAATAATTGCTTCGCCTGTATCCAAAGACGTTACGACGCAGAACTGCTGTTTTACGCCTGATGTCAGTGCTGCGCATTTACAGTTACTTTAATCTGATACAGGACTGTAGAAAAACTGTCGTGAATAATTTCGTTAAATGTTTTCCTGTTCTCGCACTCTACAATGACTTACTTGGTAGTCTTTACTAGGTGCAATTTCTCGCATGAGACTATCTTTTGATAAACTCCATAAAACACTATTCCTAGAAATATTCGATTCTATCTGGTGAAATATCTGTTCTGAAGCACATACAAATTTGAAAACGGAAACCTTACGAGAAACAAATGTTCTGGTCTCTGGGTGCAGAGTTAGTTAAAAACAGACCGAGATATGAAAAAAAAAAAAAAAAAAAAAAAAACATGTCTGTTGAAATGACATTGATACGGCCATGGGAACACAGACAGTTGGTAACACCGCTTGCAACATTCCTGTCAGAGGCAACAAATTACTAACATTAGCCCTTTGGTAGAACCTGATTGACGGAATCACAGTTAAATAGTCCGCATACACGACCTGTAAGACTTTCATCGATACAGCAGACAGTGTTAGAGTCAGAACGGTGTGCATCCTATCGGCAGACGGTACAAATCAAGACCGCGCTAGGTTTCGCAGAACAGTGGTTCAAGATTTGCAGACGGACTGATATTTAGAAATTATCGCGGTCATCAAGGAATTTTGAAGTATCTACACACAAGTCTGGGCTTTCATCGGTTTGGTTGTGCTTCTCGAACGTCCAACGTTGAGTATTCAATTGTTTACAATAAATTTTACGCGTTACTACATACTGTACGACACTTTACGCATTATTAATGTATCCAGAGAATGTCAGGACTGATGGTCTTTCTCAGGGGTTTTACAAGAGG
Organism: Locusta migratoria; assembly: GCA_026315105.1. NCBI lineage: Eukaryota > Metazoa > Arthropoda > Insecta > Orthoptera > Acrididae > Locusta > Locusta migratoria. The sequence continues at coordinate 685,512,428 of CM048744.1, read as the reverse complement.
CACACTAAAAACAAAATCTAGTAAAAAGGGGCTTTGAAATTCATTATTTTCAGAAGTATGAGGACAAAATTACCGAGAGTGTGAAATGAATCTTTTCTATATCAAGATCCTCAATTTCCGTGTTTTGGCAAGAATACCAACTAAAATTTGAGAAAAATGTTCACTAACAGTGGGCTCCAAACTACTAATAGCTAAGAGCTTTAAGAACTATTTTTGTTACAATACTATGAATTGTTCCTAGGTCGAGAGCCCATGTTTGCTGCACTTTTTGAATGATTGTTCCTGTCACATCTTTGAATATTGATCATTCTACCAGGAGCGACCTGTGCATAGGACAATAATTTTTTGTCTCGACTTCGAAATTGTTTGGCACCGAGCGTTAGTTCAGGATGAACAAAAGAAGGTATAGAAGCGATCGAACTTTGAGTAACCCTATTGGTGGTATTCAGAGTAGCGGGATGGTGCCTCAAAACCGTCATGCAAGTTTGCCGTGCTGCGACAGTTGTGCAACTATGCTGCCTGCAATGGTCACGTGAACTTTCTCACACCCGTAGACGAGGTCCTGGACGTCGACGCGAAGAAGGAAGGAAGGAAGGAAGGAAGGAAGGAGGAAGCTTAGATTTTTGACGTCCCGTCGACAACATGGTCATCAGAGTTCAAATGTTTGTTAAGCTTAAGGGATTTAACTGCGGTCATCAGTCCCCAAACTTACAAACTACGTATGAACTAACGTTAAAATTCTTCCGAGGTATTTGCCGCGTCATGATAACACCTTTCCAACGGTTCCGTTTGAAGATCCTTCCTCAGTATTCCCTGAGGAAGGATCCTGCAACGGATCCGAAACGTTGGAAAGATTTTATCATCATGACGCGCCAAATAGCTCAGAAGAATTTTAACGTTAACAATAATGACCGCGAAAGCCTACGTTCGTACATACGTATGAACTACCTTATACTAAAGACGACTCTAACATCCATGCCCGAGGGTAGATTCGAACCCCCGACGGGGAAGGGCCTCGCTCATCTGAGTATACAGCCTCAATGCGCTTGGTCAATCCGCCGCGGCGGGTCAGAGACCTTGCGCTCGGTTTTCCGGGAAAGGGCAGTGAAAGATATCGGCCGTGCCCTTTCTAAGGAACCATCTCGGCATTTGCTTGGAGTGATTCAAAGAAATCACGGAAAACTTTAATCCGGATGGCCGGAGGTGGATTTGAAGCACCGTCCTTGAGACTGTTACCACTGCGCCACCTTGCTCAATATGAAGGTAGATTAGGGGATGGGAGTTCCGATATCGGGGGATGCAGGTGGTCTTGGTCGATGTATTTTTGGTGTTCTTCAGGTACGCTTTATACATTCTTCACTAACTGCGCTGTCACCTGCCGTTAGTGGGTACTGGCAGGGTGATGCCGAACGAATGTGGTGGTGGTGGTGGTGGTGGTTATATTTCTGGACTTCTCAGAACGTTCTAACGATGTCTGGAACGGTGCTAACAATATGCAACATGTGCGCTGGCGATCGTACAAGATTTTTCACGGGATAACATGTCACCTCACAGTCCCAATGCCGAAGCAAAGCGAGACTAATACGAGCTACGTGCGCTGTTCACGAGGACAGCAGAAAGCGAAAGCCAAATGGACCGACGGCAGTCTCCGTTGTAGGTCTCAGCTTCGTGGCAGTCGCTTTTCGCGGCCGGCCGCAATGGCGAACACTGCTCTTCAATTGAAGAGTGGACGCTGCTGCTGCCGCCGCGGCAAGGTCGTAAATTTCAGTCGAGCGGGCTCCTAAAAAGCTAACGAGACCATCAAGGACACAAAGAAAACAAGTTTGAAATTTCGACAACACGGCCAGCTGGGCGATCGTGCGCGCGCCCGCCGGCGCGGCGCCGCGGGACGACCGTTAACTCCGCCTTTTACGCAAGCCGGGCAGCCGGTGGTCCCGCTATTACCTGCGCGCCAGCCAGAAGAACGCTGCTGCCTCGCTGGCTGGCCGGCTCCCTGCTCACGGATCCGCACACGTCGCCAGAATTCCTTATCTCCGGTAGGCGAGTCACGTCACTGCTCGATTTGAAAATGTGTTTTTATTATTTAACACGCCCATTTTCGGCATCCTCGGATCATTCAAGATATGTGGCCGGCCGCGGTGGCCGAGGGGACTGAGGCGCTTCAGTCACGGTCTGCACGGCCACTACGGTCAGGGGTTCGAATCCCCCCTCGGGCATGGATATTTGTGCCGTCCTTAGTATTAGCTAGTTCATAAGTAGTTTGTAAGTTTAGGGACTGATGACCCCGTAGTTAAGTCCCCATAAGCTATACAACATTTGAAACAAGATATGTGGTAAACCGGTTTATTCATATTTTAATTATTTTTTACCACCCCATGAACCATAGACATTGCCGAGGTGGGGTGGCTTGCGTGCCTCGACGATACTGATAGCCGTACCGTAGGTGCAACCACAGCGGAGGGGTATCTGTGGAGAGGCCAGACAAACGTGTGGTTCCGGAAGAGGGGCAGCAGCCTTTTCAGTAGTTACAGGGGCAACAGTCTGGATGATTGACTGAGCTGGCCTTGTAACATCACCTCCGTTAACCTGGCACCCGACTTAAACTGTTTTTTACTTTATACAAACTTAAAGAGCTTCGTTTGTAGTGGATTGTAGTTCCAAAATATTTGTTTTTTTTTTTTTTTGTTTTTCAAAAAAAAAAAAAAAAAAAACTACAAAGTGTCACTCAAAAAAATAGGCAGCAACCCACTTTTAAGAAATTAAATTCTAATGGATGATAAGTATAGGAAATCGTTTTTAGTGAACGAATTTTTGTTTGTAGTAACTTGTATATCCCACCAAATCTGTTCGAAACGCAAGGCACGAGGCCTATACTGCTGTGCACTGCACCCACCGCCAGCACCCCACATTCAAGAAATTTAATTCTAATGTATGATGTGTGTAGGAAATAGTATGTAGAGGTTTATAGTGAACGAAGTTTCGTTGTATTATTTTAATTTTGAACACTTTTTGTGGGATATACAAGTTACTACAAACGAAAATTCGTTCACTACAAACGGTTCCCCAAACATATCATCCATTAGAACTTTATTTCGTAAAAGTGGGGTGCTGGCTATTTTTGAGTGACTTTTTTTTTTCGAACAATACACACAAAAATTTTGGTACTACAATCCACTACAAACGAAGCTCTTTAAGATTGTATAAAGTAAAAAGCGATTGGGGTGCCAGGTTCACGGAGGTTGTTACATCAGCTAATGTCGCTTTGCCACACAGTTACTGCGGACGGCTGAAAGCAAGGGGAAAACTGCAGCCGTTACTTTTCCCGAGGACATGCAGCTCTACTGTATGAACATATGATTGCATCCTCTCGAGTAAAATATTCCTGAGGTAAAATAGTCCCCCATTCGGATCTCCGGGCGAGGACTACTCAGGAGGAAGTGATCATCAGAAAGTATTGTGGACAACTGCATCAAACCAGTCTCCGGAGTGAAGACCACCACAACAACAACAATTATTTTTAGTCTCTTCGTTCCACTCCCTTAAGGGGAAGTGGCAAGGTGTTTGGGAGAGTCTTTGTGCTCTATTCAATCAGAGGGTTTCACACGTATTTTTATTTACAAAACATTTGTATACACATTAAATTTAAACAATTTTATTTTGGTTACAATTTATGAAAAATGATTTCCAGTCCATGGTGTACAACAATCAGTAAGGATAAATATTTCGTCCGTAGAAAACCGTCTTGATTGCTAATTGTTTGATTCCTTATTTAATGACGCGTTTCGCCCTTTAGCAGGGCATTTTCAGATCGAGACAGAATTTACACAAAATTACAAGGCGGAATTACAAACCGGGGATAATGGGACATGGGCTGATTTTGTGTTAAGAAGACAGTATCAATGGTAAACAAAGCTTACAATGCGCTCTCCGTGGTATGACACCGTAAGTTGTTTTTAAAGTGCTTTTATGTTTTTGGAATTTTATATTTCCGTAAATACTCGGTAAAGATGTGAGAAACATAAAACCGATTTTTAACATTAGCTTAATAGAAGCGGCTGTCTCTGATGATACAAGATAAGCCCATGTTTACAATTGCGCTCACGGGCGGTGGGCGGGCGTGGTGTGCTGTTCCGCCGACTTGTACAGACTAAGGGAATGTGGGTAGGGAGTGACATAGGAAGCCGGTGTATAAGACGGGACGGATAAAAATCTAGCTATTTGAATACAAATTTAACGAAAGGGAGGTTATTAAGCAGGACAATTTAATAGTTTATGTTGGTACTCATAAATGAAAGGAATTACAGTATTTTATTTGAACAGAGACATCATAATATCTAAGAATGATTGATCTTTGCATGCCAACTGATCGTTTAGGAGGTTTGGATGTCCAAAGTAAGCGCGCTTCGCTATCTCAAACTCTTCCAGTAAATTTAACTTACGCCCCTTCTGCGCAATATGTAAAATTTGCATGTTGTCAGTGGTAGGTTGTTGATGTTCGGATGCTTTAGTGTGTTCCGCAAAAGGGGAATGTTTTTTTAAGTTGGCCTTTTTTGTGCGAAGATGCTCAGTGAAACGTACTTTAAAGGTCCGGTCTGTCTGTCCTATGTATTAGATATTATGATGCCTCTGTTCAAAGAAATTACTGTAATTCCTTTCATTTACAAGTACCAACATAAACTATTAACTTCTGTCCTGCTTAATAACCTCCCTTTCGTTAAATTTGTCTTATACACCGGCTTCCGATGTCACTGCCTACCCACATTCCCTTAGTACAAGTCGGCGGAGCAGCACACCTCGCCCGCCGACGGCCCGTGAGCGCAATTGTATACATAGGCTTATCTAGTATCATCAGAGACTACCGCTTCTATTAAAGTAATCTTAAAAATCTGTGTTATGTTTCTCACATCTTTACCAAGTATGTTCGGAAATTCAAATGTTCAAATGTTTGTTAAGCTTATGGGACCCAACTACGTGGTCATCAGTCCCTAAACTTACAAACTACTTATGAACTACTTACAAACTAGGACGGCACAAATATCCATGCCCGAGGGGGGATTCGAACTCCCGACCGTAGTGGCCGTGCTGACCGTGACTGGAGCGCCTCAGTCACCTCGGCCACCGCGGCCGGCATGTTCGGAAATCTAAAATTCCAAAAACATATAAGCACCGCAAAACAACTTACGGTGTCACACCACGGAGAGCGCATTGTAAGCTTTGTTTACCATTTATACTGTCTTCTTAACACAAAATAAGCCTATGTCTCATTATCCCCGTTTTGTAATTCCGCCTTGTACTTTTGGGGAAGTGTGTAGTATACAAAGCAGCCACAGCTTCAACATGGGCAAGAAAAAAAGTTGAATTCTTTTCATGAAGTGTTTTGGAGGCGCATTCAAGAGGTAAGATTCCCTATTTATTTCCAATGACAACACAGTTAACCTGAAAAATTATATGGGCAATAGATACACGAATTTTTGGTCTGAATCACAACGCAGTCACCAAAATAATTGATGCACTGCTCATATCGTGAGAGCAGGTTTTGAACTCCTTTGTCGTAGAAGTCTAACACATGTAAATAAAAGGAAATTTGTGACCATCCTTTGTTCTTCGTCTTTGTCAAAACACTGTTATTGTACAAAAGATGAGTTTAAATCTCTAGTGTTAATAATTAAGGATTTTACATAAGTCTTCACATTGTGATTTTTCAATTCTACTTTGTTAAGTTAAACTGTCAATGTAACGAGTGACTTTTGTGTTTATTATTATTATTATTATTGACGTGCACATGTCGACAGCACTGAAATAGCACCCAGCTTTTTCTTTATTTTTCTTTCGTGAGCCTAGGATTTTTAACCAAAAACAATTTGAGTGCAACACATTTTTGCTTATAGAATGCATCTTACAGGTAGGTAGAAGAAAGTGTGAATTGCACACGTCAGGCTTGTCCAACTTACGAACCAAGTCAGTCTCATAAAACATTCATTGCAGTCAAGCAATACTAACTGTTCAGCCTCACACTGAAAGCAATTCACATGCAGAAGATTGTAAACAAGGAACTCCTGGACTACAATGCAGAATATCTTAGCACGACCTTCCCCCCAAAAATCGAAAGAAAGTGTTCCACTAACGAAAATTTCTATACCGTTTGCCCCCATTTCTACGTAAGACTTCGTACGGTGCACGGCAGAGGGTACCATACACCAGGATTCAAAATCGTTTGGCGGCTCACCATGACATTTGGCGGATACATGGGACATATCATGTACAAGGGATGGACGAGATGAACAGTGGGAGGAGTCAAGAGGAAAGTAGCGGAACGACTGGACCTGAGGTAATGAGAGAGGATGGGAGATGGATGGGAGGAACTATGAAGGCCGGTTAAATTATTACCTTTCCGAATGTATCAATAACATGCTGTACATTCTTTGTAAAAGTCAGCCTTTTTATGAGTCTGCATATTGAACTACTAAGTGACGAAATTAAAATGCCTAACAACTACGATTGCTCAACAATTATTTTCCGCAATGAAGTCGAATCTCTGTCACGTTTTTCATCCCTGTTGTCCGTCAACAGAGGGCACTCGGTGACACCGCGGAGTGTTTGAGCCGCGCGTGGTTGGCGAACACGCGCCTCCGTGCGTTAACTCCTCGCCCTGAAACCAGTTTCCCGATCTCACTCGTGGAAACGATAACGTCAGCCTCAATACGCCGTTCGGGTGGAACGGAGACAGACTGTAGACTGTTTGCGCGAGATAGGCGGCTACAAAGAGACGACTGTGTCACCGGCTTTCCGCCGCCAAGGCGAACAGCCCCGCCGGCACATGGCTTTGTTGCTGCTGCTGCTGCCGCCGCCGCCGCCGCCGCCCCCTAACCATCCCATTCAGCTTTGCTGAGTACAGCATTTCCGGCGTAGCAGTCAATTTATAATAGCTGCACGTGTCGAGTCTAATTTATTTGTTCTGTCTTCAGGAAACTAGCACGCATTCCATCCCTCTCAGTGCCATAATACTATAAACCCAGAAAGCTGACTTGTGATCTAAACTGGAGCGACATGTAGCTATCGCAGCGACTACTGCACATGATGTAACTATGATGAATTTGTTACATGTGTTACAACGAAATTCTTCAGCACTACACCGAACTACTTAATCTCATCTACGTATTTTATAACTCTTCATTCAATTCGTTTAAGTTTCTTTCCATCTTGTTGTACTGTATTTCTATATAGAGTTGCAAAAATTTACGCGACTTCCGAAAAAAAAAAAAAATAAATAAAAAAGTGATTGATGCTTCGTTCTGTCTGTCCCAAGAAAAAATATTTTATGAAAATTGGAAGAACGAGCTTTGGCCGCATTGAAATCTTTATTTTTTATATACAATACAAATCTATTTCGGTCAGTGTCTGACCATCCTCAATGCATGAATCCAAGCCCTGTAGGCCCACAAAAACTAGCACGATATAAATATGCAAAGTGCTAGTTTTTGTGGGCCCACAGGGGTTGAATTCATGCACTGAGGATGGTCAGACACTGACCGAAATCGATCTGTATTGTATATAAAAAATAAAGATTTCAATGCAGCCAAAACTGGTTCTTCCAATTTTAATAATTATAATGTAGTCGCTCTGCACCAGATTCCGGATGGAGTCGCCTATACGTAAAAATATTTTAAATCCTCATTGCTCACATATGTATCACTCAATTAGACTCAATGTTTACAGGAATTCTGACGTTCAAATAAGGCACAATGTTTCGTAAAGTAGCGTAGCTGACGTATTTATCACTATGATTATAAATACTACGGAAACATATTGGTAATTTCATGTACCAACAGTCTTGCTAACTTGTAAGAAGTTTCTCCTAATGCAAAAATGTTTACGGTCTAAATAGCATTAAGAATAACAGAAAATTAAGGAGGGAAAAAAATTAATTGCAGTTTTCAGAACTATATTGGGTCCCACACCAAATACTTTTACTGTACAGAAGGGTGTTAGTACAACACGAGGAAGCCTTCAGGTGCCATTTGAGAGATTGAATACTACTACTTACAAATAATGCCAGGTTGTATGGCGCTGGTGGAATTACTGGAAGATGGAATCATTCTAGAAAACTTTATCTGAAAAATAACAGCTTATGCCATAACTTAGGGGGAAAATGTACGCGTTTAGATAAACATGTTATTTTATTTTCCGTGAATACCTAACTGGCTCTAACCTGAACCGTAAGTGATTATGGGAAGCTGAAGTGACCGAAGAAGGTAGAAACAAGGAAACCACGAGTACTTAACGTAACTGGAATGGTTGACGAACATCACCTTCACCCGGTGAGACGCCATGGAATTGCTCCTACAGATCGTGAATTCCGTTGAGCGTAATTTATAAAGATTCATTACGAATATTTTCCGTCCGCTATGAGAAGACGCTAGCCTGTATCAGATTAGGTGCTCTGTAACAATTGGTGTAATAGAGTCCATCTGATGTCTTTTGGGGGGAAGAAGATGTCTAATTTCACCTGTGGTTTATAGCATTATACACCTCTCTGAAAACGATGACGTAATTTTTAAATATATATAAATCTGGAACAATGTGTTCATTCTTTGAAGTTCATGGAAGGAATAATAGAATAATGGAACTGCTGCCTTATGACAATGCGTTTCCCCAGTTTTAAAAAGAGATCCAAGATGGAAGGCTTTCTGATATGCCCGTTATTGATCTGTGTCTAGTATCCAGCTTAAGTATCCTGTGGCATTTGTCTTATCGATGGATGGATGGGACTCGGGCTAACGTCCGATCAACAACATGATAATCAGAACACACACACACTCTCTCTCTCTCTCTCTCTCTCTCTCTCTCTCTCTCTCTCTCTCTCTCTCTCTCTCTCGGATGGGGAAGGAAATCAGCCGTGCCTTTCGAAAGTAATCATCCCGCATTTTGCCTTAAGCGATTTATGCCTATCATAAAAAATCCGAATTATCCATGTTTAATAAATCCACTCCACTTGTAAATTGATAGATCCATTATTAGTACTGAATCGGTCACGACCGGTTTCGGGACATAAATCTCATCTTCGGGTGCTGATTACAAATGCAAGGATCCCACCAGTCCCATTACAGCACCCATGAAATATGCTGAGAACACGCGTGGGTGAGGGATGTGGGACTCTGAACTCGTCAGTAAACATGGCCGGCTAAGGTCTCGACCTGCAGAATTTGCGACCGCTCAGCAAAATCAGTTGTTGGCTGCGATTCTTTTATTCTTAATCGGCACCTGAAGGTGGGATTTAGGTCAGAAACCTGTTCGTGGCCTAATGAACAATCTATGAATTTGCAACTGGAGTGGATTTACGCAACACGAAAAATTGCAACAGTTGTGGATTACACTTGAAAACCGAAATTAATATAGCAAAAGGTGGGTCTGAACCGAGCGTCCGGTGTGACAAGCAGTGCTGCTCGGCGCTCGGTCACACCGGCAGACAGTTACTCGCCGCAGCCGGTTAACTGTGATGGCTTGCTGCCGCTGCCGCCACCTCCGTAACGGCCGGCGCGGTGCCACGCTGTCTGTCGCAGCAGTTCAAGAGCGCTGCCAGAAGGCTGCCAACTGTTCGTGTTTCAGTGTCCATGTTGAATGGAATAGACACGCAAAACACGAAAAGCTATACTTGAAATAAGCAAATCGGAATGTACGTTGCGTTGTGATGATTCTGCGACCGTCAAGGAAAGTGTGTCGACAGCGAAGGTCGTTTCGCCTTCGTCCTCTCCAATCCGCTAAGTAGTAACTAAACCTGGCGGAGCTACAACTTCGCGCTCCACCCTATGGAATGTTACTATTCCCACCCTCCTTGAAAGCAAAAATTTCTTCGGGGGCGATAAACTGAAATTATCACGTTGCACTGCTACTCTCTGGGCATAAAAAATATATAAAAAACCACTGTCAACATTTAACACTGTCCTACTTGCGCACATGTGACGCCACAAAACTATTAAATAATAGTTAAACTGCGTGTTTTGGAATAAGATACGGCCGAGAACCGGACATTTGAGCCGGGAAGCATTTGGAAGACCACGTTTTGAATCACGGGTTAACTTCAAAATGGTCAAATGTTTGTAATTCTATGGGATCAAGTTAGTGTGGTCATCAGTCCCTAAACTTACAAGCTACTTATGAACTACCTTATACTAAAGACGTCACTAACATCCATGCCCGAGGGGGGATTCGAACCCCCGACCGTAGCGGCCGTGCAGACTGTGACTGGCGCGCCGCAGACGGCTCGGCCACAGCGGCCGGCTGTGCCTAATCCTTTTCGTATGATGAGACCAACGTTGTCAAAAATATATTATCATATACAGACCATTTAGTATTAGTGAAAAAAATAGAATAAATCCATCACACAGATTACATAGAAAATGGTTGGAAAGAGGTTATTAGTACGGTGTATGTGACACTAACGGTCGACTCGTTTGGTCACCGCTTGGAGCGGAGGAAGGAAGGAAGGAAAGGAAGGAAAGGAAGGAAGCTTAGAGTTTAATGTCTCGTCGACAGCATGGTCATTAGAGACGAGCTTGGAGCGCAATCCATCGCTCGCCTTCACCTCGCCACACACGAGCGATTTGTCAAGCAATTTCTACGAGATACGAACGTGTGTGCGTGTGCGTGTGCTATTTTTAGCAGCAGTCTCAGTTGACTGGTGCATCCTCAAGAGTAATACTTTTACATTTTAAAAATGGGATTAGTAATTTATTATTCTTGTTTTGAATCAGTTTTTCCTCGGATGTTTTGGTTACATTACACTTTTATTGATTCAAAGTGGGTTGTGTACATCTTTCTAGTTTACTAACACGTTTTGTTTTTTGTTTATTAGTACTCATTCCGTTTTATTGGTTCGTCTTATAGTTTAGCATCAAGTAACTACACAATTAGTTTTCAGTCTCGATCTGTGTATAGAAATGTTGTCAATAGCCGCACTGCTGATTACCATGACTATAAATTGTGAAGAGGATACTTCATTTGCATGAAACGACTACGGACTTTACTACAGCTTTATTGATTTGACCTGAAAAATTATTCTATTTCGATGTTATAATTTTTGATATTTTTTTATTTAACGTGTAATTGTTTAATAAATAAATCAAAATGATCAGATGGCGATCAGTGTTTCTTGGCTATTACTGTGGAAGTCCTGCCAATTCCAGTGCTATGAGCATAAGCTTCAAAACGCTGACCACTGCAGAAATTCTTGGGTGCATTTTGTATTACTTCTTAATGTAAGTAAAAACACTGGCCTCCATTGCTCAGAGTAGTTCGTGATCCCCGAATAACTATTCATACTATACTGAACATGGGAAAAAACTAAACAGAACTACACAAACACGGTTAATAACAAGAGAAACGAGTCACAGGCATATTGGCACCCAGAGCTGCTATGCATCCACAAATCGCATGCGATCCACCAGATTTCCTTCCTGGGGTCTCCATGCGATCAACGATCGACGACCGATCGCTGCAATCTGCCCATACACGTGCGTTCTACGAAACGATCCGTCGCTCGTCTGTGGTGCCCTGTAGACGGTGGCTAGGATCTGCACGAGACGACTGGGTGCGAGAGTCCTGTACCAACACCACCTAGAGAGAAGGCTGCGGCGCTCTCGTGTGACGTCACGCAGAGCAGGTCGCGATCGCGTAGCTCACTGGCTGCCCGCTACGGCGTAGTGGGCCGTGCCCCAGCTGCCACCCAGTGAGCTACGCGATCGCCAAGGTACGTAGACTAGAAAGGTATGCCAGTTTGGACTTCTTCACTGTCATTGGTTAGCGCTGTATTACTTCACTCGGCAGCAAGCCGCTGTATTATACGGCCGCCGTGAACACATTTTCTCCGTCTTTTCTTTTCTCATTCAACAAAAAACATTGCTTTTAAGCGGTGGAACACGCTTGTGATTAACATATATGTACACTAACATACAAAGGAGTGAAAAAGAAAAGCTTCAAACATAATTAACAGCAAGCTAACCCTTCCCGCCGGCCGCGGTGGCCGAGGGGACTGAGGCGCTTCAGTCACGGTCTGCACGGTCGCTTCGGTCGGGGGTTCGAATCCCACCCCCCTCGGGCATGGATGTTTGTGTCGTCTTTAGCATAAGCTAGTTCATAAGTAGTTTGTAAGTATAGGGACTGATGACCCCGTAGTTAAGTCCCATAAGCTATACAAACATTTGAACATTCTAACCCTTCCCGCCCCGCGACTTGGCACGGGTAATATTTAAACGTCTTCATTCGAAAACCACTAAACGTATCGTGATTATGTTTTTTAATTGTAGAGCTCCTAAAGATCTAAAATAAAGTCCGTGACAGCACATTTATAACAAAAATCACTATTTATGTAGTCTGAAGCCATCCGGCTCCAGCGCCTTAGGAGACAAAAATGGTACATACGCTTCACTCGTAGAAGTTAGACATATGCTCTCGCGGACTTTTTTTTCTTTTTTTTTTTCTCTCTTTATAAGGGAACGTCTTCGAATGGGCCATATCAATCCCAGCCGGGGTATGATCCACTTCCTAACGGGACACGGCCCCTACTCCACACACATCAGTGGGTCTCAGTGACAATCCATGCTGTACGTGTGGAGAAATTTGGACCCCAGAACACACCCACACCCACACCCACACACACCCACACACACCCACACACACCCACACACACCCACACACACCCACACACACCCACACACACCCACACACACCCACACACACACCCACACACACACCCACACACACACCCACACACACACCCACACACACACCCACACACCCACCCACACACCCACCCACACACCCACACACACACACCCACACACCCACACACACACACCCACACACCCACACAATGTTTGACACGACTAAAGACCTAAACGAACTAATACGAGATAAGAACGGATGGGACAATGAACAGGCTGACGGACGAAGTCTCACTACGAAAGAAAAAAACACGAATACACACAGAACGTAAGACGTAATGCAACACGAAACGCCCACAACAGAAGACAAAACACTTATGATGAATCTGACACTGAAAGCACAAACGGTACAGATTACACCACAGATGACAGCCCCGACACAGAGGACGATATAAATACTTGCGAAATGTAACCTACAGATATAGCCAATCATAAGAGTCTCAAAATGAGAAAACTCCAGGATGGCAGGGCTCGAAGTAAATTCCGAGGCCTCCCACCCTGGACTTTCCTCTCTTATTCTTCAGACTGTCACTCAAACCAATCTTTCCTATCTTCTATTATTCTCTTCTTAAAATAGTTGATGTTTTTAAGTTGCCTTTATATTTTCCTTATGATAAGTTTTTACGCTTTTCTTTGTATTATTTATCTAATTACTGTAAATGTATAAAGAAAATAATGTATCATAGTCGCATAAATGTATCACATAGATTTTGTAATCACGACCAGCTATATACCCAAAGGCAACTGGTTCGCAAGAAGGGTAAATAAATAATAATTTAAAAAAAATCTCTTTTGACCTTTGTGAGGCCTACTATTTAAATGAAACCTCATCACGATACGTTCAGTAGTTCTCGTGTTATAGAAGGTTAGAAGGACAGACAGAGAAAATGTGCTTCTGCTGTATATATCATGATTTCACTCTCTTAGAGTGCGAATTTCGAGATTTTACTATGCCTATAACCGTGACGCTAGTTCATGCAAAAAGTTGACGGAGTTTTATCGCAATCGACTGAATGAGATTCACAGGCAAAGCATACGGACAGAGGCCTTCATTTTTATATGTTAGATAATGAAAACTTCCGTCACAACGCAAACGTAGCAGCCGATATATGAAAAAAATGTTCCCTAATACAAGAACATCCGAACATTTAACAGACCACGAGACGAGAGAGCGTAAAACACATTTCATAAGGGTACTGCGGCAACTGCTCGGCGCTTGCTGCCAGGTGACGTCAGACAAGCAAAGCGCGCGAGTCAAATTTACACCCTACTGCGCGATCGCGACCTGCTTTGCGTGACGTCACACGAGAGCGTGGTGTTGCCTGTACACACGAGACGTGGGCGCGCGCATGCGCAGAGGGCGGAGGCAGGCAGGCTGCGTGGCGGCGCGGCTAGCGTTGAGTCAGGCGTCGGCCGTGGCGGCGGCCAAGGTTAGCGGCCGGGAGCGCAGCCAGCGGCATTCTTGGCCCATCGCTCAGCGACAGGCCTACTTGACACAAGTTCACGGACGGCGCCGTCGCTCATGCACGCCGACGCCGCAACCCCATCAAGCGAAACCACACGCTCATGACCCACGACTCTCATACCGGTCACCGAATTCTTCACAGCGCAGTGTCCTCAAAAACAAGCCTGAAGCTGCTCCTACATGATTGGATTTCTCGATTCGACTGACTACTCGAGACGAGCCTGGCCTGTAACTACAGTATTAATCTCCTTTGCATTCAGCGGTCGTTTTCGGTTACTCGTTAGTACCAAAATTATGGAGCCGTTTGCTGTGCACCTCAATTGTTTTATTATTATGGCAATTTTTAACGTAGGGTCAAGCAATGGTAATAGAGTTTATTAACCCTCTCAGACCTGATTTTTTTCTCTATCAAGGAAATTATTTTTAATGTTCTAATACACGTAAATTGAATTTTCAATGATTTTAGAAACAAGATTTATGCAATTATATGCACCCATTTTCATACAATAACATTGCGTATACTGAAAAACAAGGCTTATTTACGGACTAAATTTTGTGTTGCCAACTGTTGTACTAAATTAACTGACCGTTCAATAACTTCTGTGGCCTCGGTTGCACAGTGGTAGAGAGCCAGACTACAAATCCAAAGGTCGCGGGTTCGTTCCCAGCCAGGTCCTAGGATTTTTGTCTGTCACTTTCCACTTCTTTCACCTCTGGCAGTATTGCTCATGTGAAAAATACCAAGTAGCATCGTGGTTCGGAACCCACGTTAAACCGTAGGTCCCCTTATAACTGGCCAAACAGGACCATGCCTAGTAAAGCACTGTGGTGTTCAAACCAATCTTCGGATTGTTGACTGCTTTACCTTACTTTCAGTTGCACAGAGGAATACAAGTAACCCACAATTTCCGCGTTATTTAAAGTTCGTAAACTGCTGCGCAGAGCGACACCCGCTTTTTAATATTTTTATAGTGATCTTCCGCAGGTGGCAGTAATTGTCCATGATGACTCAGGTGTCGTATAAATGTTCTTTCCATTTAGCAAAAATTGCTTCTGAACAGTCTTAGACACCGTAGAAGTTATGTACATATTTGTAGCCAGAGGGTCCGAAAGGGTTAATGTCCAAGGGCAAACTAATTAGTTTATATTTTATCAGATGTCATGTAAATTCTCTACGTAGCTCAAAATTGAAAAATAGGAACAATGTGGTCCGAACAATTTGTAACACATATACAGTAGCTTTCTGAGAAAAAATATATACCTTCAAACACATCAAACAATTTCCTTCATAGTTCACTGGTGTCACGTTGGATGGTGTTGTCAAAACTGCAAAATATTTTAACGACACAACTGTTCTTTTTCACGAGATTACTATATTGCTGTATCGTAGTTGTCTCGCCTATATATGTATATTGTGGTCGCATAGAAAAGCGTAGGTGGGGCAATGACGTCACAGTAGGCTAATCATTGTGTACGACATCCAGCATCCCCATCGGAGGAATGGGCTGCTATCTAACTGACTAGCGGCTTTTTTGCCCCACTTTAGGTTACGGTAGTAACACTAAAAGTGGTCCTTGGGGATCGTTTTTGACAGCTCGAAAATTAAATAACCTAATTTGTAGAGGAGAAAATTCTCCACAGCTTTGCTCTCTTATGTTCTTTTTGTTGTTTTTTTTTAACCGTATCATTTATGAGATATTTGCAAAAATAACGGCGGTTTTGGGATGTATGAATGTCTGTCCGTCCGTAACGTGTTCACCGTTTTCAAGACGAACCGTTGAACCGATCAGCACCAAATTTTGCACACATAATTGTAGGCTGCCAGAGACCAGAACCTCCCTTTTTCAAATTTTTCGGACAAAAAATACGGTAGTAACGCCAAAAAAAGTTGTTTGTAATTGTAATTGGAAACGAACCGTTCATGTAACACGAAAATTGAATAACCTAATTGGTAGAGGGGAAAAGTCTCTAGAACTTCGCTCGATTATTATTATTTTTTTTTCTTCGTGTCTTGCATCGTTGCAGTGATATTTGCAAAAATAACGGCGATTTGACGATGTGTGTCTGGCTGTAACGTGTTCCCACTGTGTGTGTGTGTGTGTGTGTGTGTGTGTGTGTGTGTGTGTGTGTTTCCTTAGGTTAGTGTAAGTAGTTCGAAAGTCTACAGACTGATTACCATAGCAGTTTAGTCGAACAGGTTTACAGATGCAATCCTCAACGTAGGCACTTTCAAGGTGGCATTTATATTCTATGTAGTGTTAAGAGAGGAGGGGGGAGGGATAAATCATTAAACTGGCAGATACATACACGTGGAGGTCGCCACGCGGTAGGACCTTTCCCCAATGAACGCGAAACCAGAGAATGAATGAAAGCTCAATTTGACAGTGAATGCGAAGATGCCAAGTTTTAAAAGAAGCTATGCGTAATGGGGCAAGATTTGGGGAGAAGCAGGTGGTGTGTACGAGGACCCTATCCTGTCATTTTTGTCAAAATTGACAAAAAACTCCATTTGATGCTTAATTGAATAAAAATAATATTTAAGACAATAGAAGGCGCCTCTGGAGGAGTATATGTGACTTTACAAGAATTACAGTGACCTTTACATTCGTTTTCCCGTGTCCGAAACAGATTAAAGTGCGAGAGTTAATTTAAAGACAACTTTTGAAGCATTTTTATGGAACAGCGATTTAAAAAATTTTAATTAAAAAAGACAGTCTAGATCGCAATTTGTTGCGTTTATTCCTGGCAACCGGTTACGGTTCTACAGAACCATCTTCAGGCCTTTGGCACCTTGTTGGTGGACGGTGGCCGTAGCCGGAGCAGGAGTCAACTGCTAGCCGTGCTTACTGGAGCGCCATGTTGCTGTGCGCGCGGCAGTTCGCCGTCGGGGGTTCGAATCCCCCTTCGGGCACGAATGTTTATGACGTCTTTATTGTAAGGTAGTCATAAATAGCTTGTAAGTTTAGGGGCTGATGAGCACGCAGTTAAGTCCCATAAGCTATACAAACATTTGAACATTTGAGTAACTGATTAGCACTCGCCAATAAGATAACAGCTTTAACATTAGTACGCCAAATCGCACCGTAACTGCAAGTTCACGCACCCGCATTACAAAAGTTATCGAGGCTCCAAATCAGTGTTTGTGTATATTCTAATGTTTGTACTAAACTGATGATAAAAGGGTGCGGTATTGCATTATTTCTGAAACTATAGTGGTTCATAAATTGACCCAACTAAAAACTGTATTGCCAAATCACTAAAATAAATGAAATAGCGAATTCCGCAATCATAGCACCAGCTCCCATTACACCGTAAATTGTGCCTAGAAATCGTGATAATTACGGACAAAAATTAATACTTGGCATATCTGGTGAATGTAGTACGCGGACGCAGCAGTGAGCCTAATCAGAAGAATGTAACGCCGATGTACATTCTGCAGGATGGCATTCCACTCTCGTCTTTAATGATGTGCTGCTTCTACGTATATCAAACAATTACAGTACTGTGAAAAAACTTCACCAAATCAAACAGTGGCAGAATATATTTATCCCGCTGTTACTGCACATATTGTACTCCTGCTGTTTTAATCGGTATCGACGCGTTTCTATACACAGATGCGCCAAAACATTGTCTACATAATAAAAGAGGATAACAAAAAATTCCCGTTTAGAGTGTTGTTATACAACGAAACTTTGATTGGAAGGTCATTCTTGTATGTCAGAAATAGGAGTGGATTCAAAACTGATCCTGGTGGGACATACCTAATGAATTCACTGGGAAGTGAGGCAGGTGCAGCTGTCTTCCCCAGATACTCCAAAGACAAACGCGGGAGGGGCGTGCAGAGAGAGAAACGCGCAGCACAGAACGGCCATCGCTGGCGAGCACGAGAGAAGACTGCGCGTTCATAAACAGAGCCACAATGGAGGGAAAGGTCAGCCCGGCCGCCGGTGAGATACGGCGTGGCTGCATCGTAAAGCGATACGCCGCCGCTACCCAAACTAGGACGCGGTCGTAACTGCCCGCCGCTTGCGCCGCGGAACCGCCCCCTTCCGCGCTGTCTCTGTTTACCATTGTAATCAAACTGGCCACACCGACTGTCTCAATCCCTGCCAGCTAAACCCAGCGCACATTACAGTTTAACAACGCGACACGATCGTAACTTCACATCTCTTACACTATACTTACGTCCATTATTACATTCAACGGATTACGAACATATGTTAAACTTTTATGACTTCTTTAAATCAAAATATATTCACGATTCTATTTATGAACGCAGTTTAGGTAGACCTTTGACTTTTCACTGCAAGTAAGAGCTACTTTTTTTCTTCTTCGAAGTCAATTAACAGATGTTTGTTTGCTATGTAAACAATGGTGCATACAATTCTAACACTTCCTACGTACCGCAATTTAATGTTTCGTTGGTCCATCGTTCTCTCTCTCTCTCTCTCTCTCTCTCTCTCTCTCTCTCTCTCTCTCTCTCTCTCTCTCTCTCTCTCTCTCTCTCTGTGTGTGTGTGTGTGTGTGTGTGTGTGTGTGTGTGTGTGTGTGTCTTGGGTAGCTTGCCCCCACGTACCGTAAGGTGACCTACAGAAAGCTTCATACTTTACCCCACTTCTCGTCTGAGTCTCGGCATGTGCGCTAACCGAGCGTTTCGCGTATTTCAAGCGTCAACTTCGCTTCGCAATTCGTGTTGTGATGCAGTCAACGTAATTGTCTGTGTGATTTGTCGTGCTGTTGACTGCTGATGAAATAGTATAGGATGTCCATTTAAAACACGTAAGTTTGTTTTAAAATATTTACATCGATACTGGTGAAAGTCTTTCCAGTAGCTAATGTTCCAGAGTTAGTTTGGGTGGTCAAAAGACCATCACTGGCACTTCAGACAAATCTTAGTATGTAAACAAATTGAGGTGTTTGTGCCTATTTTTCACAGTGTACCCAAAATTACACATCGCAAACCAATAGTGTTTGGATGTTCAAATGTTTGTAGAGCTTATGGGACTTAACTACGGGGTCATCAGTCCCTAAACGTACAAACTACTTATGAACTAGCTTATACTAAAGACGGCACAAACATCCATGCCCGAGGGGGGATTCGAACCCTCGACCGCAGCGGCCGTGCAGACCGTGACTGGCAAGCCGCAGACCACTCGGCCACCGCGGCCGGCAGTGTTGCTATGTGGTAGTAGGTATCAGTCACCCATTGTGCAGTGTGGTGGTAAAGGGTTGATAACGATAAGAGGGGTGAAAGATATGGGAGTTTAAAGTTACCGATTTATATAAAATTCTACGTGCGGGTATCAATATTTTGCTTTTTAGAAAGAACTACACAGTGGAGACGAATGATCTCTCCGTCTTGTTGCAGTACAGTCTCCCGTTGTACACTGTAGCAGTTCCGTGTTGATAGCTATAAGAGGGTGGAAGATATAGTGGTTGAAAGTCGTCAGCTTATATAAAATTCGGACTGAAGACCAGCGATGACTTGACACTATAATAGCGGAAGTTATATACAGCGAAACGTGATGTACATTCTTCAGTTGTTTTTCAGTTTGGAAAGAAACTACCAAGAACAATGTCAAAGCAAAAGAAATAAATTTCGCGTTCTCGATCCGTTTCTAAAAGACAGAAAAGCCACTGAAAAATGAATCTACAGAGGATAGAAACGAAATTTGTTGAAGTTGTTTATCTTACACTGAGGCATCAGAGATTTTTCGATATTATCATCCCTGAGGTGGTAACAATAGGCGATGAACTATTTTTTTGAAAATACGATGCTATGAAGACAATTTTGAAGCAAGAAATGCAAAACTTCGGATTTAGATTTTCGATTGGAATTTTAAAAACATTTGTTTCAATATTGTTGGATATTGGTCCATTAAGTAGGTGAAATAAGGGGAAAATCTTAAGGGTGCTAATGCGAAAATTCTGATTTGGAACCATGGTTAGAGTTGAAAAAAAGAGTGTTTCGAGGTGTTTGGAATTCTGCTATCAATGGTGCAATAGTTGGTGGTAAATTGTATCAAAATAATTTATTAGAAAAGCGTTTTTAAAGCTAAATTTATAAGTAAACAACCAATGCAGACCATCCAGTCTACTAGGGATGGGAAAAACCGACCGGTTAAAACCGATAGCGGTATTTTAGTTTTGAATTACCGTTTTTTCGGTATTTATCTGGTGTCGGTTGAAACCGGTTTTTTCAGTTATTGCCAAGAACCGGGTAAAAAACCGATACGACTACTTCCTGTAGTAGTGGTAATTTAAGAACAATCCCGGCAGTCAGAAACGCGTGGATTAGAACTTAAGAAATGGTGCAGCTATTGAGCCATCGATGCACCTGTTGTGTGGCGTGGCCTATTAGACGACGCGCGTGCACCGGCAGTGTACAAGACTTGGCTTCGTCTGGTCTTGCGGCAGTTCCTTGCTGTCGTCGCCAGACATCGGTTATGTCTTAAATGGCATCATCCCTAGTGTGGAAGTACTTCACGAAGTACGGGAGCAGTGAGGTACAATGCTCCATTTGCTTCAAAAAGCTGAAAACGGGCGGAGATACTAAAAACATGCTGTGTTATTTAAGGAGAAAGCATTTAAAATGTTCCGTGGAAGAGAAGGTGAATTCGATTCATATACCTATTATGTAAGTGATGTACTAGCTTGGAATAATAACCGAGCCCTTAATTTTGTGGCTGCTTCAGTGTGCAAAATTTATAACAACTGAAAGTGACGATGTAGGACCTTGTGACCGTACGCTCTCGCCACCGCCGTGCCCGTCACCTTCACCTTCACCATCTTTGATGGAAACTACGACACCGATTTCCACTACAGCCACACCTCCATTACGATCCAGATCTTACTCCTTCGCCTTCATTAAGGCAGATCACCCTTTTCGAAAACCGAGAAAAAAACTTCTAGGAGTGGTTGGCTCAATATTAGCAACTGCCGATGGAAGTACTAGGCCAGTAAATCTGTATGCTTCGTATATCGTCTTCTACGGACTCCTGGCTAGGCTTACACACACTCAAGAAAGCGCAATATTTGGAGGGGATCGTGCAAAAATATGGAAAGACTAGTGATTTGTCGTATAACGTAAATTTACCTAAATTTCCCAAGTTTCGGTTTCGTCCGAAACTAGGCGAACCGAAAATTCGATTACGGTTTCGGTTTCGGCCGCAAATTATGTTTCGGTCGTCGAACTCTAAAAAACTGAAAACCGGTTATTTAAAAAACCGGTTATCTTGAGCAGTTTTTACAGTGCGGTTTAACTGGAGGTGAAAAGAACCGGGATATCCGAAAACTGGTTGTTTCAGAGATAACCGCCATCTCTACAGTCTACGCGTGCAAAGGGGGCGTGAATTAAGCAAGTATGATGTCTAAAACTATAAACCCCGTAAGGCAAAGAAAATGCTAGACGCAGGTGAGCTTGAAACAAACAAGGAACCGCCGCGCTCTCGGAGGAGTGGCTGCCTCGGAGACGGGAGTGGGGCGTGTCAGCGGTGCCGCTACGTGCCGAGTACTCGCCGGCAGCGGCAGGACTGTGATTGACGGCGCTTCCGGCCGCCATTCACGGACAGCCTGCCTGCTGCTGCCGCCTCTGGCTGTCCATTGAGCCGCGGCTCGCGCCTTCTGGGAAACCGGCGGCCGCCTCAGCCGTCCGCCCCAAATCGTTTGGACACAGCCGGCACCGGCAGGTAGCGGACGCGACAGGTACACACCTCTCCGTAGCCGCCAGTCGACTGCAGCGCCCGCCCAGCGGCTGCCGACAGCGCGCCACGTTGCCCACTCCCGAGCCCCTCGCGCCAGTGCTTTGTTTCCTACGTTCACACGCAGTAGTATCTAGGACGTCGAACACCGAACCTTACCAAAGAGCAGATTTTTGCAGATGATGCTCTACTATATAGAACAGTCGAAACGCTGTGAATCTGGACGCGTAAATCAGGAGGATCTGCAGCGTATCTATGTTACATGAAGTGGCAATTCATTCTACATATAAATTAAACGTATTACGAATATATAGGAGGCCCTTTATTATTAGCTCAATAGCGGGGCAAACACCGGCGATAGGATAGGGATAGGATAGGATAACGTGGGCGCACGACACCTAGGTCTTTAGCGCCCTTACAAGATTATTAGAAGACGAGTGTGACATAAGCAAAGAGGTAATGCATGAAAACTGGCAACAGGAAGGTACGTATCTAAACTTGTCACCTGGCAAGGGGGACGAAGCAATCACAACAATGTTAGCAATATACGGTGGCCCACTAAAGTACACAGTCAAATCACAGTAAAACTCAGTTTTTTACAATTTCTAACACATAATTTGACGAAAGCTTACATTCTGATTACACATAATGGGCATGTGATAAGTGAGACTGAACAGTTCAAATTTCTAGGTGTTCATATAGACAGTAAGCTGTCATGGAAAGCCCATGTTCAGTATCTTGTTCCAAAACTAAATTCTGCTATATTTACCATTAGAACAATATCTGAGATAAGTGATTTTTCAACACGAAAAGTAGTCTATTACTCACTTGTTTTTTTGGGGTAACTCGCCTGATGCAAAAAGGATATTTCTGGCTCAAAAACGTGCGGTTCGAGCAATATCTGGTGTAAGTTCGCGAACGTCCTGTCGTCCCCTTTTCAGTAGTCTGGGAATTTTGACTCTGGCGTCACAATACGTTTTTTCTTTAATGTCGTTTTTTGTTAATAATATCAGCTTATTCCCACGAGTTAGTAGCTTTCACTCGATGAATACTAGACAGAAGTCGAATCTACATTTGTATCACACCATCTTAACACTTGTGCAGAAAAGGGTATAGTATTCTACGACATCCATTTTCAATAAGCTGCCACAATAACTAAAGAATCTTAGCACTAATCCACACGCTTTCAAATCTAAATTGCAGAGTTACCTCATGGCTCACTCATTTTGTTCAGTCGAGGAACTCTTAGTAAAGTTAAACAATTAATCTAATTCATTTTTTCTTTAATGATTCTTTTCACTTTGTCTTAAGATTGTCCTGTGCAAAGGACTACTTAAAAATTTATATTACCATTCTTGTGTAACAATTTATGTACTGACTTGTTCCATGACCATGGAGTCTCACTCTTCAATTGAGTCCTATGGAACAGAAAACAAATACAGAGCTCTTAAATCAACTTCAGGGTACAAGGGACTTTTGACTGATAGGAGGGCGAGGGGCCATCCAGTCGTCAATACATTAAAACCTACAGCCTAAAATCTGAGGCAACAGCCCAGAAAGGTCACAAAATTTTAAAACGGTCTTCACACTTGCGTCATTGTCAGATAAAACAGAGGGCAGAGAGCGATGAAGATTCACTGCCGCCCTCACAGCACGATATAAAATACATTCAAGTTAAATTTGGCGTACCGTGATTTGCACGCCACAGGCATAAAACGGGGGATCCTCTCGAGAAGAGTAAACAGCCGTGGGTCAACGGGCAGCGTCCGATTCGCAGACGGGTGAAGGCTACCTCATGCTGCCTCAATGACTGACACGAGGTTCGCCACGGTCTGACAGTTGGTTTAACCAACCGCAGTTTATTGCCCGTCACTGCCTGCCACGATTCCTCCCATAAAATTAAGGACCTCTGCCGCACCACAGAGAAAATGTCCTGTAGGAGAATAGCACATTGTATGATATCACAGTCTCTGCAGGCCTCCTTGGCAGCCCAATCAGCCATTTCTTTGCCACGAATGCCGGCATGGCAATGTTTGCTTCCCCCGTTGCTGGAGGAAGTACCGGCAAAATTGCAGGCCTATATCACTGACGTCGGTATGCAGCAGGATTTTAGAACATATACTTTCCTCAAATATTATTAACTAACTGTAAGAGAACGGCCTATTGTCCCATAGTCAACACGGGTTCACTAAGTATCATTCTTGTGAAACACAGCTAGCTCTTTACTCATCATGTGATGAATCCTACAGACAAGGGATGTCAAATTCTGTATTTCTGTATTTCCGGAAGGCTTTTGACACTGTACCTCACAAGCGTCTTCTAACCAAACTGCCTGCTTATGCAATACCGTCACGATTGTGCGATTGGATTTGTGATTTCCTGTCAGACAGGACACAGTACTTTGTAATTGACGGAAAGTCATCGAGTAGAACTGAAGTGGCATCTGGCGTTCCCCAGGAAAGTGTTCCTTATTTTTATTAACAATTTAGGAAACAATGTGAGGCCGGCCGTGGTGGCCGAGGTGACTGAGGCGCTCCAGTCACGGTCAGCACGGCCACTACGGTCGGGGGTTCGAATCCCCCCTCGGGCATGGATATTTGTGCCGTCCTAGTTCGTAAGTAGTTCATAAGTAGTTTGTAAGTTTAGGGACTGATGACCCCGTAGTTAAGTCCCATAAGCTTAACAAACATTTGAACATTTGAAACAATGTAAGTAGCTCACTTAGGTTGTTCGCGGATGATCTGTCACTTATCGGTTAGTCACCAGAAAATCTTAGACAACTGCAGAATCATTTAGATTTCTGCACGGTGCAAAAAATGGCGATTGACCCTTAATGGCATAATATAACAACTGGATAAGTGTACGAGATACATCGAAACGTTGACTAAAATACACACGTATTTCGTCGTACATTTGCTAGGGAATATCCTCTAGTCTGTATTCAAAAACGACACCACTGTCAAGATAACAGGGGATTAAAAATGAGAGTCATGAAAGCAGAGACGTGTGTATATTATATAGATCGAAACTGGTAAATAATATTTCGTGCGGTATTTTTCAAAATCGTTTCGACACAGAGCGCTGTCCAAATTCATTTACCGGCGTGTGGATGAAGGGAGACGCCAAAGTCGCAGCAAAGATACATTTCTAACTACACGTATGTGAATAGACATGTGGTATTTCCAAAAAAAATGTTCAAATGTTTGTACAGCTTATGGGACTTAACTACGGGGTCATCAGTCCCTAAACTTACAAACTACTTATGAAGTAACTAATACTAAGGAAGGCACAAATATCCATGCCCGATGGGGGGATTCGAACCCCCGACCGTATTGGCCGTGCAGACCGTGACTGGAGCGTCACTGTTTCCTCGGCCACCGCGGCCGGCTGGTAGTTCCAGATGGGAGGTTTAGATCTGCTGATCAAGTGAAGCATGAGATACCACCCGTCGGCCTGTTTACGACTAGTTTTGTTGTTGTTGAGAATATGTCATTACTTCTTAGAATACAAACTGATCAATTGATCCACGCGGGAATGACCGTGCTCTCTAAGGCGCTCTGCTGCTGAGTGCGCGGCTGCTCCCCGTCGGAGATTTGAGTCATTCCTTGGGCATGAACATGTGTGTGTGTGGTCCATAAGTTATATAAGTCGTTTGTTCGTCTAGTGAGAGTCATGACCACTGCAGTTTGGTACTGTAGCTTCACAAACAGTTTAACTTTTTTTTTTTATCAATTCACGTTCTCTCATCCACCTACTCGATCCGCACGATTTAATTAAACACTGATCACTTGAAATTTTTGATTGTTCGTAATGGCGACTGCTTACGAGAATGCAGTGGCAAAGGTAAGTTTGTTTGTGTGCAATGCAACGTTTTACTTTGGGAGGTTTTTTTTTTTTTTTTTTTTGGGATTCTTGCTTTCCGCGTTTTTACCCCATTAGTATGTCCAGGACCATGACGTCATGAGTCGTGAGCAGACGGGCGGTATCGTGTGCTTCGGTATTGCCGGATTTGGCTGTTTGAAACATCGGCAGCTGTGTAGTTTCGTGTTTTCGGTGGGCCACGGTTAAGTGCCCGCGAGACACGCAGAGCAGGGTACGTAGCGGCGGCAGCGCCACACACACGAGGTTCTGGGAGACTTCCTAGAAGGCGTCCCAGTCCCAGCGTCTGGCTCCGGCTGTCTTTTGTGGCGGTGCGCAGTATGCCTTTGCCGGCAGGCGGGTGCGTTCCCACGCTCCTATTTTAAGTAAGGCGGCGGCGGCTGCTTTTTGCGGGGCGGCTCGCCGCTCCCTGAATGGGCACGACACCGCGGCCGGGCCTCGCGCGCCGCCCACGTGACAGGAAAGCCGCCACACGTCTGCTCTGCCCTGCCCTGCCCTGCTCTCCAGCCGGCTAGCTGCCCTGCACTGCCCCAGCGTGCGACAGACCGCCTGGCTCCGAGCTGACCCTCTGCGCGCAACCACTCCACACTAGTCTGGTCCGCCAATTAATCCAAATTAAAATGGTGGCTCTTTTTAACTTAAAGCTTCCGGGCTGAGGTGCCGTGGTCCATATATGAAACTTTCCCCTGACGTTTCGTCCTCGTCTGCGGAAGGCATCCTCGGAGGTAAAGCGTCGTACTGCTTTACCTCCGAGGATGCCTTCCGCAGACGAGGGCGAAACGTCAGGGGAAAGTTTCATATATGGACCACGGCATCTCAGCCCGGAAGCCTTAAGTAAAGACGACACCTGCCGTGAAAGCCTTCATTCTATGATCAGCTCTTTTTAAGTTCCGTGTGCACGTGTACATACCTGACAAAACTGATGCTCCCAGGAGTGGTCCAGCAGTGCCCCATTTCAGTACACACTCGTGCATTAGCTCCGTACTTAGCTATAATTCACAACCGATCACTCTGCGAAAGATCCGTACCCGAAGACTGGAAAGTTGTCAAAGTTACTCCAATATTCAAGAAAGGCAATAGGAGTAATCCCAAAAATTACCTAGGAGTTACAATTACGAACAACTTTGACTGGAGAGAACACGTAGAAAATATTGTGGGGAAGGCGAACCAAAGGTTACGTTTCATCGGCAGAACGCTCCGAAGATGCACCAGCTCCACCAAAGAGACTGCCTACATCACACTTGTGCGTCCTCTCCTGGAGTACTGTTGCCCATTGTGGGACCTTCACCAAGTGGGACTGAAGGAAGATGTTGAGAAGGTCAGCTCGTTTTGTTTTATCAGGTTACCGGAGGGAATGCGTCACGAAAATGTTGCACGAATTGGGGTGGAAATCATTAAAAGAAAGACATTCATTGCGGCGTGATCTGTTTGCGAAGTTTCAATCACCTACTTTTACTTCTGAATGTGAAAATATTTTAATAGCACCCACCTACTGACGGAGACATGACCATCCCAATAAAATAAGAGAAATCAGATCGAAAACGGAACGATTATGTTCTTCCCGTGCGCTATTAGAGAATGGAACGGTAGATAAAAGATATGGAAGTGGTTAACGGTCCCTCTGCCAGGCACTTAAATGTGATTTGCAGAGTATCTATGTAGATGAGTGAATCATGAGATCGACGTGGCTCTAATATAGTGGTTCTCAATCCGTGGGTCGCGACCCACTAGTGTGTCGCAGGATCTATTTAGGTAGGTCGCCGAACGGTGTTACGGTATGTACGTTTGGTAGTAAGGAAAGTAGGCAAATACTGTTAATTTAGTGGATGTGGTTGTTGCTGGTTTTCAGGGTACAATCTACATTTACATCCATACTCCGCATGACACCCGATGGTTTGTGGCGGAGGGTACCGTATCACTATCGATTTTCCCTCCTATTCCAGTCCCGTATTGTTCGCGGAAATGAATATTGTCGGTATGCCTCTGTGTGAGCTCTAATCTGTCTCATTTTATCCTCATGACCGCTTCGCGGAATATAAGTAGGAGGGAGCAATATACTGCTACACTCCCCGGTAAAGTTACGTTCTCTAAACTTCGACAGAAGACCGTACCGAGCGACAGAGCGTCTCTCCTGCAGAGTCTTCCTCTGGAGTTTATCGATCATCTCCGTGACGCTTTCACGATTGCCGAAAGATCCTGTAACGAAGCGCGCTGCTCTCCGTTGGATCTATTCTACTTCCTCTGTCAAACCCACCTAGTACGGATCCCAAACAGGTCAGCAGTGTTCTAGCTGTGGCCGAACAACTGTACTGTAACCTAGGATTCTGCCAATGAAGTCTGGCATTTGCTTTTATTTTATATGGTCGTTCCATTTTAAATCACTCCTCATGCATACTCCCAGATAATTAATGGAATTATCTGCTTCCATAACGTGGAGGTCTCAAAGTAAACAAGTCTGACGTTCTGGTTAACACAGAAAGAAGGAAAGCTGTATTACGTAACTACGAAATTACAGGACAAATATTAGAAGCAGTTACTTCCGTAAAATATCTGGGAATAGACTTAAGGGGCGATTTGAAATGGGACGAGCATATAAAAGCTATCGTGGATCAGGCAAATGCCACACTCAGATTCATTGGAACTAATACTCAGGAAGTTAAGTCCGTCAATAAAACAAGTGGGTTATGAAATTCTTCGTTCCGTCACCGCTTGAACATTGTTCGTAAGTGTAGGATCCGTCGCAGGTAGTGTAAATAGAAGACAAACATCCAACGGACTCATTTAGTTGGCGAGAAAGCGGGGAGATGATTAGGAAACGTGGCAGACGCTAGAAGAGAGACGTCTACACTCCTGGCCATTAACATTGCTACACCACGAAGATGACGTGCTACAGACGCGAACTCTATCCGATAGGAAGATGATGCTGTGATATGCCAATGATTAGCTTTTCAGAGCATTCACACAAGGTTGGCGCCGGTGGCGACACCTACAACGCGCTGACATGAGAAAAGTTTCCAACCGATTTCTCATACACAAAACAGCAGTTGAACGGCGTTGCCTGGTGAAACGTTGTTATGATTCCTCGTGTCAGGATGAGAAATGCGTACCATCACGTTTCCGACTTTGATAAAGGTCAGATTGCAGCCTATCGCGATTGCGGTTTATCGAATCGCGACATTGCTGCTCGCGATCCAATGACTGTTCAGGAGAGCAATACGGAACGCCGTGCTGGATCCCAACGGCCTCGTATCACTAGCAGTCGAGATCACAGGCATCTTATATGCATGGCTGTAACGGATCGTGCAGCCACGTCTCGATCCCCGAGTCAAAAGATGGGGACGTTCGCAAGACAACAACCATCTGCACGAACAGTTCGACGACGTTTCCAACAGCATGGACCATCAGCTCGGAGACCATGGCTGCGGTTACCCTTGACGCTGCATAACAGACAGGAGAGCCTTCGATGGTGTACGCAACGATGCCTATACTGCGCGACGTTACACGTGAGCGCCGCGGCCATCTCAAGGTGTTGCTCTGGCGCGCCTCTGACGTCATAACGTGTTAAAAATGGCTACCAGTATATTAAACAGTTGTCGGAATGTGTACTCGAATCTGTTCGTAATAGAAGCAATGTAGTGCGTGGCACAACGAAGATTGCATAAACACACAGTGGTAGCGACAACCCGTGTAACGTGTTCCACAGAGATTCATCTGACTTCCTAGGACTGTATATTCCATACCAGGGATCGTGTAATTTTGTGGCTCAGGAGCCAATGGTGATCAGCCTTCTCGGTCCAAAACTACAGACGTTAGCTGCTCTTCTTAGATAGGTACCATTTTGTGACAGTCCGGACTGGAACTCGGCACAAATTTTCCTATGTCACAAAATGATATACCACCTTCAGAAGAGTAGTTTAAGTGAGTAGTTTTCACAAATTGCAAATTAATATCTCATTTTATACGTATATAGATTGTAGATGTGAACCTCAGCAGTGTCTGGGATACGGTATTTGAAGCAGAGCGTCTTGTGTTCGTGGCCTTTGCTTTACATTTCAAATTGAATATATAGCTCTAGTAGCTTCTATATGAACTGAGAAACATGTTTGCGGACGATGCTGTAGTGTATAGATAGTTTAACAATGGAAAATTGTAATGAATTGCAGAAGGATCTGCATCTAATTGGCGCATGGTGCAGGAGATGGCAATTGAATCTCGATATAGGCAAGTGTAATATGCTACGAATACATAGAAAGTAAGATTCTTTATCATTTAGCTACACTATAGCAGATCAGCAACTGGACGCAATTTATTCCATAAATTATCTGGGAGAATGCATCAGGAGTAATTTAAAATTAATCCTCGGTAAAGCAGAGGCCAGACAGATTCATTGGAAGAATCCTAAGGAAGTGCAGTCCGAAAACAAAGAAAGTAGGTTACAGTACACTTGTTCCTCCATTGGTTTAATACTGCTCACCGGTGTGAGGTCCGTTCCAGGTTGGGTAGATAGATGTTGTAGAGAAGATCCAATGGAGAGCAGCGCGCTTCGTTACAGGGTCGTTTGGTAATCGTGAAAGCGTTACGGGGATGAATGATAAACTACAGTGGAAGACTCTGCAGGAGAGACGCTCTGTCGCTCGGTACGGGCTTTTGTCGAAGTTTCGAGTATACACCATCACCGAAGAGTCTAGCAGTATATTGCTCCCTCCTACATATATCTCGCGAAGAGATCATGAGGATAAAATCAGAGAGATTAGAGCCCACACAGAGGCATACCGACACTCTTTCTTACCGCGAACAGTACGAGACCGGAATAGGAGGGATAACCGACAGTGGTACTCAAGGTGCCCTCCGCCACACACCGTCAGGTGGCTTGCGGAGTATGGATGAACATGTAGATACGTAGCAGTAGTGCATGAGTAAACCTCAAGCTGGAGTCAGTCAATTGTTTGATCTTGTACGTGAGAGAGAACTGCTAAATAAATCACCACTATTTGTTAATCAACAAGCTTCGTCCTGTGACAGCCTTACGTGACAGTATGAGTAACAGTAATTTTATTTATATTTTATTAGATCTACTGTATCTTTTGAACATATTTCTCCTCTTTAGGTTGAGTTACAACATTATCAACATAATTACACATTCTTTGCTGCAAGTGTGTGTTTCATTTTGATACGCACTGATTCTGTAATGTATATTCCTAGAATCCGCGTTACTTCTGCGTCTAAATGTGTACAACAGCAGCTGCTTGATACCTGTCGTGCACTCACAGGCGCTATCAGTAGCAGGCCACGGTGGCCGAGGGGACTGCGGCGCGTCAGTCACGGTCTACACGGCCACTACGGTCGGGGGTTCTAATCCCCCTCGGGCATGGATATTTATGCCGTCCTTAGTTTTAGCTAGTTCATAAGTAGTTTATAAGTTTAGGGACTGATGACCCCGTAGTTAAGTCCCATGAGCTATACAAATATTTGAACATTTGAATTTGAGCTATCAGTACTGAGAGACATTGAAACAGTCACGGAATATAGAGTATTACCTACGAAGGGATAAAGTTGAAAATGTTTTATCCCTCCGGGATCGAACCCGGCTCTCCTGCATATTAGGCAGTTGCGCTGACCCCTACACCACCGGGAACCCAGCGATTACCACAACTGCACGGACCACTTTAGTACACCTCCCGCCAGATACAAATTCTCAACTTTCCGCTCCCCACTTTCACTCAAACGCGCGGATTTTTCAACAGATTTCCGTAACGGCCGCACTGAAGAAAGGATCATCGCCGGTCATCGGCTTGGATGTATGTGGTGTCTGGCCTTTCGGACACGTCGGTAAGAACAGATACGACACACACACACACACACACACACACACACACACACACACACACACACACACACACACACACACATATATATATATATATATATATATATATATATATATATATATATATATATATATATATATATATATATATATATATATATATATCGCTACGTACAACTCTTCATGTGATTTAAGCAGGCAACTTTACTTATCCACTAATGCCAATTAATAATTGAGTCGTCTGTTAGCAAAATGTTCAAATGTTTGTTAAGCTTATGGGACTTAACTACGGGTTCATCAGTCCCTAAACTTACAAACTACTTACGAACTAGGACGGCACAAATATCCATGCCCGAGGGGGGATTCGAACCCCCCGATCGTAGTGGCGGTGCAGACCGTGACTGGAGCGCCTCAGTCCCCTCGGCCACCGCGGCCGGCGTCTGTTAGCAGGACAAGACCCTCTTAGGAAGCTCTCACCGTTCGGTTTTAATTTATGTGGTTAGCTGCTAGATGCACAGCACTGAACAATACCTTAAACAACTGTAGGCAGTACTTACACGTACTTGATTCAAGCCGCACTGTCGTACACCAATGTAGAAAAAAATTGGCATTAATTTTATCTTAGCCATCGAAAGCTTAACTTGAAGGCAGTTCACGTGGGTGCTACAATCGAGACCGTCTTACAAATCTCTGGCAAGTAGCAATGCTGTT
Source organism: Locusta migratoria (assembly GCA_026315105.1). Lineage (NCBI taxonomy): Eukaryota > Metazoa > Arthropoda > Insecta > Orthoptera > Acrididae > Locusta > Locusta migratoria. Next base: position 685,480,127 of record CM048744.1, on the reverse strand, counting down.
GCCAAATTCTGAGCCGTGCAGCGGGAAAGCACTGAAGCGCTTGCCAGGGATACGTTTACGGAATTGCGTGATGAATGCACGCGAAATTGCCGCGCTCAACACACCGCAACACTCTTACGCCGCTTTGAATGCTGTAGGGTCTTTCGTGGTGCACCTTGCTCGATCGCTCATTCTTTATGCTACATGCATAGAGTCCAACCGGCTAAAGAGCAACAAAACGCGTTTATGTTCTCCGTTCTGACAAGTGCAACACATTCACATCTTTGCGGCGTCATTTCCATCCAGAAAATGGCAGTGATCCTGCTAACATTCTACGATGACACTTTACATAGGGGGGCCCCGCTCGGTCTCAGGGGACTATGCGACCGTTCCCGCCTGAGGTTCGAGTCCTCCCTCTGGCGTTTGCTACTACGATGTGTGAACCATACAGGATTCACCAAAACGTGTGTTGGCACTTTTCGTAGTGAGATGCAAGCTAAACCACTGTGTGTGTCCAAAGGGTGCCTTACATCTTTTGCAGAGCTTAAATATTCTTCAACTTTGCTAGTCAGTCTGAAAACTGTTACCTCCGCATACTTGCTCAGCACTTTTGCCAGAGTTCGATCTAGAATCTCACTAATGAAGCGAAGAACTTTCCAGTAGGGCGGTCGTTATTCCTCGTTGCTTTCTTATTCTCTCTCTAGGGCTTAGTGTTCGATCCATTTCTGGTAGAATAACCATCTTGAAAGTCGACCGAAGATGTTCAGTCGGTTGGCAGCAAATTTTGTTCTCCCAGTCGGCCGAAGTTCAGTTACCGCTCATTCTTTATCTGGGAGTGGTGGTTCGAGTTTTCATGGAGGTAGGGATCTGCATGCGTTGCCTTACTGTAAACCCCGTTGCCCAATGTCTTGTTCACTCTATCACAGATAACCCGGAATTTTTTAGTTAACTAGATAGGCAGTTCGGAATTGTTTGCTAACAAATAACATGAATCTCTGGCCAGTTTTAAAAGACCGTCAAGAGGGATCAGTTGCACGACATGTAACACCAGTGCTTTGAGCGATTCGTATAAAAAACAGTATTTTTTTCTGTATTCTATTTTTCTTTGTTTTGCTACAACACTTAATCCGCAGTGGAGAGAATGGACAGCTATGTGAATGACACTGCGTGTTTACGTTCCTATTTTTGTCAGAATTAGCGTTCTGATCTCAACTGTCAATCTAAGTACATCGCTGAAGACGACAGCACATCAAAGCAAATGTCTGCTCATGCAATGGCGGATAAATAAAGGCACGTCAGTCAAGAATACTCAGAATAGCGAACACCTTGTAAACGGATTGCTTGGGAAGCATCGACTCTGTTCCCGTACGTTATTAATAGAAAATTCTTATGAAATTCCCAGGTCACTCACCTAATTTAGTCTATGATATAAGTATAAAGGATAGAAATGTCGTTTAATACCAGTAATTAGATAGGTGATGGGCGCGAGACCCTATCGCCACAGGGAATACTGCGTTAAGCTGTGTAAACGGTATACAACATGGATAGTTCGTTTCTAAGAGAACATCGATTTTCTAATCTCTGACAGGGGCTTTTAGTTATGGTACATTTTAATGATTACTTTCCACTCATACACCTAAATTATCTTCTGCATTTTTCATGGTGAGGTAATGGAGTATGTACCCTGGAAAATGTTGAATTGTTCGGAAAAAAAGACATGAACTGCACGTAAAATTTGGCTATTAGTCCAAATGACGCGTTTCGGCGAGGCCACAGAACATCCTGTAGATAGAAGTTACAAGCTGTTATTGTAACACACATGAGCAGACGTATTTTAACGTTTAGCGGTTTTCTAGACGTATATCAGTAGAGAATAGAATTGCCCAACACACTTTATGTGAAATGTAAGAGAATTTGTGGCCGAGGTACAAACAAAGTGGTCATGAACCCTGCCCACAGACATACAAAATGCAGTGTTAAACCAACAAATATGTGGATAGCTGGTCCTGATAACAAGTTAGCGGTTAACCACTTATAATCGTGATTGCAGCTAGTTGTTTGTATCATTACATCTGGGCACCTATTATCATCTGATAGGTGTTACCAGACGAAAAGGACTATAGATGACACTTCGAGCTTTGTGCTGCGGCCCCTTGGTTTCACTACACTTATTTACGGAAATTGCATTTTCATAACCACTCGTACAACAATTACCTTCTACAATCGATAATGCACAAAATTCAGTACCCCCCCCCCCCCCCCCCCACACACACACACACACACGGTAAGACCTCTACACGCCCTCAAGTCGCGCCGGATCCGCAGAACGTTAATATTATAACTTAAGATTTAGAAACTGACTGTGTTAGGAGAATTTATAGTTTCATTCTGTGGATTATTAATATCGGGAGTCCTGCATCACACATCAATCATCAGTTTTCAGAAAGAAGAAAGATGGAAAACAACTGTGTGTAACAAAGTTTCCGTACGGATTCCACTCAACAAAGCAAGGTTCATTAAAATCAACAGAAAATCGTTAGTTTCTTGGATAAAAGACTGGCTTGGTTGCAAAATCTGTTTTGTTCACATGTGTTTCGCCAGCTTAGGGCATCTTCAGATAGACTCATCTAACGAAGAAGAGGGAACCGAGGCAGTGTTTTATTCAGGAAATTGTAATTCAAACGGTTGCTGTGCCATTCTACAATAACGGTACGGGAAGACTTTTTTCAAAAGTTTTTTTAAATATGTACAAAATCATGAACTCAAAATTTGCACGCTCGGGTGCAACCCACATTTCCAGACGAATTAAAAGTTTCGTATTGCAGTTCAAGTTACATCAGCTTAAGTCCGAGGTTACTGAGAGGCCTGTGGCTGGACTGATTAATCCTCATGATGTGATGCTGTAAATGAGAAAAAACTATAATAGTGGTCCCCAACTGCCATGGGATATTTCTCCGTACGTAATAGAAACAACGCGGCTTGTGTGTGTCTTGGACCTCCAGCATATTTCAGTTTTGTTGCTGGAGCTGCACTGTACAATATGTACCACGGCGTATGTGTAGCACAGCGACGGTATTACGCAGGAGAGCATCATTCCATGTCGTACCTGTTTCCTGAATTTCTGGATACATCTGCGGGAGTAAAGAGGGGAGGCACCATTAACAATTTGGGTTAAATTCTAATTTAGGTGACACACTAGCTTCTCGTCGATGTGCAGATGTTGGGAGCGAAAGGCAGCGAACGGAAAGTGTCGTTAAAACAGCCAATGAAAATTAATATTTTACATCATGATGGAATATGGGATGTACTTAAAATCTCGCAATGACATACGCGATAGGGGTTTTTTAATCGAATATATATTTTCCATTATAGAGATGTGATAGTTTTCATTCGACGTGCACATTTTGGTATTGTTTATTTTGTGGAGTAAGGTTTGATAGTCACAGGAGGTAATTAGATATTAGCGCAATTGATAGAAATAGCTACAAGATAATGAATGGAAAGAGTACATTATTACATGGGTGTGGCTGTTCTTTTAATTAATGAAACCTGAGTGCAATTCATTCGTCAACAATATAGATTTCTTAACATTTTAAATACGTCGCAGAGGAAGCTGCGTGAAGGGAAAAAATAACCTGCCACACCCACGTAGTGAATGATTCTCGATGTACTTTTCTGATGATATTCTTAAGCGACAGTGACAGTTACAGTTGGATCAATGAACTGAAATTAGACAAAAAAACATCGAGCTACTTCTTATGAATGTGTCACTATTCTGCTGTAAAAATATGCAGATTTACAGTTTCATTCGTCAAAAATCATATACTTATTTTCAACGTCTATGTCACGGAAATCATGGACACCACAGTGTCGTTTACAAAACTTAAGTGAAAGAAGGCTTTTCATTGACACTTCTGATTGGCTGCATTTCGCTACCAACACCTGTACAGCAGCGAGAAGCTAGTGTCACCTAAACTAGGAATTAACCACAATTGGCTTATGCAACAGGCACTTCAGATACATGGAGGCTTCATTGCTCACTGATGTCAAGAAAATCAGTAGACCAAATGTATTTGTATTGATATTACTTCCGATTTTCTTATGTGAAATCTGTCCTGAAATGTTATGAAAGTAACAGTGTCACACCCCACAGGAGACAGACTAGTCCAACTCCTGTATTTTGGCAAAACATGAGGTGGTGTATCGAAGCTCTCTAAGAGAGTAAACTTTTCGACAAAATTGTTGAGTCACGCGCTCGTCTGTACAGCGTTGTCCATAGATAAGAGGTTCCCATCTGTAGAACCAGTTTACCGCGTTGCGAGCGAAGAAAGGCGCAGTGGAATCTATTTAGAGAAGGAGTACAAAAAAAAAAGTGTTTGCAGTGATTCGCAGATCTTTGAGTGCTTCTACGCTCCGAATTTTCTTGCCAGATCATAAGACCTTCAAGAATCTTCATATGCCAGTGTCTCGACACCTGAGTTAGAGGAACAACAAACAACGCAAAAAGTACAAAACAACAGGCGACTGGTTTTCCCAACACCTACTAGAACGATGAAGAAACCTAAAGAGGAAACGCGTGTGCGCATGCGGTACATTTCTTGCTTCTACATAACGAGTTTCTTGTCCCTTATTGCCTTAATCACATTGCGCACGAGTGTCTTAGTTGCGCACCTAGTAACACTGTTGCTAAGATATCTACTGAACGGAAATGTTGTTCAGTTAAATAAATAACGTCTGTTCTAGACTTCATACAAAATGATGTCCAAGCCACAATCGCTGTACAACATGATTACATAAATTATTTATTGACTTCCTTACATGACTAGTTTCGACGAACTATGTCGCCATTTTCAAATGATATTACGTGAAGAATGAACAATACTACCTTATATATGTACGACATTTTACGATATGCCTATATAAGGTAGTATTGTGCATTCATCATGTAATATCATTTGAAAATGGAGACATAGTTCGTCAAAACTTGCCACGTAATAATGTAATAATGTTGTACAGCAATTGTGGCTGTTGACAACTTTGTATGAAGTCAAGCACATATGTTAACATTCATCACACTCCGACAATTTTATATTAAAATATAGGACGTCTGTCAATAAAATTAAATTGCGGCTTTCAGACTACACAGCAGCAACGGTATTCAAGGCGTATATTATCTACGTGCAGTAAGGCCAATCAGTATAGCTCAATCTATAGCAAGACCACCTCCCTTTCGTAAAAAAAAATGATTTTTTACTGCTAGAGCGACTTGCTGAATTGGAATTGCACAGTAGACTAAAAAAATGAAGCACAGCAGCGAGAAGGGAAAATATAAGAATCATTGCTTTATTTCGACGAAAAAAGAGAATCAATTGAAGGCTGGGATACTATCTGCCGGTTTTGACCGATGACATATCCCAGTTATAGACGATAGTTTGTTTACAAGCAGAACATAGATTAAGATTTTGTGTTAGTGATCTGTAGTTTTGACAGTGAGATACAGGTTAACAGAGTTTTGTTTGACAAGTGAGCACCGAAGGCGCGAATTTTTGGGCCGAGACCTGTAATCGATGGGACATCCTGTTGTGGTAATCTGTAATTTACGAGGATAGTCACAGATTATCTACAATACATAAGTACCACTACATTATCCTGTACGTTTATATTCGTCGATAGTGTTTGATTTGCTAGCTGGTATATCTATGTAGCATATCGTGAAACTCATGACGTCATTCGTCAAAGCCGATTTTTTTTCCCCCGGCCTTCCATTCCAAAAAAAGTGGGATTGTTCGTAAACACTCATGACCTGACACAAACGTCGTATGCTTTGGCGACGACCACAGGTCAGCAGCACCAAGTACTGTCATACCAACCGCTCTGTTTATTCGACTGGACACTTAACAGTTTTCTATACGAGATCGTTTATTAAAATTATAATGAAGGGCAGCCGTCGGTCGCTAAAAATATTTTTTTTCCAGATCTAAGCAGATTTGGCAATAATAGTAGTAAAACATTGAAATGATTCCCGCTTGCACAAGCAATTTCGTCTGCTTGTTATGATGCTAAATCAATTTCAGACAACTGCGCTGTTACGACAAACACAGCCCTGGATACCGCGTTATTGATCCAGCATTCGGAGTCTATTTCCACTTCTGCTTTCCCCTCGAGTAAAGCGTAAACACCAGCTACGTTATTCAGTAATCCGAATGTAAACAGTGTCAACTGGTAGTATGCGGAACAACGTTCTCTGTGCCCGACGTGTAAACATTGCACCGGAGCGGTTTACAAACGTGTCATGAGCGCAGCTGTTTGTTTACCTTACGAGAAAAATGCAATTAGCGTTCATTTAAGGCTCGTTTCTTGGTGAAAACTCATCTGAAATTTGATTTACTGAAATAGTTGAGACTTAGTACGGCAGCAATTAAAAAAAATAAATAAACAAAAAAACTATAATGAGCGTTGCGGCGTACTCACCCTATTGCTTTCGAGAGCCTCGGCGCTGTGTTCCTCCTTCTGACGAAAGCAATTCGCACACTTGCTTTTGTTGAAGATGTTGGGAGCAAACTGTTTGCACTCGGGCCTCATGAGTGCTGTTGACATGATGTCACACGATTCGACACACACCGACGTACAATACTATGCGTTCAATCCTCGATCTTCGGCATTGTTTCACTTCGAACATATTTATCCACCAAAACAAACGAAACTTTACGCAGCAGAACAGCAATCACGGAAATTCGATGCTAACGAATCGTTACTACGTCAACCGGGTTCTCGCACAGTGGTAGATGTAAACAACAGCAACGCCAGACGAAAAGAGCAGCACTATCCATCATTACACGTAGTGGCTTCCGGCCACCGCACTGGTCGTTCACATAATCGTCGACAGTTCGATCGGAACGTTGGAATGACGCTTAGCAGACTGTATTTCGCAAGTGAGCAAATCCAGCCTCCAGCCTTCGCCCCAACTCGCGAGTGACTGCAGACTGCGCCGCCCGCTGCCGCTAGCGTCCATGAGCCGAGCGACAGCTCCCACTACGCCGTCTGCGCATGCGCGCCGCCGAATACCACACGTAGCGCTGGCGAACAGGCGCCGCGCGCGCTACCTCGCGGCGGCACGGGCAGCTCACAGCCCAGCCCTCAAATAGCGCAGCACCGACTCCTCCGGCCTGAGCACAGCATCATACACCAATCCCTGCGCCTGATGGACTACATAATCAGGGAGATAGACAACAGAAAAAGTACAGAAGAGGTCTTTGTCGACATCGAGAAAGCCTTCGATAAAGTCTGGCATGATGGCTTACTATATAAACTTTCACAATTAGACATCCCGGGACACATCATAAACATGATTGACTCATTCCTGGAAGACAGGAAATACTCTGTCAGGTGAGGAAATCTTGTTAGCACGATCGAGGAAGCTGTGGCGGGAGTCCTGCAGGGGTCGGTTGTTGGCCCCATACTATACTCTCTATACACCAACGACGTGCCAAAATTGGCAGGAAACGAGATCGACCTGTATGCCGACGATACGGTGGTGTTTAAAAGCAGCACAAACCTGAACTTTACAACTAGGAAACTCCAGACACACCTGGATGATATATCATCGTGGTGCAACCGCTGGAAAATAAAGATCAATCCAGACAAAACAGTAGCGGTTATGTTCACCACGAAATTAAAAGAACCTGTCAGGAAAAAATCTGTTGCAGGCAGGGAGATCAACTGTAGTGACTCAGCAATATACCTTAGCCTGCAGCTGGATAAAAGGCTGACGTTCGGGAAACAATTAGTTAGATCTAGGGGGAAGGTGTAACGTTTCTGCTATGTTGAACACTCCTAAAAATCAGTTGCCAACATAGAAACACGAAATATCTGACACCTAAAGTAAAACTTTATTACCGGACATGTGATATTTACATTTTCGCCTTGTTTGAAATTCTATTAACACTATTAGTAAAACGCTTTTAAGAAATAGTACATTGATTTAAATATAACTTTGGCTGACCTTTTACGTAATTTGCAGTTTTTAATACTTTCGTAAATAATAGCTGCAAACACTAAAAATGCATTACACTTAGTTTCGGAAATTGCTGAACCTATATAGATACTAATTTGTATAAAAACAACCATGCTACATGTTATAACTATTGCACAACATGATTCCATATATACCTTTTGTTTAAATAAATTAGGGCAGACCATGTTTTATATAACACTGGATCCTAAATTAAATACTGATAATTTTTCCATGCACTAAAATTAATAATCCGTTTGGTACTAAGAAACTATCTTCGAAATTAACAAAACTACAACAACCATATACAAATCCGTATTAATAAATAATTTGACCGCAAACTGAAACACATTAAAGTTCCATGTCACAATAATAATACGACTACACACTATTGGCAAAACAAATATGTGTGCACTTCGAAAACACACATAATGTAAATAATTTGAACACTGTAAACACGAGTCAAAAGGATGACTTTAAATTTGTGTACCATATTTAAATACAAATGTCATGAAACAAGCACATACATTGACATAAATAGTCAAACCTTAAATGTAATGTTTTAATTTCAGTATTTTGGTATATTTAATGTAAAAGAATACTGTTTAATTGTGAATTACAAAACTTTGTCATCAATCTTATTACGTGGTTACGCAGAAAGATGTTTGAGAGAAACCATTGTTTAGGGAGTCTTGGATAGAGTCTGTTAGCAGCCACAAGCCTGTAAGCTGTTGGCTTGCCGCTGCATTTTTTTTTATTGTGCAATGTTTAAGTGGAAATAAAATCGTTTCCATATCAACTGACATGTTTCTAATTTACGAAAAGATCCTGTAAAATCAAATGTTTTAGTGAATGCCGAAGAAAGCTCACAACGCAATGGACTTCAGCCAGCATATAAGATAAGTTCAACTTCACCTACAGTGGAATGACTTTGTTATAGACTGTGAACTAATAAAAGTTTCCGTGGTTCAGGAAAATATTAGGGTTCAGTTTGAGTCATTTCGAAAAGGGGTGATGGACGTTAGAAAGGGTTGTGCTGCTTTTAACCAACTCTATCTGCTCCTTAAAGGAAGGGGGCTCCCAATAAAAAAGCTCCAAACTTACAAAGCCGGCATACTTCCAAGCATGCTATATGGCTCGGAAATATGGTCAATGGCAGCAGGCACGCACCTGTCCAAGCTACAAACGCTTCAAAACAGAATCCTCCGAGTCCTAGCGGACGCTGACAGGTACATACCAAATAGACATATGAAAGAATATTTAGATGAACCTCCAATCTCAACTTACATTAAAAGAAAATCAGAAGCTCTCTATGAGAGAGCCTCAACTTCGACCCACCAACTTATCCACCAGTTAGGTACACCATACCCCAAGGCTTCGATGAAACGACCATTCTCCACAATCAACCGCCAATTTAGGAATTAACGGAATACAGACAAACAGTCATACATACAAACAATTTAGATAAAACCATCACGCTATTTTCTGCACATTCGTTCAGCTATATATAGAAGTCAGACGGGCAAAGCCCAGTGGTGCTTCAGTGGAACAGAAAGAAAGTATAGATACCTCACCACTGCTAGATTCGTTTCTGCTTTCGGTGGTCACCCTGCAGATGTTATGATCCCATCTTGTGAACACAGTTTCAAGATAGGCTTACCATATTTCGTGTACAAAAATGAGGACACTTTCTCTATAGGGTAGGGTAGTTTGGCTAGACGTCCCGTATTTTATAGGATCGTCCCTTATTTAGCCAAAGTGTTCCGATGTCTGCAAATCTATCGCACCAAACTGCTTGGTCATCAGTCCGTAGCTTACAAACTACTTAAACCTATGTAAACTAACCTACGGACAAACAGACACCCACGCCCTAGGGAGGACTCGAACCTCCACGGCGGGCAACCGCGCGCTCCGCAGCGACGTGCTTTAGACCGCTCGGCTACTTCACCGCGGCAGCCAAAGTATCCCATTGTTCCGACAAAATAGTACGGGACGTGTTTTAATGAATACACAGTGTAACCAAATGGAGAACAAATGTGGCCATAAGCAAACAATTACAGAACTATCAGCTTAATAAGTCATGGTTGCAAAATACTAACACGAATTATTTATAGACGAATGGAAAAACTTGTAGATTCTGACACCGGGGAAGATCAGTTTGGATTTAGGAGAAATGTAGGAAAACGGGAGGCTATACTCACATTACGACTTATCTACATCTACAACCATACTCCGCAAGCCACCGACGGTGTGTGGCGGAGGGTACCTAGAGTACCACTATCGATTTTCCCTCCTATTCCAGTCACGTATTGTTCGCAGAAAGAAGGATTGTCGGTATGCCTCTGTGTGGGCTCTAATCTCTCTGTTTTTATCCTCACGATCTCTTCGCGAGATATACGTAGGAGGGAGCAATATACTGCTAGACTCCTCAGTAAAGGTAAGTTCTCGAAACCGACAAAAGCCCGTACCGAGCGACAGAGCGTCTCTCCTGCAGAGTCTTCCAGTGGAGTTTAGCGATCATCTCCGTAACGCTTTCACGATAACCAAATGGTCCTGTAACGAAGCGCATTGCTCTCCGTTGGATCTTCTCCACTTCCTCTATCAATCCCAACCTATCTTAGAAGATAGGGTAAGGAAAGGAAAACCTATGTTTCTAGCGTTTGTGGATCTGAAAAAAGCTTTTGACAATGTTGACTGGAAAATACTTTTTCAAATTCTGAAGGTAGCAGGGGTAAAATATATGGAGCGAAGAGTTATATTCAACTTGTACAAAAACCAAAAACCAGACAGCAGTTATCAGAGTGGAAAGGCATGAAAGGGTCGCAGTGGTTGGGAAGGGAGTAAGACAGATTTGTAGTCTTTCCCATTATTGTTCAATCTGTACATTGCGCAAGCTGTGAAGGAATGTAAGGATAAATTTGGAAAGGGAATTAAAGTCCAGAGAGAGCAGTTGCAGTTTGCTGATGACATAGTAATTCTGTCAGAGACAGCAAAGAATCTGGAAGAGCAATTGAATGGAATGGACAGTGTCTTGAAAGGAAGATATAAGATGAACATTAACAAGAGTAAAACGAGGGTCAGAAAATCAGGCGATGCTGAAGGAATTAGATTAGGTAATGAGACAATAAAAGTAGTAGATGAATTTTTTTATTTGGGTAGCAAGATAACTTCTGATGGCCGAAGTAAAGAAGATATAAAATGCAGAATGGCTATGGGGAGAAAAGCGTTTGTAAAGAAGCGAAACTTGTTAACATCCAATATCAATTCAAATGTAAGGAATTCATTTCCGAAAGCCTTTGTCTGGAGTGTAGCATTGTATGGCAGTGAAACGTGGACGATAAGGACTTCAGAAAAAAGATTATAGAAGCTTTTGAAATGTGGTGCTACAGACGAATAATGAAGATTAGATGGGTAGATCACGTGACTAATGAGGAGGTGCTTAACCGAATTGGGGAGAAAAGGAGTTTCTGGCTTATCCTGACTAGGAGAAGGGATAGATTGGTAGGACACATTCTGAGACATCAAGGAATTGTCAACTTAGCATTAGAAGGAAGTGTGTGGGGTAAAAATCGTAGAGGGAGACCGAGGGACGAATACAGTAAGCAGATTCAAAAGGATGTAGGTTGCCGAACGTATTCTTAGATGAAGAGACTTGCACAGGACAGGGTAGCGTGGAGAGCTGCTTCAAACCAGTCTGCGGACTGAAGGCCACAACAACAACAGGCTTTAACTCAAAGTGAATAAAGTATTTTATCAGTTTCTTTGGTTGTACTAAGTAATGCTATCACGTGATACGTACAGCTTTTCCAACTATAAAAATTCAGTCAGTAATAAGTTCATTGCTAAAAGAGGGCGTACTGAACGAGACCGAGTTCTTGGGTGATTCAAGTTCATTCCACAAGACGTTAATTGATTATGTCGCGAAACGGATGTACCCATTTCATGTCCTGAAACCACTTCACCGGGTTCAACTCAAATATCCTCTTCTTTGGAAGTCTGTTGAGAAAAGTCTCAAAACTTCACCGAAGTTTGATGAAAATATTTTGAAAGAAAGATGTGAAGATTAGCTATTCGAGGAAGTGACCAAAGTTAAAAAATATATATGAAGACGAAAATAAATAAATGAGAATTGTGAAGCGAGTGGGAAAACATTCGTCTCTCGTTTTCAATTTACTTCCACCTGAAGAAATCCGATGGAAAAATTTGCCTCTCGTTGCGGGGGTTTGTGCTAGCTCTACCTGGCACTAATGCTGTTGCAGGTAAGTTTTCTCCATCACAAATAGTTTATGGAATGCAACAACAACATATTTAGCGTGAAAACTGTGAAGGAAATGATGATTAAGAAACTAATTTTCAGAATTATTCATGTGATAATTGTTATGAAAACCTATGTGAAAATACCGATCTCCTGAATTACATACATTCTTTTGCAAAATATATTTTGATGAGAAATAAATAATCTACGTATGTAATACACTACTGGCCATTACCAACAACAACAAGAAATGCAGATGATAAACGAGTATTAGTTGGACAAATATATTATACTAGAACTGACATGTGATTACATTTTCACGCAATTCGGGTGCATAGATCCTGAGAAATTAGTACGCAGAACAACAACTTCTGGCCGTAATAACGGCCTTGATACGCCTGGGCATTTAGTCAGACAGACCTTGGATGGCGTGTACTGGTACAGATGCCCATGCAGCTTCAACACGACACCACAGTTCATCAAGAGTAGTGACTGGCGTATTGTGACGAGCCAGTTGCTCGACCATCATTGACCAGACGTTTTCAATTGGAGAGAGCTGCAGAATGTGCTGGCCAGGGGAGCAGTTGAACATTTTCCATATCCAGAAAGGCCCGTACAGTACCTGCAACATGCGGTCGTGCATTATCCTGCTGAAATGTAAGGATTCTCAGGGATCGAATGAAGGGTAGAGCCACGGTTCTTAACACATGTGAAGTGTAACGGCCATTGTTCAAAGTGCCATCGATGCGAACAAGAGGTGACGTGTAACCAATGGCACCCCGTATCATCACACACAGTATGATACACCGTATGGCGATGACGAATGTATGCTTCCAATGTGCGTTCACCACGATGTAGCCAAACACGAATGCGACCAACATGATGCTGTAATGAGAACCTGGATTCATCCGAAAAAATGACTTTTGCCATTCCTGCATCCAGATTCGTCGTTGTGCACACCATCGCAAGCGCTCCTGTCTGTGATGCAACGTCAAGGGTAACCGCAGCCATGGTCTCCAAGCTAATTAGTCCATGCTGCTGCAAATGTCGTCGAACTGTTCGTGCAGATGGTTGTTGTCTTGCAAACGTCACCATCTGTTGACTCAGGGATCGAGACGTGGCTGCTTGGTCCGTTACAGCCATGCGGATAAGATGCCTGTCATCTCGACTGCTAGTGTTACGAGACCGTTGGGATCCAACACGGCGTTCCGTATTGCCCTCCTGAACCCACCGATTCCATATTCTGTTAAAAGTCATTGGATCGCGACCAACGTGAACAGCAATGTCGCGATACGATAAACCGTAATCGCGATTGGCTGTAATCCGACTTTTATAAAAGACGGAAACGTGATGCGTACGCATTTCTCCTCCTTACACGAGGCATCACAACAACGTTTCACCAGGCAACGGCGGTCAACTGCAGTTTGTGTATGAGATATCTGTTGGAATCTTTCCTCCTGTCAGCACGTTGTAGGTGTCGCCACATCCAGTACTAAAAAAAAGTGATTTAGAAAGAAGGAAATGTAAATACGAGAACCACCAAAAATGACACTTTAGCTGTGGGTGGGGGTTGGGGGGGGGGACAATGGCCTTATTTCTTATTTTACTGTGTGTGCATGTTGAATGATGCTGCAGTTAGAAGCAACATTTAGTTTCCCAATCTTCGGAACCGCTATGGCCCCTTATTTTGATTTTGGATGGGTAGGCCGGATGACCAGACGTCCCGTATTTTACAGGATCCCTTATTTAGCCCAAGTGTCCCGTTGTCCCGACAAAGTAAATACGAAACGTATATTGTCCAGTTTTTGACTAACCGTCCCAACAACTTTAAATTTTAAATAAGATGTTTCTAAGGAATGTAATGCGTAAGCAAATGAGAACAAATGTGGTCGTAATCAAGCAATAAAGAAAATAGGTTCTGTCACGATTTCTGAATTTCTTTGGTTAGTACTACATAATGCTTTGACATGACATGAACACGTTTCCAAACAATAAAGTTTTAATCATTCATCAGTTCACTAGAATATAGGTGCCGAAAGAGTCTAATTTCTTGAACATTTCAAGTTTATATCATGAGACTTTAGCACTTCATGTGTTTAAACCATCCATCTGGGTTAAGCTCAGATATCCTGTTCTTTCCAAGTCTGATCAGTAAAGTCCTACAACTTTAAGAGGATTTGATGAAAAGAACATGTGCTCAGATTTTTGGGAAAGTGACCGTGTTGCATCTAACTGGTGCAAAAATTTGCTGTTCGTTGCTGGGTTTGTGCCGGCTGTACCTGCAACTAATGCTGCTGCAGAAAGGGCATTCTCTATCACAAATAGCTAATGTACCGAAAAAAAACATATTACGTGTGCAGACTGAAAATTGTGAAGGAAATAATTATAACAAGAAATTTTCAGACGTCCCAAAACATCCTTAATTTCTCTGTGTTGTCCGACTGGTTTCAAATTATTTCATCAATTACTTTTCGTGTCGTGATAATTTTCTTATACTCAAAGGAAGGCAGGAAGAAATTTAGGCTTTAAAGTACCGTCGACAGTGTGATCGTTAGAGAAGCTCACGCTCGGATATGTTTTTAGTATGAATGAGGAAGGAAATTGGCTATACCCTCTCAACGGAATCATCCTGGCATTTGCCTGGAGTGATTTAGGAAAATCACGTAAAACCTTCATCTGATGTCCCCAATGCGAGAGTTTTACCACTACGCATACTCGCTCACATTTTCTGCACACAACACACAGCACTAAAAAGAAAGCGAGCAAGAAATATAAATAGGATAGAGGGAAAGAGAACCAAAGACTACGTTTCGTTCGCAGAACACTTCGAAGATGAAACAAGTTCAGAGAAGGGCAGCTCGATTAGTATTAACACGATATACGGCGGAGAGCGTCACGGAAATGATGCACTAGTTGGGGAGGAAATCATTAAAAAGAAGGAGGTTATTCGTTGCGATGAGATCTATTTGCGAAATTTCTTTCACCCAGCAGACAAACGAAGCCAAGTCGCGAATTTGTTTGAGAATGTATACTTGTCTCGTGCTCAGAGGAACGCAGTTTTTCGACTCAGTCGTAAGCTTTTTAGGAGGTGATACTATAGAGGAATTGCATTAAGAATGTCATATAACATGTGTACAATTTTTATTGATTACAGAGATGTAGCTATTAATATGAAAACGAAACAAACTTAGAGCAAATGTAAATCAAAACATTTTCACTGACTTATCCATCGATTCTTGGTAGTACATCACACTGACTTCAAAGTAGAATTTTGTGTATGTTCTACACGTTCATTTCCACTTAGTTACCCCGTTTTCGGCTTACTAGGACATATTCAGACTTTAAAGTACGTCGAAAACGGGTTGTTTATATAAAAATCAATATGGTGATCTACCAAGAACCGACGAAAGAATCAGTCAAAAAATCCAAATTTACATGTAATTTAATTTGTTGTACATACAAAGAGCTGTATCTGTACCCAATAAAAACTGGACACACGTTATATGAAAATTTAACTGCAAATTGTCTTTATTACCATCTTCTAAAATATTTGCTATTGCTCCTGAAACATTCTGTAGTTAATAGATGAAATATTTCTTTTTGATGAGCATTATTTGAAGATTTATCACAGTTAAAGGTCTATGTATAGACAACTCAGCTTGTTCATCATATAGGCCTACATAGGTGCCTCAAACCGCAGGGGCTGTAAGTATGTAGTCGCATTTTATAACGAGGACGTTAACACATTTGGGCGACGTAGTTACCATGAACTGCACGAAAACAGTTTCACGGTGGCAGTCTACAACACAAATAAATGTTTTAATCATCATAATATATCTTATAGTTTCGAAAAGTGATCTTAACTCGGCGATTCATTTGCTGTAATTTGACAACAAACCAAGTAGACACGTGAAGCAGACGATTCGACAAATGCATACCGTTTGAACCATAGACCAAAGATAACACAGTAATAAACTTCCATAGACCAAAGATAACACAGACTGCGCGTGTCCCTATCTCTGCCGTGTTATGGTTTGAAACCAACATCTAAAAATGCCCCGAGTCACGTGACTGTCTATCCGTCATCATGAACAACAGTTTTTTTCTCATTTATAGGTGAAATCTTGAGTTGATTTTAACGATACGACTTCTATTACGCGAGTACACGTTTAGTAGTAACGGTAACGTAATTTCTCCACATTACTATTGTTAATGCGGTGATTATCGTTTTACATGTGCCCAGGTGAAAAAGTATTGTCAGTCCGTTTTACAAGCAACAGAATTACACACCCTCAGCTTTTGTGTTACAGAAAGAATCTATTACTGTTTTCGAACTGATGACTGTGATTATCAATGTCAAGAGTACTTCGACTGGTCTTGACTGAGTTTATATATCTGCAAGTAAGCCATTTCTGGTTCATATCTGCTTTTAATAACATTATACAAAGCTAAAGATGAAGGAGGCATCATAGTTATAAAATCAGTTCTCGTTCGTGCATTGATGATTTTCCTCACTTCATTATTATTTATTGTAAATATTTTGCTACGTTCACTTTTTGGCATATCTCTATGTTAAAAAATTCATAAAATATAAACGCTTATATTGCGTTAAAATCGAACATAATGCGTACGAATCGATTTAATTTCTTATAAAAGCATAACAAAACATTTCGCAATGTATTGCTGGGGAATCGTAAGAAAACTAATGCTGTTAGTCAAACTGATATCTTATGTTTTACACCCATGTAAGCTACAAACTAAAAGATTCGTAGTACAATAAAAACAAGCATTAGCTTAAATATTGTTCAGTTCCTTTGTAAAAGAAACTGTTAATACGTTTCATCTACACAAATAAAAACTGTAGACGTCGCATTAATATTGGAAATTACGAAGCGACATCGCTAACTGTTCTACAATGTTTAATAACAATACTACAAAAATGTTTGTTGTTAAACTCTAAGCTTACCTTCCAGTACAAAGGATAAGAACTGCAACTTACAGCTACATTTCACTTAGCTCGTAATAATGAAAACGGCTTCTTGCCCCGAGTCACGTGATTTAGATGGTTTCAGTATATTGACGTCACGCGCAGTCTATCTTATCTTTGGTCTATGGTTTGAGCCACAGACATATATTAATAGACTGGCAATGCCTTATACAGTATCATTGGTGTCACTGAAGTCTCCCCGCCATATTTCTATACTATAAACTAGTAAGCAGTCGTATGTGTCATTACAGAAAACAGTCGTAAAAATATGAATGAATTGACGTAACTACGCTGTCTTAAGAGTTTTGACATATGGGAAATACGTGTGTTGTATATGGCTGTAAATTTTTCAGCTGCAGTAAGCTTCGACACATACAGTAATGAGTTGCACTGATTTGCTGTCATTATTAATCTGTTACCAATTTAATTCAACTTCGGATTTTATTTCAGTAGTGTGGTCATTAGAAAAGTGTTGTTTATCGTGGATAACTCGTATCCTTATTATTGTGAGAGCCCTTACGAAATATTTGACACATACACTAATAAATCGCGTCGCGTTTTCTGTTTTTCAAAAATGTTCAAATGTTTGTAATTCTATCGGACCAAACTGCGTGGTCATCAGTCCGTAGCTTACAAACTACTTAAACCTAGGTAAACTAACCTACGGACAAACACACACACCCATGCCCCAGGGAGGACTCGAACCTCCACGGCGAGCAACCGCGCGCTCCGCAGCGAGACGCTTTAGACCTCTCGGCTACTCCACCGCGGCTTTCTGTTTTTATTAGGCCTGATCTGTTATCAGATTCGACCAACTTTGGCTTTTATTCTAATAGAATGACCGTTATAAATGTGTTATTTGTGCTGGATAACACAATCGTTATTCTTCTTAGTGT
Organism: Locusta migratoria; assembly: GCA_026315105.1. Lineage (NCBI taxonomy): Eukaryota > Metazoa > Arthropoda > Insecta > Orthoptera > Acrididae > Locusta > Locusta migratoria. Next base: position 685,461,999 of record CM048744.1, on the reverse strand, counting down.
TTTTTCGATAACTACAGTCTGCTTTAAATGTACCGGTACGTAACGGTAAAATTTTACTTACCTCCCGACTGCCTCGTATAAATATGTTGGTAACATCAACAAAACGGTAGAAATCCCTTACCAAAATGTTGATATTCTTAGAAATTACCGCAGTGTGACTTGATTTGTGTTTTTGTACAGATGAAGTAAAAAAATAACGCTGTTCCCACTCTATGATTGACAGGCCTGTAAAAGTAATTGCCCTTGTAAAACGAAGATTTGTTGAATAAAAATTTGCGTTATCACGCGATTGGCTAATGCCAACGTCACACAATTGTCAACATAATCACCGCCAGGACGGGAAGTAAAATTTAACTGTACGTAACACGTTCTTCTCGTAACACGATTCGACAATGTAGGCCCGTATGTTAAATTCAACTATTGCGAAAGTATTAGCTTAAATGCAAATCATGTTCAAACTAACTCGTAAAGTTTACAACGTCATATCGTGGCAGAAGAACTTAGCAGTATCGTACGGAGATTTTTTGACGTGAGGTGAGGAAAGATGGCGGCTTCTGGCTTCAGTCACAGAGGCACGTTTGCCAGTCTAGTAATGTATGATAAAAATAACAGTCCAGTTCGCAAAATTATTTTTGGAATTTATTAATATAGGTGACCGGTTTCGATCTAGGTTTAGATCATCTTCAGACTTTTAAAAAATAGAGAAAAGGACGATATGCTATAGAGGGAAACAGGTACACTATTAGTCGCTACAATAAATTTACAAATAGGATTAAAAAATTACTTAAAACAATATACCTCGCTATAGATGTTGAGGCGGTGAGCGTGCGGCGACTGCTAACCAGCGAGAGACTGCTGTGTGTTATAAAGGAAAAGCCCCGCCCACCGCCTGAAGCATTGGCACATCTTAAACCAATGAGGAACGTCATACAGAGTATAAAATGCATTTTGTTAACAATAAAACATAGTTGCCATGTCAATAATAAAGAATAATTGAAGCATTAGACAATAAAAAGAAGTTGTCTGTCTAGGGAATATCTGCCTTCTATTGGCAGTTGATAATAATAACTTTCCAATCGAAGACAGAGTGGGTCAAAGATAAATTATAGTAATGTATGTCTGTGGTTTGAGCCAAGGTTTGAACGCATCTTTGTAGTTCGACGCAAGGAGCGCTGCAGCTGACAACGACTTTCTTTTGCGTGTTGCACGCAGGACCGAGGAGAGGGGGACAAAATCCCCGGAGCCCGGGCCCAGGCATCTGGACTGGTGAATATCAGACAGCTGTTGTAAAATACATTTTTAACTTATTGAGTTTTAGAATATCTTCACAGATGGGAGCATTTATCACTTATTTGTAGATGACAAATTTGAAGTAAGCAATATTGCATTTACCCCCACTAACATAAAGTTCCATATGGCAGTTCAGTTTTAGATTGGCTGTACTACGAAGAAATAAAACAACGTGTGCACTGAACGGGCAGTCCAGCTGAATGAACGATAGAAAGTGACAAACATGGTAGATACAGTATTAGCGCAATAATGCTCACCGTTTCTAGCGTCATGTGACTATTGCTCGGTGGTGTTGCTAAAGAGACTGTTTTTTTGCAGTCGGCAGCTCATCCGTATATCGGATTCTTCGCGAACATAAAACTAATCTCACTTTGAAATAGACAAAGACTGATCTCGCAAGGGAAATAAATCAGCTGGAAAATATGTTGAAGCGGGAACTGATTTCGTAAATAAATCAGCTTATAATATGTTAGTGGATGCTTTGGCAAGTTCAGCTTAAAAAATGCCATCATATGTCTATATCACTCTGACCTGAAGGTCATTGAACTTGTCTGGGCACTGATTAAGAATTGATGGTTTTCGTGCAAGGAGGAGGTAGCTCAGTTTGTTGCCTGTATTGAGTTGATTATCCTACCACATACAGAAAAAAAAATCCGCTTCGTTTGTTGAAAGTAGGAGACATTTCGACTCGCTAGTTCCAGAGAAATCCATTAGATGAGGAGCTGTCTGTACTATCTACATCTACTACATCTACATCGATACTCTGCAAATCACATTTAAGTGCCTGGCAGAGGGTTCATTAACCACTTTCATAACTTTTCTCTACCGTTCCATTCTCTAATAGCGCGCGGGAAGAAAGAACACCTAAATCGTTCCGTTTTCGATCTGATTTCTCTTATTTTATTGGGATGGTCATGTCTCCCTAAGTAGGTGGGTGCTAGCAAAATATTTTCACATTCAGAACTAAAAGTCGGTGATTGAAACTTCGCAAACAGATCACGCCGCAATGAATAACGTCTTTCTTTTAATGATTTCCACCCCAATTCGTGCAACATTTCCGAGACGCTTTCCTCCCCGTAACGTGCTAAAACAAAACGAGCTGCCCTTCTCTGAACCTTCTCAATATCTCCCGTCAGTCCCACCTGGTGAGGGTCCCACAAGGGGCAACAGTACTCCAAGAGAGGACGCACAAGTGTGATGCAGGCAGTCTCTTTGGTGGAGCTAGTGCATCTTCTAAGTGTTCTGCCAATGAAACGTAACCTTTGGTTCGCCTTCCCCACAATATTTTCTGTGTGTTCTCTCCAGTCAAAGTTGTTCGTAATTATAACTCCTAGGTATTTGGTAGAATTTACGACCTTAAGGTTTGACTGATTTATCGCGTAATTGCAAGTTCAGCGGATTTCTTTTAGTGGTCATGTGAATTACTTCACACTTTTCTTTATTTAGTGTCAATTGCCAATTTTCGCACCAAGTAGAAATTTGGTCTAAATCGCTTTGCAGTTGCTTTTGATCCTCTGTTGACTTCACTAACCGATAAACGACAGCATCATCCGCGAACAGTCTAAGGGAGCTATTCAGATTATCTCCTAAATCGTTTATAAACACGAGGAAGAGTAGGGGACCTATAACGCTTCCCTGTGGAACGCCAGATATCACTTCTGTTTTACTCGATGACTTACCGTCAATTACAACGAACTGTGTCCTTTCTGATAGGAAATCGTGAATCCAATCGCACAATTGGGGAGATATTCCATAAGCACGCAATTTCATTAGAAGCCGCTTGTGGGGTACAGTATCAAAAGCCTTCCGGAAATCCAGAAATATGGAATCGATTTGAGATCCCTTGTCGATGGCACTTAAAACTTCATGTGAATTAAGGGCAAGCTATGTTTCGCAAGAGCGATACTTTCTGAATCCGTGCTGACTATTGGTTAATAGGTCGTTCTCTTCGAGGTAGTACATAATATTCGAACAAAGTATATGTTCCAAAATCCTACTGCAAATCGACGTCAATGAGATAGGCCTGTAATTTTGGGGATCACTCCTATTGCCTTTCTTGAATATTGGAGTAACTTGGGCAACTTTCCAGTCTTTGGGTACGGATCTTTCGCTGAGTGATCGGTTGTAAATTATAGCTAAGTACGGAGCTATTGCATCAGCATACTCTGAGAGGAATCTAGTTGGTATACAATCTGGCCCGGAAGATTTATTTTTGTTTAGTGACTTAAGTTGTTTTGCTACTCCAGGAACATCTACTTCTAAGTTTCGCATGCTGGCAGCTGTTCTTGGATTGAATACTGGAGTATTCACTTCGTCTTCTTTGGTGAAAGAATTTCGGAAAGCTGTGTTTAGTAATTCTGCCTTAGCAGTACTCTCGTCGGTAGTATTACCATTGCTATCGCGTAGTGAAGGTATTGTTTGTGTTTTTCCGCTAGTGTACTTCACATATGACCAGAATTTCTTTGGATTTTCTGCAAGATTACGAGACAGGATTTCGTTGTGGAAACAACTATAAGATTCTCGCATTGAAGTCCGCGCTAGGTTGCGAGTTTCAGTAAAAGATTGCCAGTCTTGCGGATTCTGTGTCTTTTTAAATTTTGCATGCGTTTTTCTTTGTTTGTGCAGCAGTGATCTGACCTGTTTTGTGTACCACGGGGGGTCAGCCCCCTCTTTTATTAATTTATTTGGTATAAATCTCTCGATTGCTACTGATATTATGTCTTTGAAAGTAAGCCAGAACTGATCTACATTCGCATTTTTAGTTTTGAAGGACTGGAGACTATCACTCAGGAAAGCGTGAAGCGAATTTTTATCTGCTTTATTGAATAGATATATTTTTCGTTTATTTTTGGTGCATTTGGGAATTTCTATATTCAGTCTCGCTACTACAACTCGATGTTCGCTACTCCCTGTATCTGTTTTGATGCTCTTTACTATCTCGGGATTATTTGTTGCTAGGAGATCAAGAGTATTTTCGCAACCACGTACTATTCTAGTGGGTCCATGAACTAACTGTTCGAAGTAGTTTTCAGAAAAAGCATTCAGAACTAGTTCGGACGATGTTTTATATTTGCCCCCGGTTTTGAATACGTAATTATGCCAACATATCGAGGATAAATTAAAGTCGCCATCGATTATAACAGTATGCTTCGGATACCTATTTGAAAAGTTTGAGTTTGAGTGAAAACGGAGGCATCCCCGAGAGCAGCCTCGTTCTTCCCCCAAACGGTAGCAGGAAGAGGTAGGAGGTCATGTTGCGCTTTGTTCAGCAGAACGATGTAAACATTACGCGTTCTCTTTGAGGGATATTTTTCATCAGGTTTACTATCTGATTTGTGCTGATCGTCTTTTGATTTTACGGTTTCTGTCAATGTGAGTTAATCAGAAGAGGAAGGACTGTTAATTATGACTCCAATAAAACTACGAACCAAGTCAATATGACACGTCTACTGATTCAGAAGAAGACCCAAGAAGCAGAGACACAGTTGCTGAGCCGCTGAAGAGAAAAACAGGATCGCACAAGGAGCAATGGGACTTGAACAGAAGAAATAATGAGAACGTCGACGGAAAGCAATACAAGAGCATGAGCGGGGGAAAAAAATGCCTCACCGGACTATGAACAGCCATACATCAGTAAAGGGATTATTGAATGCAGAACGACTATAGAAATGACTGTCTTCAATAACACGCAAATTTGCAACCAAGGACCTGCGAGTCTCTCATTGAGTAGGGGATCATGGAGGAATTTTATTAGATGTACTATGCTCCAGACTGAACGCTGAAAGGCATAATCAGTCTCTAATGATGATGATCGTAAAACAAATATTTCGTGACAAAATATTCGCGTTCACACACCATAAATATTGCCGGGATTAAGAATCCGTTGCCAACATTATCACGCAAGGCCGTCGGGATAGGAACTAAAATTTAACAAAAGAGATTGCTTACCTTTTTATTTTGTAGATTCTTTTTTGACATACCATGATACTTCAAATCTCTATAGTGACTCCTTAGAACTGTACCACAAAATTTGCATTTTGCTACCTGACCCGTGGTACTTTCAATAACTCGAAGCCAATCTTTTAAATGTGGGTCTTGAAACCAAGAATCTCGAAACTGTTGCATATATTGTGGTTTCGGCATAGTTATACACATATGAAGCCGTGAAATAATACCATACACCGAGAATCACAATAATGTACAGTGCACACCACGGACGATGACAGTCTAGTACTTTTCCTCCTCATGTGACGTGACCAGGGTTGCCAACGAGGTCATGATAAAAACCACCGAAGTGACCGTAAAATCCCATCAAAAACCACCGAACTTTCCGAAGTTTCCATGCAAAAAAACCACTGTTCAAATGTTCAAATGTTTGTATAGTCTATGGGACTTAACTACGGGGTCATCAGTCCCTAAACTTACAAACTACTTATGAACTACTTACGAACTAGGACGGCACAAATATCCATGCCCGAGGGGGGATTCGAACTCCCGACCGTAGTGGCCGTGCAGACCGTGACTGGAGCGCCTCAGTCCCCTCGGCCACCACGGCCGGCCAAAAAAAAAAAAAAAAAAAAAAAAAAAAATAAATCTTCTTAAGGCCGCACGTATGGTCGGAATGGCATTAATTATTCTGTTTCCCATCCTGTTTCTAAGTCTCGTCTTCACCAAATTTAGCTGACTGAATGCCCTCTCTACTTCGGCGTTTGACCATGGCAATATTAGTAAATACATGGCAAGATTACACAGTTCTTGAAAGGGATTTTCGCCACTCGCATCTTTGTATTGTAACACTTCACTCCAGAATGATACAGTGTTGTTAACATTTTTCCACTCAATTAAATTTAACTTAGCCCACTGAAGCTCAATTTTCGACGTGTTTTCGGGAGGAAAATGCATCAGTTCTGAAAGGGGGACGATTGACTCTTTATGCACTTTCAAACAGTTTTCTGGTCCTAGGTTGGAGATCTTGCTCAAAACATCTACATTTGATGGCAAGCGCTGTTGCAGCTGTGTTACAAGAGCTACTAAAAAATCCACACATCTTTCTCTGAGGACAGCTTCTATTTCCGATGACTCAACTCCCGACTTTTTTAGTTCCTCCACCCAGAATTATTTTTTTTCTTTTTTTTTACCGATTTTATTAAAATCCACCGACTTCCTCACCTCCCACTGACTCAGATTTTTTTCCCACCGTCGGCTTTAAAAAAAAACCACCAGATTCGGTGGGAAACCACTGACGTTGGCAGCCCTGGACGTGACGCACCCTGCGTGAGCCAAGAAGCGCTCAGTGGTTATTCGGAGCGACAATGAAATAAGTCAGCATCCATTGTTTGGAACTGGTTGCTGCATTACCTGAACCTGCGCAGGTCGCCTTCCCTCGCCAAATGAACCAGATGCTACTCAATACTGTTCATTTTACAGGGAATCCCGTATGTAATCTGTGGATTGTTATGGTTCGTTTGATGTCATATTGTAATGCATCACTGTTGTCTTCCGAGTAAAAGTAAAATATTTCTAAACACATAAATAGCGTAGTGGTTTGAGATCGTATTTTCAGAAACTGAAATTGATTTCTTCTAAACCACTATAAAATCGACCAGCCACTAGAAGCTATATTTCGCCACTAAAGGGAGGGTAGAAACCACCAGTTTTAGTGGAAAAACCACTAAGTTGCCAACACTGAACGCCGGAGGTAAAGGCAACATGTGGTTTAGCAGTATTCGGTACCTTGTAGGACCCGTACTTTGATTATGGGTATCAGATCACCCAAATAGTTTCAGGAGGAATCTAATCTATAAAGCAGAGCAGTGGCGTAACTACCAGGGGGGGGGGGTGGCTGAGGGGGATAGAACCCCTCCCCCGAGACCCCCCACCAAAAAAATAAAAAAATAAAAAAAAAATAAAAAAAAAAGGAAAGAAAGAAAGAAAGAAATTGTATAACAGCAATCTTGTTAAGGTAAAGATTGGAAACTCGGGGTGTTTTACCATAAGCTTTCATTGGATGAGAGTGAATTAATCTTCAACGGGAGTGGTAGATAGTAGTCTGTCTGGAAACTGACTAAAATTTATCTCGTCAAGCAGATCTATCCCCCCCCCCCCCCCCAAAGCCAAGTCCTAGTTACGCCACTGAAGCAGTGTGTCCGTATGTATGTACGTGTTGCATACAAATCTACAGTTTTGTTCCAATCTTTATGAAATTTTGTACACGTAAGCTTCAATCCATGAGGACGGTCGCCGTAAGTGTATGAATCACATACGATATACAGTTCACGAGATATGACGTTATAAACAATGAGATGCACGAAAAACTGCTGCATTTAGCGACAATGATGCTCATTTTCACCTAAACCACTGTACTGATTTAAACCAAATTTGGTACACACATTCCTTATTGTGAGGTAATAATTGCTACAGGGATAAGATTCTCATACGACACATGGTTCAGAACATATAACGTCATAAACAATAAGATACGCAAAAAGTGCCACATAATGCGGCGAGACTTTATAAATACACTGTATGAGAATGACAGTACTTAGCGACTTGCAACAAACTTCAACCATAATTTCAAACATTTATGAAACTTTTTCTCGCCGGCAACTATAGCAGAATGATGAAAGGAAAAACGTTTCTCGCTTACTGCTTTTCCGCTGTTTATGGAGTAAAACTACGGCATTCGGTACAACGTTACAATTTATAATTTGTACACTACAAATTGTAGTCGTAGAAAATTTTACAGACAGTATACACGTATATAGTTGAGTGTACCTTCTAAATTGTATCACAGTACGACATGTAGTTCATGAGATATGATCACATATACAGTAACATTCATGGATAACCGCCCCATCACGCACCAAGTTTTAATCTGTTAACTTCTCTACCACTAATCGTATTCCAAAGTGATTTTACAGACTTACAGCCCTTATACAAATGAATATATTCTTGAAACCTGGCAGGAATAAATGAATACCCGGGCAACGCCGGGTTTTCAGCTAGTAGTATATATTTTAGGAACTGCTAGTATAGACTACAGTGCGGCGCTATACCAAAAAGTAGACGTCGACGGTAGGAGTCTTTGTGAGGCCTATTTCATTTTTCAGTCAAGAAGAAAATGTTGAATTAGCTAAATTACGACAAAAACTAACATAAACTGAAACAGACAAACTTTTCGGGGTTTTTCTTAACCCTCCAGCAGGTGCGTCAACTTTCATGACGCCACTAGTCGCGATAATCTCCTGGATACATGCAATGATTTTACAGATTGTGCCTTTGCTTACAGCTTCTTATTCTTTTGTTTTAAATTGCAGTTACCTTTATTGTTACAGATCTGACAAATTCTTAAGTGAACATTAGGCTCATTACACTTTCAAATTAACACAAATATTTAATATATTGTGATGGAGAAGTACATGAAACTCTTTTACAAAGTGACTTTAGATACAAATAAATTATTGTACTAATTACTGAACTAATCAGAGCATGTATCTGGTATGGATTGCTCTCTACAGAAAGACACTGTTCACAAATTATTTTTGTGTGCTTTTGCAAAAAAAGATGTGTACCGCATTTTTCACATGCATGCTTGCTGAGGCAAGTCTTTTTTGGTCTCCCTGTAACATGACTGGCATCTTTTTCTTTTCTTATTTCCTGAGTGCAAAGATAGTTCAGCGTTTCTTTGCTCTTTTCCTTGAGATTTGTACTTTACCATGGTACTTTACCAGCAACGATTTTATATTACCTCTGGCAGTATTGCTCTTGTGAAAAATACCGAGAAGCACCGTGGTTCGGAACCCACGTTAAACTGTAGGTCCCCCTATAACTGGCTGGGTAAATCAGTTCAAAGGTCGGAGGAAGGCAACGGCATACCACCTCCAGACAGGACCATGCCTAGTAAAGCACTGTGGTGTTCAAACAAATCTTCGGATTGTTGACTGCTTTACCTTGTGTAGGTCCATTAATTTGATCATAATAGGGTATTTGACTGTTTCTGGAAATCGTTTTAAATTGTTAATTATGTCATATTATGGTCCTAACATGCTTTTTTACCTCGTAGATTTCAGTACTTTAAAAAAAAAAAAAAAAAAAAAAATGAAATTCAAATTATTTGAAAGCCCGCTAAAACGCTACATTTGAGTCACGTGATGTCTGTGACGTCATACAACACGCTGCTGTTGCTCTCGTAAGATAAACAAATACAGTATATTGTTTGGGCCGAGGTCCCGTGTTTGGGCGTTGACGTTTGCACAATGACCTACAAATATTGCTTAGTTCCGCACTGTACCAATATGTCTGTCAAGACTCCAGAAAAATTGTTCTTGCAAGTACCAAAAAATGAGAAGATATGCAAAAAAGTGGTTGACACTGGCGCGAAGAGATCCAAATGAAATAGCGGCTACTTCATGTGTGTATTTCTGTGAGGATCATTTTGATGTAAGTAAACAATATTATTCCATTGGTAAACTGAACTGTTTAGTATCATTCTCTTCTACTGCAAAGGTGTAAAGTAGTATTATGTGTAGGTTAATGACCTGATGTTTACATTTGCGGAGTAAAACTTCATAATGTTACACGCCTACGATTTATGTGTAATTAAAGCCGTTTCCTGATATATTTGGTGAAAGAACAACATGAATATTGTTGCAGCCCACTATAAAAGTATAGCATTCATAATTTATCTCCAGTAAGTGCAATTTTATCACCAATAGATCTTAGTCAAACAACCGTTTTATACATCACTAACGCCCTTCTGGTTGCTTTACAACAACTTACCCTATCGTAATATACGTGTATGGGAGATGTCTTTAATGTTCCGATTTGTTTAGCTTTCAAACTTTTGTAATATGCAAGTGTAAATACGATTAAAAGTGTTAGTTACCCAAATATGTGTTTATTGAAGTTTACACACAATCGCAAACATTCATTCAAAAAACAACAAACCAGAAAAGCGCTGTAAATTCGGCGCTATAAATTTATTCCATCGTGTCTCGCTCGCAATGTTTACGTGAAAGTGACATGCCTTTGGCTACGCGAAATGTGCGTTGCCAACCTATGAGCGATATGAAAAAACCGCAGACGCAACCCTATGTCCCTGTTCTAGACTATAGATACATTGTATAACTATACGCAAATCATTTTTGCTGTATTTTACTGGTTTTGATGTTTCACTTTGCACCAGTATTGAAGTAGTTAAATAAAATTACTCTCTTAACTGCGTGCTTTACTGGGTTAAATTTTACTAACTATCCCGGCGGCTTCCTGTGACTATATTGGCAACAGATCCTGAATAGCGAGAATCATGAGACGTCGCCATTAGCCAATCGCGTGACAGCGCAAATATTTTGTCATGAAACCTTTGATTTACTAGGGCAGTTACTTTTACTGACCGGACAAGGGTACATACAAGAATCATAGAGCAGGAACAGCAGTATTTATTTACTTCATGGTCTGTACGATACACTAATCTAGTCATTCTATGTGGTCTGAACATCTGGACAAAGATTTTCTATCGTGTTGTTGATGTTGCCAACATAACCACTCAAGGCCGCTTGGATAGAAGATAAAATTTCAACCTTTATTGCATAATATGGTGACTTCAGATTAAGTCTGCTGACATCAACAAATAGGGTACTTTTTCCAATGGCATAAAATATCTCTCGAAATAATTAGCTTTAAAATGTAGGTATGCGTTACTTACAATGTAGTTTTCACGTTTCTTATTTCTGGCACGTAAAAATTTGGATTGTTTTTAAAGAATGAAGACACCATGATTGCATCAAGTTTAGGGAGCTTTCCTCTGTCAGCTTTCACATAACCATCTTCCATTGTGGCATAAAAACTGTAAACGGGTTTAGACGAAATGAACTTAAAGCTGCGAAATGGAGGAAACGCGTACAATAATACAGCTCCGACTTCTAGTTGCCGCGCTGTAGGTGTTCTATGACGTCACCAGTACTTCAGCCAATAACGGAGCGTTTTGGATCACGTGATCTAATTCTGAAATTTTATGATTTTTAAGCTTTAATTACGTTAAAATAACAGATGTTTTGTAAGAATTATGAGCGAAAATGCTGTCTGAATATTAATAATCATTCAGAATAACAACAATTCGAACCATATTTTTAACACAGGAAAATACCCTATTGAACATTAGTTTCTTCTGTGCTGTTCTTTCTGTTTTAAACTGAGACTCAATTTCATAACTACTTTTCTCCAAATAATTGAGCTTCTGCAACACATGTTATAAATCCTGAATCTTGAATCGAGTCGCGAAATGAACGCAGAGAATCAACTGCGACTTTCAGCTTCACTTGAACCGTCTTCCATAGGTTACTTACATTGTTCACACATACCTGTAGTAAAATCTCATACCACGCGTGTACTGCTACAATAAACTCGAAATTTAACGGCCTCGGCGGATTAGCAGTGCGCTCTGGGATGTCGTGTTGCGGTGCGCGCGGCCATTCACAGTCGAGGGTTCGAGTCCCCCCTCGGGCATGATAATAATAATAATAATATAATTTTATTTTCATTCGGCTCTCAGGAAGATACTTATTCTAAGATTCTATTACACCAATGCTGTTCAGATTAAACAAAGTAGGTAAATTACAAACCACATCTTACAGATAGTTAATTTCATCCTCAAAAAATTCTCCAACAGAGTAGTAAGGATTGTTTAATAACAATTTATACAGTTTAGATTTGAAGATATTTAGAGGCAATTCTTTAAAATCTGTTCTCAGCTTATTAAACATTTTTAGTCCAAGGACTATATAAGAGTTCTGTGATTTAGTTAATCTATGTTATGGAACATCTGCACATGTTCTATGTCTAGTAAAATAACTATGCACATCACTTCTCAGTACAAGATTAGAAGCATTATTTTAGTATACAATAAAACATTATAAATGTATAAATTTACTACAGTCAGGCATTGCAATTTAACAGAGAGGTTTACAATGTTCTGTTTTGTTGGCATTACTTATTATTCTATCTACTTTCTTCTGCAACAGTAAATTTCGTTTGCATGACTGCTGCTGCCCCACAGTAAAATTCCATATGTTATAATGCTTTGAAAGAAAGCAAAATATGCTGCTCTTATGTAGTTATTTGGAACATGTTTCTTTAGATTTCTAATTAAATAAATAACCCTTGAAAGCCTCACACATATATTTGTAATGTGTGGTTCCCAGTTCAGTTTGTTATCAATAAGTACAACTAAAATATGACAGTTTCCAATTCATGATGATCAGGTATCTCTTTGAAGCTTGTTTGTGTTGTCCTTAGGTTAGTTTACCTAAGTTTAAGTAGTTTGTAAGCTACGGACTGATATCCCAGTAGTTGAGTCCGATAGATTTACAGACATTTGAACATTTTCGAAAGTTAACATTTAATTCAAAACTACTCCACGCCACTAAGAGTTTCGGAATCTCAGTTTTATTTTACAGGCCAGTCACGCTTTCGATGACACCATCAAACTGGAATATATCGCTTTTACTGCTCTGCTTTCCCATCGTGTTTTTATAAGTCCCCTGTAAGAGTAAATAAACTTTATTGATGAAACCCAAAAATTTTTTAGCTGTTGCGGAAGAGTTAGATGCATCTACCATATGCAAATTTCAAGAATGTCATCCGCATGACTTGAAGAAAGCTCGTGGACTTATGTTGAGTATTCTTGTTCCGACACCGTCATTAAGACGAACCACATTGGTGCAGATTCACATACTCCACAATTTTGGATATCTAGGTCTGGTTCCTTTGAAATAAATTATTCTCCCGTTGTTTCTGCGACGGCAATAAACTCAGTGAAATGTTCCTCTATCTCCATGGATGAGGAATTGCAAAATCTTACTATTATTGACATTCGTTCTACACGTCTCACATCCTTAGAACAGTCGAGTATGAAGGCTTGTTTGACTCTGTTAGAAATTGGGATGTTAATAGACTTATATCATTTTGGATGTCATAGCTAACATAATGTTGAGAAAATTGCTTTGCATTAATTCTATGTAAGTGTTCTGTTATTGTTAGCCAACAGTTCAAAAGGTGTATAAAATATTCAGTGTTATCCTCGATGAGCTCTAAATGCCAGGTTGTGTCAGACTAAGTAGATTGTGATTCTCTAACCGGTCTCTCGTTTTTCTTATGTAATGTTTTACCGTATTTCATTCATTTACAGAATTCCATCATATACTTCATGTGTCTTTCACTTTGTTCGTGTCTTTACAATACCCACTCAGATCTTTCCAGTCACTAGTCTTCTTTTAGCATCTGTGTCTGCAAATGTGAAAAAATTCTAGACATTGTGTAGGCTAATCATGTGCGATGTTATTTTTCACCGTTACTCGGTTTTCTCGTAAAATGAGTTAAATCTCTTAATTCGGCTCGAAATATTGTATCAATATAACTTTTAACAAATAATACAATTCCTTGAGACAACATTGTCTCGTTATACCAAAGGTATTAAACATAAGGAGAGGCATTGAATTAAAATTTATGCTGTGGCCGGGATTCGAACCCGGGACCTCCTATTTACTCTAAAGCACCTACATATAAAGTAGGAGGTCCCGGGTTCGAATCCCGGCCACAGCATAAAATTTAATTCAATGCCTCTCCTTATGTTTAATACGTTTGGTATAACGAGACAATGTTGTCTCAAGGAATTGTATTATTTGTTGATATTTATATCACTTCGGCCTGAGGAACAAGGCGGGATAGTTCCTATTCGCGTTCTTTGCTGGGGTGCTATTCCAATGTAGGAGAGCCTTGGCAATTTAATACGCATTTCACAGGGAACATGTGGCAGAATTAAAGTATGTGGTGTGGAGGGAAACGTGCTTTAAGACAGTCCGTGTAGTTGCAATGGCTACAACGCTTTGTTAGCTGAGTGGTCCGCCGGGCGCCGTGGCTCAGCGCGCCCGGTCAGAGAGCTACACTCTCTGTAATAAAAAAGTTGAGCCAAGAACTTATCGAACAAGAACGAACAAACACGATCAACGTCCGCAACGAAGAGAACAACACAAAGAACCAAGGGGGAAAAAAAGAAAAAAAGTGGTCTAAAGCACCTACGTAGTAAGTAGAAGGTCCCGGGTTCCAATCCCAGCCACAGCATAAATTTTAATTCAGTGTCTCATCTTATGTTTAATACCTTTAATAAAACTTTCGCCCAACTCTGGTACTGTACTAGAAAGCGTAACAGATTCGGAAATTTTGTAATTAAGGAGAGGAATGAAGAAGGTTGAGGAAAGAAAGGAATGACTCTAGCTGACGAAGACACTGAAAAATGATAGTATGGCATTTTTGGCTGGGAGAACCCGTGTGGGAAAGTTCGGCCGCTTAGCGCAAGTCTGTTTAATTGACGCCCCCTCGGCGACTTGCGTGTCGATGATGATGAAAATGATGATGAGGCCAACACACAGCATCCAGTCCCCTGACGGGAATCGAACCCGGCTCCCTGCGTAGTAGTTAGCGACGCTGTCGTCTGAGCTACGAGTGGGGGGGGGGAGGGAGGGGGCGGACACTAGGGCATTGAAATTAATTAACAGCGACAAGGGAAAATATGAGCGGGGTCGGCCGACGGTCACCTTGACTTGGTTACCCTCACTCACCAACGTCGGCCCCGGTGGCCTTGGGGTAAAGCGCTCGACTGGAAACCGAAGGGTCGCGGTTTCGATACCCGGTCGGTCCTCGGATTTTTCAGCCTGCGTTTCAACCCATCCTTCTCCTCTCAACGACGTGAGGAGTCGCCAGAAACGACACATGGTTCGGATTCCACGTTAAGCAGTAGGTCCCCTTTCCCCGGTTGGATAACTGGGGTAGGCTAGGGACACGCAAGTCGCCGAAGTGGCGTCCAATTGAAAAACTTGCACCAGACCAATGAGACACACGAAATTATTATTATACCCTCACTCGCCATCCGATAAATCCTCATCATCTGTGCACTCTCATATTCGCCAGTGCTGGTCTGCGGATGCGGTTAACTGGCGGGTAAATCGAAGGTGCGACTAGTGCGCCACATCCGGTGATTTCCGGTATTACCGTAGGAGGCGCCAATGCTAATCGGAAGCTGGCTGGAGGAAACAAGGAGGTTGGGAGGAAACGAAGGCGCGATGGAATATCGCTGGCCAGAAGGAGTTTCCGACGAGTGCGCTCCACACGGACATTTCTGCTACTATTGCAGAGTCGGCACAAATGAGGCGGTTGTTCTGAACTTTGGGAACGCGTACTTTTCCTTTTGTATTCCACATAGAAGCGGGTGTTTGGAAGTTAATTAACGTTCGCAAAATTTTCTTGTAAGTGTAACTAGTCTTTATCTGAGTAACAAATTAATTTTTGATCGTAAAATAATTCGTTTTTGGATATGTCAAAACGTAGACTGGATGTGTGTCAGTTCTTTTAAGATAGGGGATGAGCTATGCCTAAAGGGTACATGTAAACTGTGTGGACGACTGTATGTCACAGGTGGAGGAAGATTTAATCCTCACGATTTCATAAAGAAACCTATAATGAAGGGCAAAAAAATATGGATATGGTAAAATGTGGAAAGGAAAGTGTCGAAAAAAAGAAAATAGACGATTTCTTGACACATTTCATTATTTCCAAAATTCAACCATTTGGAACTTTGGAAGACATGGAGAGGTAGCTGCACCGCTTTCCTTCGAAATTGTACGATAAAACTAGCAAAAGCAAAGATACAAGAAACTACGATAAAACAGAACATTAACACCAGTGTGTTTTTTTGCTGCTTATATAGTCCTACAGTTTTTTGAATGATTATTGTAGATAGACTATTCGGCAACGTAATAGACTATTCGGCAACGTAACAGGTTTAAACTAGCTTGGAATGTGATACTTTCCTTTTCAATGTTGTGATGTTATTTATAGACTCTTGTCTCCAGATACGCTGTCCCCACATTACTCTGTGTCCACTATCTTCAAACTGATTTCACAAAACAAGTGCGTATGATGGAAACTCAATGCATTGGAATATAGATCAGTATGCGTTGGCTTGCGGTATAAAGAGTGGGTGAGACGCCCGTCCGATTTTCGTTGTACTAAAACTTCTAAGATGGGAGCGTTTTTCCTTCTCAAACTCGACAGTGAATCATATGTTCGGATGTATGCTGTTCATGTGTTCCACGAATTCTTAGACAGCTGTGACGTGTTGACAGTCGATGAACGTGTTGTCAACATAATGATAAAATGGAGATCGATGAAGGGGAGCCGAATTTAACGCACATTCCTTAAAATTCTTCGTAAACAAAAGTTGGCCACTGCTGGAGACAACGGAGAACCCATCGCCATGCCGTCCACCATTTCATAAAATTTACTACCACACAAGACGTAGATAGTCGCCATCATGTGCCGTAAAACTTTATTGTTTCAGGAGGAAAAACGTGTCCTCCACAGGAACAGCGAGACCACATCCAGGCTGAATAGAATATCACCTGGGACGATTATCAATGAACATCTGAGAATTTTGATGTGATGTTTACATCGGCCGATATTGGAGTCATAAACTTTGTTAGGTATTTGGTCGGCCTGCAGGTATGAGAACCTAGTGCACTGACAATAGGTCTTAAAAGAACTTTTTCCTTGTGCATGTTTGGTAGTCCATACAATCTGGGAGGTCTACGAGGTCGGACTCTCAGATTTTTCGCAACGTCTTCTGGCAGACCAGAATTCTTCAGCAGCTCCGTAGTTTTTCTGCCGGCCGTGGTTGCCGAGGGGACTGAGGCGCTTCAGTCACGGTCTGCACGGCCACTACGGTCGGGGATTCGAATCCCCCCTCGTGCATGGATATTTGTGCCGTCCTAGTTCGTAAGTAGTTCATAAATAGTTTGTAAGTTTAGGGACTGATGACCCCGTAGGTAAGTTCCATAAGACAAACATTTGAACATTTTGTAGTTTTTCTGGTGTACGACAAAGTGGGTCCAGTTTTAGACATTTCTACATGCTGTCCTCCAACAGCGATGGCATTTTTCTAAGATAATCGGTAGTGTTAAGAACGACAGTGGCATTTCCTTTCTCAGCCAGCAGTACAACGAGATATTCGTCTTTCTGTAGTAAACGGAGCCTCTCTCTCTCTCTTCTTTGCTTCCCTGGGGCATGGGTGTGTGTATTTGTCCTTAGTTTACCTAGGTTTAAGTAGTTTGTAAGCTACGGAATGATGACCACGCAGTTTGGTCCTATAGAATTACAAACATTTGAACATTTTCTTCTTTGCTTATGTTCGATTTGGAAGGGGGGGGGGGGAGAGGGGGGAGCTGGCTGAGGCCAAAATGGCCTGGCAGTAAGTCTTACTTGGTCAGCGTCGCCCTGTGAGACATGCCGCACCGCCTGTTCCACTACAGCGATGAAATCCACGATGGGTACAGTGTGTGTGGTGCAGGGGCGAAATTCAATCCTTTATTAAGGGCGGAAATGGCTCCTTCGTCCAGATCCCTGCCCGACAATTTGACGACAGTGTGTGTTGCTGCATAGGATGACTCCGATTTTTACATAACTACAAGTCGCTCAAATTTATTTATTTGTTTACATTTGGGAGGAGGCTCAGGCTCCCTGGACCCCTCCCTTATATACGCCAACGCAAGCAACATAGTAATATGAACGACTCTCACTGTCGAGTGCCATACCCGTGATTGCGCCGTGACATTAGGATAGTTCGTTCAATAAACAGAGACACCAGAAAATTAAATTTTCATTTCAGCTAGGTACTTGTTTTGATAAACGTTATCGATGAATATTCATTTCCAAAATACATTAATAACTGAAATTTTCTCCACATCGACACGTAAGAAAGAAGTCAATATGTAAACAAAACACAAGTTATTTCGCGTTAATTAAAGCATCGATGGAAATCCCAACTCAAATCAGCACAATACGTAGTAAACCTCTTTCCCAACTTCGTTTTCATTCTAATGTACTATTTCGCTTGGTATTCGCAGCCAAGAGATACTTGACATTTTCATATGAAATTACAGGCACCCCGGTTGGTATTTTCTCGCCAACAGATCGCTGTTTTTCTTAGCGATGTTGCATCCCTAGCAGGAGCATATACGCGATATTCTAGTCAAAGGAATCTCTTCAAATAATTTTGGAAGCTCATTTTCAAGGTGTAGATAATGGGGTCCTATAAGACCGTGAGGTAACACAACAGGCCCAATCAACTGGAGGTCTGTCAAGAAACACCATACATTTGTAGAGAAGCGTTCTTGAAAAAGTTTCTCCACAATGGCATGTGGTTTCCTTCGGACCACTGGTGTGAATTACTGAGTGTTACTGATGCCGTCATCGGTGCAAGTGGCTTTATCAGTAAAAATTAGAAATGGAACTACTTCTGATTTTCAAGTATCCAACGACAAAATTCCTATCGTCCCTCTCCCGCTCGAATGTGTTGAATGAGCTGTAATACGGATGGAGCCCGGGTATACGTTAAGTCCGTCATACTTTTGTATATGTGAAACTCAAATACATGCAGAAATCGTACGTGTTCTTGTTGAAAGATTACTTTCTGCCGACTGAATAATGTCTTCTACTTCATTCGCAGTCCGTTCATTTACACGTTCAGATGCAGTACGACTACTGGACAGTGCATTGAACTGAACACATGAGTGAAAAGACCGGCCTTATAGGCATGTGCAAACGGTGTTCTTGCGTAGGGTCCCGCGCTTCTAGGGGCCCCGTGCAAAATATTAACTGTCATCTGTAATTTTGTTTCTGAAATTACTTTTGATGTAATGCAATCTTTATAAAAATTGAGGTGTTTATGTCTATATTTCCCTCTGCAGCAATATCTACACAAGGCAGACGAATCATCTCTGAGTGAAGTGAGAACACATCTGTCATATACAGTCCCGACACTCGCTGCTGTGAAAGTTGTTACCAACTGAGACTTGCAACGATACTAGCGCTCCTAGCGGTGGTAAAGCTGCCGAAGGAGTGATGTTCGTTTACATTTTTATACCTCACTGGTTTTTCTTATAGTCGCATATTATTTTGGGTATAATTAGTTTACTTTGAAAAGCGAATGTTTTAAAGATTCTTGCCATTTGTGGTTCACTTGTAGCAACAATTGTGGAAATGGACTCTTTGTTGGAAACAGGCTGATTGCTTTTTCTGTTTTGTTGGCACGTCTGTGCCTTTTTTTTCCAGCTACAGCTGTGGTGTCTGATTTGGTACGTTAAATACTGTAATTATTGGACTCTATATACGTTTCCTACGATCCACCCTCACCGAATTGTAGTGAAGAATCCTTAACATCCGTGAGTAAAAAGCGTCGCTCATATGCCAAATAACAGGTCTTCTGGCGTTTCCTACCCATTTTAACAGAACATGAAATTATTAAGTAGAAGCCTGCAGGTTACAAATAATTGTAAATAAAATGTACTGAAATGTACCGTTTCATACCTAGTCAAGGACCTAAAGAAACCTAAGAAAGACAAATGTGGAGCTATTATGAAGTTATTACTTATTTTTATGGCATTATGTACGTTCCCTAAAGTAAAGAGCAGGTTAAAATCAGTATAAACGGTACTATGCGCACTCATCAAATATCGTATTCAGAAATGTAGCTTGCCAGCCGCTTGGAGCGCTGCTGTCGCAGTGTGTAACAAAAGTCTGTCCAAGTGTCGTGACTGTATATTTTGTTATAGTCTACAGTGTCCCATTGTACACCATAGCAGTTCCATGTCGATAGCTAAGAGGAGGTGGAAGATATATGGTGGTTGAAAGCCGTAAAATTATATATATAAATTATAGAGGGAAACTTTCGCGGTGTGATAAACAAATATAAAAAATAGAAAACAGATGACTTACAAAAAGGACCGGCTCGTCGATAGATACAAATAAAATCACACACATACAAGCTTTCGCAACCGTTGGTCGCTTCTTCAGGATAAGAGGAAAAGGGAAGGATAAAGGGAAGGATATGCGTTTTAAGGAAGTGGAAAAGAAGTCATTCCAATCTCAGGAGTGGAAGGACTTACCTTAGGAAAAAAAGGAAGGTAAACAAATACACACACACTCACACATATCCAAATGCAAACACATCTCACCTACACAATTTGCGTTTGGATATGTGTGAGTGTGTGTGTATTTGTTTACCTTCCTTTTTTTCCCCCTAAGGTAAGTCCTTCCACTCCTGGGATTGGAATGACTCCTTTTCCACTTCCTTAAAACCCATATCCTTCCCTTTCTCCTCCCCTTTTTTCCTCTTATCCTGAAGAAGCGACCAACGGTTGCGAAAGCTTGTATGTGTGTTTGTGTGTGATTTTATTTGTATCTATCGACGAGCCGGTCCTTTTGGTAAGGCATCTGTTTTATTGAAGGCCAGCGATGAATTTTATGACTATATAGCAAGGATGTCACATACAGCGAAAATGTGATAATGCCACAGACCATATCGTTGTTCTATGCGTTATCTTGCGTGATACACATTCTTCAATTACTTCTGTGCAAGGAGAAGCACACGAATTAAGAAAAATAAGAATAAGTGCATAGTGCAGTTTCAAAAATAAAAATATGAAGAAAGATGCCAAAGCGTAAGAAAGAATTTTCGAGGTCTCGATCATTATCGGAACAACAGAAAACAGCGCCCAAAAGTGAATTTACCGACGAAAGAGAAGCACGTCTAGCAGTGTTCCGAGAAAACTATCGTCGACAGACTGGTAATCAGACAGAAGAACTGCTTGAAGATTTTAAGGAAACACGTCGAATCAGGGAAAGTACACGGAGAAAAAGAGAAACAAATGCACAGGCGGGTGATTGAAGAAATAATCTAGAGCGAGGAAGAGTAATTTTCGTGTAAATTAACAGGTGGAACCTTAAGTACTGGAAAACAAATGTATGTGCTGTACGTGAAAGGCGTCAAGGAAGTTGCACTCTCCTACGGAAAGCGTTTCATTACGATCCCACTAAAGACTTCATAACCATGCAAGTGTAGTGATTGGGAGGATGAATGAAGCATGTAAATATTATTAAACTATTATCGAAGTGCCATGAACCACAGACATTGCCGAGGTGGGGTGGCTTGCGTGCCTCAACGATACAGATAGCCGTACCGTAGGTGCAACCACAGCGGAGGGGTATCTGTGGAGAGGCCAGACAAACGTGTGGTTCCTGAAGAGGGGCAGCAGCCTTTTCAGTAGTTACAGGGGCAACAGTCTGGATGATTGACTGAGCTGGCCTTGTAACATCAGCTAATGTGGCTTTGCCACACAGCTACTGCGAACGGCTGAAAGCAAGGGGAAACTACAGCCGTTATTTTTCCCGAGGACATGCAGCTCTCCTGTATGAACATATGATGATGGCATCCTCTCGGGTAAAATATTCCGGAGGTAAAATAGTCCCCCATTCGGATCTCCGGGCGGGGACTACTCAGGAGGATGTGATCATCAGGAAAGACAATACTGGCATTCTACGGGTCGGAGCGTGGAATGTTAGATCCCTTAATCGAGTAGGAAAATTAGAAAATTTAAAAAGGGAAATGGATAGGTTGAAGTTAGATATAGTGGGGATTAGTGAAGTTCGGTGGCAGGATGAACAGGATTTCTGGTCAGGTGAGTACAGGATTATAAATACAAAATCAGTTGGGGGTATCACAGGAGTAGGATTGATAATGAATAAGAAAATAGGAATGCGGGTAAACTACTATGACCAGCACAGCGATCGCATTATCATTGTCAAGATAGATACGAAGCCAACACCGACAACAGTAGTACAGGTTTATATGCCAACTAGCTCTGCCGATGATGAGGAGATCGAAGAAATATATGAGGAGCTAAAGGAAATTATTCAGACAATTAAGGGAGAGGAAAACTTAATTGTTATGGGAGACTGGAATTCGGTAGTAGGACAAGGAAGGGAAGGGAAGATAGTGGGTGAATATGGTCTGGGCAAAAGGAATGAAAGAGGAAGCCGCCTGGTAGAATTTTGCACGGAACATAATTTAGTTATAACAAACACCTGGTTTAAGAATCACAAAAGAAGGTTGTATACGTGGAAGAGACCAGGAGACACCGGGAGATACCAGATAGATTTTATAATGGTAAGATATAGATTTCGGAACCAGGTTTTGAAGTGTAGGACATACCCAGGGGCAGACATAGACTCTGACCATAACTTGTTGGTTATGAACTGTAGGCTGAAACTGAAGAAACTACAGAAAGGTAGGAAAATAAGGAGATGGGACCTAGATAAATTGAAGGAACCTGAAGTTCTTAAGAATTTCAGAGGGAGCTTCAGGCAACAATTGACAGAAACAGGGGAAAATAAAACAGTTGAGGAGGAATGGGTAAAATTGAGAGATGAAATAGTGAAGGCAGCAGAGGACAAAATAGGTAGGAAGGCAAGACCTACAAAGAATCCTTGGATATCACAGGAGATACTAAATTTAATCGATGAAAGGAGAAAGTATAAAAATGCAGTAAATGAAACAGGCAAAATGGAGTACAGACGACTAAGAAATGAGATTGACAGGAAGTGCAAAATGGCTAAGCAGGAATGGCTAGAAGGCAAATGCAAGGATGTAGAAGAATGTATAAATAGGGGAAAAATAGATACAGCCTACCGGAAAATAAAAGAAACATTTGGCGATAAGAAAAACAGCTCTATGAATATCAAGGACACTGATGGAAAACCAGTTCTCAGCAAAGAAGGGAAAGCTGAAAGGTGGAAAGAGTATATAGAGGGGCTCTACAAAGGAAATGAACTTCGAGACACTATTGTAGGAAGGGAAGAGGATGTAGATGATGATGAAATAGGAGATACTATACTGAGAGATGAATTTGACAGAGCACTGAAAGATCTAAGTCGAAACAAGGCCCCGGGAGTAGATGATATCCCGTCAGAGCTACTGAAGTCTCTGGGAGAGCCAGCCATGACAAAACTATTTGAACTGGTGTCTAGGATGTATGAGACAGGCGAAATACCCTCAGACTTTAAGAAAAATGTAATAATCCCCATTCCAAAGAAAGCGGGTGCAGACAGGTGTGAAAACTACAGAACCATCAGTTTAATAAGTCATGGTTGCAAAATATTAACACGAATTATATACAGAAGGATGGAAAAGCTGGTAGAAGCCGACCTCGGGGAAGATCAGTTTGGGTTCAGGAGAAATGTAGGAACACGGGAGGCAATACTCACTTTACGGCTTATCCTAGAAGATAGATTAAGAAAAGACAAACCAACATTTCTAGCTTTTGTAGATTTGGAGAAGGCTTTTGACAATGTTGATTGGAATAAACTCTTTAAAGTTCAGAAGCAAGCAGGAGTAAAATATAGGGAGCGTAAGGTTATTTACAACTTGTACAAAAACCAGACAGCGGTTGTCAGAGTTGAAGGGCATGAAAGGGATGCAGTGGTTGGAAAGGGAGTAAGACAGGGTTGTAGCCTTTCCCCAATGTTGTTCAATTTGTACATTGAGCAAGCTATAAAGGAAAGCAAGGAGAAATTTGGAGAAGGAATTAAAGTTCAGGGTGAAGAATTAAAAACATTGCGTTTTGCCGACGACATAGTAATTCTGTCAGATACAGCAAAGGACCTGGAAGAGCAATTGAACGGAATGGACAGTGTGCTGAAAGGTGCATATAAGATGAACATTAACAAGAGTAAAACTAGGGTAATGGAGTGCAGTGTAAGAAAATCAGGTGATGCTGAAGGAATTACATTGGGTAACGAAACAATAAAGGAGGTAGATGAGTTTTGTTACTTGGGCAGTAAAATAACAAATGATGGTCGCAGTACAGATGATATAAAATGCAGAATGGCAATGGGTAGAAAGGCGTTTTTGAAAAAGAGAAATTTGTTAACATCGAATATTGATTTAAGCCTAAGGAAGTCCTTTTTGAAGGCATTTGTATGGAGTGTTGCCTTGTATGGGAGTGAAACATGGACGATAAGCAGTGTGGACAGAAAGAGGATAGAGGCTTTTGAAATGTGGTGCTACAGAAGAATGCTGAAGATTAGGTGGGTGGATCGCGTAACTAATGAGGAGGTACTGAACCGAATTGGGGAGAAAAGAAATTTCTGGCATACCTTGACTAAAAGAAGGGATAGGTTGGTAGGACACATTCTTAGACATCAAGGAATTGTGAATTTAGCATTGGAGGGAAGTGTGTGGGGTAAAAATCGCAGAGGGAGACCAAGAGACGCGTATAGTAAGCAGATTCAAGTGGATGTGGGTTGTCGTTCTTATGAGGAGATGAAAAGGCTTGCTCAGGATAGAGTAGGGTGGAGAGCTGCATCAAACCAGTCTCTGGACTGAAGACCACAACAACAACGAAGTGCAAACACCAATAACATGCTGATCAAGTGCTAAATAGTAACATATATAAATAAATAAATGACAAAATAAGCCGCGGCGGAGCGGCCGAGCGCATTGAGGCGCTACGCAACGATGCGCGAATACGTTCCCCATCGGGGATTCGAATCCCCCCTCCTCGCGTATGGATGTTTGTGCCGTCTTTAGTATAAACTATTTCATAAGTAGTTTGTAGGTGTAGGGTTGCTGACCCCGTAGTTAAGTCCCATATGCTCTACAAACATTTGAACATTTTTTGACAAAATAAAAACCCGGCGAAGCATGTATTTGCAATTAGCTCAAGTATACCGGGTGGTCCATTGATAGTGACCAATGTGGTTCGATTAACCATCTGCCAGGAACTTAAATGTGATTTGCAGAGTATCCCATGTAGATGTAGATGTAGGTATGGCAATTACTAAAATGATAACAATGAAAAATAACTTAGCTATCGGAGTCCTTCCAATTTAAAATCGAAAAGGTTCACAAGTGTTGTTCAGGATGCACACTAACATGATTTCACCACTCGAGAATCTCTGTATTTTTAAGAAACTAAATTACTTGTGAGTTATAAACACTAAGCGTCTTCTGCTTTACTCACTAGACACAAAATAATATTTTGCTTGTTTTTCGACGAGAAAATTCATCAAGAATAATTTTGAAACCACGCCGTGTTCCACTGACAACATGGGATGAGAAGACAGGCGTTCTTGCCTCTCTTGTAGAAAACTACTTCTAACAGACGAATGTAATGCTTGATTTTTAGCCACAACGACGACTAGAAAGCTTAAAGGGGGAAAACAGATGGCGCTGTGGTTGGCCCGCTATTTGGCGCCGCCATAGGTCAAACGGATATCAGCTGCATTTTTTTAAAAATAGGTATCCCCATTTTATTACATATTCGTCTGGTACGAATAGGATAAAGAGCTTCGGGGAAATAGAAAATGGGCAATCTCAAAGGGTTCAGGTGGATCATAGGAGAAATGTAGATCCGGAAACTATCGGTATAACAGTTGTAAATTGTCGTAGCTGTGTCGGGAAAGTTCCAGAACTGCAAGCGTTAATAGAAAGCACCGAAACACACATCATTATAGGCAGCGAAAGTTGGCACAAGCCGGAAATAAGTTCAGAAGAAGTATTTTCAAAAGATCTATCGGTGTTCAGAAAGGATAGATTAAACAAAATAGGTGGGGGCGTGTTTGTCGCTGTCAAAAGTAGTATTTCATGTAGCGAAGTTGAAGTTGATAGTTCGTGCGAGCTATTATGGGTAGAGGTTGTACCCGAAAATCGTAAGAAGTTAATAATCGGTTCCTTTTACCGGCCTCCCGACTCTGACGATACAATAGCAGAAAGGTTCAAAGAAAACCTGAGTCTAATTACAAAAACGTACCCTACTCACACGATAATAGTAGGTGGTGATTTTAATTTACCCTCGATCTGTTGGCGAAATTATATTTTCAAATCAGGAGGTACGCATAAAGCATCGTGTGAAATTGTACTCAACGCATTCTCTGAGAATTACTTCGAACAATTAGTTCATGAGCCAACTAGAATTGTAAATGGATGTGAAAACACACTTGATCTCTTAGCAACAAATAATCCTGAGCTCATAACGAGCATTAAAACGGATACAGGTATTAGTGAACACAGAGCTGTAGTAGCGAAATTGAATATCGAAATTCCCAAAGTTACCAAAAATAAACGCAATGTATATTTGTTCAGGAAAGCAGATAGAAACAAAATACATTGCTTCTTGAAAGACAGCTTCCACTCGTTTCTAACACTAAACGTAGGTGTAGACCAGATGTGGCTCAAATTCAAAGAAGTGGTATCGACAGCAATTGAAAGTTTTATACCTAATAAATTAATAAAAGAAGGAGGCGATCCCCCTTGGTACACAAAACAGGTTAGGACACTGTTGCAAAAGCAAAGCAAAGGCATACTAAATTTAAACGAACACGAAATCCCCAGGCTTTGCGATTGTACTCAGAAGATCGAAATTTAGCGAGGATTTCAATGCGAGATACCTACAACATTTATCACAACGAAACTCTTTCTCGTAATTTGACTGAAAACCCAAAGAGATTTTGGTCATATGTTAAATATACTCGGGGAAAGTCACAAACAATAACTTCACTACGTGATAGTAATGGCGATCCTGCCGATGACAGCGCTACTAAAGCAGAGTTACTAAACTTAGCTTTTAGAAACTCATTCACCAAAGAAGACGAAACCAATATTCCAGATTTCGAATTACGAACAGATGCCGTAATGAGTAACATAGAAGTAGATATCATCGGAGTAGTGCAGCAACTAAAATCACTTAATAAGAACAAGTCTTCTGGTCCGGATTGTATACCCATTAGATTTCTATCTGATTATGCTGAAGCAATAGCTCCTTACTTAACAGTCATATACAACCGCTCTCTCATAGAAGGATCTGTACCAAAAGATTGGAAAGTTGCACAGGTCACGCCTATATTCAAGAAAGGCAGTAGGAGTAACCCACTAAACTAGGTTTATACAAGCAACAGTGTAAAGTTTCTGTGGTAGTGTTATTTGCTCTTTTCTGATACTATTAGTTGTTGTTACTTGATTTGTAGAGACTGAGGTTTGTTGATTGCTGTAGTTAAGAGGTACTTCCTACTTATTTTGTTGAAACTTAACTTCATAACGTAGACGTCTAGTTTTTCTTAACAAATTATTGTAAAATTTTACCATGAGTGAAAAGTGTGGGCTCTGTCGTAGGGTCGTGCGTAGCGGGCTGCAGTGTGGGATTTGTAGTAAGTATTTTCACGGGGGGGAGTGCAGTGGGGAAGACAGTGGGCATTGTGGTGAGGTTCTCTCCTGGAACTGTAGGATTTGCAGCAGGAATAAGTTGATAGAGGAGCAGGAGCGTTTGATCTGCGCCCTTCAGGTGCAGTTGAAAAACTCTGAAGAGGAACTAGGTAGGGTGAGGAGGGGAAGGGGGGCTGGGGAATGGGAACTGGCAGTTGGCAAGAAGGTAGCTAAGAGAAGGTATTCAGATAGCTTTACATTGCAAGTTGCAAATAGGTTTGACCAACTGTCAGAGTTGAGTGGAGATAAACCTCCTGTAGCTGTAGGTGTAGGAAGTACGCAGCAGACCTCAGCTTTTGGTAAGCCGAAATCTGTAGAGAGGTCTCTTAGGAAGAAGAAGGTTCTGCTGTTCGGTAGTTCTCATGGCAGAGGTGTTGGCCAACAGTTGCAGGAAGTACTTGGGAGTGAGTACCAGGTCACCAGCATAGTGAAGCCTAGTGCAGGGTTAGATCAGGTCACTTGTAACATAGGGGACTTATGTAGGAATTTTTCAAAAGAGGATCAGGTAGTTATAGTGGGTGGGGCCGGGAACAGTCTTGATAGGGACGGGGAATATGATATAGGTGGTGATCTGGAAAGGATAGCAGCTCAAACTGGTAACACGAATGTGCATTTCGTGCAGCTGTTTCAGCGTCATGATAGGCCTTGTCTTAATACGGCTGTCAGCCGTCTTAACATGGGGCTTGAGAAGGCGCTGATGACGGAGGGCATGGATCACATTGCAGTGGTGCCAGTTGAAACTATCCAAAGGTCGGATTTTACTAGGCATGGTCTGCACCTCAATAGGTATGGGAAGGGGAGGTTGGCAAAGCTCATAGGTGACAGTGTAGTAGGGGGTGGGGGTTTCACTCATGGAAAAATTCCTATAGTAGTTGGTGTTAGGGCTGCACCTTTTTTAGACTGAAGACAGCTGATAGATATTCCTGCTTAAAGGAAGTCCCTCTAAGAAATGAACCACCTTTGACAAAGTCTAAGAATATAAGTAATAAGGGAATTACTGTTTTTCATCAAAATATACAGGGTATCAGAGATAAAGTTAATGAAATGCTTATTGATACTGATTCTGACATTATTGGAATTTCAGAGCACTTTTTAAGTGGTGTGACAATTAAGAGACTTCCTTTGCCAGGATACAGGTTAGCTGCCTTCTACTCTAGGAGTTCTTTGCAGTGTGGGGGAGTGGCCATGTATGTAAAAAGCGATTTTTCATCAGAGTCAATCGATTTTTCTAAATACTGCACAGAACAGATATTTGAATGTTGTGCAGGAGTTGTTAATGTTAATGGAACTAAACTAGTAATAGTTGTTATTTATAGATCCCCTGACTCAGATTTTAAAATGTTTCTGCCCAAGCTGGAATTGGTTCTGGGTTCACTGTATAGGAAGTATAAAAATTTAATTGTGTGTGGAGATTTCAACATTAATTGTGTAGGTGATAGCTCAAGGAAAAGTCAGCTGTTAGATCTATTTAATTCCTATAACATGATGCAAACAGTATTTTTTCCAACGAGAGTGCAAGGAAACAGCAGTTCTACCATTGACAATATTTTTGTTCATTCTTCATTATTAGAGGGGCACTCTGTCAGCAGAATAGTAAATGGCCTATCAGACCACGATGCCCAACTTTTAATTCTAAAAAGTATTTGTTCTCAAACAAATGTTAAACATAAATATCAACTACTCAGAAAAGTTAATCCAGTTGCAATTGAGACCTTTTTAAGCCTAATTAAGGAACAAGAATGGCAGGATGTTTATAGTGCTGATAATGCAGATGATAAATATAATGCTTTTCTGAACACATTTATTATGCTGTTTGAAAGTTGCTTTCCGCTAGAACGCTCAAAACAGGGTACTTTCAGTAACAGACAGCCAGGGTGGATGACAAAGGGGATAAGAGTATCATGTAGAACTAAGCGGGAGTTGTATCAAAATGTTAGAAGCAGTCAGAATGAAGATGCAGTAGCTCATTACAAACAGTACTGTAAGGTTCTGAAAAATGTCATTAAGAATGCAAAAAGTATGTGGTACGCAAAAAGAATAGCAAACTCTCGGGATAAAATTAAAACTATCTGGTCAGTCGTGAAGGAAGTGTCTGGTCAGGAGCAGCAGGTAGAAGATATAACGTCAGTGCGTAGTAGGAATGTTTCTGTTACTGACAAGTTAGATATATGTGCAATATTCAATAATCACTTTCTGAATATAGTAGAGGAACTAAACAAAACTCTAGTTTCTACAGGTAATCATATGACGTTTTTAGAAAATGCGTTTCCGAGGCTGTTGCCTGAAATGATCCTTCATGATACTTCCATAGGTGAGATTGAGTCAATAATTAAATCACTAAAGACTAAGGACTCTTGTGGATATGATGGGGTATCTAGTAGAATTCTAAAGTACTGTTCTCCATATGTTAGCCCAGTACTAAGCCATATTTGTAATTTTTCCTTTCAGAATGGTCAGTTTCCTAACAGATTAAAGTACTCAGTAGTGAAACCGCTTTATAAAAAAGGAGAAAGGGATAATGTAGACAACTATAGACCTATTTCTATGCCATCGGTTTTTTCCAAAGTTATTGAAAAGGCTGTATATTCAAGATTAATTGATCACTTCAGTTCACATAATTTCCTGTCAAACGTACAGTTTGGTTTTAGAAGTGGTTTAACGACCGAAAACGCTATATTTTCGTTTCTCTGAGAGGCACTTGATGGGTTAAATGAGAGGCTACGGACATTAGGCGTCTTCTTTGATTTAACAAAAGCGTTTGATTGTGTTGATCACAAAATATTGTTGCAGAAGTTGGAACATTATGGAATACGGGGAGTAGCCCACAACTGGTTCACCTCTTACTTTAATAATAGACAACAGAAGGTAATTCTCCGCAGTGTAGAAAATGGCTATGACGTGCAATCCCAATGGGGCACAATTAAGTATGGGGTGCCCCAGGGGTCTGTTTTGGGACCATTGCTGTTTCTTATTTATATAAATGATATGCCTTCGAGTATAACAGGTGATTGTAAAATATTTTTGTTTGCTGATGATACCAGCTTGGTAGTGAAGGATGTTGCTCGTAATATTGACACAGTATCAAATAATGCAGTTCAAGAGATAAGTTCATGGCTAATAGAAAACAAGTTGATGTTAAATCACAGTAAAAATCAGTTTTTACAATTTCTAACACATAATTTGACGAAATCTGACATTATGATTACACATAATGGGCATGTGATAAGTGAGACTGAACAATTCAAATTTCTAGGTGTTCATATAGACAGTAAGCTGTCATGGAAAGCCCATGTTCAGGATCTTGTTCCAAAACTAAATTCTGCTATATTTACCATTAGAACAATATCTGAGATAAGTGATTTTTCAACACGAAAAGTAGTCTATTTCGCTTACTTTCACTCACTTATGACGTACGGCATTGTATTTTGGGGTAACTCGCCTGATGCAAAAAGGATATTTCTGGCTCAAAAACGGGCGGTTCGAGCAATATCTGGTGTAAGTTCGCGAACGTCATGTCGACCCCTTTTCAGTAGTCTGGGAATTTTGACTCTGGCGTCACAATACGTTTTTTTCTTTAATGTCGTTTGTTGTTAATAATATCAGCTTATTCCCACGAGTTAGTAGCTTTCATTCGGTGAATACTAGACAGATGTCTAATCTACATTTGCACCATACCACCTTAACACTTGTGCAGAAAGGGGTGCAGTATTCTGCGGCATCCATTTTCAATAAGCTGCCACAAGAACTTAAGAATCTTAGCACTAATCCACATGCTTTCAAATCTAAATTGAAGAGTTACCTCGTGGCTCACTCCTTTTATTCTGTCGAGGAACTCCTAGAAAAGTTAAACAATTAAGCTAATTTATTTTTCTTTATTGATTCTTTTCACTTTGTCTTAAGATTGTCGTGTGCAAAGGACTACTTAAAATTTTTCTATTACCATTATTGTGTAACAATTAATGTATTGACTTGTTCCATGACCATGGAGTCTTACTCCTGAAGTGGGTCCTATGGAACAGAAAAAAACAAATCAAATAATAAAAAAAAAAAAAAAAATACAGGCCTATTTCATTGACGTCAATCTGCAGCAGGGTTTTGGAACATATCCTGTATTCAAATATTATGAATTATCTCGAACAGAACGATCTATTGACCCAAGGTCAACACGGATTTAGAAAATATCGTTCATGCGAAACACAACTAGCTCTATATTCACACGAAGTGATGGGTGCTATCGACAAAGGTTCGCAAATCGATTCCGTATTTCTTGATTTCCAGAAAGCTTTTGACACCGTACCTCACAAACGGCTTTTAATCAAATTGCGTGGTTATGGTATATCGCCACAAATTTGCAATTGGATAGGGGATTTCTTGTCAGAGAGGACACAGTTCGTAGTAATCGATGGTAAGGCATCGACTAAAACAGAGGTGATATCGGGCGTTCCACAGGGTAGTGTTATTGGTCCTCTGCTATTGCTTATTTAAACGATTTAGGGGAAAATCTAAGTAGCTCTCTTAGGTTGTTTGCAGATGACGCCGTCATTTACCGTCTAGTAAAATCATCTGAAGATCAAAACCAACTCCAGAACGATCTGAATAAGATATCAGTATGGTGTAAAAATTGGCAATTGACTCTAAATAATGAGAAGTGTGAAGTCGTCCACATGAGTACGAAAAGAAATCCGTTAAACTTTGTTTACAACATAAATCAATCAAATGTGAAGGCCGTAAACTCCACAAAATACCTAGGAATCACTATTACTTCAGACTTAAACTGGAAAGAACACGTAGATAATATCGTGGGAAAGGCGAACCAGGGACTGCGTTTTATTGGCAGAACCCTTAAAAGATGCAACAGAACTACTAAAGAAACTGCATACACTGCGCTTGTCCGTCCATTTTTGGAGTATTGCAGCCCAGTGTGGGATCCTTATCAGGTGGGTTTGACGGAGGACATCGAAAGAGTCCAAAGAAGGGCAGTTCGTTTCGTATTGTCGCGATACAGGGGAGACAGCGTTACGGAAATGATACAGGATCTGGGATGGGAATCATTACAACGACGCTTATCGCTGAGGCGTGGGTTACTTGCGAAACTCCAATCGCCAACATTCTCCTCCGAATGCGAAAATATATTGTTGATTCCCATTTACATAGGTAGAAATGATCATCAGAATAAAATAAGAGAAATCAGAGCTCGAACAGAGATATTCGGGTGTTCTTTCTTCCCGCGCGCTATTCGAGAATGGAATGGGAGATAAATAGTATAATTGTGGTTCGATGAACCCTCTGCCAGGCACTTAAATGTGATTTGCAGAGTATCCCATGTAGATGTAGATGTAGATGTAAATAAATATGAATGTTTTGTTTGGAACACTTTTGTTCCTTATTGATAGATGGCGTTGTAATATTCACAAACATATTGCTCATAATTTTATACGAACAGTGGATAAGAGGTAGGTTTTTTAATATTAAAGCACAGAACGTAGATACGTTTGAACTTTATTTCGGTTGTTCCAATGTGATACATGTACTTTTGTGAAATTATCATACATTATGAGAACGCATGATGTTACTGCGCCATTATCTGCAATTACCCCATGACTTCAATAAATGCTCAAAATGATGTCCTTCAATGCATTTGACAATACGCGTAACGAAATTCCTCTAAACAGCGAGTAGTTTGCCTTCAGTAATGTTCCACAAGCATTGACAATGCGCTGACGCATTTTTTCAGGCGTTGTCGGTGAATCACGATAACAAATATACTTCAATTTTCCCCACAGAAAGAAATCCGGTGAACATGCGGGCCATGTTATGGTGCTTTTACGACCAATCCACCTGTCACTAAATATTCTATTTAAGACCGCTTCAATTGCACGCGAACGATGTGCCGGACATCCATCAAGTTGGAAGTGCATCGCCATTCTGTCATGCAGTGAAACATCTTGTAGCTATGTAAGAAATCAGCATGAATTGGACCATTTAGATTGCCATCGATAAAATAGGGGCCAATTATCCTTCCTAGCATAATGCCGCACCATAAATTAATCCGCAAAGGTCGCTGATGTTCCACTTGTCGCGTTCAAAGTCTTCGCCATGCAAATACTGGTGCATAGAAATGTACGGGTGAAATTTATGTTGATATTGAATTCTCAACCGACGTTTTTGACATTCCCGAATCTCGCACAATTTGTCTGTTACTGCAGTGACTTGCGCATCATAATTTGTTGCAGGTCGTGGTTGACGTTTTACTTGTGACCGAACACTTCCTGTCTCTTTAAAATAACGTAACTATCCGACGAAAGGTCCGGACACTTGGATGATGTCTTCCAGGATAACGATCAACATAAAGGCCCGTTGGGCATTTTGATCACAATAGCCATACATAAATACCATATCGACCTTTTCTGCAATTTGTAAATGGTCCATTTTAACACGAGTAATGTATCCCGAAGTAAATACCGTCGCACTAGCAAAATGTTACGCGATACCACGTACTTATACGTTTGTGACTATTACAGCACCATTCATCACAAAGCGAAAAAAAGTGTTCCAAATAAAACATTTATATTTATTTACGTACTAGACGAATATGTATTAAAATGGGGGTACCTATATTAAATAAATGCAGTTGATATCCGTTTGACCGATAGCAGCGCCATCTAGCGGGCCAACCATAGCGCCACCTGTTTCTCCCCTTGAACCTAGAAAAGTTTTGTTCTTTGTAGTTTTTTCGTATGATGCTTATTTCGTGAGATATTTGGCCCGGTCACTATCAATGGACTACCCTGTGTACCAAAGGTGACCACTACGGCTACTATAGTAAGAAAATTATGCCTATGTCGGAGTCGAAGGGACCAGGGATCATGATACTGATAAACTATACTAATATTCTTTGTCAACGTAGGAATTTTGCTCATTCTTAAAATAAGAAGTGCGCGATTCGTTATTTCTCAGTGCCTATCCGCGCCATTTCTAGTCGTCGTTGTGGCTAAAAATCAAGCATTACATTCGTCTGTTAACAGAAGTTTTCTACAAGAGAGGCAAGAACGCCTGCCTTCTCTTCCCATGTTGTCAGTGAAACACGACGTGGTTTCAAAATTGGGTTTCGAAATTATTCCTGATGAATTTTCTCGTCAAAAAACAAGGAAAATATTTTTTTGTGTCTAATGTGTAAAGCAGAAGACGCTTAGTGTTTATAACCTATAAGTAATTTAATTTCTTATAAATACAGAGCGTGTTAAGTGGTGAAATCATGTAAGTGTATATCCTGAACAACACTTGTGAACCTTTTCGATTTTAAATTTCATTAAATTGGAAGGATTCCGATACCTAAGTTATTTTTCACCATTATCATTTTAGTAATTGCCATACCTACATCTACATCTACATGGGATACTCTGCAAATCACATTTAAGTGCCTGGCAGAGGGTTCAACGAACCACCTTTATACTATTTATCCCCCATTCCATTCTCGAATAGCGCGCGGGAAGAAAGAACACCTGAATCTCTTCGTTCGGGCTCTGATTTCTCGTATTTTATTCTGATGGTCATTTTACCTATGTAAGTGGGAGTCATCAATTTATTTTTGCATTCGGAGGAGAATGTTGGCGATTGGAATTTCATAAGTAGTCCACGCCGCAGCGATAAGCGTCGTTGTTGTAATGATTCCCATCCGAGATACTGTATCATTTCCGCAACGCTGTCTGCCCTGTATCGTGACAATACGAAATGAGCTGTCCTTCTCTGGACTCTTTCGATGTCCTCCGTCAAACCCACCTGATAAGAATCCCACACTGCGCAGCAATACTCCAAAAATGGACGGACAAGCGTAGTGTATGCAGTTTCTTTTCTAGTTCTGTTACGTCTTTTAAGGGTTCTGAGAATAAAACGCAGTCTCTGGTTCGCCTTTCTCACAAGATTATCTACGTGTTCTTACCAGATTAAGTCTGAAGTAATAGTAATTCCTAGGTATTTTGTGGAGTTTACGGCCTTCAATTTTGATTGATTTATCTTGTAAACAAAGCTTAACGGATTTCTTTTCGTACTCATGTGGACAACATCACACTTCTCATTATTTAGAGTCAATTGCCAATTTTTACACCATAGTGATATCTTATTCAGATTGTTCTGCAGTAGTTTTTGATCTTCAGATGATTTTACTAGACGGTAAATGACGGCGTCATCTGCAAACAATCTGAGAGAGCTACTTAGATTTCCACCTAAATCATTTATGTAAATAAGGAACAGCAAAGGACCAATAATATTACCCTGTGGAACGCCCGATATCACTTCTGTTTTAGTCGATGCCTTACCATCGATTACCACGAACTGGGTCCTCTCTGACAGGAAATCCCCTATCCAATCGCAGGTACAGTGTCAAAAGCCTTCTGGAAATCAAGAAATACGGAATCGATTTGCGAACCCTTGTCGATAACGCCCATCACTTCGTGTGAATAAAGAGCTAGTTGTGATTCGCATGAACGATATCATTTAAATCCATGTTGACCTTGGGTCAATAGATCATTCCGTCGAGGTAATTCATTAACTTTCCTTCTTCGATTAGTCATCTTGATACTATAAAGTAGGTCTACTGTAGTGAGTATTTTGATATATTGGTAGTATGTCAATGACGAAACTTAGAATTCTTTTGAACGTGACAAAGGTATATAGCCGTGCTGTGGGGGGGGGGGGGGCGGGAAGGGGAGGGCGCGAGAGAGCCCCGCGAAAAAGTTCTGCACAGGGCCCCGCGAAAGCTGCGGCCGTCTCTACGGGTGATCTGGTTGTCTGCGCAAAGGAAATCGTACGCCGTATTCTCTACTGGCAACAGCGTTTCAGTTACAACATCCATGCACAAATACCATATCGACATATTCAGCACGTGTAAAATTGTGTGTCATGTTTACACGCTACAGTACATTAGACTTGGGCAACAAATGAAAACTTCAGTGTAAAGTGAAGCACGACTTCATAACTTAAACATCAACACTCCAGAACTGACATTCGATATATACGCCCACAGGAACCAGTGTACCAACACTCGAAACAAAACGCACTGAGCTCAGCTGTATCTCTGTACTCAATACATATTGGACACATACGAGGGTTGTTTTTTAAGTACGGGCCGTTCGCGCGTATAGTCCCGTAGTTCGCGCGGACGCCGCAACAAGCCACTGCGCCACTTGCCGGCATCCTTCCCGTTCACACTGATGCCAGTTGCAGCTCTGTAGCTGACGTGTACGCATCGCTGTGCTACTTTATAATGTTTACGATTATTGAATCGCCCGCCGCGTGTGAGATACGTCAAAATGTCCATGACGAAGAAAGCTTAGGCTGGCCCTCTGTGAACACTGATTTGGTGGCTGCAGTCGAAACAAAGATTCGTGAGGACAGAAGATTCACAATTTCCACTCTTTCTTTGGAATTTCCACAAGTTTCAAGATCGGTTTTGAACAAAATTGTGTCTGAAAACCTAAACTTTAAGAAACTGTGTTCTCGGTGGGTACCCAGACTCCTCACAGAGGACCACAAAGGAAAGAGATTTGCCACTTCATTGGACTTTTTGATTCGTTATGTGGAAGAAGGGGATTACATCTTGAGTTAAATTGTCACTGGAGATTAAACATGGGTATCCCATATCATTCCCGAAAGCAAGTGACAATCGATGGAATGGCGACACACAACCTCACCCGCCAAGGTCAAAGCCAAACAGATGCTGTCAAAGCGCAAGATTATGGAAACTGTGTTCTGGGACCGTCGCGGTGTTTTCCTAGTGGACTTTATGCCATGAGGAATGACAATCAACTCAGATGTCTACTTTGCAAGTCTAAAGAAGCCCCAAAGAGCAATTCAAAATACAAGGCGCGGTATGCTAACAAAAGGAGTTTTGCTCCTGCACAATAAAGCTAGGCCTCACACTTCTCAAAAGACTCAGGATTTGATTGATTCTTTTGGCTGGGAAGTTTTGGACCATGCACCATACAGTCTCGACCTTGCTCCTAGCGATTTTCACCTTTTCCGGTACCTGAAACACCATTTCGTCGGGCAGCGCTTGAATGATGACGATGAAGTGAAAGCGGCCGTGAACTCTTGGCCGCCGGGGCAGGCGGCCGAATTCTTTGAAGAAGGAATTAAAAACTTAGTTGTACGGTATGACAAGTGCTTAAATAAACAAGGCAGCTATGTAGAAAAATAGGTACAAGTGTGTAGATTCAGAAAATAAAAGTTTTTTTAGAAAAGTATTTGTATTTTTTTAAATAAAAATGGCCCTTACTTAAAAAAAAAAACAACCCTTGTATTACTGGAAATTTTTATTGCAGTTCGTCTGTGTTACCACCTCCTAAAATATTCACTATTGCTCCTAAAACACTTTGTATTTTAGGATGAAAAAAATAGGACGCTCTTCATATTTTAAATTCATTACATAAGAAAAGTAAAAATGAATTGATCGTAAAATTGCATAGGCAAATAGAAAATATCATTCTGGTTGAATATGAATTGGTGTTACTAATGGATTAGCTGGTACAAAGTTATCTGGATCTCCTAATATATAAGGATTAATTAAACATAGTATGGTTAATATTATTATTAGTATAATAAAAGTAATTTGTCTTTGTAAGTAAAATATGGATAGAATGGGATTTTATCAATATTTATATTTAATCCAATTGGATTATTGGATCCTGTTTGGCGAAGGAAAAGTAGGTGTATTTTAACTATTCCTATAATAATAATTGGTATTATGAACTGAAATGTATAGAATTGTTTTAGTATATATTAATTACATTATGTATACCTATAACTGAAGAACTGAATGGAAAAACATCCCTAGTCTAGTGAACAAAATTTTTAGGAGAGACAAAAAGAACGTTATTTATAATTTTATCGTATTTTATATTTTATTTTTTTTATTACATATTTATTTTGCTGATTTAATGTAATGTATAGTCATCGCTTAAATTCC
Source organism: Locusta migratoria (assembly GCA_026315105.1). Lineage (NCBI taxonomy): Eukaryota > Metazoa > Arthropoda > Insecta > Orthoptera > Acrididae > Locusta > Locusta migratoria. The sequence goes on along the minus strand of CM048744.1, from coordinate 685,423,603 downwards.
TCATTTTTATATTCCCTGCAAGTTTCAGACACTTGGAACCAATGATATCTTTCTTCTCGGGTTTGCAGCCACTTAGCGTCGTCAACTAGACAATATTTTGGCAGACCAACTGGCGCCATCTTCAGCTGAGTGTGCTGATTGCACTTACTCGCCGGAAACTGAGGCAGAACAGAAAGAGCAGCCGCTTGTTACACTGCTAATAGCCTGTTGGGCGTGCACAATATCAAGGTAGAGGCCCTCTAGGCGAGGTAGCGTGCTAGTGGAGAAAATCAGCAAAGTGATGGGTCAAAACAAGACTAGTTAAAAGGCACTGCAGGTCGAATCAATGGAAGCTCCTATGGTCGATAATATTATTAATAGGAACAAGTAAAAAATTGGATCAAATTTTATCTGATATTAAGCAACAATGGTCTTCATTTCGACCTGCAGTTTCTTTTAACTAGTCGTGTTTCAACCTATCGTTTTGCTGATTTTCTGCATTGACGCACTACTGCACCTATAGGGCCTCTACCTTGGTTTCGAGCACGTGCTGTGGGCCGTCAGCGGTGTATAAAGGAGCCGCTATTTCTCCCTGACTCCTATAGTGGCTTTCGTTCTTCCTTCTCCATTGACGACCAACTCCTTCGCCTCACCCAACTCCTCTCCCTCCAGCTCAATTCCCATCGTGCTGCCATCTTCATCTCCTAGACCTCGAAAGGGCATGTGATTGGGTCTGGCATTCCGGCCTGCTCTTCAAACTCCAAACCTACGATCTTCCCATCAACCATGTCCAGGTCATTGCCTCTCCAACTGCCAACAATGGTCTTCATTTCGACCTGCAGTTTCTTTTAACTAGTCGTGTTTCAACCTATCGTTTTGCTTATTTTCTGCATTGACGCGCTACTGCGCCTATAGGGCCTCTACCTTGGTTTCGCGCACATGCTGTGGGCCGTCAGCGGTGTATAAAGGAGCCGCTATTTCTCCCTGACACCTATAGTGGCTTTCGTTCTTCCTTCTCCATTGACGACCAACTCCTTCGCCTCACCCAACTCCTCTCCCTCCAGCTCAATTCCCATCGTGCTGCCATCTTCATCTCCTAGACCTCGAAAGGGTATGTGATTGGGTCTGGCATTCCGGCCTGCTCTTCAAACTCCAAACCTACGATCTTCCCATCAACCATGTCCAGGTCATTGCCTCTCCAACTGCCAACAATGGTCTTCATTTCGACCTGCAGTTTCTTTTAACTAGTCGTGTTTCAACCTATCGTTTTGCTTATTTTCTGCATTGACGCGCTACTGCGCCTATAGGGCCTCTACCTTGGTTTCGCGCACATGCTGTGGGCCGTCAGCGGTGTATAAAGGAGCCGCTATTTCTCCCTGACACCTATAGTGGCTTTCGTTCTTCCTTCTCCATTGACGACCAACTCCTTCGCCTCACCCAACTCCTCTCCCTCCAGCTCAATTCCCATCGTGCTGCCATCTTCATCTCCTAGACCTCGAAAGGGTATGTGATTGGGTCTGGCATTCCGGCCTGCTCTTCAAACTCCAAACCTACGATCTTCCCATCAACCATGTCCAGGTCATTGCCTCTCCAACTGCCAACAATGGTCTTCATTTCGACCTGCAGTTTCTTTTAACTAGTCGTGTTTCAACCTATCGTTTTGCTTATTTTCTGCATTGACGCGCTACTGCGCCTATAGGGCCTCTACCTTGGTTTCGCGCACGTGCTGTGGGCCGTCAAAGGTGTATAAAGGAGCCGCTATTTCTCCCTGACACCTATAGTGGCTTTCGTTCTTCCTTCTCCATTGACGACCAACTCCTTTGCCTCACCCAACTCCTCTCCCTCCAGCTCAATTCCCATCGTGCTGCCATCTTCATCTCCTAGACCTCGAAAGGGTATGTGATTGGGTCTGGCATTCCGGCCTGCTCTTCAAACTCCAAACCTACGATCTTCCCATCAACCATGTCCAGGTCATTGCCTCTCCAACTGCCAACAATGGTCTTCATTTCGACCTGCAGTTTCTTTTAACTAGTCGTGTTTCAACCTATCGTTTTGCTTATTTTCTGCATTGACGCGCTACTGCGCCTATAGGGCCTCTACCTTGGTTTCGCGCACATGCTGTGGGCCGTCAGCGGTGTATAAAGGAGCCGCTATTTCTCGCTGACACCTATAGTGGCTTTCGTTCTTCCTTCTCCATTGACGACCAACTCCTTCGCCTCACCCAACTCCTCTCCCTCCAGCTCAATTCCCATCGTGCTGCCATCTTCATCTCCTAGACCTCGAAAGGGTATGTGATTGGGTCTGGCATTCCGGCCTGCTCTTCAAACTCCAAACCTACGATCTTCCCATCAACCATGTCCAGGTCATTGCCTCTCCAACTGCCAACAATGGTCTTCATTTCGACCTGCAGTTTCTTTTAACTAGTCGTGTTTCAACCTATCGTTTTGCTTATTTTCTGCATTGACGCGCTACTGCGCCTATAGGGCCTCTACCTTGGTTTCGCGCACGTGCTGTGGGCCGTCAAAGGTGTATAAAGGAGCCGCTATTTCTCCCTGACACCTATAGTGGCTTTCGTTCTTCCTTCTCCATTGACGACCAACTCCTTTGCCTCACCCAACTCCTCTCCCTCCAGCTCAATTCCCATCGTGCTGCCATCTTCATCTCCTAGACCTCGAAAGGGTATGTGATTGGGTCTGGCATTCCGGCCTGCTCTTCAAACTCCAAACCTACGATCTTCCCATCAACCATGTCCAGGTCATTGCCTCTCCAACTGCCAACAATGGTCTTCATTTCGACCTGCAGTTTCTTTTAACTAGTCGTGTTTCAACCTATCGTTTTGCTTATTTTCTGCATTGACGCGCTACTGCGCCTATAGGGCCTCTACCTTGGTTTCGCGCACATGCTGTGGGCCGTCAGCGGTGTATAAAGGAGCCGCTATTTCTCCCTGACACCTATAGTGGCTTTCGTTCTTCCTTCTCCATTGACGACCAACTCCTTCGCCTCACCCAACTCCTCTCCCTCCAGCTCAATTCCCATCGTGCTGCCATCTTCATCTCCTAGACCTCGAAAGGGTATGTGATTGGGTCTGGCATTCCGGCCTGCTCTTCAAACTCCAAACCTACGATCTTCCCATCAACCATGTCCAGGTCATTGCCTCTCCAACTGCCAACAATGGTCTTCATTTCGACCTGCAGTTTCTTTTAACTAGTCGTGTTTCAACCTATCGTTTTGCTTATTTTCTGCATTGACGCGCTACTGCGCCTATAGGGCCTCTACCTTGGTTTCGCGCACGTGCTGTGGGCCGTCAAAGGTGTATAAAGGAGCCGCTATTTCTCCCTGACACCTATAGTGGCTTTCGTTCTTCCTTCTCCATTGACGACCAACTCCTTTGCCTCACCCAACTCCTCTCCCTCCAGCTCAATTCCCATCGTGCTGCCATCTTCATCTCCTAGACCTCGAAAGGGCATGTGATTGGTCTGGCATTCCGGCCTGCTCTTCAAACTCAAAACCTACGATCTTCCCATCAACCATGTCCAGGTCATTGCCTCTCCAACTGCCAACAATGGTCTTCATTTCGACCTGCAGTTTCTTTTAACTAGTCGTGTTTCAACCTATCGTTTTGCTTATTTTCTGCATTGACGTGCTACTGCGCCTATAAGGCCTCTACCTTGGTTTCGCGCACGTGCTGTGGGCCGTCAGCGGTGTATAAAGGAGCCGCTATTTCTCGCTGACACCTATAGTGGCTTTCGTTCTTCCTTCTCCATTGATGACCAACTCCTTCGCCTCACCCAACTCCTCTCCCTCCAGCTCAATTCCCATCGTGCTGCCATCTTCATCTCCTAGACCTCGAAAGGGCATGTGATTGGGTCTGGCATTCCGGCCTGCTCTTCAAACTCCAAACCTACGATCTTCCCATCAACCATGGCCAGGTCATTGCCTCTCCAACTGCCCTACCTATGTTAACATCCGCAACACCGATCCCGCTTTTTCTATCCCTCTGCCGGTGGCTTCGCTGAGGATTACCAAAAGATTATTGTAAATGCTAAACATGAATTTGTGTTGGTTCGTAACAGTCATGATGCAAATAACATTATTGCAGATACTACCTATATAAATCGAAAATTGTGATTGTAAATATTTACTGGGATATACCTGAAATTGACGTATCTGAAAAAGAGAAAATATCATTAATGGAAATCATAAAAAAATGATCATGGCTGAATTTGGCATTCCACAACTGGGAACTAAATGAATGCATTGCACTGCAAGTTGATCAATGGATGTGGCAAGTAAACTGCAAGCCGGGACTCGAAATCGCTCGACATGTAATTATCACATTTCAAACAGACAGGTATGCCATCAACACTGATTGTAGTACATTCGTCGCTATAGATTTGTCAAAATTAGAGATAAAACTGAACTCATCAAAATATCCCTTCGAGCGCTGCTCGGTTAACTTTACCAAAAAGGACACGGTGCTAGCGTATGCAATGTATAGTAAATTTCAGTCTGTGTATTATGAGACAAGTGGAAAAATTGTAAATCCTCTCATGAGTTGTAAATAGTTTCAGAAATGTCAAATTCATTTTTTTTATTGCTCACGACAAGAAGAAAAACTGTCATCTTCTAACTTTGATATGCAAATTCAAATGAAACTAGAAAAATCATTTCCAAAGACTACAATGGCATACTGACTGGTTCTTCATGACGTTGTTATTTAAATGATACCATCAACATCCCAAGTTACATGGATGGGAATAGCGTGAAAAACACTAATACAATGGGTTATTCACGATGCTGAAATAACCCATAAAAAGAGGAAACATGTATATACTAATAATAACAATAATGTATCTTTCCTTTTTAATCCATATTTTTTAAAAATATTTCCACCTTCCTATAATATATAAGTAATTGTACCATTCATTCATGCAAGTTGCAATAGTAGAGGAACTAGACCAGGGGTGGCCAACCTTTACAGCCAGCGGGCCAAATCATTGAGAGTCGATTACCCCATGGGCCACATTATCGCTTTTTCTATTGTGAAATAAAAAAACAAAAAATATTAATTTATTAAAAAAATACAAATGTGATTAAAGAACATTTATTGTAAAAATTATTATAACATTTTTACTATACAAGTTATTACTCATTTTAAAGAAATACAGTGTTAATGGGATGTCTGGGTTTGTTTCACTGAAATAAGTGAGTCAATGTTGATGTCAAGTTAAGCTGTTTCTACATGCAAAGAGTTTTCCAGATGCAATCCCTGTTGTCATATTTGATTTTATGTAATTCATCCAACTAAAAATCTGTTCACACACATGTACGTGTTTCCAACTAATGAAATCATTTTTATTGCAAGTTTGTGTACGCTGGATATTTCTCATCTAAATATATTATATAGAACGTTTCCAAACCAAACTGATGAAATTTCTCTTTTAATTGTACATCGCATTGCATTTCACACCATAGTATTTGTGGATGTCCCGGTAGTGATCTCGTGTCTACAGACAGTGGCATAGCAAACACACAAAAACACACACACACACACACACACACACACACACACACACACAAATGTTTCTTAAATCTTGAAATCGGGTTCCGAATTCGTTTCTCAAGTCAGACATTAAAGAAGCGTATTGAATCGCTGCTTATGTATGACGTCACATTGCTTTGATAGTGTAGGAAAATGTATGAAGTGATTTGCACGTAAGTGTTGCTCCCTAAGTCCAAGTTTAATTGGGAATACAAAAATACGATCAAGCATGACTGTAATCACCTGATCTTGTCCTTGGAGTCGAGTATTAATAACATTTACGTCGCTAGTTACACCAACCAAGAACGTAAAGTCGGAAAGTCATTCGTTATCATCGCAGTCCGAGAGTCTCTTGGACTTGTTTTGAAAGAATGGTTGTATTTCTTACTTCAAACATTCTTTTCAACATTTTTCTTATCTCTGTATAATACGAAATGTTACCTTGCTCTGAACCCAAAGACTTAAAAAAACTCTTGGAACTGTACACTCATCCAAAGCTAGTGAATAAACCTCTCGATTTAATAAAGTTCACTGTTTTGACAACTACCTTCATGGCATGCTCCATTTTGAGGCACTTCGCACATAAATTCTCTTGATGGATAAATGCAATGAAAGTTTAACAGTGATGTACTACCAACATTGCAGACCTCATTTTCAGTTAACTGAACTAAACATTTGCTTATCCCAGCCATTGCTGGAGTCTCATCTGTTGTTAGCAGCGATAAGTTGTCAAACTTTAATGAAAACCAACTAATGACGATCTAAATCTCGTGACTTAAGTGGATACAATGCCGCTAATTCTTCTGTTTTATTAACTTGGGCATCAAAATCACTGACATAATTCGCCACTTGGTCGCTACTCATCCAAACATAGTGAATATAACATCAACTCAGAAGCACGATTTTTTAAATTATCTTCAATTTGTCTTACACGTCTAGTAATAGTTTCAAGCGACAGGCTTACTTTTGAGAAATCCTGTTTCCTTTGCGGACGCATCATTTCGACGATGGTTTGAAAGCATTCCTTTAACATTTCGCCGTGTGAATATGGGTTTGATTTTTTTGCTACTGCATAACTCGCTTTCACGTAGCATGTTGTCTCTGAAGTCGCCACTGTAAATAATTGCTGTTGAGAACAAAGTTACTTGACCTTCTCGATATTGTCCCTTGTACTTTTCGAACATAACTGCATGTTTTGTCTCGTAATGCCTTTTGATGTTATATTCTTTTGGAACAGAGATTCCGTGCATATTAGATATTTTATTTTAGATTACACACACACCTGTCTTGAAAAGTTCTCATCTCCTCTGTAACTTTCCTCTTCTTATTTCCTACTTCTTTGCTAGTTGATGCCATACGAAGTTTACGTCTTCAGTTCAAACAGACATTTCCCCCCATAATTGAAACTGAAAAAGACATCACATGGTAATCGAAGTATTGTGTGTGTGTGTGTGTGTGTGTGTGTGTGTGTGTGTGTGTGTGTGTGTGTTGTACGTGAAGTTCAGAATGAAATATCAGTTACGTAAAGTAGTTCCATGCATCTCTCAAAAACTCCCTACAAATCTAATTTAAAGTTCTGTGAAACAGTTTAACACCGCAAAACACTGGAGGCACGTCCTGCGTGTTCACTGATTCACTGGAGCCTCCGAAAAAGAAAGCTGATCATGTAAAAAACAAAGTGTGGTTGAATTTTGATTCTTCATTTCATTCTCCTAGCAGATCATTTTATCTGCAATGCACATGCACAAAACTTCCTTGAAGGCAACATAGACGCCTCACGGTTGTTTTTGTCGCACTGAAGATTTATGAAAAAGAAGGCATATTTGGTAAACTTTCAGCAGCCTTTCTGCGTGCGTAAGACAGAGCGATTTTCTTACAATCAGTTATTTACTGTGGTTTAGTATTCATGACTTCTGAGGTAACAATGATTTTGTTACAATCACATTTAGTTATTTACTGTGATTTCAAAATTCAAATGTTTTTAAATCTAAGGGACTTAAATACATTGGTCATCAACCCTTAGGCTTGCAAACTATTTAAACTAACTTACAGTAACTTATGCTAAGGATAACACAAACACTCATGCCTGAAGAAGAACTCGAATTTCTGACGGCGAGCAACCGCCAGATGTCTTAAAACGATCGGCCACACCAGCGCAGCACTTTAGTGTCCACGATGACAGGGATTTCAACAGTCAGTATTTTTATACCAGTGGGACGAGATGACATGTTTTCAGCCTAAATGGCGGTACCACAGAGGTATACGTCTCGTCAAATTATCAGTGTTTCATTTAAGTACGGTATTATACGTACTTGGGAAACTTCATAGTCCTTTCTCTCGAAACATTTTTATACTATACTGCTTTAGGAAATTTGTATTTTAGTTCTGAACGTCATGTATCGTAAATATAAAAATTTTTGATGCTTCACTTAACCTGGCAGCCTTACTTTAAATTTTCGACATCTTTTGTTATGATTCTTACTGAAAAGTATTCTACATTTCAGGTCTATAACATTGTTAGTTGCTGTAAATAACACAGAAAGACAGTGTCGTATCTGTACATTTGTAATATGCAATCCTTATAAGTCATCAGTAAAACTACATTATTATAATTAGTTTTGTACTAATGAAATTTAAAGATGGTACTGAGGCAGAAACCATTGCTAATGTCGACTGGTGTACCTACCCACCATAACTGAATATATAAAATACATAAAAGCCTAGTAAAAATAAAGACAAGCTTCTAAGGTCAATTTGTAAAAAGATAAAAGCTGGTTTTACTTGAAAGATTACTCTGTTTAAAGTCACAACCGCTTCTAATCGTGTCCTTATTACCATCCACTCACTTTGACCAGAGACGATTCAAGAATTTATTTCCGAACATTCAACGCTAACTCATTAGCTGAAGCGATTATGGTTCAAAGATTGCAACATCAATCTGAAGGGTCCTCTGTTCCTTGGTGCAGTGAATTATTACCTTCTGTCGATAGAAGAGGAACTGTAGACACGTGTATTCGGCTGATGTGGCAGCAATGAAGGTGCACCCTACATCACTCAATTGTCTGTGCTCCAGCCTGCAGTCGCCACAGCCGAACGCTAAAGATTCCTAAACCCGAGCCTTCTTCCGTCTCTTTCTCGCCCGCTCGCTCGCAGGTAGCAAAGCTGCCCTTCTTTCTGGCGGTCCTCTCGCCGCACTCACGACCACACGCCCGCATCTCCGGCACCGCCACCCTCAACAGACTTCCGCAAGCGTGGCGCTGGCCGCCACGGAATTCACAACGGCCGTCCGACGCCCCACACGCTGCCTCTCCCGTTCCCTTACTTCTCATACCGTCTACCGCCCCAGCCACATGCCACGCAACATACTGTAGTGTGTTACAAACAGGAATTTACATCAAAATTTAATGATAGTAGAATAAATGAAATTATATATACCTACTGTAATTCGATATGATACTAAAGATGTTTGATGGAATGCTATTTTGCAGTTATACATGAAATAAAAGTCTAAATTTTTCTTCTATATGAAATAGCTCCGTGGGCCAAAAATTTCACGAAGTTGATGCAGAAATATAAAATTAACTATTACTCAACTTATTCTGTAATGAAAGCTTATGTGGTTGAACGATTCAATAGAACTCTTAAAGGCATGATGTTCAAACGTTTCATAGCAAAGGCTTTCTACAAATGGTTTGATGGAGAGCAAGATCTCATAAGTCAATACAACAATACAAAACATAGAACCATAAAAATGAAATGTAAAGGACAATAGTCTTTTTTCTACAGTGTACAGCAAAATCAAGACGGTAGATCTGCGAAAACCCAAGCTGAAAATCGGCGATTATGTTCAAATTAGTAAACACATGTCTGTTTTCGAAAAAGGATTCACACCAAATTGGTCTACAGATATATTTAAAATTATAGATGTGCATGAGACTAATCCATGAATATATTTTCTCGTGGATTACCTGTCACGTCCCATTGCAGGGGCTTTCTACTACGAAGAACTACAAAAGACAAAATATCTCACATCATACTTAGACGAAAAATCATTAGAAAAAAGAAAAATAAAGCTCTAGTGAAATGGCTTGGATCTGACAGCACTCATAATTCGTGAATTGCAACTCATGACGATGTAGGTAAAAATGCATGAAATATTTTGTGCCACAACAGAGCTACAGGCTGCTCCCACATGACAGTCATGCCTGCCGAACATGATATGGCGCTATCTGATGGCGCTGCTGAGCAGCCGACTGAAAAAAATAATAAATAAAATAAAAACACCTACAGAGCAGAAAAAAAAGAAATGGAAGCAAGTGCAAAATTGAAGTTTTTACATAAAGATAAAACATGCAATATTTTCGACCTTATTTTGTGGAAAACTATGTTCTATAAAGCTTTCAAAACTGGGCTTATTAGAAAGGCCTGTCTTTTAGCTGCAAAAAAAGTGTATTTTATCATCAAACACGAACTAACAATGGTAGATAATTTGCATCAAAGTTGAACATGTAAATCATGGTACGAAAAAAGTGTAAATTTAATATTCATATATCTCCTAAAGTAAATGCATCCTGAATGACTATAAAGGGTAAAATTTATGTAACAACAACAATGAGCTTGCTTGCACCACTGATGCGGTCAGCAACATTTTGTGGTCGATTTTTCAAACACAGTGACAATGTGCCCCTGACCATCGTTTCTAGACTTAATACAAGATACGGTATGACAAATAGTGTTGCTGAAAATGTGTGTAGCACGAACTTTCCGTTTTATTGCAATAAAACATCAACAGTGGTCTTTAACGATGATATTTAAGCTGCGTTTACACTAGCAAGTTATTGCATCAATTTACTTGTGAATAGGAACTTGCCGAACAACTTGGGAGTGAAATACACCACCAAGTCGACCTGTGGCCGTTGCAATTTCCTGCACAAGTGACTTGCTGCAAGTATCTGACTTTCAGTGTGAACAGTATACAAGAAACTTCTACAAGGTACTTGCAGCTTTTAGGATTCATTTCTATTTTCTGCAAGATGAAATCACAAGTTTTTGTACATTCGTATGTCGTCTGCATCACACATACACATATTTAACATTTCACTAAATGTTACGGTTAATTTAATACAACCATCCCACTTACTACATGTTAACAAATAACAGAAATGGAGGAGAAACGAGAATGGAGAAAGCAATATACTAAACATTGAATGAAGCCGTGGAGAACTTCCCACATAGGCCTATATAAAATGTACTCAGTACAGTACACATATTACAGACAGTATAAAGAAAACAAGTGTACTGGTTTAGTGAATTTAATATATTGCAACGAATCTCATAACAAAGTTAACGGAATGTTTTGTAAATTTGCGAATGGAGTTTTTTAGGAAATGGTATAATATAAAGATGCAATTTTCGCACAAACTGAGAAAATACTGGTAAAAAATAAGAAGTGGTTCTTCAAAATATAGCGTGACAAGTACAAGTTCAGTGGTTGAAATAACTGTGTGATATGCATCCTGTTACAATATGATGTGTCCAATTGATGTTAATAAACAATCCACATAATTTATAGACATTCTAGAAAAGTTTTCAAAGTTGACCATGTTGCCAGTTCTAGCAACACGTATTGTGGTCTTCTAAGCATCCTCTCAAACCGAAATATTTATATTTTTCGTGTTCTTCGTAATAATTAAATAGCTACAGTATAAATGACCCACCAACTTGTCATTTTACTTGCTCTCACTAAACGTAAATGTGAACAGTGTATGCAAGTTATTGATGCCAGTTACTTGTCAAAGTCCTTGCTGAAGTACTTTTTGCGAGTGTTGTGTAAATTCAGCAGCAAGCGTAATGCAATAGCTTGCTGCAATAACTTCTGCAAGCAACTTGCTAGTGTAATCCCAGTTTTAGTGTGGTGTGCTCTTTAAATTGAAAATAATTTTGTTACGAAAGGTGTTGATTTAATTTAACGATATTTTAGGATTTTTACTGTTGGCTGGACTGCTCATTTATAGTTAGATTTCTGCCGTTTTCGGTGCAGTTAAGAGAGAGATTGTCATATTGTTAGCATTCATTATTCTTAACACAGAACATTCTTAACATAAACAAAATTTAATGCGTCATCATCGTTGGTAGACGAAAACACAGAAGCAAATAACAGTAGTGAGTTACATGTCAGTTGAAAAACGTGACTCTAAGAGGTCGTATATGAGGACAATAACGAAAAATAATAATACTGGTACAATAGACAGCAAACAAAACGAAAGGAAATACATTAAAAATTAAACATAGACATGTCTTTTTCATTTGATATCGCCTTTTAGTAAAAATTTGATAAATAAATGACACAAGTTTTAAATAGATTCCTGTTAAGGTTTGCGACAGTTTATGTTAAAAACTAGCTTATATGCCCTAAAAACTAGCTTATATGTCCGTGCTTCGCAACGGTTGTTAAAGAGGGACCTGTGTATATCATGGTTTTTTAGGGTTCCGTACGTAGGTCAGCAAAAACAGAATCCTTCTTGGATCGCTCTGTCAATAAACTCAGTTCTCCTAACCAAGATGTCACATTTAAGTAGAAGTCATTGTTGAAAATGATGGATGTTCATAGAGTTTTTCATACAAAAGGTGAAATTAAGTCTGCAATCCGGAACGATGTAAATTCAATGTCATGTTGTGTCCATAAAGTTAACACTGCGGTGCTTGGCGTAAACTCCTGAAAACACTTCTATCGTAGAGATGAGAAATAGTAATAATAATAACAGCGTCATGTATTCGCTCTATGGTGTAGTACTAAACTGTTTATCTGTGACAGTAAGTGTATGCTGAAGTACCGTATTAGTACGTATGTTGCAGTGTTGCACAGGGGATAATGTAGTTATTGCGTATGCAGTGCTCTCTACTATCGAAAACTCGGCGAATGCTGAAAGTCTGGTAATTAAATCAACGGAGCAGTTCATGTCTGTTTAAATAAGACGTCATGGTTGTGTCAATGTGCGATAAAGTAAGTCTGGATAATCGTTGAAGGAATGGCGTGAGCCGATCGTCTGTATAGAACATTCCAATAAATATAGTATTTCCACTGAATTGTCTTGACTGGTTAGCAGTAGCATAGGACACTATCAGCTAATACGTGTCCCCACGTCCTGCAGTGATTACTTCATAAAGCATGAAGTTGAAATCGACCTTGAGTAATAGAACTGTATATTCAGAAGCCGGATTATAGCTCTAAGTACAATTGTTTCTAAAAAGAAAGACGTCTTCTTCTATCTTAAAATAGTCCACAACAAAAGTAAGTAATTACAAATTTTAATCACAATATTGTACTGAACAATTATGAAAGCAGAGAGGTTTCTGATGAGTTTGTCACTTGCGTGTGTATATTATCTCTAGTAGCAGGCATAGAGTAGAAATATCACTGGAGTGAGCATTCAGATGAGCGGAACAGATTTTGTGTCCTCAACATGAAGGTGAAAATATCACGTAATATTGGGAAAAAATCTACTAATCGCTGACTTTATCTTGGGGCTTTTTTGTCCGTTTAAGACGGATATCCATGTGTAAATGGCCGTTTTAGCGACGCTTTCTCAACTTTCTTGTTTCTTTTGTGACAATTTTATTTAGAAACTAGCTGAAAGCCTGGCGTTGCCCGGGTATTTATTTATTTATTCCTGATATTTTTCGGGTCCATATTCATTTGTATAAGGGCTGTATGTAAAAATCTCTTGGGAATACAATTAGTAGTATTGACGTAATACATTAAAACTTTGTGCTTGATGGGGCGGTTTTGCATGAACGTTATTGCTTATGTGCTCATATCTCGTGAACTACGTCTTGTACTGTCATACAATTTAGAAGGTACACTCAAGTATATGCGTGTATACTGTCTTTAAAATTTCCCGTGGTTACAGTTTGTAGTGTATGAATTATAAAGTGTAACGTCATCCGAATGCCGTAATTTTAGTCCATGAACAGCGGAACGTTACTATTTATGTGCTCATATCTCATGAATTATATGTAGTACTGTGATGCAATTTAGATCGTACATTCAACTATATGTGTGTATACTGTCTGTAAAATTTTCTGCGGCTACAATTTATAGTGTACAAATTATAAATTGTAGTGTCATACCGAATGCCGTAGTTTTACTCCAGGAACAGTGGAAAAAACTTTGTTCCTTTCATCATTTTACTATGGTTGCCAGCGAGAAAAAGTTTAATAAAGGTTTGAAGTTATGTTTAAAGTTTGTTCCAAGTCGCTAAGTACTCTCATTCTCATACACCGTATTTTTAAAGTCTCGCCGGATTATGTGGCAGTTTCTTGCGATTTCTACTGTTTATGACGTCATATCTTCTGAACCATGTGTCGTATGTGAATCTTATCCCTGTAGCAATTATTACCTCACAATAAGGAATGTGTGTACCAAATTTGGTTTAAATCAGTACAGTGGTTAGGTGAAAATGAGCATCATTGTCGCTAAATGCAGCAGTTTTTCGTTTTTCATTGTTTATAACGTCATATCTCGTGAACTGTATATCGTATGTGATTCATACACTTACGGCGACCGTCCTCATGGATTGAAGCTTACGTGTACAAAATTTCATAAACATTGGAAGAAAACTGTAGATTTGTATGCAACACGTACAAATATATGGACACTCTGCTTTATATATTAGACTAGCTTATATGCCCGTGCTTCCCAACGGTTGTTAAAGAGGAACTTTTGTATATCATGGATTCTAGGGTTCCGGACCTAGGTCAGCGAAAATAGAATCCTTGTTGGATCGCTCTGTCAATGAACTCAGTTTTCCCAGCCAAGATGTCAAATTTACGTAGAAGTCATGCAAAAAGTGAAATTAATTTAAGTCCGTACTCTGGAACGATGTAAATTTAATGTTAGTTTGTGTTCATAAAGTTAAGACTGCGGTGTGAAATTGTCTGTTTGGCGTAAACTTCTGAAAACATGTCTATCGTTGAGATGAAAAATAGTAATAATAATAACAGCGCCATGTATTGGTTCTATGGTGTAGTACTGAACTGTAAGTGTATGCCGAAGCATTAGTATGTTGCAGTGTTGCACTGGGGACAATGTAGTTATTCTGTATGCAGTGCTCCCTATTATCGAAAACTCGACGAATAGAAAGTTTGGTAATTAAATCAACAGAGCAGTTCATGTCTATATAAATAAGACGTCATGGTGGTGTCAATGTGCGATAAAGTACGTCTGGGTAATCGTTGAAGGAATGGCGTCAGCTGATTGTCTGTATATGACTTTTCATTAAAGATAGTATATCCAGTGAATTGTTTCGACACGGTAGCAGCATCAGCCACTCTTTCACATAACAAATGTCCCACGTCCTGCACTGATTACTTCGTAAAGCACGAAATTGATATCGACCTTCTGTAATAGAACTATATATTCAGAACCCCAACTACAATTTTCTCTGCAAAAGAAGACGTCTGTATCTATCTTAATGTACTCTGCACCAAAAGTAAGTAATTTCCAATTTTAATCTCAATATTGTACGGAACAATTATGAAAGCAGAGAGTTTTCTGATGAGCTTGTCGCTCGCCTGTGTATATTATCTCTAGTGGCATTCAGAGTTTGGCTATATAGTGCACATCACACTAAATGCCACTTATAATAAATAAAAATAGTGGCAGGCACAGAGCAGAAATATCTCTGGAGTGAGCATTCAAATGCGCAGAACAGTTATCGTGACCTGAACATTAAGGTGGAAATGTCACGTAATACTGGGAAAAATATATTAATCGCTGACTTTATCTTGATCCTTTTTTGTTCGGTTAAGACAGATGACTATGTGTAAATGGCTCTTTTAGCGACGCTTCCTCAACTTCCTTGTTGCTTCTGTGACACATTTATTAAAATATTATTTCATGTTACGAGGTTGCTCTGCGAAATGGAAGGGGGGGCTTCTTTGCAGCCAATGCAGTACAAACCAATCGGAAGAGCAAATAAATTTGTAGGAAAAGTGCATTTGTCTCATTATCATGTGGTAATCCCAACTTAAGGTTGGGAATATGAACAAAACACAATGGTCATTCCATAGATATTTCTTCCATGCACAATTTAGTGGTTATACCTGACGAAAGATGCACTTCTTCTCTCTCCATGACATTGCAAACCATATGGGGTACAGTTAGGAATATAAAAAAAAAATTGTACCCTACCCGGGTTAAATTGACGAGGCGTTATGCATAGCAGTTTCAACTGGCACCGGGTGACCTGATTGGTTGTTGGTAGGAGCCATTAGCCAATGAGATGCTGCGTGTTTCTTAACCAAAGATTCGGGTGCTACGTGCATTCATTGGCTGATGTCTCTTACCAACAACCAATCAGGTCTCCCGGTGCCAAATGAAACTGCTATGCATAACGCCTCGTGTTAAATTGTACTTGCAGTGGCAGCAATTTAGTTTGCTATCGTTGACAACTAACTATCCGCTTTAGGAGGATGATTAATTTACTGGCCGAGACAATATAAATTATTTATTTCATCGGGAACATAAAGATTTATTCCCCTCATTCTACGTGACTGACTTTTTAAAAAGCATTCAACGGCTTTTGCCAACATCAGCACACAACGCCGCCGCCATAAGTAAAATTGTACCCCTTCTTGTAGTGTATTACACTGTAGTTATGAGAACGAAAAAGAAAAATGCAGCAATGCTATAATTAGTTCTTTGGTATACTATGTAATTAACGTCGCCTCACATTGTCCTTTCCTGTACTATGGCATTTTCGAGGCATTCATAAAGAGAACGCACTCAAAATGTAATGAGGATACATCGAAATCAAAAGGGAGACTACATAAATTAGATTTTTCTTGCAAATAATTGTTATGTAAATTACAGTATCGATAGACACGAATGAATGGCGTTCTGTTTTTAATTCAAATGTTCCCTGTCAAAAGAAGCAAAGAAACGTCGTTAAGCTGTGAATATACAAAGTGCAATCAGCAACTTGCTGTTCAATGTTAGTTTGTATTTGCAGAGATAAGATTGCGGCTCTTAATTCAAAATACTTCTCTCACTGAGGGAATACGCACTACACAATCATGTATTGTTTCTTTGCAGCACTAGAAAACCAACAGCACCTTTAGTGGTTCGTTGCTGTTCTATGGCATAATCATCGAAAAGAAATAAAAAATAAATTGAAAAATTCAGCAGTACCAACTATTAGTTCTTTGGTGAACTAGGTAACTAACAGGGCCTCTGTTTGTTCTGTACTGTACTATCCAGTTTTCTAGGCATTACTAAACAGAATGGACACAAGATGTAATAAGTATGCACCAAAATCAGAAAGGAAACTACATAAATTCGTGTTTCCTGTTTCCTTGCAAAGAATTCTTTGTAAATGGAAACATTTAGACGCGAAGGAAAGTCGTTATGTTTTAAATGAAGATGATACCCGCGGAAAGAAGCACTTTTTTCTTTCCATGGCATTGCAAGGCATGCGGGATACAGCTAGTAAAAAAATAATTTTTTTTTGTGTCGTATCTGGGTTAAATTTTACTTGCAGTGGCAGCAGTTTAGTATGTTAACGTTGGTAACTAAATATTCGCTTTAGGAGGATCATTAATTTACTGATCGGTACAACATTATTTATTTATTTCATCATCAACACAAAGAATTATTATCCTCTTTGAACGTGACTAATTTTTCCAAAAGGTTTAAACGACCGTTGCTAACATCAAAACACAACACCGCTGCTGTAAGGAAAATCGTAGCCGTTGTGTGAGTGTATTACACCTAAGTTACATAAATAAAAAACGCAACATCGCCATCTATTAGTTATTTGGTATACTATGTTACGAACAGCGCCTCTATCGGATCTTTGCTATACTATGCTGTAATTCAAGCACAGCCTACACCAGTAACTACAATTTACGATATCTCTTCTTCCCCTGATCCGATTTTAATGAAATGAAGCTTATATGTTGCCCCAAGGTACTCTCAGTTGACCTATGAAACACTACAAAAGTTCGTAAAGTATTCTAGGAGATTTGCTTGAATGCAACATACTTATAAGTATAGTATACATATAAAACTTCAAATTACAATATCTTTCCTTCCTCTGATCCGATTTTGATGAAACTATTCCAAATTTACCTGTGGAAACCCATAGAAGTTCGTGTAGTACTTTTGGAGATTACCTTGAGCAAATAGACATACACGAAGGCTTTGAAACAAATGGTTAATTTAAGATATCTTCATTTTCTCTGATCCGATTTTAATTATTGAAGCCTCTATATGACCGCACGATATGTTCAAGTTACGTGTGAAAACCCCATGAAAATTCGTCAAGTAGTTTTGGACATAAACGTGTTCAAAGAGACA
The DNA here is from genome assembly GCA_026315105.1 of Locusta migratoria. Classification (NCBI taxonomy): domain Eukaryota; kingdom Metazoa; phylum Arthropoda; class Insecta; order Orthoptera; family Acrididae; genus Locusta; species Locusta migratoria. The sequence goes on along the minus strand of CM048744.1, from coordinate 685,405,724 downwards.
GACAGACACGATGGTTGTAGATAAATAATTTCAAATTACGATATTCTTTTTTTCCATGATCAGATTTTTATGAAACTAAGTTTATATGTTGCCCCGAATTACGCTCAAGTTACCTGTGAAAACCCCATGCAAATTGGTGAAGTAGTTTTCGAGATAAGAGGTTTTTAATAGTTGAACAAACAGACATGGCGGTTACTGAAAACACTTTTTTCCCGTAATCTGATTTTGATAAAATTATGCCTATATGTTGGCCCAAACGTTTCCCATGTTTCCTGTGAACACCGCATGAAGATTCGTCCAGTAGTTTTGAAGATTGAAGCAAACAGTGACAGGCCTACATTTACAGATTTATTATTAGTATAGATTATTTCATGTTATGTGGTTGCTCTGCGAAAAGGAGGTGGGGCTTCTTCGCAGCCAATGCGATACAAACGCATCGTAAGAGCAAATAAATGTGCAACGCTCACTCCACAGATATTTATACTCCATGTATAATTTAGTGGTTATACCCGTCGAAAGAGGCACTTCTTTTCTTTCCATGACATTGCAAAGCTTATGGGATACAGCTAGGAAGAAAAGCAATTATTTTTTGTGCCCTACCTGTATTAAATATTACTTGCAGTGGCAGCGGTTTAGATTGCTATCTTTGGCAACGAACTATTCGCTTTAGAAGGAGGATTAATTTACTTTTATTTATTTAATTGTGAACATATAAAATTATTCCCCTCATTCTACGTGACTGATTTTTGAAAAAGCATTCATCAGATGTTGCCAACATCAGCACACAACGCCGCTGCTGCAAGTAAAATTGTTCTCCTTGTTGTAGTGTATTACATCATAGTTATGAGAATGAAAAGAAAAAGCAGCAACGCCATATTTAGTTATTTGGTGTACTATGTAACTAACATTGCCTCACATTGTCCTTTCTTGTACTATAGCGTTTTCGAGGCCTTCCTAAACAGAACGTACACCGAAATCAGAAAGGGAACTCCATAAATTCCTTTTTCTTTGCAAAGAATTCTTATGTAAATTAGAGCATCGATAAACGCGAAGGAATGTCGTTATGTTATAAATTCAAATGTCCCCTGTCAAAAGATACGAAGAAATGTCGTTAAGCTGTGGATATACGAAGTGTAATCAGCAAGTCCCTGTTCAATGTTAGTTTATATTTGCAGAGATAAAATTGCAGCTTTTAATTCAAAATACTTATGTTACTGAGGAAATACGCACTACACAATCATGTATTGTTTCTTTGCAGCACTACAAAACCAACAGATCCTTTACTTGTTCGTTGCTGTTGTATGGCATAACCATCGGAAAGAAATAAAAAATCAATAAAAAATGCAGCTGCGCCAACTATTACCTCTTTGGTGCACTACGTAACTAACAGGGCCTCTATTTGTTCTGTACTGTACTACACCGTTTTGAAGGCATTTCTAAACAGAATGAACTCTGGATGCTATAAGTACACACCGAAACGAGAAAGGGAACTACATAAATTCGTGTTTTCTTGCAAAGAATTCTTAGTACATAAAAAGGTCGATCTAGTAAAACAATTAGTTTTTGTGTCGTACCTAGGTCAAATTTTACTTGCAGTGACAACAGTTTAGTATGTTGACGTTCACAATGATATGTTCGGTTTAGTGGAATCATTAATTTTCTGATAGGTGCAACATTAATTATTTATATCATTATCAACACTAAGAATTATTCCGCTCATTGTACGTGACTGATTTTTCAAACAGGATTCAACGGCCGTTACCAACATCAAAGCACTACACCACTGCCGTAAGGAAAATCATAGCCCTTGTTTCAGTGTATATCACCTTAGTTATGAGAATGAACAACGCAGCATCGCCATCTATTAGTTATTTGGTATACTATGTCAGTATTGGGGTATATGGAAAATACAAATTACGATATCTTTTATTCCTCTTATCCGATTTTGATGAAATGAAGCTTATTTGTTGCGCCAAGGTACTCTTAGTCGACTTATGAAACCCCATGAAAGTTCGTGTAGTACTCTTGGAGATTTGCTGTACTACACCATACTTATAAGCATAGTATACACATAAAACTTCAAATTATGATATCTTTCCTTCCTCTGATCCAATTGTAATGAGATTAAGCCTATGTTACTCCCAAAACTATTCTTAATTTACCTGTGGAATCCCATTAAAGTTCTTGTAGTACTTTTGGAGATTACCTTCAACAAACAGACATACACGATGGCTTTTAAGAAAATGATAAAGGAATGATATCTTTATTTTCTCTGATCCGATTTTAATTATTGAAGCCTTTATATAACCGCACGATATTCTATACCTAAGCGTGAAAACACCATGAAAATTCGTCAAGAAGTTTTGAGATAAACGTGTCAAAAGAGAAAGACAGACATGACGATCATAGATAAAAAAATTCAAATTACGATATTCTTTTTTTCCGTGATATGATTTTTATAAAACGAAGTCTATATGTTGTCTAGACTTACCCCATGCAAATTCGTGAAGTAGTTTTGGAGATAAGAGGTTTTTAATAGTTGAACAAACAGACACAACGGTTACTAAAAACATTTAAAATTGCGATATCTTATTTTTCCGTCATACGATTTTGAATAAAGTTATGCCTATATGTTGACCCAAACTTTTCTCGTGTTTTCTGTGAAAACTGCATGATGATTCGTCCAGTAGTTTTGAAGATTGAAGGGAACAGCCACAGGCCTACATTTACAGATTTATTATTAGTATAGATAAAATTATCCCGCACATGTCTGAGGAAAACGGGGATTGTCTTATACTAGAACCATGCCTAGTAAAGCACTGTGGTCCTCAAACCAATCTTCTGATTGTTGACTACTTTACCTTTTTACAGATTAATGGTCTTTCCAAAATATTTAGTTTTAAGTATGGTTTGTTGGGTAACAGTGATAGTGAGACATTGAAATGCAGACCAAAGTTTTCACGAGCATGATGTAGTTAATTTGCGTATTTTATGATTTTATTATACAGTATATATGTATGATTTGACTATACAGGTTTTGTTGAGTGATAACTTAAGGGAGATTTGTAGTTACACAACAGCCTATTTAATTCTACAAATGCTGGCAGTATATTAGGATTCAGGGACTGGCACCTTTATTGCTCGTAAACACTTTCCAAATGGATTTCAGAAAGCATGTGAAAAGGTTCTTGTTTTAATTTCTGATTGAGTGTACCTGTTAATTATGGATATAAACAATATTACAATAACTGTCAGTGCAGTTGTACGAAGCATAACGTCAAAATTCGTTATAGGTTATAATGCATGAACAAGTGTAGGTAGTTATATTACCTTTCAAATAAGAGTCCATGACATTGTAAATAGCGTCCATAACATTACATCAGAACACTAAACTTATTTTGATGACAAGATATCAAGTTTGAAGAGTTGACAAGTAATGGTAAGGTGTCAAGTATCACAATGACACCTGTAGTATCACTTGTGCAAGTACTGCATCTCTAATGTTGATATTGGACTTTCTTACAGAGCTTGATAAGCAGACCCTAATCAAAACTTACCTTTGTTAATCGTAACTGGTTGAAGAATGGATTTTCATTTACACATGTTACTTGGTTTATAGCTATTTTTAATATCTGAGTGTTGTTTTGACGCAAAAAGGATCCCCCCCCCCGAAAAAATTACTTTTTCGTTTCCTCTTATTGTAGTTTTATATCTGTTCCAATAGAGTAACCTAAATGACAACACCAATGTCTGTTCGAAATAATCATATTGTCACATTGGCAACCATGGGACTGCACTACTGCTAAGAGTGAGTAGAAACAGCTGCATCTGCACCTCTTACATGTAAGCCGCAATGTCAGATGCTATGTTGCCGTTTTTGTGCCCAGTGTAAACCCACCTAAAGTCATTTGAACTTTTTGACACCATTTCTCAGAATCAGAATAATCAGCCCCCATTTTTATTTGAAGGCTTCCAACACTAAAGTTGTATTTTTTGTTTTCGTGTATTTATGCCTATGATTTATTAACAATGTGCATTGTAATTGCTCGCCAAATAAATTATCTTTCCAAAATAAGTAGTTCTAAGTATGGTTTGTTCCATAACAGTGATAGGGTGTCTTTCCTGATTGACCAAAATATGCTATTGTTAAACCACTGCACAAAAAATGGGATATGTCTGATGTCAACAACTACCTCACAGTCTCACTTCTGACAGCCTTATCCAAAATTCTAGAAAAAGTAATGTATTCTAGAGTAGCTTCACACTTAGGTAAAAATTAAGTTCTAACAAAAGGCCAGTTTGGTTTACAGAAAGGATTTTCAACAGAAAATGCTATATATATATATTCTTTCACTAATGAAATATCAAATGCTCTGAATAACCGGACATTACACTTTGGGATTTTTTGTGATCTCTCCAAGGCTTTTGATTGTGTAAATCATGGAATTCTTCTAGATAAACTAAAGTATTGTGGTGTGAATGGGACAGTCTACATATGGTTTAAATCATACCTAACAGGAAGAGTGCAGAATGTTGACATAATATGCAAAAAACAGCTGATTCCTCAAACTGGAGAACAATCAAAAATGGGGTGCCACAGGGTTCGGTCTTGGGCCAGTTGCTGTTCTTAATATATATTAATGACTTGCCATTCTATATTGATGGTTCTTTTTGCTGATGATACAAGTATAGTTATCCCACCTGACAGACAAGAACTAACTGAAGAAATTTTAAACAACATCTTTCAGAAAATCATTAAGTGGTTCTCAGTAAATGGATCATCATGAAATTTTGATAAAACACAGTAGATACAGTAAATGGAATGACACCATTAATAAATATAGACTTTGATCAGAAATCTGCAGCAAATGTAGAACATTCAAATTTTTTAGGTGTATACATTGATGAGGGGTTAAAGTGGAAAAAAACACATTGAAGATCTGCTGAAACGTTTGAGTTCAGCTACTTATGCTGTTTTGTTGATATACATCTCAGTAAATTAGCTTACTATGCCTATTTCCATTCTCTGCTTTCATATGCATCATTTTCTGGGGTTATTCATCATTGAGTAAAAAAGTGTTCATTGCACAAAAACACGTAATCAGAATAATTGCTGGAGCCCATCCAAGATCATCCTGCAACACTTATTTGAGGGGCTTGGGATCTTCACAGTAGCTTCACAGTATATATTTTCACTCATGAAATTTGTTATTACCAATCCCACCAAATTTAAAAGCAATAGCAGTGTACATGACTACAACACTAGGAGAAAGAATTATCTTCACTATTCAAGGATAAATCTAGCTTTGGCACAGAAACAGGTGAACTATGCTGCCACAAAAGTCTTTGGTCATGTACCAAACAGCTTCAAAAGCCTGATAAATAGCTAACTAGCATTTAAAAATAAATTAAAAGAATTTGGCAGCTCCTTCTACACTATAGAAGATTTTTTAGAAATAAATTAGTAAAACTGAAAGAAAATGTTTCATGTAATAATTAGTACAAAGTAATAATTTGTAAAGATACCTTTCATTAACCTGACACGTTCCACATCTTTACGAATTGTCATATTCATGATCTATGGAACAAGTACTAATCTAATCTAATCGAAATGCGGGATAACGTTTTCATGAACATAATATGGTTGAGTATTTTATCATTTTCTTATTCAGTATATGTTTAAGATTTGTGAGTAAGTATACAGGTGTTTTGAGTGATATCTTAAGGAAAATTTGTAGTTACACAACAGCCTACTTAATTCTACAAATGTGGAAAATAAGTGTGGTGTTGGCAGTATATTCAGATTCTGGAACTGGCATCTTTATTGCTCATAAACACTTGCTAAATGGATTTCAAAAAGGAAGTGAAAAAGTTCTTGTTGTAATTTCTGGTTGAGTGTGTCTGTTTATTAAGAGAATGAACCGTATTACAGTAACTGTCAGTGCAGTTGTATGAAGCATAGCCTCAAAATTTGCTATAGATTAAAATGTCATATTTAACTGTGATCAAGTGTAGGTAGCTATATTAGATTTCAAATAAGCGTCCATGACATTGTAAATAGCGTCCATAGCATAACTTCAGAACACTGAACTTGTTTTGATGAAAAGATATCAAGTTTGAAGAGATGGTTGGTAATGGTCAGGTGTCAAATATCACAATGACACTTGTAGCATCACTTGATCAAGTACTGTATCTCTAATGTATATATCAGACTTTCTTACAGAGCTTGATAAGCAGATCCTAATCATAATTTACTTTTGTTATTCGTAATTGGTTCAATAATGGAGTGTGTTGTTTCTATACAAAACCCATTCCTAAACAATAAAATTTACACTTTATTTCCCTCTTTTTGTTGTATTATAACAATTCTAATGTGATAACCTAAATGACAACACCAATGCCAACGCCATATTGGCAGTCATGCAACTAGGATTCTGACAAGAGTGAGTGGAAACGACTGGACAGCACCACTTCCACATAAGCCGTAATGCCACACGCTATAGCGCCGTTTTTGTGGCCAGGGTAAACCCGCCTTCAGGGGCCACTCCACCTTGGCAAAATTTTTGAGAGGGGATTACCCCGAGGGTCGCATTACCGATTTTTGTTCTCTGACCCAAAAAGAAAGAAATATTAATTTATTTTTAAAGGAAATAAGCAAATGTTATTAAAGGACATTTATTAACAAATTATTAGACAATTTTTACTAGACTGTTTAATGAAATACAGTGCTAGTGGGATGTCTGGCTTTGTTTCACTGAAGTAAGTCAGTCAGTATTGATATCAACTGAAGTTGCTGCTACACAGATAGAGTACAGCTACATCAGCTATTTGTGTTCTCATATGTGATTTTAGGTAATTCATTTGACTAAAAAGCAGTTAACACATGTACATGTTTCCAAATAATGAAATAATTGTACAGCATGTTTATATAATGCTGGATATTTCTTCTCATCTAGATATATTTTAGAGGACGTTTCCAAACTAACAAACGAAATTTCTCCTTAAAATGTGCATCAAATTGCATTTCACACCATTCAATTTGTAAATGTCCCATTTGTGATCTCATGTCTAAAGACAATGGCGTAGCAATTACTGAAAAAAGCAGACAATGATTCTTGAAATCAGGTTTCGAATTCATATTTGAAGTTCGACATTAAAGAAACGTATTTAATCGCTGCCGCTTTTGCCATGTCAGATGCTTTGTCAGTGTAGAAAAATGTGTGAAGTTTTTTGTACATAACTGTTGCTTCCAAAGCCCAAGTTTAGTTTGGAATGCGGAAATAAGATCATGCATGATATTAATCAGTTGATCCTTGGAGTCGAGTGTTAAGATCATTTAGGTTGGCTAGTTGTATCGATCAAGAATGCAAAGTCTGAAAGTCATTCCTTATCTTCGAACTCCAGGAGATTCTTTGACTTGCTTTCAAAGAAAGATTGCTGTGGTGGAATGACCGAACGCTCTATGGCACCTCGCTGTGGAGCGCACGATTACTCGCAATCGGAGGTTCGACTTCTCCCTCAGGCTTTGGTGTGTGTTGGTTTTTAAAAAGTTTGTAAGCCTAGGAACTAAAACCAAAGTGTGATATATTTACAAACATTTGAATTCGAATTTCAAAGAATAATTATGGTTCTAGCTTGAAATCAAACACTCTTGTCAACATTTTTCCACTGGTTAGCCATCTTACTTCTGTAGAATACGAAAAAGAAAACAGTAGTATACTGTCCCACTGTCTCGAAAAGTTCTCAGTTCCTCTGTAACTTTTGTTTTCTTAAGGCTCATTGAAACTGGCCACAAAAACGGCGCCATTTGACTTATGTCATGGAACATTTTAGTGTCAATATCAAAAATTTATGTGGCGCCACTCAACCGTCGCTACTTTTCAAAGTTAAAGTCATTTGAACTTTGTGACGTCATTTCTCAGAATCAAACCAAACCACCGTCATATTTATTTGAAAGCTAAAGCTGTATTTGGTGCTTTCGTGTATTTATGCCTTTTTTTGCAAACAATGTGCATTTTAATTGCTCTCCAAATTAAAGATGTTTCCAAAATATGTGGTTTTAATAATGGTTTTTTGGGTAACAGTGATAGTGAGAGATCAGAATGCAGGCCTAAGATTTCTTGAGCATAATATAGTTAATTTGCGTCTTTTATAATGTTCTTTTACAGTGTATGCAAGATCTGTGTGTGACTAAACAGGTATTATTGAGTGATTAATGAAGGGAGATTTGTAGTTACACAACAGGCTATTTAATTCTACAAATACGGAAAATAATTGTGGTGCTGCTAGTGTATTCACATTCTGTTATTGGCATCTTATTGCTCATAAAGGCTTGCCAAATGGATTTCAGACAGGAAGTGAAAAGGTTCTTGTTGTAATTTTTGATTGAGTGTACCTGTTAATTAAGGGAATGAACCGTATTACAGTAACTGTCAGTGCAGATGTAAGAAGCATAGCTTCAAAATTTGCTGTAGATTAAAATGTTGTCATATTTAACTGTGATCAAGTGTACGTAGCTATATTAGGTTTCAAATAAGCGTCCCTGTCGTTGAAAATAGCGTCCAGAACATTACATCAGTACATTGAACGTGTTTTGATGACAAGATATCAAGTTTGAAGAGATGGCTGGTAATGGTCAGGTGTCAAATATCAAAATAACACTTGTAGTATCATTTGATCAAGTACTGTGTCTCTAATGTTGATATTGGACTTTCTTACGGAGCTTGATAAGCATATCCTAATCATAAATATTTACTTTTGTTATTTGTAATTGGTTCAATAATGTAGCTTTCTTTACATGTGCTAAACGGTTTATATCTGTCTTTAATATCTGAGTGTTGTTTCTACGCCAAACCATTCCCAAACATCATTTACACTTTATTTCACTCTTATTGTATGTTTGTGTCAATGCCAATATTATAATCTAAATGACAATAGCAATGTCTGCTCAAAAGATCTCAGCTAACAGCATATTGGCAGCAATGCAACTAGGATTCTGACAGGAGCAAGTAGAAACGGTTGTGACAGCACCAATTTCAAAGTCAAACTGACAAAGAGATAACATGGTAATCGAGCTATTGTATTTTTTTAATATATATATATATATATGTGGTATATAAAGTTCAGAATCAAATATATCAGTTACGTAAAGTAGTTCAATACAGCTTTTGGAAGCTCCCTACAAAATCTTCTTTAATGTTTCCCGAAGTTGTATAACACCGCAAAATGGTGGTGGCACATCTTATGTGTTGATTGGTTGAGTGATCATGCAAACAAAAAGGTACTGTCTATTTAAATTATGATTCTTCATTTCATTCTTGTAGTGGATCATTTTATCTTCATTGCGCATGTGCAAAGCATCCCTGAAGGTAACATCTGCACCTCATGGTTGTTTTTGTCACAATGAAGATTTATCAAACAGACGTCATATTTTGTATAATTTCGTCACCCTTATTGCATGCAAAATGTTAACAGAGAGATTTTCTTACAATTGCTTAACAGCACATTCATTTATTTTCTGTGCTTTTGTGTTCATGACAGGAATGTCAATGCTCAATATTTTCTGTTACCACTTGGAGGAGATGACACATTATCCACCTAAATGGCGGTACACTGCTTCCCAAATTATCATTGCTGCATTTAAGTATGGTAGTATATGTACTTGGGAAACTTCGTCGTCTGTTCTATCGAGAATTTTTTAAAGTACTATTCAATTGTTTTAGGCAATTGATATTTTAGTTCTGAACGTCATGCATTGAAAGACTTTCACAAAAATTCCTCACACACAAAGAAAGAAAATATGTTATGTGGACATGTGTCCGGAAACGCTTAATTTCCATGTTAGAGCGCATTTTAGTATTTCTCTTTAAATGTAAATTGAAATAATTCGTGCAGACAGTTGTCAAAATACCCAATTGTTTCATTAGTATGTACTGTAGTTCCTCGATTCACCACCAGTTGGCCCAAATGAAGGAACGTAATGTTGACATCAGTGCTTGTGTTGACATGAAACTCATTGCTCTACAGTACTAGCATCAAGCACATTAGTACGTAGCATCAACTGGTTAGTGTCCATCACGGACGTGGTTTTGCAGTCAGTGCAATGTTTACAAATGCGGTGAGGAAGTACAGTACATACTAATGAAAGAATTGGGTATTTTGACAATTGCCTGCACGAATTATTTCAATTTACATTTAGAGAGAAATACTAAAATGAGCTCTAACATGGAAATTAAGCGTTTCCAGACACATGTCCACATAACATATTTTCTTTCTTTGTGCGTGAGGAATGTTTCCTGAAAGTTTGGCCATACCTTTTTGTAACACCCTGTATATCATAAATTTAATTTTGTGTTTTTCGGATCACAGAAGATATGTTAGCAGTTAGAAGCACTATGCAACACTAATAAAAAAGGGCAATGCTCAGTCACCCAATATTTCTGGTATTAAACTGCAATTTTCTACATAACAGATCGAAAGTCATCAATGTCACAACACCATCACATCAAGTTTTACTCACACTGTCCATCACATCAAATAGCCCATACCCAATGTTGAAAGTAAAGTTATGAGTGGCGATCTGTTTTATAGAAAGTCATAGTTGAATACTAGAATTGAGGAAACAACAACAGTGTATGTTTTCGGTCAACTTTATGTGGTAAAGTGCTGGGAACAAAAACAGCATTTCAAAACATATCAAACATTATTTATAAGATCATAAATAGGGGCTGTTTACTGTATCCATTACCATTTGCTTGCTGACATTGTTAATACCGTCCTAAACATCTGAATTTTTGTCCTTTGTTAGCACTGACTTTTTCATTTAATATGTTATTTAATGAAAATTGTGTCATGAAATTACGATCTTATTCAAATGAAGATTTTGCTTCGGTCTTTTCTGTTACAATAATACAAAACATATTCCATTTCTCGGTTTCAGATATCAGACCTCGCTTTTTGGAGTACACTCAATAAAGAAAAAATTTAAAGGCCAATTCACACTGTCTGTCACATCAACGTCACGTACTGACACCATCACTTCAAGTTGTATTCACACTGTCCGTCATGTCATTTCGCTTATCTCAAAACTCCATGTTGAAATTTAGGTTATGAGTGGTGAACTATTATGTAGAAAGTTAAAGTTTAATACTGGTATTGAGGAAACAACAGTGTTAAACGTTATTGACATCCAAAGAAAACTTTACAATGCATGTTTTTGGTCAACATAATGTGGTAAAGTGCTTGGAAAGTGAAACAACATTTCAAAATATCGGCATCTATTTTCAAGCCAAAAAGTAAACATACAAACACTTCAAACAATGACATAAAAGTTTTCCGGGTGTTGTACCACATCATGATGTAAGACTACTACTTAAATAACTGACGTTTCGGCCAATGTTACAGTGGCGTTCATCTGGGTATACTGATGTGAGCTGGTTGTTACTACACTTTATATTACTTTCATTTAGAAATTACGTCATAATTTTTAAAAATATGCGATGTTATTGGTGAATTGTTGGCGGAAGAATGGAACTTTATGAAGGCCACTGTAATGTTGGCCGAAACGTCGGTTATTTAAGTAATAGCCTTACATCATGACGTGGTACAACACCCAGAAAACTTTTGTCATCTGACTCTGGCCGTGGGAGCCTAAGTAACTTCAAACAATATTTAAAAGACCATAAAAAGAGCCTTTTTAATTTATCCATTGTGATTTGCCTACTGACATTGTTAATATCATCGTACACAACTTGTTTATTAAACGTCAAATGCCATTTTCATGAAGAAAATAATCATTTATTAAAAATTCCACTAAAGAACAATAACTATGACATGTCTAAAACTCACCAAGAGAACTAAACAACAGCACATTTAATTCATGGAATCTTCAGTTCTCAGCTTCAAAGAGTAACAGAACACACACTCATATTAGCATATATATACCTGAATTTTTGTCCATGATTAGCACTGACTTTTTCGTTTAAAATGTTATTTAATGAAAATTGCGTCATCAAATTACTATCTGATTAAAATAAACAATTCGCTTCAGTTTTTTTCTATTACGATATAAGAAAACGTAAACCATATTTCGGTTTCATATATCCGATCTCGCTTTTAGGAGGACACTCAGTTGAGAAAAATATTTAAGTAGTCATGAAACCTTTGGAAATTACCGGTAAAGTGACGTATAATAATAAAATAAACATTAATAAGACATATTTGCTTGTAGACCGTGTAATCGTCGGCTAAAAAATGAAAATCGCGAGACGAAAATAGGTTAGCTTCCGATTTTAGCAGACGATCGTTCCGTCAAAACATTATCCTCGATAAAGCTTGACGCAACGTTGACATTATGTGACGGTTCGGTAACGGACAGTGTGAATGCCGCCATTATAAATACATTATACAGATCACCTAAAGGTATCATCAGTGTATTTCTGGAAAAATTGGAGATGCAGTTAAATGTGTTTAGAGTGAGCAAATGGTTGCACTAAGACATTGTAATAGGCGGTGATCTGAATGCAGATTTTGATGTAACGACAAACAAATGGAGTGTCACTGAACTAAAAAATCTTCTAAGGCAGCACGACTTACATTCAATCAACAGTAGGCCAACAAGGGATAAAGCATGTCTAGACACTATTTTTGTCAACTTTAAAGCTGCAGAAGACTCATGCCATGTGACAGTATTTCCAATCTCAGATCACGATGCAGTATCTGTAAACTACATAAATAGGTTCCATCCTGATAAGTGTGATATTCCTGTCCCAAACGTTGTAATCACCAGACCAATCACAGAAGATAAAATTTCCAGGTTCCGTATGGCCCTTGGTTACAGAGAATGGTCTGCCCAATGTTATGGTGACACACATTGTAGTTTAAGTAGTAATTTGTCAGCAAAAGCAGTGTTTGGTAGGTTTTTCAAAACATTTTTGACCCTCTTTAATGACAGAATTCCCCTAAAAAATGCAAAGTAATTGACAAAGGATTCAAAACCAAGTTTACAAACCGACAAAATCCATGGTATACTGAGCAACTGACCAATCTGAAACACCAGCTCATAGTGCTGTACAATATAAGTAATGCATTGAAGACTGAGCATGCGAGATCAGAGTATGTTAAATGTAGGAATAAATATAAAAAAGCCATTATGGAAGCCAAAAAGGCACACAATTTCAGACGTATTGAGAATTCCACCAATAAAAGCCAAGCCGCTTGGAAATTAATAAATAGTATCGCTAAAGACCCAAGAAACAAATTAGTAAATGTAAGTCCCAAATAATTCAATGATTATTTTATTAAATCAGTGGAAGAAGTAGGAAATGCCATTATCAAACCTGATATCAGGTCATCAGAGTTACTTTCAAAAAATGTTAGTAGATCGATGACAAATATAAATGGGTTTACTTTCTCCGAAGTCTCCCCTAGTCTTATTCTAAAAATAGTAAAGCAGTTGAAATCGTCAGACAGTGCAGATATATATGACATATCTTGCAACATGCTAAAAAGAGTAATAGACAGCATTGTGTACCCCTTACCGTTTTGCATAAACAAGTGTATATCTGAGGGATATTTTCCAGTTGAACTTAAAGTGTCTAGGGTAGTCACATTATATAAAAAAGGAGATACGGAGTCACCCTCAAGCTACAGGCCAATCAGCATAGTTCAGCCTTTTCTATAGTACTGGAATGTGTCATTTATTAACAGTTATCTGTTTACTTTGAAAATATAGGATTAATCAGTGAATCTCAATATGGCTTTAGGAAAAACTTGTATACTGTTGATGCTATTGACTCTGTTGTCAAATACCTACATCAAGTGTTTGAGGATAAAGGCTTTGCCCAGGTCACCTTTTGTGATCTGAGCATAGCTTTTGATTGTGTTGAACATACACCACTTCTAGACAAACTGGAATTCTAAGGCATCACAGATATTAGCCTTAAACTATTAAAATTGTATATACAGAACCGTAGGCAAGTTGTTTGCATAGGCAAAGAAATGTCTAATACAGAACAATTCAAGATAGGTGTCCCACAGGGATCTGTACTGGGTCCTTTCCTGTTCCTTATAATGATTAATGATCTCCCATCATTTATTAAATCCAGTACAGTTCTATATGCAGCTCATACAACATTTCTCCATAGTAGCAATGATTTCAGAAGTCTTAAAATTTGTGTCGCAAAGACACTTGATCAAGCATCTTATTGGTTTAAAGCAAATGGTTTCTTATTGAATGAAACCAAAACACAGCAAATGGTTTTTACTCTAAAAGACAAGCTTCCATCGGTATATCTAGATGATAAATTATCTTGGGGTTAAGATGTGAAATATATTAGTGTTAAGTTGTCAAGAGTGATTTATTTGTTAAGGCGACTTATGTATTATGTACCTGAAAAATATGTCAGAATAACATTCTTCTCATTCTTCCAAAGTATTATAACATTATATTATTTTATGGGGTAACTCTGTGTCCAAGAAATCTTGATACTAGAGAAGAAAGTCATTAGGGTAATCACTGGATCTCCACATAAGGAACACTGTAAACCCCTGTTCTGTAAACTAAAGGTCATGACAGTCATACACTTATACTATCTTATAATTTATACAAAGAGGAAACTACCAGAAACAAAACTCCGGGAAAACGTACATTATTACAACACTAGAAGGAATAAATGCATATTTACTTCATACCACAGATTGTCAAAATCGCTCAACAGGTACGAACTTGTAGGACATAAACTACTTAATAAGCTGCTACAAAATGTACAAGATTTACCCGAACAAGCATTTAAACAAACGCTGCATGAATGGTTAGTTGCCCACCCATTGTACAATTTAAAAGAATTTCTCAACTGTAATATAATATTGTAATATTATTGACAAGCGTCTTATCACTGTTAATTAACAATTTATGTTTACTAAGTGACTTTGTCTATTGCTGTAATGGCCTAATGACAATAAAATCAATTATCATTGATTGTTCTGACATGACTGTCCGGTGACGTGACGGTCCGAGTGTCGGGATACCATCGAGTATTGGGGTAAGCTAACTGACGTGACGGAGAATCTGAATAACTTGACGTGACGACACCGTGACATGATGGTGTGAATTGGCTTTAAAGGATACTGTAGTAACCTAGATAGTAAGTGTTCCTTATTTTATTTTATTTTTTATTTTTGTCCTACTGATGTTTCGATATCAGTTGCTGCTGTCGATCACTGTCGAATATATGAGTCGACTGCATTTTCTCGCATTCCATAATCCATATGATACGATAGTCTTCTATTTATCGAAACCGCGAAGGTTGATAATAAAACGTAATTGTTGATGCAAATGCGTGTATCTTGCGTGGGAAGGTAAGTACTAAGATTGTGGGGACAAAAAATCTTTCTGTGTGTGATTGTGTATCATTGCTGTCTTGTAGTTTATATGTGTCGCGTACATTAAAAGCCGTAGGACACGATATGTACGGTTGTGTTTGCAGGTTATGAAACTGTTTTTGTTTAGATGATGCTTACATTGCAGATACAGATGACAGATGTTGGATGGATGGTATTGTCGTTCTGTAGTAGCAAATGCCGAAGGAGAGGACGATGAAGATGATGATGAGGAAGAGGAAAGCCAAGAAGAAGGAATTAATTATAAAGCCCAGTATAGGAGCCTGAAAAGGAAATTAAAGGATCTCATCTATGTGAGTGATGGTTGTAACATTTTTAAGTCTGCCAAAGGGAATATAAATAATCAGACTTCGTAATCATAATATTATCCTTTCTTTAGACATACAACTGTGGCGTTGAACGTATACATCGCCATTTAACATCATTAAGCTTTAAACAGGGTGGAGGGATTTGGTATTTAACTGGTGTTATTGAGATGCCAGCAGCTATTTAACTTGTATTCTGGAAGTCAAACTGAAATTTATTATTTCCTGAGAAAACCTTTTTGTATTACCAGTAAGAGCATATTGTAAGTAGATTGTCAGTAGTGTTGTTGTTTTTGGTATTGATTGTTTTCATTGTCTCTATGGGACCGAGACCAGTGCTGATACTGATAGATGAATATTATCTTTTTAAAGTGATGTTAGATCATTATAGTTATTTCTTTTCCGTTCTTATAAGTATAAGATTCCTATAACTTCTTTTGTGTGTAGTTCTTAGAAATACTTATGTAATGCTGTTTTTTATTTGCCATCAATTTTTAGGAAAATGAGTGTTTCCAAGAAGCACTAAGAAACAGTCAGCGGCGTCTACTGAAGATTGCAAGGGACCGCAGTTTCCTGTTGGATAGATTACTTCAGTATGAAAAACTAGATATTACATCCAGTGAAAGTGAAGAAACAGAATCGTCTGACGATGGTGAAATTGTTCGTGCAGAGCAATCTAAGAGGTAATTCGCACGTATTTCTCTGATTGGAAAATTTACCTCATAATTTATTGTTCGTTAGATTAAAAGTGTTAAGACTCTATTCTCACATGCTTTCCTTTGTCTTAAATGCGAGGTGCAGTGTCATTGTTTAATGATACCCTTCAGACATACATGCAAGTTGAGCCAAAGCTAGTCGTGCTACATTAGTAGTTAACACCTGACCCTATGAGGGAATTACATGATGGAATGTATGAGCTTTATTTGCTCGTAGACGATGAGTGGCACACAAAGGTTAAGGTTGGTTTAGTAGTAGTTCACTGATAGTGTTATTGTTACAAAAAGTGGGAAATCCAGCTTTGAGTCCCAGTTCACAATTTTTTTTTTATATCACCAATGACTTGTACTGACTTGTATTTGCTATTGTGAATAGTCCTACTGTTATTGTGGGTCAATAGAAGTCAGCAATATGAACCAGCAGCTTCTCGCTGCGGAGCGCGCGGCTGCTCACCGTTCGAGTCCTCCCTGGGGCATGGCTGTGTGTGTTGTCCTTAGGTTAGTTTACCTAGGTTTAAGTAGTTTGTAAGCTACGGTCTGATGGCCACGCAGTTTGGTCCGATAGATTTACAAACATTTGAACATTTGATGAACCAACAGATTTGAACAGTGATGTATCCGAGGTAGATGACAGTTTGTTTAAAAGTAGAACATAGATTATAGATCACTATTTCTTTGTTTAAAAGTGAACTGTAGTTTCCATCTGATGGTTGGGTACAGGTTAAGTGAGAGCTGCTGCTTTTTTTCCGTCAAGTGAGCGCCAAAGGCACTAATTTTTGAGCTGAGACCTGTGATTGATGGTACATTCTGTTCTGGTAATCTGTAATTTATGAGGATAATCACAGATTATTCATTACCTATAATACACAAGTATTAAGATAGGCCGTAATTTTATATTTGTTGGTAGTGTTCGTTTCGCTATTTGCTATATCTCTGTATGGTAATGTTTTACATTATATTTAAGTGGCATTTTTGGGCTCTGTAATTGGCCCCATAAAATGAAAATTTAGAATCACTTGATTAATGTTTTGTACATGTCAGAGTAAATAAAAAATGTTATACCTGCTCTGTTGTTGACAGGTTCTTGTATGTACCCTTGTCCGTTCAGTAAACTGACTATCCTCTTAAATTAAAAATGGGCCATTCAAAGTCTATTTTCGCTTCTCATTGATAATGTCAAAGTTACACCCCATTAGCTACTTGAAAGGCACTACATTGCCACCCCAACTCTGATATGTAGACATTGCGATGCTCCCCATGCCGCTGATGGAGACTATAGCCTTTCCCATTCTTTGAGATTCAAGAGATCATAACAGTTGCTTGTTGCAAAAATACAACAGAATAATTATATCTGGAGGAATGGGAGTTGAGAGGTAGAGGTACATGAGTGATAGTCTGTGGCTCAATGTAGCAGTTAAATTTTACATATGATGTTGGCAGCCTAGTGTGTTAATGCTGGCAATGGATGAAAATTGCACAAGTTATGGCTTTGTCATTCGACAGTTGTAAGGTTGTATGCACTATGTGATGAGAACTGCTGATTTCTTTTGCAAAATAAACAAAGGTATTTTGTTGTTTGATGTTTAATATTTTTGTTTTGTTGCAATATGGCATGAGAGCTGATGTTGACAATGTTATGTTCCATTTATAGTGTTAACTGGACAAGGGTACAGATTAGTACCTGTCAATCATACAGCAGGAGCAGCAGTAATTATTTACTTCAATGTCAACACAAAGAACTAATTCCCTCTTACATAAAATTATACTAGATTCATAGAATGAGGGCCATAATCCTTTCTGTCATCCATACAGTGAATAATGAATGCTGTACCTGCCATATGGTTGACAGATTCTTGTATGTACTATTGTCCAGTGAGTAATGTAATGTTATGTTCGTTATAAAGAGAATATTTCATTGTCAACAGCTCACTACACTGTCACCGCCCTACATAAAAGTTAACCATTTAGTGATTCCTCAAACTGCGTCTTTTATGTTCTTTTGTTTCTTATAATTAATCAAGATGGGCTGCCAGGGTCTGCTCCGTCATTGGTTGTCTCATTTCCAGCCATTTTCATCTGTTGCTAACATTAACACGCTAGTGCAGCCATCTTGTGTGAAATGTTAACTGCTAGAAGCATTGCTGTGCCCTATGACACCCACTACTTCTCTTGTCTTGTTCTAGAGATTGCTTACATACATTGTGACATACCTGGACGTAGTTCCTTCTTTCTTGATGTTCTTGTCAGTCGTCACTCTCAGTAGCGGCTGGCTGAAATTTCGTGGGGCAAAACTAATCCATTACAAATAATGTAGGCAGCACACGGAATTGCAGTTCTCTGACAGTTTTAATGATTAACAAGTGCCCAGTTGTCCCCATTTATGGCCAGCTTACAAGTCTCATTAATTACAGTTAATATGACCAGGTAAGCACATTCCACACATCAATAATACTTATTTACATGCTTCGTGTCTGGATTGCTAAAGTATGAGGTGTACATTGACACAAATGTGTATTCCTGCCATTGAAGAACTTTATATTGTTAACAATTCAAGTCCAAAGTGACATGGATTATGCCACAGGTACATCACGTTAAAGACTCAGAACTGGCGTAGATTGTGCCTCAGATCACATACGAAACAGTACTCCATTACATGCCACAAACACATGCTATTTATATCTTTCAAGTAATGATACTGTAAACTGTGTGTTGTTTATTATGTAGATTAAATTAATTATAATGGAAAATTAAACAATTACTTACAATTTGCTAAAGTAAAAGGTGGCACAAATAATACTGATTAATTTGGTATACAAATCCCAGTTAAATTAATAGTATTTCATTTACATATTTTACGAAACTGCTTTATCAACAGTACTTTCGTAATTATACAGAAACTAAAGAGGGCAAAACTTTCTTAACATTGCTTGTGAAACACCGTAAAATATACTGAAGTATTATGATAAAAGAATTTACTTCGTGTTATCAGAAATACCAATTAGCATAGTATCTCTAATGTAACAATATACATCTGGCACAAACTAATTAATATTTGCTAATTAAACAAACTTCTGCGACACCAAATAATAGAAAATAACTTCAGCTAGTCAGGTTAAGACAATAGAAAAATAAGTTTTGGAAAAGAAAATAATAATAGACTAATAACATTCATATCTATTTTTATGCAACAGTGGTATCTGTAATGCAAGCAGATGGAAATAATTCCCAACATGCTTTTTATGACCTGTTCATTCTTAAGTATCGACCAAATTGTAGAATTATAGTTGCGCTGTCATAGCCTAAATAGGGAGTTCTGTCTTCATCCTAATTTCAGTCTGGGGGGGGGGGGGGGGGAACGATGGAGTACCTAAACATATTGGTTGTATATCTCCACCTTCATGAACTACAGACATTGCGGTGTTGGGATGGCTTACATGCCTCAACGATGCAGATAGCCATACCGTAGGTGCAACCACAGCAGAGGATTAACTGTTGAGAGGCAGACAAACATCTTGTTCCTGAAGAGGGGGCATCAGCCTTTTTAGTAGTTACAGACACAACAGTCTGTATGATTGACTGAGCTGGCTTTCTAACATCAGCTAACATGGCTTTGCCATGCAGTTATTGTGTACAGTTGAAAGCAAGGGGAAACTACAGTCCTTAATTCCCTCAAGTTAGAAAATTTGAAAAGAGAAATGGCTGGATTAAAGTTAGATACGGAGGGGATTCGTGAAGTTCGGTAGCAGGATGAACAAGATTTTGGTCTGGTGAGTACAGGGTAATAAATACGAAATTGGTTGGTGGTAACGCAGGAGTAGGTCTGATAATGAATTAGAGAATATGAACAGCATAGTGATGGCATAATCATAGCAAAGATAGACACGAAGCCAACACCGGCCACAGGAGTACATGTTTATATGCCAAATAGCTCTGCCGATAATGAGATCAAAGAAATGTATGAGGAGATAAAAGGTATTGTTCAGATTGTTAAAGGAGAAGAAAACTTAATTGTGATGGGAAGTAATTCAGTAAAAGAAGAATGGGTAGCTCTAAGAGATTAGTGACTTAGGCCGAAGGGCAAGGCCTAATAGAAATTCTTGGCTAACACAGGAGATACTGAACTTAATTGATGAAAGGAGAAAATATAAAAATGCATCAAGTGAAGCAGGCAAAAAGGAGTACAATGTCTGAAAAATTAGGTTGACAGGAAGTGCAGACTGTCTGAGGAGTGGCTTGAGACGAAATGCAAGACTTTAGAAGATTGTGTAACTAGGGGAAACATGCAGAACGAAAACTGAATTTTTGAAGGAAAAAAAAAAAGTATTCATTTCTTTTAGAGTGACCTTTGTAAACAAGCGCGCACACACCCACACACATGCACACACAAACAAAACAAGGTAGAATATATATAATTTATTTAGTTCTTTATTGTGATGATACAGTGTTCATTTTAATGAAATAAATCGCAATTTGGATTCAATTATGGCGTTACTGTACTGGGTTTAGATGGAATACCAAATTGCGGCCTGGCACATATTTTCATTCGCCGCAATTTGTTATTCCATCTAAACCTAGTACAGTGAAGCCATATCTGATCGCAAATTGCGATTTATTTCATTACAACAAGGTGGACATTTGTAGAAAGCAAAGAGGTTAGACAGAGGTTGCAGTTAAGGCAGAGGCTCTGTCCAGAGAACCGAGGCAAAGATCTTAAAGATGGAGGGCAGGAATTTGAATTTAGTGGAAGTTGAGACCAGGTGGGCAAAGGGAAGAGAGAATATGCTGAAGGGCAACTTCCCATCTCCGGAGTTCTGGAAGATAAGTGTCGGTGGGAAGTATCCAGATAACCCGGACTGTGTAACACTGTGCCAAGATGTGCTGGCCGTGCACCAAGCATGTTTAGCCACAGGGTGATCCTAATTACCAACAGTAACTGTCTGTCTGTGACCGATCATGCAAATGGACAGTTTGTTGCTGGTCCTACCCACATAGAACGCTTCACAGTGCAGGCATATAAGTTGGTAAATCATGTGGGTGCTATCGCAAATGGCCCTGCCCTCGATCATTGTACACCTTCCGGGTTACGGGACTGGAGTAAGTGGTGGTGGAAGGGTGCATAGACAGTTTTTACTAGGGGGTCTGGTTACATGGGTAGGAGTCGGAGGGTTGGGAAGGTGGTTTGGGGATTTCATAGGAATGGACTATGTTAGGGAGGTTAGGTGGGCGGCAGAAAGACACTCTCGGTGAATTGGGAAGGATGTCATGAAGGATGGATCTCATTTCGGGACAGGATTTAAGGAAGTCGTATCCTTGCTGGAGAGCCACATTCAGAGTCCACTCCAGTCCTGGAAAGTATCCGGTGACAAGAGGGCTACTTCTGGGGTTCTGTGGAAGGTTCTGGATTTGGGGGGATGAGGAAGTGGCTCTGGCAATTTGCTTCTGTACGAGATCAGGAGGATAGCTGCTGGATGTGAAACCTGTTATTAGGATATTGGTGTATTGGTTCAGGTATTCGGGACTGGAGCAGACTCGTTTGCCACGAAGATCCAAGCTGTAGGGAAGGAAACATTTGATGTGGATGGATGGCAGCTGTCATAATGGAGGTACTGTTGTTTATTGGTTGGTTTGATGTGGACGGATGTGTGAAGTTGGCCATTGGATAGATGGAGGTTGACATCGAGGAAAGTGGAATGGGATTTGGAATAGGACCAGGTGAATTTGATGGGACCAAAGGAGTTGAGGTTGGAGAGGAAATTCTGGAGTTCTTCTTCACTGTGAGTCCAGATCATGATGATGTCATCAATGAATCTGTACCAAACTTTGGGTTGACAGGCTTGGGTATCCATGAAGGCTTCCTCTAAGCGTCCCATAAATAAGTTTGCATACGAGGGGGGGCATCCAGGTTTCCATGGCTGTTCCCTTTAGCTGTTGGTATGTCTGGCCCTCAAAGGTGAAGAAGTTGTGGGTTAGGATGAAGCTGGCTAGGGTAATGAGGAAAGAGGTTTTAGGTAGGGTTGCAGGTGGTCGGTGTGTAAGGACGTACTCCATTACAGCGAGGCCCTGAGCATGCAGAATGTTTGTGTATCAGGAAGTAGCATCAATAGTTCCAAGTTACCTGTTACCTCTGGAACCCATCCTTCCTGACCAAGTGGACCCCAGTCCTTTACTGCTATATGGACTACTTCAAAATCTGATCCACCTATGACATGGTATCTGGCAGTGAGTTTCTGTGTGTACGTCATCGCCACTGTTCCCAGCACTCCTTTGCATCTCCAAACAACTCTTGAGTCAGTGGCTGTCAGAATCTGGGCAATGCAGAAATTCACCATTTGTTGCATTTAGCTCCCCCCCCCCCCCTCCCCTCAGATATGCGGTCATGTCTTGAACAGACCTCGCTGCTTTGGTTATCCAACTCCCTCCCTCTTTGGGGACTTTAATGCCCACCACCCATTGCGGGATGGAACACATATCAGAGGACGCAGTAGGGATGTTGAGACCCTTTTGTCATAGCAAAACATTTAACCTTTTGAACACTTTTTCTCCTGCACATTTTTTCTTGGCATGAGGTACATATTCGTCCATAGACTTGTCCGTTTGTAGCCTAAGCATTCAAGCACAACTTAATTGGAGGATCCATGATGGCCTATGTGGCAGCGACCATTTTCCAATCATGCCATTCCTCCTACAGTACCAACCTGTAGAATGCTTGCCACAACGGTCTCTCCATAGGGCTGATTGGCAGACTTGTACCTTGACTGCTGTAGTTGCAACTCCTCTAGCAGCTGACATTCATATTGCGGTGCAACAGGTGACTCACACAATTGTCTTTACTAATGAGGCGACTTTTATAAACGCCACTGGTTCCCCTCGTGGAAAGTCCTTGCCATGGGGGACACCAGATATTGCTGAGATCATCTGGGAATGTCGCAGTGCGCTTCAGTGCCACCGGTGCCACACTTCAATAGAAAACCTGATAGCCTTCAAATGGATCCTTCACGAGCTCAGTGATTGATACAGCAGAGCAGGCAGGTCTCCTGGGAGGGGCATGTAGCCACTATCTGCTCTCGTGCCTCCCATTCTCGGCTCTTGGCACAAATACGGTGCCTCTTTGGATACCGTCCACCAACAGGAATCCCATCTCTCACCATCCAGGGTATTCTCTGCACTGACATGACAGATATCACTTTGCACATGGCAGAGCACTATGCATGTTGCTCTATGATAGTAACCTACAGTGAGAACTCCTGCACGCTCAAAGAGCAGGTTGAGCGGAAGCAGTTATTATTCCACATGCGCCACCGGGAACTCTCCAATGCTACCTTCAGTGAGTGGAAGTTCCAAACTGCCCTCGCTGCATGCCCCAGCACCTCTCCAGGACCAGGTAGGATTCATAGTCAGTTCCTTGTCACCTTTTAGCAGGGTTTCACCATCAGCTTCTCACCCTGTTTAGCCGTCTGTAGGCAGAGGAGGTTTTCCCGTCTCATTGGCAGGAAAGCGCCATCATCCTGGTTTTAATGCCTGGAGCAGATCTGCTGGTGAATAACAATTACTGCCCGATCAGCCTCACCAATGTTCTCTGCAAGCTCTGAGAATGTATGGTGAATCAACGGGATATGGGGATCCTTGGGCCCACAACAAGGGACTTCCATCAGGGCCATTCTGCTGTCGACAATCTTGTGTCGCTGGCATCGGCTATGTGTACACCTTTTTCCCGCCGTGAATATCTTGTTGCTGTCTTTTTTTGATCTCCGGAAGGTCATATAGCACCACATGGTACCAACATATATTGGCTATGCTGTATGATTGGGGCGGGGGGGGGGGGGGTTACAGGGTCCACTTCCAATCTTTATACAGACTTTCCTTTCCCACCGCTCTTTTCGGGTTAGGATTGGTGCCTCTCTTAGGTCACCTCATATTCAAGAGAATGGTGTCCCACAGGGCTCCTTTCTTAGTTAACCTTTATTTTTAGTCACAATAAATGGTCTTGCTGCAGCTGTAGGGTAATTAGTCTGTTTCTCCTTGTTTGCTGACAACTTCTGTCTATGTTTAGCTCAGTTAGTATTGGTGTTGCTGAACAGCAGCTGCATGTAGCCTTCCAAAAGGCACAATCGGGTCCTCTGCCCATGGTTTTCAGTTTTCAGTGCAGAAAACCTGTGTAATGCACTTCTGTCATCATCAGGTCTACGCCTGGATCCAGGTTACACCTGTGTGATGAAATGCTTTGCATTGTGTTTTAGATGTGTTCTTTGGCGTCTGGCTCACTTGGATGCCACACCTTTGTGAACTGAGAAGAAAAATGCTGGTGATGCCTCCGCTACCTTGGTCACACTGTTGGAGCTTCCCCTTCCTCCCTCCTGCACCTTTATAAGGCCCTGATACAATCACGGCTCGACTCCTGGAGCCTGGTTTATTCTTTTGCAACAGCTTCAGCATTGCAGATCCTTGGTCCCATTCATCATGGTAGCATTTGGCTAGTGAAGGGAGTTACTAGCACAAGGCCTGTACCAAGCCTCCTTGCTGAAGCTGGGATCCCTCCCTTGCACCTTGCACTTATGCCGGTAACAGCTTTTTGCCTCATATGTCGTATGCAACACCCAACCATCCAAATTTGTCTTCTCTTTCTGGCTGCTGCCCTTCCATCCGACCGCGTTGGCCCAAGCCCGGTCTTCCAATTGCGGTCCGGGTTCTGATTCTCGTTTCCTCATTAGAGTCCCTACCTCTGCCTCCCACTTTCTCGTGCAAATTCCATACCCCTCTTTGGTCCATCCCACACTTGCAGCTCCATCTTCAATTGTCCTGTGATCCAATGGCGTCAGTTTCATCATCCACACTCCGTCTCCAGTTGCTGGCCCTACTCAATACCTTCCATGCTGCAGGAGTGATTTATACTGGATAGCTCTTTGGTATTTGGCAGAGTTGGATATGGGTATTTTCACAGCGAACACCTTGAGCAACACTCCCTGGATCCTGGGTGTACAGTCTTCAAGGCAGAGCTGATTGCAATAACTTGTGCTTTAGAACACTTCGGTGCAGGCCCCAGGAAGTTGTATGTCATCTGTAGTGACTCCCTGAGTGGTTTGCAAACCCTTGAGCAGTGTTTTCCCAAACTCCATTTAGTGCGATCCTTTCAGGACTCTGTTTTCAGCCTTGGCAAGTCTGGCTGCTTTGTGGCCTTTGTTTGGATCCCGGGCCACATTTGTATAGCAGGGAACAAGCCTGTTGATCAGCTGGCCAAGCAGGCCACCACCTCCTGGCCCCTGAATTTTGGTATCCTGAAAAGGGATATCTGATAGGGATTGCACCACAAGATCTTCGTGGCTTGAAATTCCGAATGTTCAACGTTGAGCTCGCCAAACGAGCTTTGGGCGATCAAGCCTTCTATGGCAGCCTGGAAGTCTTCCCTCAGGCCTGCATTTTGATCATATGTGGCTAAGCACGGCTGTCTTCTCTGTCGTGAAGTTCTGTCCATGTGTCAATGTGGCACTTTCATGACTGTAGTCCACATTCTGGTTATAGGTGCTTGTGTTGTACGCTTTATTTGCATGGCTGGCTTTTGGCATTTGATTTAATGGTGGATACCTAAGCCTGATCTTTCAGGCATCCACCACTCAAGCAATTTTAATCTGTTGTTACTTTCATGTTGTCTGTCCTGCTTTTAATTGGAGATGTTCATTGTCAGTGTGTACCCCTTGTGGGTTTCCTTTCTGTGTATACAGCGTCAGATTTTCTTTTGCTTGCATTACACTGTAACATCTTTGCTAGGAACAGGGGACTGATGACATAGCAGTTTAGTCCACTCTAAAACAACAACAGCAACCACAGAATTTTCAGATTCTTTTTCATGTTAAGAATCTCCCAGTCACTGTTCTGCATTATAGTGGATGCTCCTCAAAAACTGTGATCGAAATCCTGAAAGAGAGAGGGCGGAAATTCGGAGGGGCGACCTTTAAATAAATTAGATTTATTTGCAAGATAATTTGCTTGTTGTAGTTTTAATAGTAATGGTCATTGGTGTAAATTATGTGCAATTATCAGTGTAAATTCTCTTATTCTGTTCACAGAAGGAAAGTGGAGCAGAACATCAGTAATCACACCTCAGGTCAGTCGTCTTCAGGAGCAACTAGGAATCATAACCCAGTGAAGAAGAAGAGACCACAACTTAAAACTCCGAAGCAGAATAGTACTCCTCCTGTAAGTATAGTTGTGTTGATACAGGCATAAGCTATATTTGTTGATGTAATTTGATTTTTTTTTTCTCATTGTGATTTTATATACTGGTGATAGTTTTATTATAGTGAGTCATTTCTAGGTATTTGGAAATGTGCCAGTTACCATGCTCTCAGAAGGGCATATGACTCCAGAAGAAGTTGAACGACATTTGGAGTCCAGGCAATCATACCTGGAGCTTGTACCAGAAAAGGCTCTCCCCACAGTACCTGCAGAAATGTTCAGTAATGACCCCTCTTTAGACAGGTAATGTATATCACGTAAATGCTGGTAAATTGTTAGTAACCATGATGTTGATCATTTTTAAAGACCAGTATTATTGTTCCAGTGAATCAAATGAAATATTTGAGTTAGAAACATCTCCAAGCAACATGGGTGAAGACTGTCTAAGTGTTGACATGATAGCAGAGTGAATGAAGTCAGCAAGAGAAATAAGTTTTAGCATGTATTAATTATTATTAATGCATGCATAAATAAGAACAGCAATAATCAATGTGAATACACTCCATTCATTTTATTGTTTTCTCATTTTACTTGCCTTTTTGTAATTCTGTATATAATATGCTACTATCATTACATTTCGAATCAAGGCACATGTGAGATTACATAGCATGAAAGTAACCTCTGTGAATAAAATCTGTGATAAATACATTGAAAACATCTGTGGCTACATATTTTACATTTTGTAAAAAATATCTTCTCATTTCTTTGCATTAGTTTTAAGCTGTGAATGTTTTGTTCATAGCAGGTGCATGTATGATGTAATACAAATCACTGTCACTTTTCAGTATAATTTGCTGTTCGTAACACCAGTTTTATGTATATCTGCAGTGTTCTGTAACTTAATGTCATAAAATAAATTATGCACTTCATTGTACTGCATGGAACGTCAGTTCTGTTATGAACACAATTTTCATATGAATCCATCTTTAGGGTGTGAGTAGTAGCATCAAGGGTGTCATGAAACTGGTAAATTCAGAATGTAAAACACAAAACCTATGATCAGATAATACTAAACATGTGTGTTCAGTGTAGCCATAGACTACTTTGTGCTGAAATATGTGATGAATGCCGTACACAGGATTGAAACTTTGCTCTACATGCATAAGTGCACTGGCTGTGCAGCAGGAGAATACTTAATTGTTTATATGAATTTAGGTTTCAATGCTGCAGTTTTTTCACAAGAAAAACTAAGGTTTCGGGGGTGCTATGACAAGCTTTAGAGCACAAAACTAGCTTTAAAATCTGATTTATTCAAAATATTCAACAAGAAAACTGATAGTTTTCAAAATAAAGCAAGTTTTAAATGTTCACATTGACAACTAAATGTTCTAGTGCAATTGAGAGTTTGGATGGTATTTCCAAACATAAGATAAAAACCAATATGACAGTAACTTCACAGCCTATGAAATGCTGCTTGTTAGAGAGAACGAATTAGCAGACCTGATGAACAACTGCGTTTTCAGACGTAATTTCAGAGAGTCAGATTTATGCAATTACTGGATTTATATTCAGCAAGATTATCCTCTGATCATTTTGCTCCACTCTTCTGTAATATATTCATGTGGGTGTGTTTTTTTTTTTTTTAAGTTACATGTGCAAATTTGAAAATTTCAGAAAGTTATAAGAGGAAAAGTGTTCACAAAAATTAGTGAATTCGTACTACTACTGAAAAGTTTTATATCTGTGAAAAAGTTTTAAATGCATAATTTTATTGTTTTAAGAAGTCACATTTAAACATAAATATTTCTCAAAAATATAATTTTGTCCCTTTTCATGATGGTAACAATGCTATGTTATTGGAAAGGTTTCGCAAAGAAAAGTTTTGAAAGGTGTGCAGTAAGGACTAGAACCTATTGTAAAGCACAATGTGAAAAAAAGATTATATTTTACTTGACATTGTTGTATGTATGTATGGGTTTCTGAACTACAAATTTGTTTAAGGTGTACATGTTTTATACTCATATTTGTCATTGCAATCCAAAGCATTGTGTCATTCCCAAACAATGTAAAGTTCTTCATTACAGAAGCAGGTATGTATGGTTCCTTTATGTAGAGGGACAAGGAAGATTTCTTCTTGATCGTTGTCCAGCTTTTAATATTTTTCCCCTTCTAGTGACCTCCCTGGCATTGGGACAGAAAATGCTTAAGTTCTTCCATTTTGACTGTGATATGAGGTATGGCTGTGACAAGGGGCTATGTCATAGTCCTCCTGTGATTTGTGGACTGTCATACCAATTCAGTTGCAAGGATCATCTTCAGTTTAATGTGGATTCATGTTCCTATTTTGTTCAAAATCTGGGATAGCTTCTCTACAACTGCAGAAGAGGACCGAAAACTTACATGTAGAGGTCTGCCTGGATGCGGATATCGGCATTATTTCTTACTTTGCGGATAAAATTGTGAGCAATGCAGATAAAGAGCGAGGTACCTGCCCAGTACGTCTGGAAATGTTAGCTGAAGACTTCAAACCAGTGGACATTCTTGGAATCCTTGCAGGGCCCAGGTAGAGCGGAAGTCTTTTGTCCTCATCCCCTGGACACAGTGGATGTAGCTGTACCCGAAGGACCCACGCCGAATCCGTTTGCTGTCTGCCAAGTGCTTTTTGGGTGGCAAACCGGCCCACTGCCCACCAGAGGTGCCATGCCAAATAACTGCTGCCTTCAGTTACCACTTTGTGGTGAGAGTGACAACATACAGTAGAACCTCATTTTTACGCTTTTCAAGGGACTTCAGTAAAAGAGTGTAAAATGCAGGAAGTAGTGTTTTAAATGGTAAAATGTGCTTACTGGATCAGCCTTGCATTTTCGTAGTTTATTTGTGATATATGTACATAATAAGCATCTAAATACTAGCCAGGAAGTTTATTACACAATAAAGGTTATCCAAATTTTTACTATTTTAAGCACAGGGCAGAACTGGTATTTTTATGGGAAGTAGAAATTTTTGACGTAATTTTATTCATTGTAAATGAGGATGCCACTGCTGGGCTATGTAAAACATCTTCAAAATTACTTGAACCACTTAGATAGATAGCGGTCAGCCGCTGCCAGGCTATGTAACACATCTTCAAAATTACTGGCTTTAACTATTTACGCAGTAAAACTCCTAAAGTTCCATTCTTTTTGTATTTTTCGATGTTTTACTCGACGATATTACAGAATTTATTCATGTTCTCAAGTACAAACATATGCATAAGTATTTTTGTGATGTTTGCATAGGGCTGGCATCTCACACTATTACCACTTTTTTTTGAGGTTGTGGGTATTATACCAAAATTTGACAGATAACGTTCCTTATGAATCAGAAATATGCATCACAAAAACAATGCAACTCTTTATTCTCGCCCTCAGGGGCTCAGCATTCATTTGCTGAGTACGGGCTTGGCGAACCCGGGGTCCTGAGCTGGGGACTGGTAAGCGCCGCCAGTCCTCTAGACACCGTAACCTCTGGGCACGCTTCAGCGACCACCGTGTGGCGCGACGGTGGAACGTTGTGTGTACCGGGGAATGGGGATCTTGGCTTGACCGCCTGGGTCGCGAGGATGGTACAAACCTCTATAAAAAACCCTTCAATCCCAAGGTGTGCTACGTGCTGATGGGATGCATGGCTGTTGAAGAGGAACAGTCGCTAGCGAGCAACCTCTGGGGATACTGCCGCACCTCAGTTGTATAAGGCTTACCTAGGCACGCGGGGCTCTGTCTAGGTGGACACGTATTTCCCTAGCTTCTCGTGGGACCGAGATGAAACACACTAATTTAACCCATGAACCTTCCAGTGGGATGGGTGTGCCACTGGGGGGTACCAACACCCAATCAAAAAAGAGGGCTCGGGTACCTAGTCCTCCGGATTTAGGTTCTTCAAAAAAAATTTTTGTCCAGAGTAACAGAGCACAGGCTGCTAACCAGAATGTGTTTATTGTCGTGAAGAGAAAAGAAGGTTCGTTTGAGAAGGTGTCGCCCTTCTATATCAACAAAGGGCTCGAAGGAATTGCTGGTCCTTTAAAGTCAGTGAAGCGGTTGCGTAATGGCACCCTGTTGGTGGAAACATCAACTTCCCAACAGGCGTCCAAACTTCAAACAGCTAAGAGTCTTGGGGAATATCAGATCGAAACGGAGCTACACAGTACTCTTAACTATAGCAAGGGCGTAGTCTCCTGTAGAGATCTTATTGACATTCCAGTGGATGAACTGAAGGAGGAATGGGCTGCAGACGGTATAGTCGATGTGCAGAACATGAAGAAAAGGGTGAATGGAGAACTCGTTCCGTCTGAGTCCTTCGTCCTCACCTTCAATTGCCCTCGACTACCTGAACATATTAAGGCGGGTTTTCTCCGTTTAAATGTACGACCCTATGTCCCTAACCCCATGCGCTGCTTTAAGTGCCAGCGCTTTGGGCATACCACCTTGGGATGCAAGGGAGAAGCCACCTGTGGCAAATGTGGTAAAGCAGCACACGATGGGTTTGACTGTACTCCACCTATGACCTGTGTCAACTGTTCTGGCGACCACCCAGTCTGGAGTAGGGATTGTGCAGTCTACCTTCAGGAGAAGACAATACAAAAAATTAAAACCACTCGGCGTCTCTTCTATGCAGAGGCCAAGAAGACCTTCAAGGCCATGCAACCTGCTGTGTTTACCACGTCATTCGCTTCAGTACTGCAGAAGCCAGTTGCCAGAGCTGATGCCTGCACACAAACTGAGGTTGTCAGTATAGGAACCAACACGTGCACTTGCCAGTGCACAAGCCAGGCCGTGGAACCTGCACCTTCCGTAGCCCCACTGACGACAGCTGACAAAGGTACGGATACTGCCTTTGAAGAGCCCGTGGTACTTCTTCCTGCAGAGCCCGCCATCACCGTCACTGCCACACCCACCACCAACACCGCCACCGTCACCACAGTTGCAATCACCACCTCTGTCTCCACCACCAAGCCACCTAAACCGAAGAAGGTTTCCAGCAAACCACAGTCACAGGCAAAAACAGCTATGCACCTTTCAGACTTCATTGAAGTTATTCCGCCTGAACCTTCGTCTGACCCAGCTCCAGACCTCATGGAGCTGGATCTCCCTCAGGGGCAACCCTCTCGCCCCCATTCTGGACCTCCACCACGTTCAGTGTCTCCGTCTCGGAAGAAAGAGA
Source organism: Locusta migratoria (assembly GCA_026315105.1). Lineage (NCBI taxonomy): Eukaryota > Metazoa > Arthropoda > Insecta > Orthoptera > Acrididae > Locusta > Locusta migratoria. The sequence goes on along the minus strand of CM048744.1, from coordinate 685,373,935 downwards.
GGGTGAAGATCCAACCTCCCTGATAAATGGTCCCAGTACTACAGTGGAACTTGCAGGGTTTCAGGACGCATGTGGAGGAACTCCGTATATTGACTCAGGGTAGACCAATTTGTATATGCCTTCAAGAGACGAACTTCAAAACCACTGACAACCCTGAGCTCCGTGGCTATGTACTCCACAGGAAGGACGATCTTAGTGGAGAGAGAGCGAAAGGCGGAGTGGCAATTTTTGCTAATACGGCGTATCACTCTGAGCCCCTCTCTCACACTACACAGTTACAAGCCGTTGCAGTTTCCGTCTATGTGCGCCACCGTTTGACAGTGTGCTCCCTCTACCTGCCACCTCACGACACGTTTGATGTAGCGGCCCTCGAAGACCTTCTGATGCAGCTCCCCCACCCTTTTATCCTCTGTGGGGATTTTAATGCACACAACGTGCTTTGGGGCTCTGCTAGAACCTGCCCCAGGGGTCGAGCGACCGAGAGGCTTCTCTTGTCATCGAGTGCACATTTATTGAACACGGGACAGCCCACACATTTTTGTACTGCAACGGGGTCGTTCTCAGCCATAGATCTCTCGCTTTGTTCTCCAGCCCTCGCCCACTCTACACACTGGGAAGTGGTCGATGACCTGCATGGTAGTGACCATTTCCCCATCTGGCTTCACCTGCCAGACGGTGTAGAGCCTGAATGTAGACCATCTCATTGGGTGATCAGCAAAGCCGACTGGACATTGTTCAGCCAACTCGCTGAACTAGAAATTCGTGGCAGGAATGGGTGGACTGCATCACTCAAACTATACACAGTGCTGCTGATGCATCTATGCCGATGTCGTTAGGACGACCAAAACGGCAGCCTGTCCCTTGGTGGACGGCCGAGTGTCGCTCAGCGATTAGGGCCAGGCGTGCAGCTCTGCGTAGATTTAAGAGTCGGCCAACTGCAAACAACCTCGCGGCCTTTCGGATGGCGAGGGCAAAATGTCGCCAAATTATACGAGAGAGCCGAAAGAGATCTTGGCAACAGTTCCTGATTACCGTTACCCACTCCACTAAAAGTTCCACTGTATGGGAGTCCATACGGAGGATTTCTGGGAAAGGGGAAAGGTGTCCAGTGACTGCTATCATGGGGAATGGCGTTCTCCACACCAGCCCGCGGGATATTGCCCAGCACTTGGCTATGTATTTTGCCAGTGTTACAGCTACTGCCAACCAGGATCCGGTATTCCAGCGCCACAGAGTGGTTGCTGAGAAGGGCAATTTGGACTTCAGGTCCACTGGTCGTCAGGATTACAACTGCCCTTTCACACTGTGGGAGCTGGATTCTGCTTTGTCTGTGGCGCATGACACATCCCCTGGCAATGATAGCATTCACTACAGTATGCTGAGGCACCTAACACAGCGAAATAAAGAAGTCCTCCTGAATCTTTTTAATGCCATTTGGTCGTCAGGTCACTTTCCTGATTCGTGGAGAGAAGCAATTTTAATCCCCCTTCTAAAACCTGGGAAAGATCGTACGTGCCCAAGCAGCTATCACAGTGTTGCCCTTACTAGTTGCATTGGAAAGACCTTAGAGCGGATGGTCAACCGCCGCCTTGTCTGGATGTTGGAATCCAGGCAGCTCCTTAGTCGCTTCCAGTGTGGGTTCAGGAGGTATCGTTCCACCTTCGATAACCTGGCCTCTCTGGAGGCGGCTATCCAACAGGCTTTCCTGCGACGTCACCACCTTTTGGGCGTATTTTTTGATATCGAGAAGGCCTACGATACTACTTGGCGGCGTCTTATACTTCAGCAGCTTCACGACTGGGGATTTAGAGGTTGTCTTCCCATTTTTATTCGGTCTTTCCTTTCTCCACGTTATTTTAGGTATCGCGTTGGTGGCGTGCTCTCTGACCGCTTTGAGCAAGAGAATGGTGTCCCTCAGGGTAGTGTTTTAAGTGTGACGTTGTTCGCTATTGCTATTAACAGCATTACTTCTGTTGTGAAACGTCCTGTCCAGTGTTCCCTGTTTGTTGATAACTTCTCTGTCTTCTGTTCTTCCTCCAGCCTTGCAACGACAACACGTCAGTTGCAGCTCACCCTCCAACGGCTGGACGAATGGGCACAGAAGACCGGTTTTAAATTTTCAACCGAGAAGTCTGTGTGTGTTCTTTTTAACCGTTCGCGTTCTATTTTTAACTTACCCGAACTACGGATGAGGGACACTGTTCTGAATTTTAAAGACACTGTGCGTTTTCTGGGTCTTACATTTGACTGTAAGCTTACTTGGTTACCTCATCTTAAAGACTTGAAGAGACGGTGCCTCAAAGCACTAAGTATTTTAAAATGTCTTAGTCACACTTCATGGGGAGCTGACAGGACTCGTCTGCTCCAGTTTTATAGAGCGTTTGTACGATCCCGGCTTGATTACGGCTGCACGGTGTATGGGTCTGCAAGACCTTCCTACCTCAAAATGTTGGACGTGGTGCACCATGAGGGGATTCGGTTGGCTACAGGGGCATTTCGCACCAGCCCTATACCGAGGCTGCTGAGCCACCGCTTTCCATACGGCGACAGCTCCTCATGGTGCGTCAGGCGTATGCAGCGTTGTCCACCCCGTATACACCTGCTTACGATATTGTCGCTCGGCCGCCTATGGAACGGTTGTTTCGTAATCGGCTTCGAGCTACGAGGCCTTTTGGGATACGTGCTAAGGACTGTTTTTTAGATATGGGTGTTTCAGGTTTTACTGTTTTGCGTCGAGGATGGAGTCGTTATCCCCCTTGGTTATTACAGAGACCCAGCCTCCTTTTAGATTTAACCAGTTTTAAAAAAGATTGCACCCCGGACATGACGTTTCGGTCAGAATTTTACGACATTTTAAACAAGCATCGTGATTGCACAGTGGTGTACACTGATGGATCGAAACAAGGGGAATCGGTGGGGTGTTCTGCAGTGTTTCCAGGTCACCTGATAGGGATGCGCCTGCCCGCTGCCTACTCAGTTTTTTCGGCAGAACTGCATGCTATCCTCCAGGCACTGGAACACATCCGTCGGGGTCGAAGTAAAAAATTTCTACTCTGCTCCGATTCCCTTAGTGCCCTCCAGTCACTGCTGGTCATGTACCCGGCTGAACCTATATCACAGTTGATCCATGACCAACTTTACCTCCTCCAACGGCGGGGTAAAGAGGTGTCATTTCTTTGGGTACCTGGGCATGTTGGGATATGCGGAAATGAAGCGGCTGATGTGGCTGCCAAGGCGGTCTGCGGTGACCCAAATGTCACGGAGTGTGCCATTCCCTTGCGGGACGTCTACTCGGTGCTGCGCCAGAGGTCCCTTCAGTTGTGGGAGGAGAAGTGGCTGGCAGCGACAGGTAATAAACTGCGGTTGGTTAAACCAACTGTCCGACCGTGGCGAACCTCCTGCCAGCCATGTAGACGTTTCGAAGTGACACTGACGCGACTTCGCATTGGACACAGCCCTTTGACCCACAGCTTTTTATTCCGTCGGGAGAATCCACCGATTTGTGATGCTTGTGGCGTGCAAATCACTATACGCCACATTTTAATTGAGTGTATTTTATATCGTGCTGAGAGGGCAGCGGCTAATCTTGGTCGTGCCCTACCCATTGTTTTAGCTGACGACGAGGTGAGAGTGACGAACGTTTTACAATTTTGTGAACGTTCCCGACTCTGGCCTAAGCTCTTAGGCAGGAGATTTTAGTGTGTTAAAGGACGACTCGCTGATGCCTCTCACATCAGCGATCAGAGTCCCCCTATACTCCGACATTTTCTTTTTAAGGACTTGTAAGGTTGGGTACTGCGGTCTGCCACTTTACATCACTGATTTGCAATATGTGTTCGTGTTGTTGCCATGGCTTACTTCATTTACTGTTGTTTAATTCTCCTGTCAGGGCGCTAAAAACCTTGCTGTTGTGCGCCCAAAACATCCTATCCTATCCTATCTATCTTTATTCTCACATCAACAAAGCAACTGGTTCTGATATACTTTAAGGGGAAAGCCATGCTAGAATCAATTTGTTGGGTTTTGGAAGGGACTAAACAGCGACGGTTATCATTATCAGTCGGAATCAATTTATGTAGAATACGTCATTTTTTCTTCACGAACATGCTTTCAAAAAGTGTAAAATGCAGGAAAAGTGTAAATATGATAATGCAAAAATGAGGGCGAATTAACATTGTGAACATAGGAAATTTGACGGGACCAACAAAAAATGGTGTAAATGGCAGGAAAATGTAAAAACAGGGAACGTAAAAAAGAGGTTTTACTGTATATCATAGTGAATACAGTGACGGTTCTTTCTTAAAATGAACGTGACATCAGTGGATACTATATCGTGTAAAGTGGAGAGAGATGATTTGAAATCGTCAGTATAGAAAAAAAATTAGATACGTGTTTGATGGCAAGGAAAAGATCAACAATATAGTGGTCAGTTTTGTGAGTAAAAAAGTATATTCTTACACTAGACACAAAAGTGGAACTTTAAGATTCATGTCGGATAGGACAAAGTAGCATAATTATTTATTTATTACCCCTACATCGATTGTTACCTCAAGGAACGAATACTTGCACTAAATGTGGTTAAAATCGGTCAAGTGGTTTAGCCAGAGAGGTGCAATGTTGTCGCATAATGCAGCAATTTACTGCTCATTTCATTGTTTATCATGTCATATCTCCTGAACTATGTGTCTCGCAGGCATTTAATAGTGTCGATAACCATCGCAGAAGTGCAAGCAATATGTTCGAAAAGTTTCATCACAACCAAATGAACAGTACAGTTGCACATAAAATACAACAAAAAATTCATGTTCATGTATTAGATAAATGGCGACGGATGTAATAAACATTGACAACAGTATTTTATAGCAACTTTCATAATCAGGTATGGTGTACAATGAAAGTAACGTATTTAGGAAGGTACACAATGATAGATTGTATAGGTTGACTGTAACTGCAGCCAACATTGTCTCTTATTGCTGACAGCTACCAATTAGTAGTAGATGGCAGTTTTAACACTTGAAGTGATATGCTTTCCTTTGTGTCACATAACCTATTGTGCGATAATATGGGGAAAATACACTGTCCTTTAGTAAAACACCGGAATATTTTTTTTATTTTTTTATGTAAACACAGTAAAATTGCCTCTATACCGATCAGTTTTAAACACTGAAATTTAAGGAGATGCCTGTATTAAACAGCTGACATTGTGCTCTGACCACATGGACTCTGAAGTGCTGTATGTGTCCAGAGTTACAATGTTTGCCTGTTTGGGAAAGCCTGTTTTGGAGTAGGTATAGAACAGTTACTGTGATTCGAGAAGTCAAAAGTAGTTAAGTTGTTGCAGAAATGACACTCTAACAATAATTATGTCATTACATACCATGGTTTTAAATACTGCTATCTATTACTATTAACCATTCAAAACTTTTATTTTACTTTACTTTATTTTATTTTCTCCCCTCACCTGCCTCCCCACTCCATTCCTAAGCTGCATCTCGTTATTCCCATCTAACCCATCCCCACCACCGTGACGTAACCTTCCTATCCCCTCCCCTCCCCTCCCCGATTCGCTGCAGAGCGTGATTCGAAGTGCGGCAGTCGGAGGTGATGGTTGTATGACTGTGTTGTGTGCCTGTGTGATTGCGTGAGTGTTCTATTTTCTGAAGAAGGCCATGGCCGATAGCTGAATGTGTTGTATATGTATGTCTTTTGTATGTGCCTGTCGCCACGTCTTTGCGGTGAGTTGTCAACTGTCTTCGAAGTGATTCGAAGTGTGGCAGTCGGAGGTGATGGTTGTATGACTGTGTTGTGTGCCTGTGTGATTGCGTGAGTGCTCTATTTCTGAAGAAGGCCATGGCCGATAGCTGAATGTGATGTATGTGTGTGTCTTTTGTATGTGCCTGTCGCATCTCGTCGCCACGTCTTTGCGGTGAGTTGTAACTGTCCTCACTATATTATTTATTCCAACCTGGACTTTCCATTATTATATATATATATCCTACATTTACTTCTATACTCCACAAGACACCACATAATGTGTGGCAGGTGGTACTTCATGTTCCGCTGTCACTTGGTAATTTTTCTCTTTCACTCATATATGATTCACAGACTTCTAATCATGTGATTTTAGTCGTAGGGTCCTTCCATGAGATGTATATTGAAGAAAGCAATATATTGGTTGTCTTTTTGAAAAACATACCCACTTGGAACTTTGTTAAAAGCCCTTGTAATGTTGCAGAATGTCTCTTAACCGTTTACCATGGGAGGTTGCTGATCTATTGCCTGACACTTTCATGCTTATTAAATGAAGCTATGACTGAGTGTGCTCCTCGCCTTTGGCTCTTTATCACATCTATCCATACTATCTGGTGTGGAGCACACAGTGATGAGCAATCTTATAGTATTTTGAGCTGCAGTGGAGATTGTGTGTACAGTAAAACCTCGTTTTTATGTTCCTGGTTTTTACATTTTCCCGCCATTTACACCATATTATTTTTTTTTTTTTTTTTTTTTTTTTTTTTTTTTTTTTTTTTTTTTTTTTTTTTTTTGTGTGTCAGTAATGGCATATTTCCTATGTTCACAATGTTAATTCGCCCTCGTTTTTGTGTTAACATATTCACAATTTTCCCGCATTTTACAAAAAGCATGTTCGCAAAGAAAAAATTGTATAATCTACATAAATTGATGCTAGCATGGCTTTCCCCTTAAAGTACAGCACTTAAAAATTATTCACAATTTCTTGACACTTTGCATTTATTCAAGCGTATATTTCGTGTATCATTGTTGGCAGTATGTAACTAGTTGACTTACGACGCACCGATTTGTGGCGATGTAGTTCTCTATCCACAAGCTTCTTTGCCAGAGCAGCTGGCATGTATTCAATCAGAACCAGTTGCTTTGTTGATGTGAGAATAAAGAGTTGCATTGTTTTTGTGATACATATTTCTGATTCATAAAGAACGTTATCTGCACTCGAGATCGCGAATAAATTCTCTAATATTGTTTTGTAAAACATTGAAAAATTCAAAAAGAACGGAACTTTATGAGTTTAATTATGTACATAATTAATGCCAGTAAAATGCAGTAATTTTGAAGATGTGTTACATAGCCTGGCAGCGGCATTCAAACGATATCATGTGTTACAGAGCCAAAGCAGCGGCGTCCAAACAATATCTATCAGCTTGATACAAAAAGATAGATAATTTTGGAACTTTGTAAAATTAGTTATGTTTCTGGGAGCTTTAATGTGAAAGGCGAAAAGGTATGGCTATATTGCCACAAGTCTTCCTATGGGAAGGTTCCAGAAAATACTTTTCGTGTATAAATAGTGGAGTACTCCAACAAGAGACAGTCTGTTTTCAGTGTATGCTTGTGATAACAATAAACCTAAGTGTAAAGTATTCTGCTCTATTAACGAACCAGCCTTCAAATTCAGTATTGAATGTGATACTTTGGTGGAGACACCCAATATCCAGCAATACATCTGCATCATTATGTTTCCAATTATGCAGTGTTAGAGCTGTCGCCTACATGGACAAGAACCGGAATACAAAAGTATATACTCTCTGCCTCCTTCCAAACATCTATATTGTCAAAAGGCGCATGAATACCAAAACAGCAGTAAGCCAGCTGCACATCAGACACCCATCAGTGTTTCCAGGAGACACTGGACAGGACCAAAACAAATGGCTGAAAGAATTCAACCTATTCACCAGGTATAATAGGTGGGCTCACATTATGTTCTGGGCAACAGTATATTTCTACCAGATTATGACCATGGATATTAGTCCTGTACATCGTAAGGGAGCCAAGGCTGCTGAGGAAGATGTATTTCAAACTTTAGCGCCTGTCTGCCTCACCAGTCGCACCCAACATGAATAAAGGCTGCAGCCACCAAATGGCAGCCTAGGAACCAAGCAACGCGGACACAACCAATTCCCCTGGCAACTATGATGCCTTGCAGGAGGTCAGAAGACAACACGCCATTGTTCTTCACTGTGGGCATCCTGGATATGTCGTACGTTAGTGTAGGGTGAGAAGAGGAGTGTTAGACGATTATTATTCTACAAGACGCCAACCATCAAAACAGTACTTATAACTGCAGATGATTACTGTCGACCTATGGGGCAAAGCCTGTCTCCGTATCCTGTAGGTGGGCACTCTCCAACACACCACTGCCATTTTCTGTTGCCTTAGAGAGATACCAGCCACTTGTCTAGCCACCTTGTTCAGGAAAACAAGGTGAGGTGACCATTTATGGAAGTGAGGCTGCCACAGATGAAAATCTTCCATGGACAACATTCACTAAGATGTGAGGAAATCTCACTGATAGCCAACCTCTTTGGTAGTCAATTCAGGAGCTTGCTTCTCTGTATTGTCTAATGATTACCATTGCAAACTAAATAAGACACTGCTCTGTCAGACAAGAGCAAGTGCTGAAGATCGCAAATGAAAAATACGTCCGGCCGGTAGGAACATGTCGCAAGAATAGCTATCAAGAAGAGGACACAGCCATTTGAATTTGTTGTTTTAACAGAATATAGCCACAACACCATCCTCAGATGGGAATTCCTTTAGTGGGTGAGAGCTTTTGCCAATAACAGAACCTGGCTGCAATAATTAACAATTTAGTCTGGTTTATTCAGCTTCTTATGTGACATGAGGCGGTATCATACAGGGCAGTACTTTGTAGAGTCAAGCCATGTAAATTATCAGTCTGCCTGTACATTCTTTTTAAATATTTGCTGTCTATTTCTAAGTGATTATCCAATAATATTCGAGTGAGATGTGAACCCCAAATGAAACCCATATTACCTCCCGCAGGCATAACAAACTCTGACAGATAATTTTATTCAAGAATACTTTTCCCATGTGACCACTTCGTCAAAATTTATTTACGGTATTGTGTATACATCCATCTTTTGTGTAAGTAAACTACTGCCAGATTTGCTTCCGATGTATCAGTCTTTCCCTAAAACCTAATATAGTACTATGCTCCTTTATGAACCATATCCTCTTGTTCACATGTAATAACACATGTATAATGAGAATATTGAAAACGAAATCCTATTGACAGAACAATTTTTTCCTTGTTAGCCCGCAAGTTGAATTCTTGGTGTTGCGTTTTGGGAAGATTTCTTTATATGGTTTGTAAAAAAGTAGAATAATACATAATACTTACTATGAGCAACTTGCTTCTCCTTCTTTGGAGTAGAGACCTACATTCCATTTAGATCAGTTTTGTGTATACTTTCCCATAATTTTCAAACAAATGTTATACCCAACATTGAAATTTCGGCTGCACGTTCTGCCTATCGCCTTCTCTGCAGGCATGATATATCTGTTATCCTTCGCATCAAGAAGGTTCAGGACATTAACAGCAAACTGTTGAACTTGTCTGAGAAGACATTTTCTGTTTGTACCTTTCAAGTTTGCACTGTGATGTAACAATGCACGCCACGTTAACAGGTGGGTGACTGTATCTGGTCATGTGACGAAGTTAGTTCCCACAGTGGCTGTGTTACTACTTGGCCTTGTCAGGTTAATAGCTGATCCAGTACCCAGTACATTGCCACAATCAGAGCGGCTGACAGAAGACGATCAGTTCCTAGCAGTGTCAGCGGTCTACATTTACAGAAGCTTTGGCCGTGTGTGAAACTGTGCACTGTCACAAACTCAGAAAGCATCAATCCAAGCTAGATGGTGCAGAAACTAGACGAAGCAACACACAGACATTGACCCCGAGGCACTGACCTGATCTGGAAGGTTCAAGCGGCGAGTTCAGCATGGTAGTGTCATATTTAAAGAGCGCTAGCCAGCTTATCATCGGGTCAGTCACAGCTGGCCTGTAATATGCTGCCCAAGATGTTCCACTCGTCGTAATGGTCATTGGCCAGTCACAGTTTGGCAGTAATAAGCTGTCCGGTCTGTGCCACAAGTTGCCGTCATTATCGGAAGAAGTGCAATGGGCACTGTCTATGTCACCTTGCTGCGACATCTCTATAAGTTCAACACTTTGTCCTGGTCTCGTACGTCACTGCTGGCTGACTATTCAGCTGCCACCGTAAGATGTGAGGTGACCCAGTCCGTGCAAGACAGCATCGCGCTCCTTGGATGAGATATGGAGCTTCGCGCACTGCTGACACCACACGCTACCGTCCTCACATGTGCAGGAGGCTTACCGACATGTGATGTCACACCATCATCGTACACAGCTGGGTCGCAGGACACGCACCACATTTCTATGACATGTACTTGCTGCAGTGGCGCATTGCACCTGACTCCTGAGTCAGCACAGTCGCTGATGGCAGGCGATAACTGTTGTCAACATTCAAATGGCCACGCTATGAATATTATGAGGCACGTCCAGAAAGTAAGTTCCGTTTGGTTATATAAAACCAACGGGTACAGATACAGAAAAAATATTGATTGTACAAAAATCTACAACTGTTAAACTACTTTTCTACACAGCTTTCGATATTTTGTAGGCAATTGCCATAGCATGGCACAAGGTTTTGTGTGCCTTTTTCATAGAATGTTGCTGCCTGTGTATTCAACCATGTGGTAACATGTTCTTTCATCTCCTCATCGTCATTGAAGTATTGTCCACCAATGACAGATTTTAAGTGTAAGAAGAGGCTTACTGTCAAAAGATTTTTTTGTTTTCACGATAATGCCTGACCCCGCACACCGAATGTGACCAAACAATTCTTAACGGAAATTTCAATGGGACCTGTATGATCATCCTCCATACAGCTAGGACCTCTCTCCTAGCGACTGTCATCTCTTCTTACACCTAAAATCTGTCCTTGGTGGTCAACACTTAAATGATGATAAAGAGCTGTTACATGGTTGAATACACAGGCGGAAGGATGCATGCAAAAACTTGTGGCACGCTATGACAAGTGCCTACAAAATTTCAGCAGTTATTTGTAAAAGTAGTCATGATGTCTGGGTGTTTAGGGAAATACTGCCAGGAGAAATCCTCTAACTCTTCTCTGGTCTATGCATTTGCTTGTGGGTCCAGGCTTGGAACCACTTGAGTTGGATGCCATGGTGACAGATGATCTCTTCATACCACTGGCAGGGTTAGCACCAGACTGCTAGTGCGTCAGCAGGATCATTGGGACTTTAGGAAACCAACCAATGAAGACTGTGCTGGGCTTCAGGCAGCAACCATATTCAGCGTTGTGAAGACGGTAGACAGCGGTTCACCATCAGCCTGGATGATGGTCAGTTCGAAGTGTAGTAGTTGTCTCTCCATCTCCTAACTGTGACTAGTGGCTTCTAGTCTGTATTATTTTATCTGAGGCATAAGCTGAGTACATAGATTAGATCATTGGATCGACAACTACTCCCCTGAGCATCTTTGATTCCAAAGACCAATTGACTACACTTCTAAAAGTTGAAGCAATGATGTATGGGACGGTTTGTAATGACCGAATGTGTCCTACTTGTGAGGGCAGCATTCACGCAACGAGCCCTTCAACCACTGACATATCCTCAGTATTACTCACTCTTGTGGCGGAGTTATGTGTAGTTATGAAATGTTAACAAGCTGGCAAATATACCCTCTCGCTCCGTCACAGTTAACAGTATGCTGATTGCAGCCTTTCAACTTGCCGATGCAGCATCTGCTGTCATCACGAAAAACTGGAGTCGCATTTACGACAGAGCCACTGACCTGCTTCTGTCTAGCTTGGCTGGTGTTTACTTGAGCACTCAGATTTTAACAAGTCTCTCTGTCACAATTTTGCACTGTAACACTATCGTCCTCAGACAAATGGTCTTATAGAATGTTTTAACTAGACATTAGCAGAATGCTGTCGATGTTGAGCAGAAGGATTGGGATACAATACTGCCAGTTGTGACATTTGCTTATAATACAGCGAGGCAAGACACCACAAGCTTCAGACCAGTTTTCTTGTTCCATGGATGTGAAGCTGAGATGACAGTGGATATACTCTTCCCATTCCAGCCAGTGACACTCAGGTTGACTATGTGAAACAGTTCATAACCAGGGTGTAAGAGGCAAGGCAGTTGGCTGGAATACATACACTGGACGCTCAGAAGAATGACCATCAGTGGTATAACGGCAAGCACCAACCTGTTGTGTACAGCCCATGAGATCTGGTATGGATTTTCACCCCTGTATTGAAAGTTGGGCTGTTAGAAAAGTTTCTGAAGCAGTAGTTTGCTCAGTATCGTGTCATACGCCATCCATCGGCCTTCGCATACGAAGTTGAGTATTATGAGCCAAGTGATGATGTTTATTATAGAAATAAAGATGTATAATTTTGATATAGTCACTACAGATGTTGGTAGATAACTAATTAGATAAAAAATTATGACGATGTGTTGAATAGTTGGTTCCATGAACACTAACTAACATAACAGACTTGGTTTCCCATGAGATCTCTCAACTTTTTATGGTGGAAGGAATTCGTCGCAGCACTTGCATTTTGGTACATTTTATGTTTTTGATGGGATATCACTTCTTTTTGTAACTAGTTCTTTCCAGTAAAACATTTTGTACATTAGTCATGGATTTTCTAAAAAATTCCCTGTCTCTTTGGTTTGATGTATTTTCGTTTGGTTCGATGTAACAATATTTGGAAAGTCGATTATATTGTTATTGTTCAATCCTTTCATCATGTACAGTACTGCAACCTGTGGTGGACAACTATCAACAAGTTAGTGTAGGCTACAAATGTTTGTGAAGCTTATGGGACATAACTGTGGGGTCATCAGTCCCTAAAGTTACAAACTACTTATGAACTACCTTAAACTAAAGACAACACATGCATCCATGCCCGAGTGGGGGGATTCAAACCCCTGACGGAGAACAGCCTCGCACATCGCAGCATAGCGCCTCAATGCGTTCGGCCACTCTGCCGCGGCTTGTGGGCTTCAGCTGGAAGTGCTTTTCGATGTGATGATAATTTCAGGTGACATTTTTGGGCGCTAGACCTCTTGTGGGATTGTGTTCGGCTGGCCTGAAAGTCTTTTGGTGATGCCACTTGGGTGTCGATGATGAGGACCACACAACACCCACTCCCCAAGTGGAGGAAATCTGCGACCACACTGGGAATCGAACCTGGGCACCCTACATGGCAATCTACTATGCTGTCCAGTGGACTGCGGAGGTGGATGCTTTTGGAAAACAAGTGCGTTTTGGCATAATTATTTAGTGAAATTGAAGTACAATGCTTGCTGCATTAGTTTTGTATTTCATTCCCCACATTTTTCTGAGATACAAATTAATAATTTTTATTTCATGAAGGTCTATTTTTGAAGATAATCCTCCTCCATTTTTTCTCTGGTATCATTTGTTGTACATCAGCAGCAGATTTTCTTAAAGGCCACTCCCTATCCTTTAAAAAAAAATTCTCAGTGGCTTTGATGCAACGGTTTTCAGCATACATATTGACAGCACATTAGCGCTCGCACTAACACAGATATTGCACTAATTTTTTTCTTTGATAAAGACTCTTCAGTATGCTGACGCTAGCACTCATCTCCTCCACACATTCGTCCAATATATTTTGATAAAGAATCTTCAATGTCATGCTGAGGCCGATCCACAGGCATACAACTCATAGACCATCAGACTTATAGTATCAAAACATCGGACTATTGATATTTATGTACAGAAGATTCAACTCTATGATCTAAAAAAAAAAATAATAAATAAATAAAAAAATAATAAAATTGTATAGCCTAAAATGCCAAGCCACAAACGAGATAGGTGACTATAAAAATGTATGTTCTGTTTTGTATACTATATCTTTGTCTAGTACATGATAGAATTTTACTCACGGCAGTGGTAGCATAGTGTGCTGAAGTTGGCAGCGACAACGAATGAGGCACTTCAGAAAACAAGTCACATAGAATAAGAGGCATAGTCTTTTGTGTTGACCATGAAGTAAATAATTAACTTTGTTCCTGCTCTGCAGTTGACAGGTTCTTCTATGTATCCCTCATAAAGCGAACATTTTGATGCCGACATTTGCACACTATGCCAATGCCATAAGTACAATTTAGCCTTTACGACAAAAAACTAAAAGTGGCGCAATTATATCAATTTCTTATGACTGTTGTATCGGTACACAAATAATTATTGACACGTTGTTTAAAGTGAATAATACTGTATTCGGAAGAGCCAGTTTAGTAGTGGGTGTCATTGGTTCTGCTGAGGATTGTTTGTTTTGGCATCCAAAACATTGATATTCTTGGACGTCAATGTTTTCCTTTCAATGTACATCGTACATTGATATCTTTTAATTCATGTTAACATTGATGTTACCATCGATGTTTTTCCAGTATCAATCATCCCTAGAGCAGTAATTGGTAGCACTGGTTTCTGACGTTCACTTTTTATTAGATATGGAGCACTTAAATCATCGAAACATCTATTTCGTTTTACCACCCTTATTGGCTACATACACTCATGATTATTGTATTGTGCACATCCACAGCAAACCGTCTTTTGAATTATGCAAGTTTCATTGGCCTCCTGATAAAATTATCATAGAAGGTCACGTACAATGTCATCCTCACATCTCTGCCATGTTGTGGTTTGAAACCGGCATCTAACGTTTTTTTTTCCTACCAATCTAATGTTTTTGCCCCATATCATGTGACAGAATTTTCATTATGAGCAACAGTTTTCTCATTTATAGCTGAAATCAAACTAGAATGTTGGTGTCATTGGTCGTGTTTCCATTTGCAGCAATTTAAGCTATATTGTAACAGTTATTCTTTGTTCTCTAATCAGGTGCCACATGTCGTTTCCGACAACTCTTCACTTACAGTTAGTAGAAAGGTAACAGTTATGTTAAAATGAGAAAAAAAGATGGTGCCCCTCTGGGAACCGAACCCGCAACCTCCCGGACGTGAACCCAATGCTCTACCGCAAGACCATTATCAATCCATTAGCAGATACTCTTTCGTCAATCGAAAATGTGTTCCTGAACGGAATTAATATTTACAGATGTTTCAATTTTTCCTTCCATTACAGGCTCAACACTATCTAAATACAAAATTTGACATTTGTTTGTCTGCTTGAAGTACTTTAGAATTTAGATGATCAGTGAGTCTGTGAGTAACAGAATTAGCGATTTTCGACTGCTAATATTTCGTAAACTATAATGTTTAGAATAGTATAATTTGAAAATATAGCTAGTTGTAGTAGATACCCTTGGTAACCGAAAATTCAGGATTCTAGCTTTAACGACTACTGAGATACAGGGGGTTCGAATGTGCCATCTACTGCTTCGAGAAAAGAATGGTATGGCCGTGTGCTCGATTTGGCGTGATAGGTGTACTTGTAAGATCCAGAAAATTCTTTCCATGTGTAAATAGCAGAGTACTCTAATCAAGAGACAATCTGTTCTGAGAGTATACTTGTGTGATAGCAATAAACCTGTTCGAAGTGTATAGTGTTGTGCTCTATTAATGACCCTGCCTTTGAATTAAGTTTTGAATGTGACAATATTTTATGGCATATGGAAGGAAACTGTTCAGTATGGCAATTAGAATTATGTTTTTAGTCTCTTCACACCTGTGGTGCCTATATATGTCTTCTGAGTGCTAGTAAATGCATCCTCTGTGATGGGTGATTGACACATCCATGATTCATTAGAGAGTAAGACTGGATTTTAGTCAGCATATCCCCAACATATTTCACAAGTATGGTGTAAAATTTTACAAAATTTGTACAGAATAGCTATACTTTTGTCTTTCGAAACTTCCAAAGAAAATACGTTGAGGTACAAGGTGCAGGTAAGCCCCTTTTTGCACCCACCCCCATGAACCACAGACATTGCTGAGGTGGGGTGGCTTGCGTGCCTCATCGATACAGATAGCCATACCTAAGGTGCAACCACAGCGGAGGGATATCTGTGGAGAGGCCAGAGAAATGTGGTTCCTGAAGAGGGGCAGCAGCCTTTTCACTAGTTACAGGGGCAACAGTCTGGATGGTTGACCGAGCTGGCCTTGTAATATCAGCTAACATGGCTTTGCCATCAGTTACTGCGAACGGCTGAAAGCAAAGGGAAACTACAGTAGTTACTTTTCCCAAGGACAGTGTAATGTTCCGTTCTATTTTGGTCAATTATTGAGAACACTACAATATAGCTGCATTGAGAATTAATTTCTTCATTTACACATATCTCATTCTTCATTTGTTGTTATAGGTATCTTGATAAGGCGGTTAATAATTGAAACACTATTTCTCTCAACTTCTTTTATTAAAATTTGGTTCCATCCAACAGAACAATCTGACATAATTTTGGAACTAACACTGAGTTAAACTCTCTCGAACTTGAACTAACTTCATATAAGTCACTTGATTATATATATGACAATATGATGCGTTCATACGTTATTGTGATTGTTTGATTACAATTAGTACTTTTTAATTACAATGAAAATTGATGATTACAGTCCAATTTCTCATTAATACATTATCTATTGTATAACTTGGACATTATTTCTTCTTGAGTTATTAATTATGTTGTTCTTATGGTCTTCAGTCCGGAGACGGGTTTGATGCAGCTCTCCACCCTATTCTATCGTGAGAAAGCCTCATAAGAACAGCACCAGATTTCAAAAGCCTCTATTCTCTTCCTGTCTGCACTCTTTATTGTCCATGTTTCACTTCTGTACAAGACAACACTCCACACAAATGCCTTCAGAAAAAACTTCCTTACATGTAAATTAATATTTGATTTTAGCAAATTTCTCTTTTTCAAAAATGCTTGTCTTCCCATTGCCATTCTGTATTTTGTATCCTCTGTACTGCGGCCGTCAAAGGTTATTTTACCACCCAACTAACAAAACTCATCTATCACCTTCATTGTTTCGTTACCTAATCTAATTCCTTCAGCATCACCTGATTTTCTAAGACTGCATTCAGTTATCCTTGTTTTGCTCTTGTTAATGTTAATTTATACTCTCTCTTCAACACACTGTCCATTCCATTCAACTGCTCTTTCAGGTCTTTTGCTGTCTCTGACAGAATTACATCGTCATCAGCAAACCGCAATGTTTTTATTTCTTCACCCTGAACTTTAATCCCTATTCCAAATTTTTCCTTGCTTACCTTCACTTCCTGCTCTATGTACAAACTGAATAACATCCGAGAAAGTCTACAACCCTGTCTTACTTCTTTCCCAACTAATGCTTCCCTTTCATGCCCTTTGAGTCTAATAACTGCAGTCTGGCTTTTGTACAAGTTGTAAATAACTCTCCTTTCCCTGTATTTTACCCCTGCTGACTTCAGAATCTGAAAGAGTGTATTCCAATCAACATTGTCAAAAGCTTTCTCCAAGTCTACAAAAGCTAAAAATGTATGTTTGCCTCTCCTTAATCTATCTTCTAACATAAGTCGTAATGTGAGTACCACCTCCCGTGTTCCTATGTTCCTCCTGAATCAAAATTGATCTTCTCCTAGGTCAGCTTCTACCAGCTTTTCCATTCTCCTGTAGATAATTCGTGTTAAAATTTTTCAAACCATGACTTATCAAACTGATGGTTGTATAATTTTCACACCTGTCTGCGCCTGATTTCTTTGGAATGGGGTTTATTACATTTTTCTTAAAGTCTGAGGGTATTTCGCCTGTCTCATACATCTTACATACCAGGTAAAACAGTTGTATCATGGCTGAATCTCCCAGAGACTTTAGTAGCTCTGAGGGTATGTCAACTACTCCTGGGGCCTTGTTCCAAACTATGTCTTTCAGGGATCTGTCAAATTCATATCTCAGTATAGTATCTGCTATTTCATCTTCACCTACTTCCTCCTCCCTTTCTACAACATTGCCTCTAAATTCGTTTCCTTTGTAGAGCCTCTCTATATACCCTTTCCACCTTTCAGCTTTCTTTTTTTTGCTGAGAACTGTTTTTCCATCTGTGTTCTTGATATTCATACGACTGCATTTCTTGTCCCCAAATGTCTCTTTTATTTTCCTGTAGACAGTATCTACATTTCCCCTTGTTATACATTCTTCTACAATAGCTTCTAGCCACTCCTGCTTAGCCATTTTGCACTTCCTGTCAATCTCATTTCTTAGTAATCTTTACTGAATTTTGCTTGTTTAATGTACTGCATTTTTATATTTTCTCCTTTCATCAATTAACTTTAGTATTTCCTGTGATATCCAAGAATTTTTTATAGGTCTTGCCCTTCTACCTATTTTGTCCTCTGCTGCCTTCACTGTTTCATCTCTAAATGCTACCCATTCCTCTTCTATAGTTTGTTTCCTCACCGTTTCTGTCAATAGTTGCCTAAAGCTCCCTCTGAAATTCTCAAGAACTTCAGGTTCCTTCAGTTTATCCACCTCTGTAGATGGTCGCCTCGCTTAGTTTTCCTGGGCGGTGGCGGCTAGGGGAGCGGCTGGTACCTCTGTACGGTGACGGTGAATGGCTGCGGCGTGTCGGGGAGCGACCTCGGCTAGGGTACGGTGATGGGCTTCTTCCCATAGGTCAACTGAACTCATCAACAGGTGATTGCTAGGATAGAACTGCTCTGATGGCTGACGTCTTGCGGCAAAATAATCGTCGAATACTTGCCTTCTCTCTCTGCAGTAGCGTACGACATGTCCAGGGTGCCCACAGTAGAAACACAGTGGTGTGTTGTCTTCTGTCCTCCAGTTGTCTGTTCTTCTGCGGGGCACTATAGTTGCCGGGGGAGTTGGTTGTGGCCCTGTTGGCCGGTTCGTGGGCTGTCATTTGGCGGCTGCAGCATAAGTCATAGCAGGGCGACGCCATTCTTCACGACAGGTGTGATTGGTGGGGCAGACAGGAGCTATTGCCTGTAATACCTCTTCCTCTGCGGCTTCGGCTCCCTCGTCACTTATAGGGCTTACATTCATAGCCATGATCTGGTGCTCGCTCGGTCTAATAGTCCTGGCTGCCATAAACTGTTGTAATTCTTCTCTCACAATTTGTCATATGAGGGAAGTGAAGTCATGCTGGTCTTCCACAACGGCCATAGGAACTACATTGGGGAGTCTGTCATACTTCTTTCGTCCAACCCTCCTTTGTTGCATCTCTCCAATAAGATGGCACCACTTGATGAGCTCTTCCATCGAAGCGACGTCTTTATCAGAAGGGCTTGGTACATGTCTTCTGCTATACCCTTCATTAGGTGCGTGATTTTGTCGGCCTCAGTCATATTCGGATCGACTATGTTACACAGGGCCAAAACATTCTGTATGTATGATTGTGTCGTTGGGCCTGGTTCTTCAGTTGTTCTTCCGCCGAGCGGATTTGTCGCTGGCGGTTACCAAAAGTCTTCTTGAGTTCCGTCTGGAACGTTTCCCAGTCATTCAGCTTCTCTTTGTTGTTCTCGAACCATTGCTAGGCTGTTCCGTCCAGGTAGATATAAATGTTGGCCAAGCACATTGTATTATCCCACCTGTTGTACTTGGCAACTCAGTTGAACCCATTTAGCCATTTGTTGGGGTCCTGTCCAGCGTCTCCAGAGAACACCAACAGGTGTCTGATGTGTAGCTGTCTTACCACTGGTTTTGTGTCCATCGTTCGTCTGATAATATGGACTTTTGGAAGGATATACTTGATATATCCCTTGTATTCCAGTTCTAGTCCGTGTAAGCGACGGCTTTTACGTTGCCTAATCGGAGCCACGGTGATACAGCTGTTGCACAGGATACCCGGTGCCTCCACCAAACAATGTCACATTGAAATGGAAGCAGGCTTAACTTTGAAGGCAACTGAACACAGCAGTTATACTGAAAACAGGTTTATTATGAACTTAACATACATGCAGCACTAACTGCCTCTCGGGCAGAGTGCTCTGCTATTTATACACAGACAGAATGTATCAGAAATTAGAAGAACAGTTAACATAAGAAACAAGTAGAATTTACAAGCGAACGTAAGAAAGATGTAGAACATCTGAGAATTGTTAATCACAATGAAATAAATTTTTGCCGGTGGACGGGATTGAACCGGCAACCTTCAGCACCGCAGTCGCTGACGCTATTCCCTGCGCCTCGCCGGAAGTCGGTTTACGTGGTGTCTCACAGCAATATAATGGTGAAACTGGAATGAACAGAAGGCATAACAATTGGTATCGGGTAGTTACATAAAGATTAGGTATCGGGTGATTACATAAGGATTAGGTATCGGGTGATAAATTAAAGGATGGAATTGTAAGGAACAATTGAATATCTGCTTCTACTGTTACATTACAACATTCAGCTCTACTGTATGAATGTATGATGGTGCTGTCTTCTTGGGCAAAATATTCTGGAGGTAAAATAGTACCCCATTTGGATATTTTGGCGCTGAGTACTCAGGAGGACGTCATCATCAAGAAAAGCAATACAGGCATTCTACGGATCAGAGTGTAGAATGTTCTAACCCATGAACGTATACAAGGGAGCGGTCTAGGGGATCCAGACACCCCCACCCTTAGCTAACATTTAAAAAGTGTAAGTTAAAACAAAACTAGAATATTTGCCAATACCCTCTTTTGTGAATCCTACTCCAAAAAATTGTGGTTGTAGGTTGCTTTTGCATGGCAATAATCTATATGGAAGTATGATTCAACAAACAATATCTGTGCACTGTAGTTGAGTGTGTTCCTGTTTAACTGTTAAATTGTCACATTTGAAAAATCTATGAAATAAATAAGTTAGATATTTTGGGTTAATAAATCACCAGTTGCTTTTTGCATACTAAAGATCCCTTGTCTAGAACGATTTGTAAATAGTACTGATTTTCTGGTGATTTTACTAGGTTGTAAAAATAATCATCATCATGTGCAAACACCCTTAGACGTTACTCAGATAATTTCCTTGATCATTCGTATACATTAGGAGAAGCAGAACACTTATTTCACATGCTTGGGGAATACTAGACATCAAGACATTTTTCTATGATTTTCATCTATTACTGTGAATTTTGATCTTTATAGGAAATCATGAATCTGATCACACAAATTAGACGATAATTCGTAGGCATGCAATTTGATTAAAAATTCCTTGCTAGTGTAAAAGCCTGCAGAAATTTTGAAATATGGTATTAATTTGAGATTACATTTTCATAACTTCTTGAGAATAAAGAGCTAGTTATGCTGCAAAAGATCAAAATTTTCTCAACTCGTATTGGTGTTTCATTAATTAATTTCATGTGGCTCATTGGCATGGTGCTGGTCTTTCAATTGGACGCCACTTGGGCGACTTGTGTGTCCCTAGACTACCCTAGTTATCCAACTTGAAAATGGGGACCTACAGCTTAATGTAGAATCCGAACCACGTGTCGTTTCTTGTGACTCCTCATATCATCGAGAGGTGAAGGATGGGTTAAAACGTTGACTGAAAAAATCCAATGTCTGACTAGGTTTCAAACCCCGTGACCCTTTGGTTTCCAGTCGAGCGCTTTACCCCAAGACCACCGGGTCTGACGTATTGGGGTTGCCGGAACACATCATTTCCTTGAAGGTGATCATAAGTCCATTGAATTACATGCCGATCTCAGTATTTCCTTTCTTGAGTACTGGTGGAAACTGTGCCGATCTCTATACACTGGTGTTTAATGAAACAATACTTGTATTATGGAGCTTTTATATTGCCGTCTTTTAAAGGAACCTAATTTGCTTGCAATTTAGACGTTTGCAAACCTACAGACCCACACTGTGACAGTCATCAGTCCCTGTGCTTACGAAGTACCCCCCGAAACTAAATTATCCTAAGGACAAAACATACACCTATGCCCTTGGGATAACAAATCTCCGACGGGGAGCAGTGGCGCACTCCGCAGCATGGCCCTTAATAGCACTCGACCACTCCCACATGGCTCTGGACCAGAATACTTACCTTTTATTAAGTTATCTCAGTTGCTTCTCTGCATCTAGGATATCTACTTCTATTTAACTTGTATCACCAGCGTTTCTTTTTTTCAAATCCTAGAATCTGTACTTTGTAATCTTTGGTGTCATAATTTCAGGAAACTGTATTTATTTAGTAACTCCACTCTAACTTAACTACGAGAAACAATCATTGTAGAGCTATTTAGGCCTACACTTCTGCAGGAATATTGTTAAACTGTGTGGTAATGCCATTCAACACAAGTACTTAAAAAGTTAAAAGATCAATGGATTTGTTGCTGTATCTTATGAAACCAGACATTAAGACAGAGAGAGCAACTAGTCTTCACAAAGTGTAGAATTCTCATCTGAAAAAGAACAGTTTGGAGTGATGGTCTCATCTCAGGGTATGACTTGAGAAAGTCATAGCCCTGTTTGAGGAATTTGTTGAGGCATGGTCAGCAACTACCCTAAAGACCTAATGGTTCCTACCCCTGCAATCGATCCTGCTGCAAAACCTGTCCAATGCATCCTCCCACTACCACATACTCCAGCCCCACCACAGGAAAACCTACCCGATTCAAGGCAGGGCCACATGCGAGACTGCACACATCATACATCAGCTGACATGTGTCCACTGTTCAGCCTTTTATGTTGGTATGACTACTAACAAATTGGCTGAGTGGATGAATGGGCACAGACGGACTGTTCGCCTGGGGGACACCCAATATCCTGTGGCAGAACATGCCCTCCAGCATAACCCCAGGGACCTGGGCACGTGTTACACCATACGTGCCATTTGGATAGTACCAACAAACACCAGTCCCTCAGAGCTACGGAGGTGGGAACTTGCCCTCCAACATATCCTCTCCTCCCGCCACGCCCCTGGCCTAAATCTACACTAACCCCTCCCCTTCCTCCAGCCTCATCTCACCAATTCATTATCCCTTCCTTACCTCTCCCCCCCCCCCCTCTCTCTCTCTCTCTCTCTCTCTCTCTCTCTCTCTCTCTCTGTGTGTGTCCATCCATCTTTCCCTGTTAATGAAAAACAGCGCCTCCTACACCCCTCAGCATCATTCATTTCACTCATCTTCTCTTCTCTTTACTACTTGATCTTTCCTTTTTGGTTATATTTATCCTCTCTGGCTTGGCTCAGTACATACATGCAGTATCTTTGACGTCCATACTCCTGAAACACCACCTTCATGACCTAGGTCGTGAACTACCTTTCCCTTCTGCTCCCATCCTTTCTTCTTCCCTTCTCTTCCACCTGATGAAGGAACTGTGTTCCGAAAGCTTGTCCTTTTTGTCCCCTTTTTTTCTGTTTCTTCATTTGTGTTACTATCAGCGGTACAGCACAAAGGTAAGTACTGGCCAGCCATTCTATCTCATTTCAACAAAGTTTATCTTATAAATTGGAAACCAAGAAACTGATTAGGAGAGGCTTTTATGGGGGTGCAGTAATGAGTGCCTAGTTATGAATAGTGATAGCAAATGCAGAACAATCTCTCAGAGCCCCATTCATACACTGTATGACTCAGGTTCTTAATTTAGTTATAGCACATTCAATTCATATGAGATAACTATGAAATGAAATTGAAGACCTTGGGGCTAAATAATGATAACCCTCAACTTTTGTATTTGTAATGTATTTGGTGCTAACAATCAAATCCGACAGAATGTTTCATTTTCTTCAAGTAGTACATGCCTCTGCAGAGAGATGGCAAACTTAAATATTAAAACAAATATTAAAACATGTAATAGAAACTAATTTTCAAACATACAAGTTGTCATATCTCACCACTTTATAAATGAGGGTTATTATTATTTTCCCCCAAGATCTTCAATCATATCAGAACAACAAAAAGTATAGTACCCTATTTCGACAGCCTCCACGTAGAATGTACCTTTTGAAGAAATGTTTGGATCAAATTGACTCAGATTGGGTTAGATTAATACTTGTTCCATAGATCATGAATACGATAATTCATAATGATGTGAAACGTGTTACTTTAGTAAAGATAACATTACATTATATATAATGTGTGTGTGTGTGTGTGTGTGTGTGTGTGTGTGTGTGTGTGTGTGTGTGTGTGATTTTTATTTGTCTCATAAAATCATACACAAACACACATACAAGCTTTTGCCACCGATGGTAGCTTCTTCAGGAAAAGTTGAAGGAAGGAGGGGAGAAAGGGAAGGATACGGGTTTTAAGGAAGTGAAAAAGGAGGCATTCCAATCCTAGGAGTGTGTGTGTGTGTGTGTGTGTGTGTGTGTGTGTGTGTGTGTGTGTTTGTTTGTTTGTTTTAATTTTTTTATGTTACTATCACTACCTGTGCTCCTTTGCCTGATTCACCTGGTAAGTAAGCTTCATCTACTTGTATACGTACTAAATTTATTTATTTTTGTAAAATCACTAATTTACATTCAACATTATTCTCACTTTGTGACACACAATGGACGGAAGAAGTCTGTCGTTGTAGAAATATCTGTAAAAATGATTCCTGTCTGTAGTGCGTGCAACAGGGGACACTTCAAGATACTGCTAATAGGGTGTCCCCTTACAACAATGCCAACTCGGGTGTGCCGAGTGGTGTTAGCAAGCGGGGTGCATGCAGCTATTGTGAGGCCAACTAAAGAGCTAATTGTTTGGGTAGTAGTGGCTCCGGTCATGAAAACTGACTTAACAGCAGGAGTGCAGGGTGCTGACCACGTCCCCCTTCATACTGCATCTGTTAACGTCCTCAAGCTGAGGGTGACTTGACGACTGGTCAGTACCCATTGGGCCTCTCAAGTCCTGTTGGATGGAGGAGGAGGAATGTTTTTTAAGTACACACCACTTAACAGTTGTCACTAGAAGCAATTTTTATTAAGCCACTGCCAGTTTTGTTACATGTGGGCCCTACAACCCAGGGCTGGGACTTATGCATTACCCAATCACCTTTTATGCAGCGAGTGTGTGGGCTGCCTTCAGGAACGCACATGGAGGAAGAAAGGAAAGAGGAAAAAAGAAGTGGAGAGGTTGAGACTCAAACACCGAGGCAGAGACTAAAAGAAGAGGTGAGGAAGGCTAGACAAGTACAGTAAAGTGGGTGAGACGAAAGCAAAGGTTGTTACCAGCAATGAAATGGGACACTGTTGCTGGAAATCAAAACTACCTTCCAAGCACAAAAGCTGCTCCAAACCACACTGTTGCACACTTTTTCTGTTGAAGTAGAATCTCATCATACCTTAAACTCATCACGAGGGTAGTGTGCTAGTGTTTTCAGGATCCCTCAACGGCCTATCAGATGAGGAAATTCAGGACTACCTTTCCAACCAGGGCATAACATCTGTACATTGTGTGCTGAAAAGGATTAACAGTGCCCTAACACCGATCTGTACTATGTTTCTGACCTTTGACAAAGTTGACCTTCCTCCTAAGGTCAGAGCGGACTACAAAATCATCTCCGTTCACCCATATATTCCTAACCCTACCCAATGTTACCAGTGTCAGAAATTCAACCATACCTGTCAGTCCTGCCCCAATGCAGCCAATGAGCCATAAACTTTTACTACCCAAGTTATGTATTGCCCAAGTCTTATTGGTGAGAACCAATAGGAAGGTCGCACCCGCATTCACCTTTTCTCTTTGTAACATCTTTACATCGACGTTGTCTGCTGTTCTTAGGCAGAATTAGTACAACTTGTTGCTCAGCTTCTTATGCCATGTTTTTTATTGGTGACTTCAATGCCCACCACCCTCTGTGGGGCTCTCCAGCTTCTTGCCAGAGGGGCTCCCTCTAGGCAGACCTTTTAAACCACCTTAATCTTGTCTGCCTAAATATCGGTGAACCAACTTTTATATCGGACACAACGCATACCTATCCCCACTTGTAACTCGCAAAATGTACTATTCATCTTGTGTGTCAGTTTGAATGGTATGCTCTGTCTAATAGGTATTCAAGTGACCATTTCCTCCACTACATCACACCACATCTCCATGTTTCACCATATGGAACATAACCAAAGCCGATTGGAGGCTCTAGTCTTCCATGTCAGTTTTCCTGATCAGAATATCCCCATCTGTGACTGTCAGGTCAACTACCTCACAGACATAATTCACACCACCGCTGAATATTCCATACCTCAAACTTCTGCCTCTCCACGTAGGGTCCTAGTCCCCTGGTGGAATGCAGCATGTAGCGATGCTATTAGAGCCTGGCGACGTGCTCTATGTATGTTTCAATGCTGGCCTACCTTGGAGAATTGTATCAATTACAAACAACTGTGAGTGGATTGCCATCATGTCCTTAAAGAAAACAAAGAAACCTTCTGGACTGCTTTCATGAGTTCATTCAACAGATTTACTCCTTCATTGGTCGTCTGGGGTAACCTATACCCGTTATCTGGCACTAAGGTCCACTCCCCAATCCCTGGTCTCAACATCGCAAATGAAGTCTTCGTTGACCCGTTGACATATCCACTGCTTTAGGCCAATCTTTCGCTGAGGTCTCGAGCTCCACTCATTACGACCCTGCCTTCCTCGTCCAAAAGCAGGCAGAGGAGGCTTGACCGCCTTCTTTTAAATATCCGAATCGTGAAAGTTATAATGCCACCTTCACCATGCAGGAGCTAGAACATGCCCTCACCCTGTTCCGGTCCTTTCAGCTCCAGGGCGTGTTGACCTTTATATTCAGATGCTGAATAATCTCTCCCCTGCTGGTAAATGCTTTCTTCTTCACACCTATTATCGCATCTGGACTGAAGGTGAAGTTCCCATGTGCTGCCATGAAGCAATTGTTGTCCCCCATATGTAAACCGGTGAAAGACAAACATCTTCCTTAGTTATCTCCCCATTTCCCTGACCAGCTGTGTTTGTAAGGTAATGGAGTGCTCGGTTGGTTTGGCTACTCGAATCTCGACACCTCCTCACCAATGTCCAATATTGATTTAGAAGGCATCACTCTGGTATTGGTCACCTCCTTACCTTGTCAACCTTCATTAAGAATAACTTTTTGCGAATGCGGCAGTTGGTGGCTGTGTTCTTTCTTCAATTTGCAGAAGGCTTACGACACCTGTTGGCAGGCAGGTATTCTCCGCACCATGCATACATGGGGGTCTTTGCGGCCGCCTCCCTCTCTTTATTTGTACTTTTTTTAACAGATTGAATGTCCAGGACACGAGTGGGCTCTGATTTGTACGACACATTTCACCAGGAGAGTGGGATGCCACAGGACTCCGTTTTGAGTGTAGCACATTTTGCCTTCTGGCTGATGTTTCAGGATCCATGATTGTGGAAGACTTTATGAGCTACTGCAGTGCTCAGAGACTGTGTCTCTTGTAGAGTCATCTTAAGCGTTGCCTTGACAGTCTTTATTCCTGGAGTGTCGCAAATGGCTTCCGTTTCTGCCATGAGAAAACAGTTTGCATTAACTTTTGGAGATTCAAAGAGTTTCTTCCACCATCTCTACATCTCGGTCCCCTTGCTCTCCCATTTGTTGAGACAACGAAATTTTTAGGGCTAATGTTGGATAGGAAACTTAGGTGGTCTCCATATGTGTCTTCTCTGGCTGCCCGTTGTACTCACACCCTTAATATTTTCCGTGTTCTTTGTGGTACATCATGGGGCGGAGATCGTACCGTCCTGCATCAGCTTTATCGGTCATTGTCAGTTCAAAGCTGGATTACGGGAGATTTGTGTACTCTTCTGCATGGCTGTCCATTTTACACCATCTTAACTCATCCACCATTGGGGGTTATGCCTGGCGATAGGAGCATTTTACACCCGCCCTGTTGAAAGCCTCTATGCCGAATTACCTTTGACTTATCGGCGTGACATATTACTATGTCAGTATGCATGCCATCTGCTGTCGACGTCCACCCACCCTTTGTATCCCTCATTCTTCAATGACTCCCTCGATAGCCAATATGGGCTGTCTGTTACTGCCCTGCTCCCTCCCAGAGTCCGTTTTCGTCACTTGCTTCAGCAACTCGATTTCACCCTCCCTTCCACCTTTCAAATAGGCGGCAGCCCAGTCCCACCTTGGCTTCAGCCTCAAGTTTGCGGTCACCTTGAAATCAACTCTCTCCCGAAGGAAAGTACCCCACATGTGGTTTACTGCTCGAAGTTTGTTGAACTTCGTGTGCGGCTCAATAACTTCATCTTCATCTATACAGATGGCTCCAAGACCAATGAACGTGTTGGATGTGCCTTTGTCATTGGGGATGACAATTTTCTGTACAGGCTTCTTGACCAATGCTAGAATTTCACAGCTGAGCTTTTTGCCCTCTATCAGGCTGTACTATATATCCGATGACACTGTTATCCTTTCTATGTCATCTGCTGTGACTCCCTCAGCGTCATTCAGAGTCTTAGAGACCCCTATTCGGCCCATTCTGTTGTATACTGCATCCACCGCTCCCTTCAATTATTAGCTGCTAATGGCTCTCGTGGTCACCTCCTGTGGGTACGTGACTACCTGGCCACACAGGTGTGCCTGGTAACGAGGCTGCTGATGCTACGGTCAAGACTGCAACACTCTTACCTCAGGCAGCTACTTTTTATGTTCCATCAAATGATATTCGTAGGTCCCTTTCCTGTTGCATCTTATCGTCATGGTAAAATGTGTAGTCCTCACTTAACAACAATAAGCTTAGAATTGTTACACCGCTCCTGGTGGCTTGGAGAGCCCCTCCCTCATACCACTCGTGATGAGAAGAGGTCATCTTGCCCCAGTTCCAAATCGGACACTGCCGGTTTAGCCACTGCACTTGTTTACTGGAGACCCTGCACCGTTGTGTTCCTGTGGTCATCTGCCGACAGTGAGCCATGTTTTATTGTCTTGTCCTCATTTTAATCATGTTAATATTGCACTAGATCTACTGAATAACCTAGAAGAACTTTTAGCTGATGACGCACGAGCTTTTGCTCGAGTCTTGGATTTTATAAACATGACTAATTTATCTAAGGACATGGTGAAGGTGGCATTATAACTTACATGATTCAGAGATTTAAAAGATAGCAGTCATGCCACCTCTGCCTGTTTTCAGGGGAGGAAGGCGGGGTCATGATGAGTGGAACACGAGACCTCAGCGAAAGATTGGCCTAAAGCAGTGGATATGTCAACAAAGCTCTACTAAGACTTCGTTTGTAACATTGAGGTCGGGGATTGGGAAATGGACCTTAGTGCCAGATAACCAACGTAGGTTACCCCATACAACCGACGAAGGAGTAAATCTGTTGAATGAACTCATGAAAGTAGTCCACCAGGTATTTTGGTTTCTTTAATGACACGACGACATTGAGCTCATAGTCATTTGTAATTGATACAATTCTCCAAGGTATGCTGGCATTGAAATATACATAGAGCTCGTTGCCAGGCTCTAATAGTATCACTACATGCTGCATTCCACCAGGGAACTGGGACCCTACGTGGAGAGGAGGAAGTTCAAGTATGGAATATTCGGCGCTGGTGATAATAACGTCTGTGAGGCAGTTAACCTGACTGTCACAGCATGGGAAATTCTGATCATGGAAAACTGCCATGGAAGAATAGAGCTGCGGTGGAGTAGCCGAGCGGTCTAAAGCGTCTCGCTGCGGAGCGCGCGGTTGCTCGCCGTGGAGGTTCGAGTCCTCCCTGGGGCATGGGTGTGTGTGTTGTCCTTAGGTTAGTTTACCTAGGTTTAAGCAGTTTGTAAGCTATGGACTGATGACCACGCAGTTTGGTCCGATAGATTTTCAAACATTTGAACATTTTATTTTATTTTATTTTATTTTATTTTATTTATTTATTTATTTATTTATTTTAAGAATAGAACCTCCAGTCGGCTTTGGATATGTTCCAGCTGGTGAAACATGGAGATGTGGTATGATGTAGTAGACAAATAATATAGGGGAAATGGTCGCTTGAATACTTATCAGACAGAACATACCATTTGAACCGACACGCAAGCTGTGTAGTACATTTTGCGTGTTACAAGTGGGGATAGGTATGCGTTGTATCTGATACAGAAGTTGGTTCACCAGTATTTAGGCAGACAAGATTAAGGTGGTTGAAAAGGTTTTAAAAGAGGGAGCCTCTCTGGCAAGAAGCTGGAGAGCCCCACAGAGGGTGGTGAACATTGAAGTCAACAATCAATAGAAATGGCATAGGAAGCTGAGCAACAAGTTGTAGTAATTCTGCCCTAAGAACAGCAGACAAATCGGTGTGTAGATGTTACAAAGAGAAAAGGTGAATGCGGGTGTGACCTTCCTATGAGTTCTCAACAATAAGACTTGGGCAATACATAACTTGGGTAGTAAAAGTTTATGGCCCCTTGTCTCTTTTCATAGGGGTGAGTTATGTATGTCAGCTTCTATGCTTTAAAACAGCTACCCAATCTGTTTAAACAAGATCAGTAATTTATCTGTAGTTTAGCCAGTGTATCAGTCTGCATATGATGACGTGAAAATATATTTAAATATACATAAATTAAACTTCTGAATAACCAACGAAATGGATTCTAAGATAAAGATGTGATTCACTCACGAAGTAATTCTTTATGAATGAGGTTTACTTCTCTTATTAGAGATGAAATGCGGAGGTGGTCCTACTTAATACATCGGTAAATAACTAAATATTTCCCCAACTATTGTTATGAGAGGCACAATAAGTATCTCACGCGCTTGAGAGTAAAAGTTCCAAATTATCACTCGTAAGTTAGAGCAGTCCATTGAACTTTGCAGTTCCAAGTTAATCCATGATAAAGTATTTGTTATAAAACACAGTTTGTCATCACACGAGTACACGATTGCTGAATTATCACAGTTCCACAACCCTACTACCACGCATAGTTTATCACTTTTCAAGCAGAGACTAAGTTCTGCAGTCACAGTCCCGTTAATTTTCTAAGTGCACACATGCCTATCTCTTCAAATCACAATTTAATAACGCAGCTTCAGACCGCGCAGCGTCACAACCTTTCATCACCACGTCCAAGTTATGAGTCCCCTCCCAAGTGTTCGAAAAGCGTGCTCTCTCTGCTCCCAAATTTGTATCCTTCCGCGCGTCATAACGCTTCATCTTTAAAATACAATTTCCCTTCTAAAATTTTATACATTTGAAATTCACAGAATTAAATGTTTTAACCACCTCCCTACAAATGTTGTTTACATTTAACAAACAAATATGTATTTAACAATACTAAAAATGGATGAGACTGAAGCTCTTTGCTCAGATAGCCATTAAGCATGGCGTCCCTCTCCGGGGGACACCACCTTGACGAAGCACTGTCCGTGAGGGTGGAGAGGCTTGTGCATCCGTGTGAAGCTGAGGGCTATACCGAAGGTAGAGAACCTACTGCTGGAAAGGCTTCAGCTGACGGATCAGACTAAGAGTGTCCCACAATGTCCCATCTTCCTTATCGTCTCCCAGTCCTTTCCCAATTCCTTTTCCAACCCAAATTGTGATGCGATCCGTGCCGAGGGGTGCGTGGCACATGGGTGGATGTGTCTCGAACAGAGCCTCAGGGATACCGTGCAACCTCCCTGAGTAAGTAGCCTTGCACCACGCGGTGTTATCGTGGTGTGGACCATATAAATGTTCAAATGTTTGTTAAGCTTAAGGGACTTAACTATGGGGTCATCAGTCCCTAAACTTACAAATTACTTATGAACTACCTACAACTAAGGACTGCACAAATATCCATGCCCGAGGGGGGATTCGAACCCCCGACCGTAGTGGCCGTGCAGACCGTTACTGAAGCGCCTCAGTCCCCTCGGCCACCGCGGCCAGCGGACCATATAAATCCCCAAATCTCGTGGGACTAAGATGAACACAGAGAAAGAAAGTATTTTAAAAGAATCTGAGGGGCGATCTGAGACCTCAGATACTCAGACATCGGGATCAGGACCGATGGAGTGCACTCATACTTCTGAATCAGGGTCTAGATCTGAGCAAGAAGTGGGAACTGTAACATAGAAGTTGAACCAGATTAGGATTAAGGCCTTGTCTGGGGCTCAGAGAAGGAAACTTATCAAGGGTAAAGGTAAAGCAGTCAACAATCCGAAGATTGGTTTGAACACCACAGTGCTTTACTAGGCATGGTCCTGTTTGGAGGTGGTATGCCGTTGCCTTCCTCCGACCTTTGAACTGACTTACCCAGCCAGTTATAGGGGGACCTACAGTTTAACGTGGGTTCCGAACCACGGTGCTACTCGGTATTTTTCACATGAGCAGTACTGCCAGAGGTGAAAGAAGTGGAAAGTGACAGATAAAAATCCTAGGGCCTGGTGGGGATCGAACCCGCGACCTTTGGATTTGTAGTCTGGCACTCTACCACTGTGCAACCAAGGAACAGAAGCAAAAGGAAGGAAAAGAATGGCTTTCTAAGCATAAGTGGAGGGAATCAAAAGAAACTGCCCCAGGTCGAAGGGGATACACAGACCCCCTCGATGTCAAAGACAGGTGGCAAGAGGGTTAGGGAGGAATCTAAGACTCCCTCCTCTCTGGACAGGCGTGATCCTAAAAGGCTGAAGCAGGAAACAGGGAAACAGACATATAGTACTGCAGTCTCGGTCTTTAGAATGGAGGTTGTCCAAGAAGGATACCCTCTGGTGAGCATCACCTCACATCAGGTGAAGAGAGATTGGGGGGGACGCTGGTCCAGGACCCAAATGCAGGAGGTTCTGTCTAGATCACGATGCCCTCATTTTTGTCTGCGAGGGGGAGCACTCAGCAGAATGGCTTAAGTACAAGGTGCCTATGATATCCCCGTGGGAGGATGCGAAGCTGCTGGTCAAGACAGCAGCCGAACTCCTGAAGATCTCAAAGGTATTAATATGAGTACCTAAGATCCTTAAGGATGTCTCTTCAAAGACTCTGTTCGAGAAAATAAGGGTCCAGAACGCAAAAGTCTCGACAGAGGATTGGAGGGTAATTAACCAAAAGGTTGTTCCGGAAGGACGAACCCTGGTGGTGGAGGTCGGAGAGAAGCCCCTGAAGGCAATGCGAGAGCAAGGCCTGAAACTGTTTTTAGGGGTCTCATAGGTCGCCGTCAGGTTAATAAAAGACCTTAAAGGCAATAATGGCAGCAAGATGGGGACTGGTAGTGCTGCAGATAAACCTGCAGCACAGTAAAGGGACCACTGCTGCCCTGAGCCGTCGCCTGGGGAGACAGGTGGTGGACGTGGCCCTGATACAAGAACCCTATTAAACAAAGGGGGTATATCAGGCCTCGGTCGTACTGGAGGTAAGCTGATGTATGCTAGAAATCTAAAAAACTCCAGAACATGCATTTATGTTAGAAATGGAATACCTTTCATACCAATGATGGATTTTTGTTCCAGGGACCTGGTGACCATCAGGATGCAACAACGTGAGGAAGGTATCACGAGGGAAATTGTTTTGGCCTCAGCATACCTTCCTTACAAAGACAGCTCTCCTCCTTCTTTGGAAGTGAGGAGACTGACGGAAGCTTGCCATCGGCAAGGTGACGGACTGTTGGTGGGATGTGATGTCAATGCCCACAATCTATCATGGGGCAGCAAGGACACCTTCTTGAATTTCTCCTATCTAACAATTTGGAAATCCTGAATAGGGGTGATGAACCTACATTCAGGAATAGTAGAAGGGAAAAAGTAATTGACATAACTTCTGGTTCCATGATGATGGGCAGTTACGTGAAACAGTGGCATGTGGTACTGGAGCCATCCTCATCAGATCAAATGTATATTAAATTCAAGGTTGAAATGGGAACCAGACAAACCATGACCTATAGGAATCCCAGGAAAACGGACTGGGAGACATATAGGAGAGACCTTAACTTCAGCCTATCAGAAATTAAAACTTCGATAAGAAATCCAGCAGAGTTTGGGGAAGTAGCAGAGGCCGTAACCTCTGCTAAAGTGACCTCATACCAGGACAACTGCTCAATCACCAAGTAGTGCACAAATAGGAGTGTGCCTTGGTGGAATAATAACCTGGAAATGCAAAGGAAACAGGTACGAAGACTGTTTAACCTTGCGAGGCGCAAAAGACAATGGGCAAAGTATCGTAAGGCCCTTGTCAATTACAACCTTGCCATCAGACAGGCAAAGGAGGCATCTTGGAAGGTATTCTGTGAGGAAGTGGAGGGCACGGATGCTCAAATGAGACTTCATAAAATCCTCACTAGGGTACCAACTAATCCAGGAGGAACATTGAAGAAGGAGGATGGGGAGTATACAAAGACAGCACATGAAACGCTGGAACTGCTCCTCAAGACTCACTTTCCTCAATATACTCTGGAGGATAACTCAGACCAGAATGCGATTCCTGAGAGACAACGGTTCTCAGGTATTCGCAAAGAGGACTGGGATTTGGCCAAGGAGTGTGTCGATTTCAGTAAGGTCCGATGGGCGGTGGGAACATTTCAACCATTCAAGTCACCTGGCCCCGATGGAATCTTTCCAGCTCTCCTGCAACAAGCGGGAGAAAATCTTATTAGATTCATATGTAGGTTATTCAGGGTTAGCCTAGCAGCAGGAATCATTCCCAATGCCTGGAGGGCAGTGAAGACTGTCTCCATTCCAAAACCAGGGAGAACTGATCATACCAAGACCAAGGATATGAGACCAATCAGCCTGTCCTCTTTCATTCTTAAGACATTGGAAAAGCTGGTTAATATGCATATTGGAGAAAGGAGGTTAAGTAGGGCTCCTCTACATTCAAACCAACATGCATATCAGCCAGGTAAATCATGTGAGACAGCCCTCCACCAACTTGTTGAGAAGGTGGAGAAAGCACTACACTTTCAGGGAATAGTCCTCTGTATCTTCCTGGATATTGAGGGGGCTTTTAGCAACACGACCTTCGATTCCATGGTTAGGGCATCAGAGGTGCATGACCTAGGGACCACTATATGTAGGTGGACTAGGGCCATGCTCAGTGGAAGAAAGGAAGAGGCTACCATGATGAATGAAAAAATGGTAATAAACGCCTCTAGGGGTTGTGCGCAAGGCGGAGTTCTTTCCCCTTTATTGTGGAATCTAGTGGTAAATGACCTCATTGGAGAATTAAACTCTAGGCAGTACTTTTGCCAAGTATACACAGATGATCTTGTCATAGTAATACTTGGCAAATTTGCTGACACAGTCAAGAATATGGCGTTGGACATTGTGCAAGACTGGTGCAGAAAACAGGATCTGGGGGTTAGTCCTAAGAAGACTGTTGTTGTACCATTCACAAAGAAGAATATCCAACATTCCAGTTGGAATCTAAAGCTTTTCAATGAAGCACTACCTGTGACGGGGACAGTGAAATATCTAAGGGTTACCTCAGATGAGAAACTGACATGGACCCCTCACATTAGGAATATTTGCTCCAAGGCAAAAGTACCAGCAGAGCTTGTGGCAAAAATTGGGGCCTAAGCACCAAGGGTATGCACTGGATATACATCTCGGTGATTAGACCCAGGATCACCTATGGGGCGGTCTTGTGGTGGAAGAAGGTAGAACAGCAGGTTGCTGCTAAGAAGCTTGGTAAGGTGCAGAGATTAGCCTGCTTAGCCATGACAGGCAGAATTAGCAGCACATTAACTGCTGGGATGGAAACCATGCTGGATATGCCCCCATTACATCTTTGGGTCAAGATGGAGGCAGCGGCTGGTGCATACAGACTTATAACTGGCAAAAACTGGAACTCTTTGGGATATCCAGAATCACACACTAAAATAGTGAGTGAGGTAAATATAGGAAAGGTTGGGTAAATGCCAGCCGACTATAATATAACCCTACACTGCTTCAACAAGCCTTTCAATATAACAATTGGAAGTAGGGAGCAGTGGGAGAAAATAGTTCGACACTGTATGGGGGATATTGTCTGGTTCACTGACGGGTCTAAATCAGACCAAGGCGTTGGGGCCGGGGTATACGGGGTGCAGCCAAGACTGGAGGGCGTCATCTCTCTAGGGAAACTGGCCTCAGTATTCCAGGCCGAAATCACTGCCATCAGGGCGTGTGTGGAGGAGAATTTGCATAGGTGATACAAAGATCGTAGCATCTATATCTATTCAGACTGACAGGCAGCCCTGAGATCACTGGCAGCTCCTGCAACAAGGTCTAAAATTGTCGCTGAATGTCACAGGGTTCGGGTGGAGCTAGGGGAAAGCAATAGAGTAAACGTATTGTGGGTCCTTGGCCACTCAGGATCAGTGGCAACGAACATGCCGACAGATTAGCCAGGATGGGGGCAGAGACTCCTTTTATTGGACTGGAACCTGTCCTCACAATCACCAAGGCAGTGATCAAATTGGAGCTAAGTAACTGGCTCAGAAGACAGCATGTAGAATATTGGACCAAAGTCTATCAACAAAAACATGGCAAGGTAATGATGCCAAAGCCATGTTTTAAAAGAAGCTCTACAATCCTGGGCCTGAACAGGAGAGAGATTAGACTCATGGTTGGATTGCTGACAGGCCATGAGAATTTCACAAAACACCTACATACAATGGGAATAACAGAAGAGGACCCTAAATGTAGGATCTGTGATGACGGTGATGAAACTGCATCACATCTAATCTTCGAATGCATTGCATTGGAGAGTAAAAGGCACAGAACATTTGGGACAACCAGACCCGAAGAAATTGTGTCTAATAAAGTACTGGTAAAGGAACTCCTTGCACTGTTCAAGGACATTGGTTGGCTTTACTAGATATACAGGGAGCGATATCGTACAATAAACTTAGTTTCGGTGCGGGCAGTGGCGGGTTGGACCAAGACTGTTTTGGCTTCCCTGAGAAAATCAAATCAAATCAAATCAAGCATGGCGTCTCACTGTTCAAATATACTGCCGCCCTCGAAATATAGTTACACAATTAATATTTAATTTATCATGGTTCTTTATACAAATATATTCAGTTATTGTCCACTAATACTTACAATTGTTTATATATAATGATTTGCTGCATATCTACTATTTTTAGTGGGCAATGAAATATTTAAGTGGCAGTTTACAACATAAACAAGAATGTTACTAAGAATAATATTAAATATAATAAAGTACATATATAAATGTAATGCGCTTTGCTCGGTTCATGTTTTGTGTTTCTGTGGTGGAATCTATGTTCTGACACAAGAATATTACTACCTCAACAAAAATCAGAACAAGAGAGTAAAACAAAGTATATTGAAACAATACGGAAATAACGAGGTATGTCTTTTAAGACAGGTAGCGAGGTAAAATTTTGCCCATTTGCTTCTTAAACTGTTTCTGATAAACACTACATATCAATAATGGAAAATATAAGTCTTATAATATTATTATTATAGAATTGAAATTTATCAGCTTTTTAGCTGTAAGGGATATTCAAATTGTAATTACAGCGTTTGAGTCTCCCAAGTCTTCTGCATCCATTCGTATAATTATATTTGCTGTATGATCATTCCCTGATTTTAAATTGATTTTTAGAATAATGTTTGTGGCTATATTGTATTTCAGTTTGCAATCTGGAATAGCCACCCTCGCCCAGCCAAGCGTTTCCGGTTTCTGAGCACATTAGGGAAACAATGATACCTGCTGTATCCCATTCACTAGGTCCAAACTGGTATCCAGTCGACTGGGGACCCAACATCGTGCCAAAATCCACCTTTCACGTGGAAACAATCAGCTTCCTCCTGTATCTGTAATATCACACGGGGAGGATAGTACGGACTGCAACTGCCTGAGCTGAGTTTGCAGTGGGATGGGATGATAATAGATGTCTTCCCAACGGAGCAGCATAGCACCTCCAAGGGCAGGAATACCAACCACAGGAGGTGGATCGAAACGCACAGATGTGTATTGTGGGAAAGCAACATGGTCATTTGGGCGTACCTTCATTTCTAGGAGACGGACGATAAGTGGACAGTGCAATCGAAGGAGTAATTTTAATGCATCTGATGTTCCATTGAAGGAGTGCCATAAAGAAAGCGAGAGAAGAAGAAAAAGGGAAAGGCAAGAGGGGATCACCTCA
Organism: Locusta migratoria; assembly: GCA_026315105.1. Lineage (NCBI taxonomy): Eukaryota > Metazoa > Arthropoda > Insecta > Orthoptera > Acrididae > Locusta > Locusta migratoria. The sequence continues at coordinate 685,336,151 of CM048744.1, read as the reverse complement.
ATGGCTGCTGATGGCCTGGCTTCGAAAGGGCTCCGCTGCCGCAATTGACAGATGGGCAGTTTTGTTCCATAGGTTCACACATAATTTCTGCCCCCTTCCTGGATTGATCGAAAGGGGCAGCTTCCTCTGCTGGTGAAAGGCCGCTAGATCAGCAAGCATTAGCACGTCCGGGTGAGATTCTGGATGGCTGCAGCCGGCTACTGCTGGATGGCATGACCAATGAGTCACACCATCATGGGGAAGGAGAAGAACTTTTCTGTTTGTGTGCCTTTTTGGAGGCAGTTCAGTGTGAAGAATGAGCAACTGATGGTTGGGAATACTGATTCGAGGGAAATCTCCGCGAACTGGATCTTTTTTCAAAGTCCGGGCTTCCAACTTAGTGGCCCGCAATTTCTGCGACTGGGGTGTGGGGAGAGCAGAAGGCATTGGGGATGTTGAATGGGCAATCTTTGGGCTAGCTGAGCAGAAAACTGAGACACTAAAGGTAAAATCACTAGTATACGTACTCATCTCCTTAGTTGGTCAAGGAGAGGAGACGACATTGCTTTAGGTACCCGCTGGGAGCACAGGAGGCTTTTTACTTGCTAATAATTTCCGGGCAGCAGAGGTGGAAACTTTTTCCTTGACTCTGGTTTCCTGTATGACCCACTTGTCTTTGTACATAGGGCATTTTCATGCCTTAGCAGCATGGCCGCCTACGTAGTTGATGCAGTGAGGGGATGGAGGTGGACAGTCACCCTCATGGGCATCCCTACCACAGGTGATGCATTTGGCTGCATTGGGGCAGGACTGACTGGTATTGTTGAATTTCTGACACTGGTAACATCAGGTAGGGTTAGGAATATATGGGCGAATGGAGAGGATTTTGTAGCCCGCTTTGACCTTAGGAGGGAGGTCAACTTTGTTGATGGTCAGAAACATAGTACAGAACGGTGTTAGGGCACTGTTAATCCTTTTCAGTACACAATGTACAGCTGTTACACCCTGATCGGAAAGATAGCCCTTAATTTCCTCATCTGACAGGTCGTCGAGGGATTGTGCGAACACTAGCCCTGCGATGAGTTTAAGATATCATGAGGTTCTACACTCCTGGCCATTAAAACTGCTGCACCATGAAGATGATGTGCTACAGACGTGAAATTTAACGGACAGGAAGAAGATGCTATGATATGCAAATTGATTAGCTTTTCAGAGCATTAACACGAGGTTGGTGCTGGTGGTAACACCTGCAATGTGCTGACATGAGGAAAGTTTCCAACCGATTTCTCATACACATACAGCAGTTGACTGGCGTTGCCTGGTGAAACGGTGTTGTGATGCCTCGTGTAAGGAGGAGAAATGCGTACCATCATGTTTCCAACTTCGATAAATTCGGTTTGTAGCCTATCGCGATTTTGTTTTATCGTATCGTGACATTGTTGCTCGCGTTAGTCGCGATCCACTGACTGTAAGAGGAATATGGAATCACTGGGTTCAGTAGGGGTATGTAAAACGGCCTCGTATCACTAGCAGTCATAGCAGTCAAGATGACAGGTATATTATCCTCATGGCTGTAATGGACCGTGCAGCCACATGTCACTTCCTGAGTCAGTAGACGGTGACATATGCAAAACAATAACCATCTGCACGAACAATTTGATGACGTTTGCAGCAGCATAGACTATCAGCTCGGAGACCATGGCTGCGGTTACCCTTGATGCTGCATCACAGACAGGAGCGCCTGCGATGGAGTAAGCAACGACAAACCTGGGTGCACGAATGGCAAAATGTCATTTTTTCGAATTGATCCAGATCCTCTTTACAGCATCATGATGGTCGCATCCATGTTTGCCGACATCGTGGTGAACGGACATTGGAAGTGTGTATTCATCATCATGTTACTGGTGTAGCACCCGGCGTGATGGTATGGGGTGCCATAGGTTACCCATCTCGGTCACCTCTCGGTCGCATCAATGACACTTTGAACAGTGGCCGTTATATCATTCGATGCCTGTGAAACCCTACATTTCAGTAGGGTAACGCATGGCCGCATGTTGCAGGTCCTTTCCGGATACGGAAAATGTTCGACTACTGACCTGGCCAGCACATTTGTCAGATGTCTCACCAATTAAAAACGTCTGGTCAATGGTGGCTGAGCAACTGGCTTGTCACTATACGCCATTCACTACTCTTGATGAACTGTGGTATTGTGTTGAAGCTGCATGGCATCTGTACTTGTACACACCATCCAAGCTCTGACTCAATGCCCAGGCGTATCAAGGCTATTGTTACGGCCACAGGTGGTTGTTCTGGGTACTGATTTCTCAGGATCTACACACCCAAATTGCGTGAAAATGTAATCACATGTCAATTCTAGTACTGTATAATATATTGTCCAATGAATACTTGTTTACATTAGAAATACATTGCGGAATGTTCTGACGGAGTGTGACGTGACGTGACGAGACGTACAGTCACTACATTTACATGTAACACATCTTCCAGAAGACGAAAACCGATTTTCGTAAACCGTTTTTCGCTGTCGTGTTTACATGGCACAGCCTGAATCGGATTTCCTAATCCACTTAAGATGGCGGCTGAAAAACAGCTGATTCAGTCCCCGATTTAGTCAGCATAATCACTATTTTTCTTTACTTAAATACACAGTTTCATTATCACTCTAATATTAATACATTTATTTCACATTAGAAAATATCTCTCTGTCCATATGTGCCGAAAATTCTAACCAAAAAAACACAATCTGACAAGCCAAGAACGCTTCAAAAACGGTTGCGTTTACATGGGCACGAAAATCGATTGTGGAACTGGAAAACCGCTTTATACCCCGTTTACATGGGCTCCCAAAACCGGATTTCGTAAACCGATTTCCCAATTCCGCTTTTGGTTGGTCATGTAAACACTCCAAAATCGATTCTGGAAATCCACTTCTCTAAAGCGGTTTCCAGTTCCACAATCGATTTGCGTGTCCATGTAAACGCAACCGTTTTTGAAGCGTTCTTGACTTGTCAGATTGTGTTTTTTTGGTAAGAATTTTCGGCACATATGGACCGAGTGATATTTTCTAATATGAAATAAAAGTATTAATATTAGAGAGAGCATGAATCTGTGTATTTAAGTAAAGAAAAATAGCGATTATGCTGACTAAATCAGGGACTGAATCAGCTGTTTTTCAGCCGCCATCTTAAGTGGATTTGGAAATCCGATTCAGGCTGTGCCATGTAAACACGACAGCGAAAAACGGTTTACGAAAATCGGTTTTCGTCTTCCGGAAGATGTGTTCCATGTAAACGTAGTGTTAGAGAAGTGGATTTCCAGAATCGGTTTTGGAGTGTTTACATGACCAACCAAAAGTGGAATTGGGAAATCGGTTTACGAAATCAGGTTTTGGGAACCCATGTAAACGGGGTGAGTGTGAATTGGCCTATACTGATGGACATCACATGGATGGATTCTATGATACATCTTAAAGATTGAAATCTTCGGTCGATGAAGGGGTGATTTTTGTTTTCATTTACGTTACAGTTAATATGCAGCATCCGGTTTAGTGAACTATTGCAATATATTTTAAAGAGTTTGCAGAGGTAAAAACACATTGCCTAGACTTCTCGTATGGTTGATTTTAGGTTACACATAGCTGTGTATGAAATGTAGGCATAACATATCGAAATTTTATTTAAAGTTTAGAGCATAATGATATGTGGTTATTGAGATACTGATCCGTGAATGATAGCACGGAACAGTAGTAGGTTCGAAAACACTATTTCTGATTGTGAGTTAACGTATCTTGAGGAATAGGAAATGACTAAAATGTTATGTGTATGTTTTTAGGTGTTTATCTGGAAAATTTGTAACTCGTTTTTGGAAATGTGTATCCCTTATCGCGATACGTTACAAATATAATTTTTGGTATCAAAAGATTCAACTGTGTGCATTGGCAAATCTACACTTCTATTCACGGCAAATTATCGAAATTTTTACGATGCGTTCTAATATTATGATTTCGGAAAGCTTTGAAAGTTTTTACAATAATACTATCCATTACTGAGGTCCAAGTTACTGCTCATATTAATGACAAATATGCATGTTATATCCAGTCTGACGGGTAATTATGGTTTTAACTAATGTAGCGAACGTACAGCAAGGGTTCTTAGTTTGGAGGTCATAAACCTGTGTTTCTAGTTGCCGTTTATTCACTGATAACATTTATAAAAGTTACAAATCATCGTAAATCTTTCAGGCCACTGGACATGCAAAATTAATCATCGTAATGGTTAGATCAACGTGAACAACTTAAATTATCATGAAGTAGCAACATCATATATAACTAAATTCTCAGCTGGAGTAGAAAATATTAACATGCTTTTTATAGAACGATATTGATAGTGTTTAACAATGTTCTTTGAAATAGTTAAGCGTGTTTAGGAATCATCTGAATGTGAAGCTCTTTTTAGAAAATAAACTACTACATAGTCAATTTGGTCTGACGTTTGTACAAATGTATCAAGATATATAAAATACTATCCAATTTTTACGCCCCATTGATTTCATGTTATATAAGCAGTACACTCTGATGTAACAGGAAAAAGACGGAAACCAGCTGAAAAGGCGCATATGTTCTCTGACACAGAAGTGTGGAACCAGCTGCCTCAATCCTCATTCCAACTTCCTCACCAAAATTTTGGCATGCGAACATATTCGCGCTTTTTTCAGCTGAATGTGAGTAGGGCACAGTTCAACAGGCGGAGAGAGCCATATATGATGGAACAGAGAAAGTGTCAGTTCATGAGACAGGCGTATGCATGAAAACAGTAGTAGGAAGCGAAACGAGATGTCGGAAGTCAGGAACATGGCAACAACAAACTAAGACAGATGCAGATAGTAGCAATTGGAGCAAAAGAGGGAACAGTGGGAAACAGACGAATGGAGACCATACATAAAGCATGAGCATGCGGCTTCCCAGTACTATAGCACGAAACAATTTGTACAATTTTTCCCATCCCCAGCACCAGCATGCTGAAGTTTTCCGGTCTCCAGGTCAAACCCCAAGCAAACCACCCCCATGGACATATGTGTAAAGGAGACAATCGTGATTGAAGACAATGGAAGCTGGCTCTAAGTAAGAAAGAAAGGATACTGGCAACAGGACAGAAAGTGAATGGGACAATGTCAGTGGGGCAAAGAGACGATGAAAGTGGCAGAAACAGAAAGCGGTGAGGAATCGTGAGGGAAAGGGATGAAGACATTGAAAGTTTGACACAGACAGAAAGCGGCAGTGGGAGAGACAGCAAACAAACGGACAGAGACATATATAGACACTGACAGTGAGTCGACATTGCTGACTATGACGGCTTAACTGAGCAAAAGTATTTATAAAGTTATGCGATAAAAGTGCGCGAATATGTTCACATGCCTAAATTTTTGGTGAGGAAGTTGAAATGAGGATTGAGGCAGCTGGTTCCACACTTTTGTGTCAGAGAACATATACGCCTTTTCTGTGCTCTGGCAGGAACATTTTTCAGCTGGTTATTATTTTCACCCAAGATCTTCAATTGTATCAGAAGAACGAAAAGTATAGTACCCTATTTCGACAGCCTCCACTTAGAAGCTACCTTTTGAAGAAATGTTTGGATCAAATTGACTGAGATTGGGTTAGATTAATACTTGTTCCATAGATGATGAATGCAAGAATTCATAATGATGTGAAATGTTTCAGTTTAGTAAAAGAATATATATATATATATATATATATATATATATATATATATATATATATATATATATATATAATTTATTTCCTTATTTTGTAAAATCACTAATTTACATTCAATATTATTCTCACTTTGTGACACACGATGGACAGAAGAAGTTTGTCATTGTAGAAATATCTGCAAAAATGATACCTGTAGGCAAAATATAATAATGGAAAATGTGACAGCCGGAGGTGATGGTTGTATAACTGTGTTGTGTGCCTGTGTGATTGCGTTCATGTTCTATTTTCTGAAGAAGGCCATGGCCAATAGCTGAGAGAGTTGTATGTGTGTGTGTTTTGTATGTGCCTGTCGCAGCTCGTCACCACGTCTTTGCGGTGAGTTGTAAAGTGTCCTTATTACTATATTATTAATGTTTCCTGTAGTACGTGGAACACCACTTCAAGATGCTGCTAACAGGGTGTCCCCTCACAACAATGCCAACTCGCGTCTGCCGAGTGCTGTTAGCAAGCGGGGTGCACTCAGCCCTTGTGAGGTCAACTGAGGAGCTACTTGATTTGGAAGTAGTGGCTCCGGTCACGAAAACTGACTTAACAGCGGGAGTGCAGGACACTGACCACGTTCCCCTCCATACCACATCCGTTGACGCCTCGAGCTGAGGATGACTTGACTTGGCGGCTGGTCAGTACCCATTGGGCCTCTCAAGGCCTGTTGGATGAAGGAGGAGGAATGTTTTTTAAGTACACACCACTTAACAGTTGTTACCAGAAGCGATTTTTATTAAGACACTGCCAGTGTCGTGGACTATGGCCACACCATAATGTGCATTAACCGTCAAAACAGAGAAGTCACCATGGCTCAGAATTTACAGTCAACTGTTAATATTAAAGCCAATTTATTTTTAAAAAAATGTACCTTGAAAGCTACTGCTGTCCTCAGCATTAACAACAAGCCCCAAGCTGCTTCAATGCCCTCCCCCCCTGCTTCCGGTTTATGCCTTAAGACAGAGACGAGTGTCCCATGTGAATCTAGGTGGTCTCCTATACCAACTTTTCTCTTTCCTTGGTTTTTCTTTTCCTAACCTTTGCTTCCTTCTTACCCTCCTTACGGTTCTTCTTTCCTTTTTTCTTTCTTCCTCCCTGTGCATTTCTGAAAGCCGCCCACTGATTCGCTGTCTAAAAGGGTGACTGGTGTAATGTGTAAGTCCTAGTCCCAAGTTGACATGTAGGGGCTGCACGTACCCCTTGGTAAAGGCCAGGCCCAGGGAGGGATGATTACTTGAACTGATACCTTTTGACTGTGCCGATTCGTCCCTCCGTCCATTTCTCTGGAGGTGTGACCTGAGGTGTGGACAAGGAGGATGAACCCTTATTCCCCATTAGGAAAGGGTGCCTATTCAGAAACGCCGGTAATAATGGGGGTCAATTTCGCTATGACATCTTCTTCCTCTTCTTCTACTTTGACTTTGACCTAAAAAAGGAAAACAGATGAACCCAAGACCAAGAAATTCGAGTCAAACATGCCACAATTCGTTGTCATATCATGAACTGGTGGCCATGAAATCACAACATTATTCATTATAGAAAGGGGTGTTGATGCAATTGCGGATCCTATAAAACTTGTTACTGGCAACATAATGGGATGCTGTTTCTGGAAACCGAAAGCGCCTTCCAAGCACAAAAGTTGCTTCAAACCATGCTGCTGCACGCCCAGAGGCGCAGCAGCCTTTCTTCCCACCCCTGGCTGCTTCAATCCCCCCCCCCCTCGGTTTAGGCCTTCGCCCGGAGACGGGCATCCAATGACAATCTAGGTGGTCACATGTACTAGCTTTTTCTCTTTCCTCGGTTCTTTCTTTACCTAACCTCTGCTTCCGTCTTACCCTCCTTAATGTACTCCTCTAGCTCTCCTTTCCTCCTTTTTTAGCTCTGCCTTGGCATTCACACTGTCCGTAACGGACCGTCACGTCACATCAACATCACATCAAGGTTTCTCGCGAAGAATGTTTTGATGGAGCGGTCGTCCGCTAAGACGGAAGTTAACCTATTTTCGTCACGCGAATTAAATGTTGCGAATTAAATGTTGCACTGTTTATATGCAAATAAGTCTTATTCGCCTTTATTTTGTTGTTATATTTCGTTTTAGGGCTAAATCTCAAATGTTTCATGACGACTTAAATGTTTTTGTCAATTGAGTGTCCCCCTAACATCGAGGTCGGATATCTGAAACCAAAAAATGGTTAATGTTACTTAACATTGTAACAGAAAAAAACTGAAGCAAACTGCTTATTAGAATAAGATTGTAATTTGATTATGCATTTCTCATTAAATAACATTTTAAATGAAAAAGGCAGTTCTAACGAAAGACAAAAATTCAGCTGTTTATGACGGTATTAACAATGTCAACGGGCAAATTGTAATGGATAAAGTAAACAGGCGCTATTTATGCTCTTATAAGTGTTGTTTGATGTAGTCATAGGTTTATTTTTTCGCTTGAAAATAGATGTCGATTTTTGAAATGTTGTTTCAGTTCTCAGTAAGTTGGCCAAAAACATACACTGTAAAGTTTTATTTGGCTGTCAATAACATTTAGCGTTGTTGTTCCTTCAATTCTAGTATTAAACTATGACTTTCTACATAATACATCGCTACTCATAACCTCACTTTCAACATCGCGAATTGACGTGACGGACACTGATGGACAGTGTGAATACAACTTGACGTGACGGTGCCGTGACGTGACGGACAGTGTGAATTGGCCTTATAAGGTACTTATTCATGTAATGTATAATTTTTAATCCAAAGAACAACACATAAATTTTTTAAAATAATGGCTATTCCTTTTCACCCCACAGACGGGGTGAATAGGGACAGGATATATCTTACTGTGTTATTTTATTCACTGTCCCAAAACATCACTTAGGAGGGTGAATAGGGACTCCAGAGAAGGTTTTAAAACAATTTGTATATATATATATATATATATATATATATATATATATATATATATATATATATAGAGGGAAACTTTCCCGGTGGGATAAATAAAAATGAAAATAGAAAAGAGATGACTTACCAAAAGGACCGGCTCGTCGAGAGAAACAAATAAAATCACACACAAACACACATACAAGCTTTCACCACCACTGGCAGCTTCTTCAGGAAAAAGAGGAAAAAAGGGGAGGAAAAGGGAAGGATATGGGTTTTAAGGAAGTGGAAAAGGAGTCATTCCAATCCCAGGAGTGGAAGAACTTACCTTAGGGGAAAAAAAGGAAGGTAAACAAATACACACACACTCAGACATATCGAAACGCAAGCACACCTAGACAGACATTTGTGAAAAGCAAAGAAGTTGGACAGAGATACCAATTGAGGCAGAGGCTCTGTCCACAGAACCCAGGCAAAGATGCTAAAGATAGTAGGCGGGAATTTGAGTTAGCGGAGATTGAGACCAGGTGGGCAACGGGAGGAAAGAATAAGCTGAAGGGCAAGTTCCCATCTCCGGAGTTCTGAAAGGTTGGTGTCGGTGGGAAGTATCCAGATAACCCGGACGGTGTAACACTGCGCCAAGATGTGCTGGCCGTGCACCAAGGCATGTTTAGCCACAGGGTGATCCTCATTACCAACAAACACTGTCTGCCTGTGACCGTTCATGCGAATGGACAGTTTGTTGCTGGTCATTCCCACATAGAACGCTTCACAGTGCAGGCATGTTAGTTGGTAAATCACGTGGGTGCTATCGCAAGTGGCTCTGCCCTTGATCGTGTACACCTTCCGGGTTACTGGACTGGAGTAAGTGGTGGTGGAAGGGTGCATAGGGCAGGTTTTACAACGGGAGCGGTTGCATGGGTAGGAGCCAGAGGGTAGGGAAGGTGGTTTGGGGGTTTCATAGGGATGGACTAGGAGGTTACGAAGGTTAGGTGGGCGGTGGAAAGACACTCTCGGAGGAGTGGGGAGGATGTCATTAAGGATGGATCTCATTTCAGGGCAGGATTTAAGGAAGTCGTATCCCTGCTGGAGAGCCACATTCAGAGTCCGCTCCAGTCCCGGAAAGTATCTGGTGACAAAAGGGGCACTTCTGGGATTCTTCGGTGGAAGGTTCTGGATTTGGAGGAATGAGGAGGTGGCTCTGGTAATTTGCTTCTGAACCAGATCAGGAGGATCAGGACAGCCCTTGTCAAAGACCTACTATCCTATACTCGTAGCCTTGGCTGGAGATATCACTTTGCCACGAGGAAAAATAATCCTACTCCAGATGATCCAGTTCTCCAAGACATCACTCAAATTGAACCCTGCCTGGAACAGTTCCGTCCTCCATCACAGCGAGACCCACCCGCTCTCCCTCAAAATCACCCCCTTCAAACCTTCCAGGAATTCCTTACTTCCAACCTTGCCTCTCAGTCCTTCCTGAAAAACCTTAATCCTACTCCCAACATTACCGCAGCTGAATCCCGAGCTATCCGTGATCTGAAGGCTGACCATTCCATCGTCATTCTCCCTGCCGACAAGGGATCCACGACCGTGGTACTTGATCGGCGGGAGTATGTGGCTGAGGGACTGCGCCAGCTTTCAGACAATACTACCTACAAAGTCTGTCAAGAAGACCCCATTCCTGATGTCCAGGCAGAGATTCAGGGAATTCTCAGATCCTTAGGCCCCCTACAAAACCTTTCACCTGAGTCCATCAAACTCATGACCCCACTGACACCCCGCACCCCTACCTTCTACCTACTTCCTAAGATTCACAAACCTAATCATCCAGGCCGGCCAATTGTGGCCGGTTACCAAGCCCCCACAGAACGAATCTCTGCCTACATAGACCAACACCTTCAACCCATCATGTGCAGTCTCCCATCCTTCATCAAAGACACCAACCACTTCCTCGATCGCCTGAAATCCGTACCCAGCCTGTTACCTCCTGAAACCATCCTTGTAACCATTGATGCCACCTCCTTATACACAAATATCCCACATGCCCAGGGCCTCGCTGCGATGGAGTATTTCCTTTCACGCCGACCACCCACTTCCCTACCTAAAACCTCTTTCCTTAATACCCTAGCCAGCTTCATCCTAACCCACAACTTCTTCACCTTTGAGGGCCGGACATACCAACAACTAAAGGGAACAGCCATGGGAACCAGGATGGCCCCCTCGTATGCAAACTTATTTATGGGACGCTTAGAGGAAGCCTTCCTGGAAACCCAAGCCTGTCAACCCAAAGTTTGGTACAGATTCATTGACGACATCTTCATGATCTGGACCAACAGTGAAGAAGAACTCCAGAATTTCCTCTCCAACCTCAACTCCTTTGGTCCCATCAAATTCACCTGGTCCTACTCCAAATCCCATGCCACTTTCCTTGATGTCGACCTCCATCTGTCCAACGGCCAACTTCACACATCCGTCCACATCAAACCTACCAACAAACAACAGTACCTCCATTATGACAGCTGCCATCCATTCCATATCAAACGTTCCCTTCCCTACAGCTTAGGTCTTCGTGGCAAAGGAGTCTGCTCCAGTCCCGAATCCCTGAACCAGTACACCAATAACCTAATAACAGCCTTCACATCCCGCAGCTATCCTCCTGATCTGGTTCAGAAGCAAATTACCAGAGCCACCTCCTCATTCCTCCAAATCCAGAACCTTCCACCGAAGAATCCCAGAAGTGCCCCTTTTGTCACCAGATACTTTCCGGGACTGGAGCGGACTCTGAATGTGGCTCTCCAGCAGGGATACGACTTCCTTAAATCCTGCCCTGAAATGAGATCCATCCTTAATGACATCCTCCCCACTCCTCCGAGAGTGTCTTTCCGCCGCCCACCTAACCTTCGTAACCTCCTAGTCCATCCCTATGAAACCCCCAAACCACCTTCCCTACCCTCTGGCTCCTACCCATGCAACCGCTCCCGTTGTAAAACCTGCCCTATGCACCCTTCCACCACCACTTACTCCAGTCCAGTAACCCGGAAGGTGTACACGATCAAGGGCAGAGCCACTTGCGATAGCACCCACGTGATTTACCAACTAACATGCCTGCACTGTGAAGCGTTCTATGTGGGAATGACCAGCAACAAACTGTCCATTCGCATGAACGGTCACAGGCAGACAGTGTTTGTTGGTAATGAGGATCACCCTGTGGCTAAACATGCCTTGGTGCACGGCCAGCACATCTTGGCGCAGTGTTACACCGTCCGGGTTATCTGGATACTTCCCACCGACACCAACCTTTCAGAACTCCGGAGATGGGAACTTGCCCTTCAGCTTATTCTTTCCTCCCGTTGCCCACCTGGTCTCAATCTCCGCTAACTCAAATTCCCGCCTACTATCTTTAGCATCTTTGCCTGGGTTCTGTGGACAGAGCCTCTGCCTCAATTGGTATCTCTGTCCAACTTCTTTGCTTTTCACAAATGTCTGTCTAGGTGTGCTTGCGTTTCGATATGTCTGAGTGTGTGTGTATTTGTTTACCTTCCTTTTTTTCCCCTAAGGTAAGTTCTTCCACTCCTGGGATTGGAATGACTCCTTTTCCACTTCCTTAAAACCCATATCCTTCCCTTTTCCTCCCCTTTTTTCCTCTTTTTCCTGAAGAAGCTGCCAGTGGTGGCGAAAGCTTGTATGTGTGTTTGTGTGTGATTTTATTTGTTTCTCTCGACGAGCCGGTCCTTTTGGTAAGTCATCTCTTTTCTATTTATATATATATATATATATCAAGCTGAATAAAGTTTATTTTTAAGCTTGCAGTACCCTATCATGTGGCATAAAACTGCAGTTTACAATAATAACACAAAACTGAAAGAAAGCAAATGTCTCTAAAATTCAAGAAGGATGAAATAAGTACAACCCCTATTGCCACTCATGAAAATTAACACTGAACTTCATTAGCTCTCTTCAAAGTGGGTGAAGTAGACCTCATACAACCCAGTGTCTCTTGATTAGGCGGCGGTCTTCTTTCTCTGGCCACTTAAAAATTGATCCTGAATTGATTCTCATTTCAGTGAATTTAACAAATGATGCTTCAATGTCTTACTCATTTTTTACATCTGTCACCATACCTAAGAACCAGGGATAAGAGAATTTTTTAGATGAAGTAGCACGGCATTCACTGACGTCCACCACAATCCAGTCATTTTCTTTTAAGATTTTCTCTTGTAACAGCTGAGAAATTCCTGTAACTGGCAAGCCATTCCTCTTCACATAATTGCTTTCTTCGACAATTTCTTGCTCAGGTATGGAATCTGAATCTGAAGGACTGCTCATTTCATTTCCTGATGCCTGGCATTCATCTTCTGATACTTCACCACTGAAATTTGGACACAGATCAACACCAGAAACACTCTTACCAGGTTCCACATTTATTCTCTTCTTGGGCACTCTGGCCTTGGGGCAATCATATCTCATCTCTTTCAATAGTGAAACAATTGAGTCATTTATTAAATTCTTCTCTTTAATTGAATCATCAAGAACAGGAAGCCTGTCTAGTACAATCTGAGGATTTAATGGAATAGTGCCATATTTTCTAAATCCAGCCACAATATTTCCTTTTGTATTTATCATACTGTGCTGACTTAACTCCCTAAGAAGTTGAGGAAATGCCTCTTTTGAAAGAGAAGACTGCTTTCTTCCAGGATCTCTTTTCCATTTCTCCAAAATTTGACGCCATGTTGACTTTAGAGGAGCAAAAAAAGCCACATCAAGAGGCTGCGTAAGATGTATAGAATTGCTGGGTAAGAAGACAAACCCGATATTATTCTGCTCACATAACTCTATGGCATCTATAAACAACTGAGATGACAAATTGTCACCAAGAAGAATTTTACAGCCTGGTATTTTTTATGCATATGGTATGATAATGGTTTTTAGCCAGTCTTGAAAACAATAGTGGTCTAATCAACCAGATGCACTTCGGTTATATCTGGCATTTTTCGGTCCTCCAAATGTCCAACTATCATAAACATGTCAAGCCTTTCATACAATGTATTCTGGTAAAAGTGCACCATCACCTGAAGCAGCATACATTATTAATGTCGATCCTTCAGTATGGTTCATTACACGTTCAGGATATTTTGTCCCGAGTTTTGTAAGGATCTTCTTCCATCCCGGATAATCAGATAAATTGGTCTCATCATAGTTTATAATATTTGATGATGGCACATCTTTTAGAGTGTCTTCAAGCCTGGTGTAATAAGTTTTCAATGTTTCAGGGACAACTGCAGCTCTGGATCTCTTAATATTTTGACACAGTCTTTCTGACAACTTCCCTTTGTGGCATTACAGGAAACTGTATGCAAAATCTTTTCCTGGAAATTTGTTCTTAAATTTAGAAACCGCTTGTCCCTTGGAATCCAAATATGCCATAACTACACACCCTAAATCATAGGCATCTAGAGGGTAACCCCATTCAGCACATGTCATTAAGCATTCCACAAAGTGATGCTCCACAGCTAAGGTCAGTACAGGTTGGCCATCTATTTTTAGAGGTGTTGTGTTTGATTCAGTGGCTTTCTTGTGTCTATGCAGCACTGACTTGGGAATTTTATATTTATCAGCTGCTCTCCTTAAAGACAAACCTCTTGAAACAGCTTTTAAGGCGTGCTGAATTTCCTCTGTTGAATTTGAAACATAACCCTTACCTTTTAGGTTAGGTTTGTACATTCTAGGCATTTTGTCCTATGTGGAGTCCAGATAACCTATAAATGATTTATGAAATTAGATTTAGCTTTATTTTAACAAATACAAGTTTAATAAAAAATCGGGGCACACCCTTTACCTGTCCCTTTCTCCCCAACTAACAACAAAAATTAACCTCAAATTAGATTTTTGCTCTATGAAAATAAACTACAATGATGTAATTAGTGAAAAATCGCAGGAATTAAGTACTCTATCGTACTTTAAAAGAAAAGATAACAATAATGGAATAAAATTAATATTTACCTATTGTTACAATAGAAGTTTCTTGCTTCACAAAGAATTTAGACTATTAGGTGGTTATCAGAATATCAAAATGGTGGAAATGACAGCAACAACATGACCACTGACTGAGTCAAATCAACAACCTAAATTTGTCACTGTTGGGAAAAAATAATGAGTAATCTTAAACATATTAAAATCTCACATTTTACACATAAAAGTAAGTTTACTGAGTTTTGTCCCTATTTACCCCAGCGTCCCTTTTCACCCCATTCTATGGAACAAAAATCAAATTTTTTCGCCGAGTACCTTTTTGCAAATCTCATGGTAAGTTTCAGAGCTGTCTGAATGCCGTCTTTCAGCACAATACGAACTTTTTCTAGCAAAATATCGCGGTTTTTCGGCCGTATCTTGCTAATGGACTAAGATTTACGAAAACTGAAAAATGCTTTTTATAGATAAATCTGTACAGGATGTATCATAAATATTTGAACAATTTTCTATGGTTAGTTATTTAGATATTTGCGATTCTTGGTGCTAAAACGGCTAAAAATCGGATTTGGGATTTTGTGCAAAACTATAAGGTTCAACCTCTGGATCTCAGTAACGGATAACGATATCGAAAAAACATTTAAAAACAGCCTCAAGAATGATGTGATTCTTCAGTTTCTCCTGGCGTATTTGATAATCAAAATATCCAAGGGTGTACTGCCGGTCTATAGTGTCCGGCAGTACACCAATAGTTATTTTAATTAGCCGCAAGAATATAATCATAAGAACCTATGCTAAAAATTACGAAGATTTGCAATGAACAGAAAGTATCGAAGTCACCATCCCCACAATTCGGTTTTTTTTACTCAAAAATCATGGTTTTTGAAGATTTTCTCAGGAATCGCCCATGAATGAATGGTGCTTTTGTAAACCATTTAAAGCCCACCACAGACTACACGTCTTCTACAAAAGACAACTGATTTGCTCAATTTGGATGGGCTCCAGGAAGTGTGTAACTTTGAAAATTTTGACGATGTACTGTATGATAGCTATAGAATACCCATTCTTCTAATATTGCCGCATTGAAATGGAAACGGGCTTGACTTCGAAGGCAACTGAACACAGCACTTACACTGAAAGCTGGTTTATTATGAACTTTACATACATGCAGCACTAACTGCCTCTCGGGCAGAGTGCTCTGCTATTTATACACAGACAGAATGCACCAGAAATTAGAAGAACAGTTAACATAAGAAACAAGAAGAATTTATAAGTGAACATAAGAAAGATGTAGAACATTCTGGAACTGTTAATTACAAAGAAATAAATTTTTACCGGTGGGTGGGATTGAACCAGCGCAGTCGGTGATGCTATCCCCTGCGCCACGCCGGCAGTCAGTGTATGTGCTGTCTCGCGGCATTGCTCCTTCTTCTGGAAAAACAGCGACCCACTGTTATGTTCCCTGTGGAGCCAGCTGCAATATCCTGGATCTTGACCTTGCCATGGGTCCTCTGCACGGCTGTTCAAGAGAATCCTTTCCTTCTCCACGATTATCGACGACAGACGTTCCTGTCGTGGCTTCATCAGTAACATTACCGTCAATAGAGTCCTTGAACAAGAAGCCATTGTCGTCTACCTGCTCTTCAGGGTCGTAGTAAGGCTTCATGCGCAGGACGTGAACAATGTCTCTTCGTTTTTGTCGTTTTGACGACGGCTCATAATCGTCAACTTCGTATGTGACGTCTGACAGGCGGCGTATGACACAATACGGACCAAAGTGTCGATTCAATAACTTTTCAGACAGTCCAACCTTCCGTACAGGGGTAAAAATCCATACCAAATCTCCTGGGCTGTACACAACAGGTCGGTGCTTCTCGTTATACTGCTGAAGGTCCTTCTCCTGGGCGTCCAATGTCCGTATGCGAGCCAGTTGTCTTGCTTCTTCGACCCTGGTGATGAGCTGTTTAATATAGTCATCCTGAGTGTCTCCTGTTGGAACGGGAACAGCGTATCCATTGTCTTTTCAGCTTCACGGCCATGGAGCAGGAAAAACGGCGTGAAGCCTGTGGTGTCTTGTCTTGCGGTATTGTAAGCAAATGTCACGACTGGGAGAATTGTATCCCAATCTATCTACTCAACATCGAAGTAAATCGACAGTATATCGGCTACCGTCGTGTTAAAACGCCTGAGGATGGTATGCAGTTGTCATTCTGTGGACAATGTTGCACTGTGACATTACCTCTGATACTAGTTTTGACTGGAATACTTTTCCACGATCAGATATCATGACACGTGGTGCTCCATGCTTCAAAATAATGTCTTCTACAAGGAATTTTGCGATCTCTGGAGCTTCACAAGTTGGCACAGGTTCGGTGACAGCGTAGCCTGTGAGGTAATCAGTGCAGACTATTACCCATCGGTTACCGGTTGTCGACTTCGGGAACCTGCCTAAGGCCGGTATTACACTGTAAAAGATCTTTGACAAAGATCTTTGTCAAAGATTTTATCCAAGATCTTTGACGAAACTACTTCACAGGAGCACATTACACTATCGTAAAATATTTCGTCATAGTTGCTCGGAATAAGACTCCAAAATAGTAAAGCGTCTGTATTATAGTACGTAATATAATGTTTCTCGGGAATACATTCATTGGAAGGAACGAAAACTGGAAACATTTTTAGGTAAAACCGTGAATAGCAAGAGGAAAATACGAAAACTGCTCCACGGGCTACACTGCTGGGAAATAATAATCTACATTGTTTAAGAACGTGTGACCAAATATTTTAATTCACCCACATATTTATAAATACTTCATTATAATCGATGTTTCAGGAAGCCCTAAAGCTGTGTCAATGGGTAAATAATGAAAAACTTAAATAATTTAACGTGTGTCATGCTAAACATAATTTCGTTAGACACTTTATGATAATTAAGAAGAAAGAATATTTTCGTAGTTCTTTCATGTTAGGCTTCATTGAGGAATATGCGCTGCGAAAGACATTTTTATGTTTGCTGCAGTCTGACATTTGTTTTGCCTGATTTTCCGAAACATAAAATATCCGTATAAATACCTGGACTTGTGGTTAAATGTCGAAAAGCATCGTGCAAAGCAAGAAAAAATATGGAGCTAACTAGTGCAGTACCTCATTACGCAAATCATGAATCCCTTTCCACTGAAGATCCTCCCATTTATAACCACATACAAAATCTATTCCAGCAGGCAGTAAAATACACGAATCCTACAGTGTAGGCCTAAGATTTCACGTATTATTCCAGACATGAGTGAACCAAGATGTAAATCACTTTAGGAGGAATTATGAGGTTAGGTTAGAGTAATACAAATAAAAACATTTATTTCACTTATGCATCTCCATATATCCTTTGATCCATATTTCTTCCCTATCATCAACTTCAGTGAGCCACTTTGAATACAACTGACAGCAGTAGCTGTTTCTTTATACGATTCTAACACTACATTTTTGGAAATGTGCTTTGTATTAATAAATATTCCGCACACTTCTCACTTTTAAACGATCACTGTGGCAGTAGCGACACGACAAATACACTTTTACGTTAATTTGTAGGTTAAAAGGAGTCAAAGCAACGAAAGACGCATGTATACAATGACGAACTTTTATCAAAGCTAGGCTCTCTCGCTAACTTTTATCAAATATCTTTTATAAAAGAAATCTTTTATAAAAGATGACCCATTACACTGTCAAAGATTTGACCAAAGAGCTTTGATAAAAGATCTTTGTCAAAGATCTTTTACAGTGTAATACCCGCCTAAAAGATCGATCCCAACTCGGTGGAATGGAGCTGCTGCCGGCGGAATCGGTACGAGATGCCCTGGAGGTAATTGCGGCTCATGCTTCCATCGCTGGCACTCTTTACAGTGACTCACATAGTGCTTGACAGATCGGTAGAGACCTTTCCAGTAATACCTGCGTCTGATTCTGCCTAGGGTCTTCACGAATCCCAGATGACTGGATATTGGAGCATCATGGAAATATTTGAGAATAGCTGCCTGGAGATGAGCTGGAACGACCAGTAGCCATTTGGGGCCCAGTGGATTGTAGTTGCTCTTATACAATGTTCCGTTTATAAGTTGGAATTTCCCATTGGTCGGTTCTTCTTTCTTCAAAGCCTCTATCGTTTTTAATAGTGCTGGATCTTCCCTCTGTTCAGCTGTAACGTCATCTAATTCAGTGAGGGCTGAAATTTCATTAATACTGTTGTGTTCCACTAATGGATTCCTCGAAAGGCAGTCGGCATCCTTGTGTTTGCGCCCGTTCTTGAATACCATTGTGACATCGTACTCTTGGAGTCTTAGTGCCCATCTTGCTAGTCGACCTGATGGATCCTTCAAGCTAGTCAGCCAACATAAAGAATGATGGTCTGTCACGACAGTAAATGGTTTGCAAAATAAATATGGCCGGAACTTGTTGATAGCCCAGATAACTGCGAGACATTCTTTCTCAGTTATAGAGTAGTTTATCTCGGACTTTGAGAGTACTCTTGATGCATAGGCTATCACTTTTTCAGCACCTTCATGAACTTGTACAAGCACTGCACCAATACCATAACCACTGGCGTCTGTGTGAAGTTCCGTTTCCGCATTCTCGTCGTACAAGGCTAGTACTGGTGCGGAAGTTAGACCTTTCTTAAGTGCCCAGAAAGCTCTTTCTTTTGTGTCATCCCAGTAAAACTTGGCGTCTCCCTGCAGAAGTTCTTGTAATGGACGTGTCTTGTTAGAAAATCCTTTTATGAAACGTCGATAATATGAGCAGAGCCCAAGAAAACTTCTCACATCACGAATGTGCTGAGGAGTTGGAAATTCTGTGACTGCCCTTACTTTATCTAGATCAGGACGGACGCCATCTCTGTTGACTAGGTACCCCAGGATTTTTATCTCTTTGGCGACGAAGAGGCACTTCTTTGGATTAAGGTGGAGTACTGCAGCCTGAACACACTTCAACACAGTTGACAGGCGATTCTTATGTTCTTCAAATGTTTTCGAGAAACCGACAATGTCATCTAAATAGCAAAGACACGTCATCCACTTAAGGTGTCGAAGCAAGTTGTCCATCATGGGTTCGAATGTGGCTGGAGAATTACATAATCCAAATGGCATTACTTTGAATTCATAGAGGCCGTGAGGTGTAATAAAAGCCATCTTCTCCCTGTCAGCTTCGTCAACCTCGATTTGCAGTAACCTGTCTGCATGTCCATAGTTGAGAAGTATGTAGCTCCTTTCAAGCAGTCTAAGGTGTCATCAATACGCGGCAATGGGTAGACATCTTTCTTTGTGATACTGTTCAGCCGCCGATAGTCGACACAGAATCGCCACGTGCCATCCTTCTTCTTTACGAGGACCACCGGAGACGACCAAGGACTCTCCGAAGGTTGAATAATGTCGTCGTGCAACATCATCTCCACTTCCTCCCGAATTATCCGTCTTTCAGCTGGCGACACTCTTTACGAACGCTAGCTAATTGGTGGATGATCCCCAGTATTGATACGATGCCTTATCGCCTGACTTTTCCCCTGCTGAGGTGTGATGCACTCGAAAATTGACGTAGTATAGCTAACACCTGCTGGCATTATTCCTTGGTCAGTCCGGGCCATATTGGCAGTTCCATGTTTGTTTCCTCAAGCGTGTTGTCTGTACTAACAGCAGAGCACGAGTCTTCATTGATGACGTTGAGCTCACCATCCTGGACTGGTTCAGCTGCCCCGATAATCATTCATTTGAGGATAAGTTGCGACTGCTCGTGGCAAATGTTCAAATGTTTGTAGAGTCTATGGGACTTAACTACGGGGTCAGCAGTCCCTAAACTTACAAACTACTTATGAACTAGCTACAACTAAGGACGGCACAAATATCCATGCCCGAGGGGGGATTCGAACCCCCGACCGTTGTGGCCGTGCAGACCGTGACTGAAGCGCCTCAGTCCCCTCGGCCACCGCGGCCGGCCCGTGACAATTAGTGATCCAAATCTCTCCTTGACCTCCGGTAATGCTTATGATAGCCGCTGGTATGTAAATTTCTTTGATGAGCCTGATAAACTTTTGACTATCAACAAGCACTTTACAGTTTAATTGCTCATCTATGTTTGTGACTGCAACTCTTCTCATCGTCAATGGCGGGATTGTCACATTGTCAATTGCAAATAACTTCCCAGAAAATTCTTTATTACATGTACCTGTCGAAACAACTTCTTCAATTTGCAACTCAGTTCTTCCACAGTCAATGATAGCTTGGGATGCCTAAAGGAAGTCCCAACCGAGGATGATATTGTGACTACATTCTGTTAACTCGACAAATTCAAACGGTTGTGTCCTGTTGTTGATGCTTATTCTTTCGACAGAAGTTCCTGCTGGCTGGACGTACTTTCCATTCGCGACCTTCAGCAGAGTTGCCTTCAGAACATTCTCTTCCTTAGTGAGCGTTGATAATTATCTGACAATAAAGAGAATGACGCTTCTGAATCAACAAGTGCCCGGACAGGTTGGCCGTCGATTATGACGTCGATGAGATTTTCCGACATCTTAGCGACTGGAATCCATGGAGGATTTTCAGCTGTGGCGGCCTCACATCTGTAGATGGTCGTCTCGCTTAGTTTTCCTGGTTGCGGCGGATAGGGGAGCGACTGGTACCTCTGTACGGCGACAGTGAATGGCTGCAGCACATCAGGGTGCGACCTCGTCGAGGGTACGGCGATGGGCTTCTTCCCATAGGTTGACTGAACTCATCAGCAGGTGATTGCCTGGGATAGAATTGCTCTGATGGCTGATGTCTTGTGTCAAAATAATCGTCGATTGCTCGCCTTCTCTCTCTGCAGTAGCGTACGACATGTCCAGGGCGCCCACAGCGGAGACACAGTAGTGTGTTGTCTTCAGTCCTCCAGACGTTTGTTTTTGTGCGGGGCGTCATAGTTGCCGGGGAAGTTGGTTGTGGCCGCGTCGGCCGGTTCATGGGCTGCCGTATGGCAGCTGCAGCGTAAGTCTTAGAAGGGCGACGCCATTCTTCACGTCGGGTGCGATTGGTGGGGCAGACAGGAGCTATTGCTTGAAACACCTCTTCCTCAGTGGCATCGGCTCCCTCGTCACTTACAGGGCTTACATCCATGGCCATGATCTGATGCTCGCTCGATCTAATACTCACGGCTGCCATAAACTGTTGTAATTCTTCTCTCACAATTTGTCGTATGAGGCAAGTCATGCTGGTCCTCCACAACGACCATAGGGACTACACTGAGGAGTCTGTCATACTTCTTGCATCCAAACCTCCTTTGTTGCATCTCTCCAATACGCTGACACCATTTAATGAACTCTTCCATTGTAGCAACTTCTTTGACCAGAAGAGCTTGGTACCTGTCTTCTACAATATCCTTCATCAGGTGCGTGATTTTGTGGCCTCAGTCATATTCAGATTGACTGTGTTACACAGGGTCAAAACTTTCTGTATGTATGACTGTGTCAGCTCACCATGTTGTTGGACCCGGTTCTTCAGTTGTTCTTCCACTGAGCGGATTTGTCGCTGGTGGTCTCCAAACGTTTTCTTAAGTTCCGCCTGGAACGTTTCCCAGTCATCCAGTTTGTCTTCGTTGTTCTCTAACCATTGCTGGAAAGTTCCGTCCATGTAGAAATAAACGTTGGCCAAGCACATTGTATGGTCCCACCTGTTATACTTGACGACTCAGTCGAACCTTTTAGCCATTTGTTGCGTTCCTGTCCAACGTCTCCAGTGAACACCGACGGGTGTCTGCTGTGCAGCTGTCTTACCGCTCTTTTCGTGTCCATGGTTCTTCTGATGATACGGGCTTTCGGAAGGATGTACTCGGTGTATCCCTTGTATTCCGGTTCTAGTCCATTTAAGCGACGGCTTTTACGTTGCCTAATCGGAGCCACGGTGATGCAGCTGTTGCACAGGATACCCGGCACCTCCACCAAACACTGTCGCGTTGAAATGGAAACAGGCTTGACTTCGAAGGCAACTGAACACAGCACTTATATTGAAAGCTGGTTTATTACGAACTTAATAAACACGCAACAGTAACTGCCTCTCGGGCAGAGTGTTCTGCTATTTATACACAAACAGAATGTACCAGAAATTACAAGAACAGTTAACATAAGAAACAAGTAGAATTTACAAGTGAACATAAGAAAGATGTAGAACATTCTGGAATTGTTAATTACAAAGAAATAAATTTTTGCCAGTGGGCGGGACTGAACCAGCGACCTTCAGACCGCAGTTGGTGATGCTATCCCCTACGCCATCCGGCAGTCAGTGCACGTGCTGTCTCGCGGCAATATGTACACAAATGATCACTAGGCCAATATCTATCCAGAACACTTGACGCCTTCACTCTGAGATGAAAAGAACCTGAGATATGGGCCCCTAAAGACTCGCAAATTCGCACGCGCCGTTTACGAACAGAGTAATACCGCACACTGTCGTATGTGGTATGATAACCCTCATTTATAAAGTGGTGAGATATGATGACTTGTATGTTTGAAAATTAGTTTCTATTACATGTTTGAATATTTGTTTTAATATTTAAGTTTGCCATCTCCCTGCAGAGTCATGTACTACTTGAAGAAAATGAAACATTCTGTTGGATATGATTGTTAGCACGAAATATGTTAAAAATACAAAAGTTGAGGGTTATCATTGTTTACCCCTGAGGTCTTCAATTCCGTTTCATAGTTTTCTCATATGAAATGAATGTGCTATAACTAAATTAAGAACTTGGGCTATACAGTGTATGAATGGGGCCCTGAGGGTAGTGTTATTGGTCCTCTGCTGTTCCTTATTTACATAAACGATTTAGGAGGAAATCTAAGTAGCTCTCTTAGGTTGTTTGCAGATGACGCCGTCATTTACCGTCCAGTAAAATCATCTGAAGATCAAAACTAACTGCAGAACGATCAGAATAAGAGGTCAGTATGGTGTAAAAATTGGCAATTGACTCTAAATAATAAGTGTGAAGTCGTCCACATGAGTACGAAAAGAAATCCGTTAAACTTTGTTTACAAGATAATTCAATCAAATGTGAAGGCTGTAAAGTCCACAAAATACCTAGTAATTACTATTACTTCAACTTAAATTGGAAAGAACACGTAGATAATATTGTGGGAAAGGCGAACCATAGACTGCGTTTTATTGGCAGAACCCTTAAAACATGCAACAGAACTACAAAAGAAACTGCATACACTACGCTTGTCCGTCCATTTTTGGAGTATTGCAGCCCAGTGTGGGATCCTTATCAGGTGGGTTTGACGGAGGACAGCGAAAGAGTCCAAAGAAGGGCAGCTCGTTTCGTATTGTCACGATACAGGGGACACAGCGTTACGGAAATGATACAGGATCTGGGATGGGAATCATTACAATAACGGCGCTTATCGCTGCGGCGTGGGCTACTTGCGAAACTCCAATCGCCAACATTCTACTCCGAATCATCATCATCATTAGAGACTGATTATGCCTTTCAGCGTTCAGTCTAGAGCATAGTACGTCTAATAAAATTCCTTCATGATCCCCTATTCAATGCTAACATTGATGCCTCGTCTGATGTAATGCCTTTCACTTCAAAATCATTCTGCACTGAATCTAAGTACTTTCTTCTTGGTCTACCTCGACTCCTCTTACCCTCCACTGAAGAGCTCATGAGTCTCTTAGGTAACCTTGCTTCTCCCATGCATGTAACATGGCCCCACCATCTCAGTCTGTTCGCTCTAACTGCTTCATCTATGGTGTTCATTCCCAGCTTTTCTTTGATTTCCTTATTATGGACACCCTCCTGCCATTTTTCCCAACTATTGGTACCAGCAATCATTCTTGCTACTTTCATATCTGTGACCTCTATCTTATGAATAAGGTAACCTATATCCAGCCAACTTTCACTCCCATACAACAAAGTTGGTCGAAAGATAGAGCAGTGCACTGCTAACTTAGTCTACGTACTTCCTTCTTGCAGAAGAGAGTGGATCTTAGCTGAGCAGTCACTGCATTAGCTTTGCTGCACCTCGATCCCAGTTCTTTCGCTATGTTCCCATCCTGTGAGAAAATACATCCCAGGTACTTGAAACTGTCTACCTGTTCCAACTTTGTTCCTCCTATTTGGCACTCAATCTGTTTGAATCTCTTTCCCACAGACATTACTTTCGTTTTGGAGATGCCGATCTTCATATCATAATCCTTGCACCTCTGATCGAACTCTGAAATATTAGTTCGCAACCTTTCAATTGAGTTGGCCATTAATATTAAGTCATCCTCATATGCGAGACTGCTTATTTTGTTTTCACCTACTTTAATCCCGCCCTGCCAGTCTACTGTTTTCAACATATGATCCATGAGTAGTATGAACAACAGTGGTGACAGGTTACAGCCTTGTCTTACACCTGAAACGACCCTAAACTATGAGCTTAATTTGCCATCTACTCTAACTGCTGCCCGACAGTCTACGTAAAGCTCTTTAATTGCCTGCATAAGTTTGCCTCTTATACCATAATCTTGAAGACCTGACAGTAGCTTCCTCCTAGGTACACGGTCATAAGCCTTTTCCAGATCTATGAAACATAGATACAATTCCCTGTTCCACTCATAACACTTTTCCATTACCTGCGGTAAGCTAAAGACCTGGTCCTGTCAGCCTCTAAGAGGCCTAAACCCACACTGATTTTCATTTAACTTGTCCTCAATTAATACTCGCACTCTTCTTTCAACAATACCTGAGAATATTTTGCCTACAACGCTAATTAAAGAGATACCTCGATAGTTGTTGCAATCTTTTCTGTTTCCATGTTTGAAAATTGGCATGATTACCGCTTTCGTCCAGTCTGACAGAACCTGTCCCGATTCCCACGCCTTTTCAATTATCCTGTGTAACCATTTTAGACCTGATATTCCACTGTATTTGACGAGTTCCGGTTTAATTTCATCCACCCCAGCCGCTTTATTGCACTGTAATCTACTGACCATTTTCTCCACTTCCTCAAATGAGATTCTGTTTCCATCGTTGTTCCTATCCCATTCTACCTGAAAATCTGATACATCATTGAACTTTTCATCTACATTGAGCAATTTTTCAAAATATTCCCTCCATCTGCCCAAGGCATCCACAGGATTGACTAGCAGCTTTCCTGACCTGTCCAAAACACTTGTTAATTCCTTCTTCCCTCCCTTTCGAAGATTGCTAATTACGCTCCAAAATCGTTTTCCCACGGCTTGACCCAGAGTTTCTAGCTTATTTCCAAAGTGTTCCCATGATTTCTGCTTGGAGTCTGCAATTATCCGTTTGGTTTTGTTTCTTTCTTCAACATAACTTTCTCTGTCTGCCTGATTTCTAGTATGGAACCATTTTTGAAATGCCTTCCTTTTCTTTTTACAGGCTGCCTTGACTGTGTCATTCCACCAGCCTGTCTGCATCTTTCTATCTTTACACACTACTGTACGAAAACATTCTCCGACTGCTTCCAATAATTTGTCCCTGTACCTTGACCATTCCTCTTCCAGTGACTGTAAATCATTACATTCAACTAACAGGTACCTTTCCGAGATCATTGCTATGTATTTCTGCCTAATTTCCTTGACTTAAAGCTTCTCCACTCTTATCCTTCTACACATGGACCTGACTTTCTGCTCTTTTGGTCTGACAAAACCAATTTCACTGCATTATTAAATAATGATCAGTATCATCAAAGAACCCCCTGAAAACATGCGTGTCCTTGACTATCTTCCTGAATTCCTGGTCTGTTATATAGTCAATGATAGATATGATTCCCCTTCCTTCCCAAGTATAGCGGTGAATGTCCTTATGCTTAAAGAAGGAGTTTGTGATAACTAAGCCCATACTGGAACAGAAATCCAAGAGCTGTTTTCCGTTCCTGTTGGCTTCCATATCCTCTCCAAACTTACCCATAACCTTTTCATAACCTTCAGTTCGATTGGCTATCCTGGCGTTGAAATCACCCATGAGTAAAACATTATCCTTATCGTTTGAAAAGCTCTTCAATCTCCGTGTTTGCTTACGAAATAAATTTGCTTTATAGGTAAGGTCCGCCTTGAGCAAACACAAATGCTTTTCGATTTCTCCCATACACGTTTCGCTGGCGTTGCAGCATCATCAGTGGGATGTTTAATTCGTATTGCCTGTCAAATTAACAATGAAATGATTGTTACTTTTGTACATTAACAGTAAAACCTACAGTTAATTGTGAGACTACTATACATCGTTTCTTATATTTATAGGTATGCTAGGCCTACCTTAATACCACATGTAGTTATGTTTGTGCTTCTTCCACTCACAAAACGTCACTGATATTTTTTTGACAGTTTGTCATCTGCAAACCAAAACGTGTGTATTTAATGTGGTGAATAGTTAGCTTGTAAATATCGGGATTTTTACGAAAATACAGGACGTAGTTTTTGTGTTTTGGTTTGATTTTATTGTAGCTACTGTTTCTATACCAAAATGTCTAAGTGTTTATAGCAAGCTTTTGTCACTTACTTTGGTGGATACGCACTGTTTTTCGTACTGTGGACAGGCACTGTGAACAAGATGGTGGGCAGTTGAATTCTGGGAGTAGTGTTAAGAACAGCTGACTGTGGGGGGGGGGTGGGAGGTTTTGAATCATGTTGTTACACAGAAACAAGCTGGATTCCAATACATGCTACACAGACTGAACAACACCCCACATAGTGATGAACAGTACAAAAATGAACTACAAACAATCAAACAAATAGCAACATAGAATGCGTATGACAGTAACATCATAGACAAATTAAACCACAGAATTAAAGCTAAGTTAAAAGGAACAACAAACAGACAAAAACAAACAGACCAGAAACACAACACAAGCACACAAAACATAAATCCACTCAACTCTCATACACCAAACACCCACACACAGGAACAAAAATCAAACAAAACAACAAATAAATGGCACACTCTCACATATGTCAACAAAGCAACATACAGAATAGGAAACATTCTCAAAAACAAGGTTTGAAAGTAGCATACAGAACAGACAACTCAATACAAAGAAAACTAAAGACAACCAACACCAACACAGACAAACATAACACTTCTAGCATCTACCAGCTAACATGCCAGGATTGTAACTCAGTTTACATTGAACAGACTTGCAGAAATTTCAATACCAGATACACAGAAGAGCACTAAAAAGCAACAGTCATTCCACATTTGCAGAACACCTCATAAACATGAACCACAAACCAACTGACATAAATACTGATCTAAAGATTCTGAAACACAGCAAAAGCCTCCCACAAAAATTAACAATCGAAGAGAACTACCATATACAGAAAGCCATAATAGAAAGAAAAGAAATAATAAATGAATACACAACCCTCTGCTGCGGAACCATATTCTCTGCCCTCAAAGAAATCACAGAAAACCCATAAACACACACACACACACTACAACGAAAACAACATGATTCAAACACTCCCGCCCCCACCACAGTCAGCTGTTCTTAACACTACTCCAAGAAGGTTAAAATAACCTCCTTGCGCTACTCCCAGAATTCAACTGCCCACCTCCTTACTGGGAACTGAAACAACATTTCAAAACATCGACATCTATTTTCAAGCGAAAAAATAAACATATGAATACATCAAACAACACTTATAAGAGCATAAATAGCGTCTGTTTACTTTATCCATTACAATTTGCCCGTTGACATTGTTAATACCGTCGTAAACAACTGAATTTTTGTCTTTCATTAGAACTGACTTTTTCATTTAAAATGTTATTTAATGAGAAATGTGTAATCAGATTACAATCTTATTCTAATAAAACAGTTTGCTTCAGTCTTTCCTGTTACAATGTTAAGTAACATTAACCATTTTTTGGTTTCAGATATCCAACCTCGATTTTAGGGGGACTCTCAATTGACAAAAACATTTAAGTCGTCATGAAAAAATTTGAGATTTACCCCTAAAACGAAGTATAACAACAAAATAAAGGCGAATAAGACTTATTTGCATATAAACAGTGCAATCGTCGACTGCAACATTTAATTCGCGTGACGAAAATAGGTTAACTTCCGTGTTAGCAGACGACCATTCCGTCAAAACATTCTTCGCGAGAAAGCTTGACATGACGTTGACGTGACGTGACGGTCCGTGACGGACAGTGTGAACGCCACCATTGGAAATACACTGTAGAATGTTCTGACGGACGGTGACGTGACGTGACGTGACGGACAGTGTGAATTGGCCTTAATCCTAAATTGACTTCTTTAGAGCTCTATTGCAACACAACATCATCTGCAACCGGAAAAATATACTGTAGCGCATATTTTAAACACTTTTTACTTAAATTCTATCCCATTAGCCTACGACACTCTATGTAACAACAACCATCTCCAAACCAACGACTGAACTACAACACTAACCTACAACAAACAGCTCTTTTTAAATGTTTGTAAATCTAAGAGCCTTAACTACAGTGGTCAGTACTCCCTACGCTTGCAAACTTCTTACATTAAATACAACATACAAACACCCATGCCCAAGGGAGGATTTGAACTCCAATGGCGAATGGCCACGCACACTGCAGCTGGACACCTTAGTGCACATGGCTATTCTGCTGCGGCAGCTGTTTTCTACAAAATTTCTAAACTAACTAGCACGCGGCGACAATGTAGGTATCTCTGCTTCGTTGACGGGCCCCTTTCAAACATCATACTAATTGGTCATGCATCTTTTTTAATTGCATGCCCCACCTGCCAGTATTCCTGAAACGTCTTCTATCAGTCACTAGACCACATGCCTTGTACGTTTAACAATCACTTGAGCACAGTCATCGTACCTCCCCCCTTCTAACAAATCAATGCTCCCAATAAACATATGTAACACGCCCAGTTACATCGTAAAAATGAGTGACACACACAGAACAGCTTACAAGGAATGATCCAGATCAACACCAAGCTCTTTTCTTATACATATCTAATCCTTACAACCAACCAACAACATAATATAGTCTACACCATTTCGAACTACTCCACTCCCGAAAATTTTTATGGAATGCCAAGAGCAATCCTTTAGAGACTAAGCTAATTATTAAACACATATCCCAATCCAGCTTTAAATCGCCTAACGTGAGTGAGTTTTAGGGTAAATCAAGCCACTGATCACAAAATTCACACTGAAACCAGCGTTTCTTATGCCAGCTAGACTCAGAAATGACCCCCAAATGATGATTTTGAGTGGCACTTCCAGGTGGAGGATCAAATAATCCACATATGGGGAAGGCCTCATCCAGAAGAAACGCTGGTTTCAGTGTGAATTTTGTGATCAGTGAATTGATTTACCATAAAACTCAGTCACATGATCAATCTATCTCTATAGCACATGTCTTGAAGAATACACCTGAAATCGAAGGATACGTTGAATCTCTCACCCGTATGTGGGTTATTTAGTCTTTTTCCTAGAAATGTCACTCAAAAGCATAATTTGGAGAACTAGTCGGAGTCATACTAAGACTTTATCCGTTGTTGGTAATGTGAATTTTTTTGTGCTCAGTAGCTTTATTTACTTTAGAGCTCGATCCATTGCATTTTAAGTTTTTCGTGCCTCTGCACAATTTACCATGTTTTTGGTTGCGAATATAAGCAATCTAGGAATATTCTTCTGTTGACAGACCCTTTACCCTTCGGTGGTGTGTGTAGTTAACTCTTGCGAGTTGTCTTTCGGTGTTGTAAAATACCTTATAGTGCTTCTGCAGTGTTATCCATGTGCGCTGATGTGTCTGTAGTCTCAGATATGATTACCTAAAATACGATGTTGTATGTATTCTACAAGGTTGAACTAAATTGGTCTGGATGGTTAATATTGTAGACTGTTGTTACTATAGATATATTCGGTAATGTGGGTTGGTGTGTACGATATATGTAACGAAGCGAGTGTTCTGCCTCTCCATTCTGTGTTTTTATTGGGTTCTCTGACGTATGCTGTGTGGTCGTTAAGGTCTGCATCATCTTCTGTCTGGGAAACATTGTCGATGATTGTTCGATTCTGCGGTTAGTATAGTCCTGACCCTAACCAGAAGCGTCTATATTCTATTTTATCGTCTCTGTTTCATCATCTATACCCTGATCTAACGTTCTAAGAATCGAGGGGTAAGAAACATAAAATCTCTTGCATGTTGTACTTATCTGTGTGGTGTCTTAAATGTCTGATCTATCGATGCGATTTCCTCTTAAACATAAAGACATGGTTAGTTGTGGGAGATGTACAACCGTGTGATGTATTCGGATTTAAATAATTCTCCAACTACAATATTATGTGTCTACTTATCTTAAGAATGAATAGAAGCGGGTCTGTTGCGTTTTTTTTCCCTCATGGCTCTGTGAAATTTTCGCGGTGCTGGATGTGACAAATAACCAGCTTAGATGGAGCTCTGATCTAAACTTCTTTCCTTCTGTGCATATAAATTATACATACAAACATTACTTGTTGTTTGGAGTAGGACATAAGATGAATGGCCCTGGTTCTGTTGAGTAAGAAGACCGGTGTAATAGGCGGTTCTTCGTTTACAATTATCATGCAAAAAGAACATTTTGAGTAACATTTGTGTGCCTTACTAGGTGTGTCTCGTTTTGTCCTAAAAGAGTTGGATGTGTTGTAAGCCTATGGTTTTGATGTTATAATCATCGATGTGTGGGTCGCTATGCCCTAAAAAGGGTTAGAGTTGGATCTAACGTGTTGTAAGCTGTTGAAGCGCAGTATCGTTTCCATGATGTGAGTATCGAGTTAGACGCATTCTAGGTTTATTTCCTCTGTGGAAGGAGCCTTTTACTCTTCCATGATGTGTATAGACCAACCTTAAGAGGTGTTTGCTGTAGGCCCTAAGATCTGTAGGGGGATCAAGTATGTTGAGGAGCAGTCCAATGTCGGAGTCGTACAACCTCACAATTTAAATAGGTCTCTAGCTACATTATTACAGGTCTACTTACCTTAAAAATGGATGGAAATAAGTCTGTTGTATTTTTTACTGTAGCCCTGTGCATTTTTCGCGATGCAGGATGTGACATATAAACAACCTAGATGGAGTGCTGGTCTAAATTTTACCTTCTGTGTGTGTAAATTACATATACAAACGTTACTTATTGTTTTGCTGTAGAACATAAGATGAATGGCACTGGGTCCATTGTGTACGAGGATTCATGGAACACATGGTTCTTCATATAGAATGATCATACAAAAAGCATATTTCGAATAATATGTGTACTAAAAAAGAGTTGGATGTGTTATAATCCTATGGTTTGATGAGTAAATCATCGATCTGTGGGTCGCTATGTCCTAAAATGAATAAATTTGGATCTAATGTGTTGTAAGCTGTTGTAGCGCTGTATCGTTTTCGGGATGTGGGTATCGAGGTAGACGAATTCTAGGTTTCTTCCCTCTGTGGAGAGAGACTTTTACTCTTCCGCGGTGTGTATAGACCAACCTTAAGGGATGTTTGCTGTAAATCTGTAGGGTAGATCTGTAGGGTGATTAAGAGTGATGAGGATCACTCAAAACTAAAATATGTAGTAGTTTGCATCTGCAACAGCTATTTATTGTTAAGACTTATAGTTTTTTGTGTAGAAAGTTTCGGTTTTACAGGTATATGAATCTAGAAGAAAATACGGGAAGATAGGTTACGTGTCAGCAGAGCAGTTTTCAATTGATCGAGTATTTATTGTTAGTTAGTCAGTTATCGGAGATGTACTTCTGTGCTGTTCTAGTCTACAGCTAAGCAAGCGTTTGCTTAAATCGATGTTGTGTTGGTGTATGGACCGGAGTTTCACTTTACATCGCGATTTAGCTCGCATCCGACTGTTTGTGTGTGTTTAAAATAGGTTCTCGCTAACTATATTTTGATCATGCACATTATAACGGTTGTTATAGTCAACTTCTATGGTAAATAACTCGTTTATGTAAACTGCGAGAAAATGATCCATAGAAGTGTTGCAGTATTTGTTGGTAATGCGATTGTGTGTGGGTGTCTCTTTATGCCCTGTAGAGATGACCTTTATTGTGTCGATGTTGCATTAAGAGCGCTGGTATAGCTGTAACAAGTCGTTTGTTTGTTATGTTCTTACAGCTGATGATAGAAGTAATGTAATATTCTTTCTTCATAAAATTAGCTCTCCTGTATTCGTAATCTGGTGTGTACGATATATCCTGGCTTTCTGAAATACGGATTTCGATCCGTTTAGTCGTACGGTTCGTTGGAACCTAGAAGTATTCTACATTTGCGGATTGCATATTGATTCTTAGTAGTGTTAGGGCTGAGGAGTATTTTTCTCGTCTTTTACTTGTGTTTACTTTACGAGTAGACGTCTCTCGGTAGCATAGCGGTAATGCTCGCGTTGGTAAATTATTATTCTTCGGTCGAAAAGCATCGATTTCAATAAACCCTATGGTTAGGCGATTTAAAGATGGGTAGGTACATCGGTTGGGATGTGCATTTAAACGTTTGATTAGTCTCTAAAGGATTGCCCTTGGCATTTGATAAAATTTTCGTGTGTTCGAAATGGTGTAGAATATTTTACATTGTTGATTGGTTGTAGTAATTAGATATGTATAAGAAAAGAGCTTGGCGTTGATCTTGATCGTTCCTTTTTAGCTGTTCTATGTGTGTCACTCATTTTTACGTTGTAATTGGATGTGTTACAGATGTTTATAGGGAGTATTGATTTGTTAGAAGGGGGGGGGGTACAATTACTTTGTGCTCAAGTGATTGTGAAACGTATGAGGTATGTTGTCTAGTGTCTGATAGAAGATGTTTCAGAAATACTGTCTGGTGGGGCATTCAGTTCGAAATGATGCATGATCAATCAGTTAGATGTTTGAGAGCGGCCTGTCAATGAAGCATAGATGCCTAGATTGTCGCTTGCTAGTTAGTTTAGAACTTTAGTAGAAAAGAGCTGCCATGGCAGAATAACCGTGTGCATTTAGGTGTCCATCTCCAGGGTGCATGACCATTCGCCATTGGGGTTCAAGTCCTCCCTTGGGCATGGGTGTTTGTGTGTTGTCTTCAATGTAAGTAGTTTGCAAGCGTAGGGGGTACTGACCACCTTAGTTAAGGCTCTTGGATTTACAAACATTTAAAAAGAGCTGTTCATTGTGGGTTAGCATTGTAGTTTGGTCGTTGGGTTGGAGATGGTTGTTGTTACATAGAGTGTCGTAGACTACTTGCGATAGAATTTAAGTAAAAAGTGTTTAAAATATGCGCTGCAGTATCTGTTTCCAGTTGTGGATGATGTTGTGTTGCGATAGAGGTCTAAAGAAGTCAATTTATGATTATGTTATTAAAACTCTGCTCTGTGTACGTTACGAACTATTGTCTGTTTGATCATGTGTTAGAGGCGTTTAATTTACGAGTAGTATGCTATGGTAAATTATTGCTGATCTTTTAACTTATACATGTGTGGATACATGTGTGGTAAATTCGACAATTTCGTCATGGAGACAATGCGAAGTTACCATTTCTCCTACCTAGTTGCACAGTTGTGACGGAATGCCAGAAAGAAGCTCGGCAAGGAAGCACTGGAGAACACTTCGAGAGAATCATGTGGCTGTACCTTATAAAGTGGGACTAGCCGATGTTAAACTAGGAGCTCTCATCTCCAGCTTCGTGTTGTTGGGCATCCCACACGATTGTCGCTCGGATTTTTTTTTTTTTTTTTTTTTTTTAACAAATTGGGAATGTGCAAGTACTTAGTATCCACCCGTGACTTTCACTTGAAATGAGGCTGTATAGAACAGTTGGAATCGATTGCCGACGAATACATTTATTTGTCGAATCACGAGTTCTGGTGTCGATAAAATTACCGGTAGTCACCTTATCGATTTTATAACAGGCGTTTGTTGGATACTTTTACCTCTTCGTTTGGCATTATCAGACTGGAAGGGTTACAGTATATGTTTACGGACCAGATTAGAAAAGAGGATAGTCAATATTTACAAAGTTGACCTGTACTGTGAGTCACTCCCATCCATTCCTTAGGGAGCAGTTCTTGTGCTGTGTTTTGCTGGGTTAATAAGAAAACCGAAAATTGACTAGTGTGGCCATAAATCTAGCGATCTCAGTGACGTTTGCTGTCTTAATGGTTAATTGATTGGTACATTGCATATGCATGATAACGTGTAGAAATATTATGATCAATGTACACAGGCGTTGGGGTGCGATATAAGTGTTTGCGAACATTACGTTGCGTGTATACAGTTGTGCTGTAACAAAAATGTGTAGACACACCATGTTCTTTTAACGATCCAGTGTTGCGGTGTATAGTTTAGCATTCTAGGCATCTTCGATTGTAGTAGACAGCTACTTATAATTAGAAAAATAAATCCGAGTTCGCTTTACTGAAATGATAGAAGAGATCACAAGAAAGGAACTTCGAGTATTAATTTTTGGGTAAGGGGCTGGTTGATGTTGTTCCACAGAACTGAAAATCTGTGTTGCATGGGGCAGATAAAGTATTACCACGTTTCTGAGATTGCTGTATAGTCGAATACGGGTGTTGTTAGGTAGTGTTTTCGACAAAAATGTGTTAATATAAAACGGCGGAAATCGGGAAATTCTTTCACGCATTTTTTATAGTGATTCTTCGTTGGACAATAGGGTCTAAACGTCTTCTTGGCTGCTCGATTATAGTATTTGAGCTGTTGTAAAGAATAGTTTGCATTCTAACAGGATAGAGAGATTCCTTACACGGGTATATGTAGGAGGTAGAATTAAACTACCTGAATTCTCAGAATTGTCGGAAGGCATATAAAACCACAACGGGAAGACTAGAAAACTTATCTGTCAAAGTACTGGATGGGGAACAGCAATATTTCGATCTAAGGAACTGCTGGAATGTTTTGAACAGAATTATGTGTTATGTAACAGGATACGTCTGGGAGTATTAAATTTTGGAACTTGATTTTAAGAGCAGACACAAAGTGCGACTGGTATGATTCATAAGAGAGACAGAGAGGGCTGTCGTTAGATCGGACTGGTATGTGAAAGTATGTTTGCTTTCGGGAGGGGAGGCTGTCGCTGACTGCTGTTGTCAGGCTGGTTCCAGCTTCAGTATTATACACCATTAGAAACACATTTTACATGTATTTCACAAACAAAAGACATACATCACCTAGCAATCAATGTTCAGTGATAGTTCCAGTAGTTTGAACAGCTCCAATAGTATCAATAGCTCGCCTGGCTGTACATAATTATCAACACCATCAAGAAGATGGGTAGTTTAAGAGTCATTTGAAACGCAAGCATGATATGTTTTATTTTATATACGTTTATTTTCATTTTTGGTGAAGCACACAAACATAAAACGACATGATGTAGACATTTAATTGACTGAAGTAAGACTGACTGACTGGGCGCCAAAATATCGCGTATATATACATTACGTGAGTTCTAGAACATACTAGAATGAGGAAGTTACAACATAACATATTAAATAGTTTATTTGTATAACATAAAGGAAAACTGAAGATATATACAAACTAATGACAATAATAAGGACGGTAATTTTGTATCAAAACAAAATCAAAATTACGATCGTAAGTAATTTACAATTAGAGCAGTAATTTCATTTGTTGACATTACTTAAAATAGTTAAATTTAAGTAATTATACAGTTTTGATACAAGTATTGCAAACAGAACAGAATATTGCAAAAGACATCAGATAATATTAGTTGTTAATTTCATTAACATAAATGTGTTATTGCACAATGTTAATGTTATATTTTTTACAAACAAAAAATAATTTAATATAATAATATAAAAATATTATTATTATTCTAATCAAACAGTCCTGTCTCATAATATGATGTTTTATGCATAAATTCGTGATCAAGTCTATGGAAAGGTACATTTACAATTGGTATCGTAATTAGCATATTTCCAGACAAGCGGAATTTTATGGGGTATATTCATTATAAGCTCCATTAAATAAAAGCAGTGCATACTATCTTAGTCAAAGTGTTGGGTCGGCAGAGGTCTTGCATAGAAGGCTTTGATCATTTGGATATGTAGCTCAGATGTTTTTGAGAGAGGATGCTTTAAACATCATGATATTTTGTTTAAACATTTAGCACATGTTTGTTTTATGTAGCTTGCTTGGAGAACACTGTGATCGTACTGGGGACAGAGATACATTACTGTTGAGGGTTTAAATGAGAATCGTTCATACCGTTTCTGAGGGAAGTTGTTCAGGAAGTTGTGTTTCACGTCTATAGTGTTTGATACTCTGGTTTGGGACAGTCGTTACCATTACATTACATTTGTTGGCTGTCAATTCCATCATCTATACAGTTATTTTACTCAGGCGAACCAACTGAATATTAGACCTAAATGTTTGTACAACACCCACCTGCAGCATTGCACCAAATTAAAACACTGGATGTCGCAATTAATAATTGGGAGCGGTGGTCGATGGCCTGGCATTTGAGAGGGTCAAATTGTTTACTAAACTCTCGTGATATTCCCAGTATTTGTACTGTCCGAAGAACTGAATAATTGTATCCTATAAATTATTTTCGGCAGTGCTGGGACAACAATCTTTAGGACTGTCTGCGGCGGCTGTGGCTGGGTCGTGTGTGGGCGGTTAAAATTAATTTGATATGCAGAAATTTATTGGGGTTGCGGCTGGTAGCTTGCGCTGTATGTGTGTAAGAAATATGTATAGAGGTTACTTCCTTATATAAAATAAAAGATTTCGCTCCCTATGATGTTTATTTGCTCATCTTTAGTTGTATGAAAAACAACAAAACTTGATATATTGATCACCTCTGTCATAGTTAAATATTCGTACTTGTGGAGATTTGGGCTCCTAGCCGAGTTTCATGAAGGGTATTTGGCCGTACTGCCTACACACATTCCTTGCTATTTCTAGCTGTAGGTAAACAGAGGGTGGACTCTTTCACCTGACAGAATGGGAGCGCGCACATGCACTCGAGTCGGGAAACTGGCTGGTCTAGTTTTAGCCACACTAGTGCGAGGGTCGAGGGTTTTGCCGATTCTACTTGCAGTCGACTTTTACGAAATGTCACGTCAGAAAACATAGGTCCCTGGTGTCGTGGTAATTGTTTATAAACAATTGTTGTTAAACATTAAAAGCGGCTTGTTAATTTCAAATAACTGATCCTGGCAGGGTACTGCCAGATAAAAGATGTTCGTTAAATTTCAAATAATGAACCTGGCTGGAAACCGCCAGATAAAAGAGCTGCAGTTATTTAAAACTAATAAGTCATAGCAAAAGGGATCCAAGATAAGAGATTTGCGCAACGGAATACATGAGGTTTCCTTCGGGAAGCAGAGGGAAACCACAATAATAAAACGGATCTGAGGTTAAATTACAAACAAGGGTTTATTGCCAGTTTACATGGAAATGGGGGCAATACCGATTTGAAACACACAATAAAAGTGCATCACACTGTAATTTATTACATACTAATTTTGTTCACACACCAAGAGGGGTCAGATAAGCAAAACGAGGATGTAAAGCATACAAGAAACAGAAGGACTGGTAGGACATGGGACACAATCATTCACAAGCACGTATCTGTGACACTTACTCTCACAGAAGACTGCGACATGAAATACAGCACAATGCACAACCAGGCAGATAAGCCAGATAAGCCATAACCACGTGCACTCTGTTCCACTACCAATACCCGAAAGGGGCCACTTAATTTCACACAAACCTTACACACGGTGAACTGATAAGCCAGTAGGACGCGGAAAGATATTACGGAAATAGTAAGAGGTAGCATTATCTCAACGCCTGAGGGGCTGGAAAACGTTGGACAAAGAATAGGTCTTTGTTCCACATGCCGTAATGGACACCAAACTAAAACTCACTAGTCACCATTTACCGTTTTTAACAGAAATCAAAGTCACCCCGGGAAACATACATGAAAAGAGTACGCCACATT
This sequence comes from Locusta migratoria, assembly GCA_026315105.1. Classification (NCBI taxonomy): domain Eukaryota; kingdom Metazoa; phylum Arthropoda; class Insecta; order Orthoptera; family Acrididae; genus Locusta; species Locusta migratoria. Next base: position 685,297,585 of record CM048744.1, on the reverse strand, counting down.
CCCGAGAATAACATAATTCACACACGCCTAAAGCACACGTAACTTATTACTACTACAAATAGTAGCATGGACCTAGCTGTGGCTCACCATTTAGACCTTAAAAACATCTTACCTAAGCCGAAACCGGAGAGAGAGAGTGATGACGCCACTCCGATATATACGAATCCTCGCAGCCAAAAGCTCCCAAAGAGCATCCTGGAGACATTCCGTTCTCGCGCAAATAGTCTAGCTGCCTGTGCGAGGTCGATCGGTGCACGCGCGACTACTAGCAGCGCCCCTAGTGGCAAGTGGCTGAACGAGGCAGGTGCTGAGTGCACACCAACGCTCCCAGCGTCGAAACGAGGCAAGCGCAGAATGAAGTAGAAGCGTATCACTCACACACAGGGTAAATAAAGGGTGGGGAGCATGACAACATGTCAATGCAGATTAATAATTTAACTTATAGTAAAAAAACAATAAGTTATTAAATTGAAAATAGAATCTAACAAGTGCAAAGGCTCTATAACTTCAAAGGGAGGTGAGCAAACATTGAAATCAATAAAAAGAGGCAGAGAGCCATCTTTCAACATTACTTCCGAGAGAAATACTCTTTAATTTTATCCAATCTTGGTGTACGTCGATACTTCATAAATACGTACTAAGTATGACTATAATGCAAAATAATCGGAGGTGCACCTGTCGGCAGTGGCGTCAGGGGCGGTGGGGGCGGGGGTGGACAGTGGGAGTTAAGTTGCTCAAAATCAATTTGGTATACAAATTTAATAAAATCAATCAGGTGTGGGCTGTGGGTGTGAGTCATCAGTCTGGTGGGGGTAGACAAGTTTGGACATATCAGGGGGCGGCGCCAGTTTGGCGGTGAATGGTGGTTGCGGATGTTGGTCAAGGAGTGGTGGAGGGGGTTGGGATTGTGCAAATTATACAGTTTTTTGTAGAAAAGAAATGGGTTCATATTTCCCAGGGGAGAATGACGTCATCCAATCTCCAGATTTATTTCCAGTTGAGCACATTTGGGATATGATGTGGTGATGACTGACATGTCCAACTCTAGCAGAACTATATAAACAGATCAAGCAGGTGTTGAATAATGTATCCAAAGTCAGTAATCGAGAAGTTGGCAGAATTTGCACCTGCATTGTTGCCTGTGGAGGGTACACCATTTTCTAATATGTGTATTTCAGTATGAAACACCAGTCCCACTTGAGCTACTGCTCTGTTAATATAATAAATCCCTGTACTCAGTATGCATTAGAGATCCTACAGTACGTCTGGTGAGTCTCGTTTATGTCCCCCTATCCAATGCCATTACATTCGCCCCAATGAAAGAAATCACTGCAACTGTCACATCACACCCTGTAACAAACGATACTAATGCTTGACACAAACTTCTCGCTCATGATAAAAACAGAAATCATTCAAACTGATTAAATACTGACTAAAACGTAAATGTTACACAAAGAGATAGTAAAAACTATTCACACAAATATTAATAAAATAAACGAAAACGTATTGAATAAAAGAAATGCGTTCACTGCTTATACTTAGTTCCTCCTGAATCTTCGGAGACTCATGAAAATGAATGTATTGCATATTTTATAATTTAAAGTTGGGGGATTGCAGCTGAATATATGCTATGTGTGTGGATAGGCTGAATTTAGATGTCTTAAAATTATTTTATTGAGCATAAAAAAATAAACGAGATGTTAAAAATTCTTATATATGTTGAAATATTTACATTCCTAAAATTTATGCACTTTATATACAAAATTAATAGTGCAGTAAAATTTGTTATATACGTTGTTGCAGGTATCCGAAAATCTTGCTGTAACCTGGGTCTGTCTTGCGGCAGTACACATATGGTTGTTTCAACATTTTAGCGGATATTGATATCACGTGACCTGTCAACTTGTTTCAAGATGTCTTCCGTTCTCCTCTTAGCTGCCACACTGAGCGCTCCATTTAACTTTGTTGCTGCTTCTTTAATTTGTTATTGGTGTTTTCTATTATTTCATTGTTGCTGTCTTTCGGTGAACATAAGCGATTCACACAAAAGGTTCTAAAAGTGTAAAGGCCAATTCACACTGTCCATCACATCACTTCACTGTCTGTTGGAACATTCCGCAATGTATTTCTAATGGCGGCATTCACACAGTCCGACACCAGACCGTCACGTCACATCAAACTTTCTCGAGAAGAATGTTATGACGGAATGGCTGTCTGCTAACAGTGGAAGTTAACCTATTTTCATCATGCAAATTACATGTTGTAGTCGACGATTGCACTGTTTATATGCAAATCTGTCTTATTCATCTTTATTTTGTTGTTATACTTCGTTTTAGGGGTAAATCTCAAATGTTTCAAGACGACTTAAATATTTTTGTCAATTGAGTGTCCCCCTAAAATCGAGGTCGGATATCTGAACCAAAAAATTGTTTATGTTATCCAACATTGTAACAGAAAAGACTGAAGCAAAGTGTTTATTTGAATAAGATTGTAAATTGATTACTCATTTTTTGTTAAATAACACTTTAAACGAAAAAGTCAGTTTTAATGAAAGACAAAAATTCAGTTGTTTACGACAGTATTAACAATGGTCAGCGGGCAAATCGTAATGGATAAAGTAAACAGGCGCTATTTATGCTCTTATAAGTATTGTTTGATGTTTTAATATGTTTATTTTTTCGCTTGAAAATAGATGTTGCTGTTTTGAATTGATGTTTCAGTTCCCAGTAAGTCGGCCAGAAACATACACTGTATAGTTTTCTTTGTCTGTCAATAACATTTAGCATTTTTGTTCCCTCAATTCTTGTATTAATGTATGACTTTCTACATAACAGATTATCACACATAACCTCACTTTCAGCACTGCATATTGAGATGGGCGAACTGATGTGACGGACACTGACGAACAGTGTAAATACAACTTGATGTGAAGGTGCCATGATGTGATGTTGACATGACGGACAGTGTGAATTGGCCTTAATTCTGCAATATCTAATGCCTTGACATGAATCTGTGCAACACAACCAAATACTTCCGTTTTTTACTTAGTTTTGTATAGTATTTGAATGGATAAAAGATGATAAATAAAGTAATGGAATTTCTGTCATGATTTTACTACAGTGCATGAGAACCAAATACGAAAAATTGGATGATTATCTCATGCTATGGAATTTCTGTGTAAAAGTTTTGACAAAGTAGTCTGATATTGTCAGTGTTTAACTGTCAAGTTTCTTATGTCAAAATACTTGCACATACACACACATACAATTGATTCGTGATTGTGTATTAAGAAGATAAACTGCCAAGCTTCATAAAGTTCAATCACTGCATGTGCGAATTTACCCACGTTAGGCACAACTGAAAACAGTTAATCGAGTACTTGTTACTCATTTAAGGATATTGTGCGTTTGGCCAAATGTAACAGGGCACAGCTTACATCAGAAATCTTGAATGTATTGACAGTCATCCCTAGTGCAGGTTATCTTGAACAGTGACAGCTTTTTTATATTTATATTTATATTTATATTTATATTTATATTTATATTTATATTTATATTTATATTTATATTTATATTTATATTTATATTTATATTTATATTTATATTTATATTTATATTTATATTTATATTTATTTCATACATTAGATCATAGATTACATGGCTCATAAGGAGTAATTAATAGACAATAGGATAGGAACATCTTAACATTATACATAAGGCTACATGAATAATACATAGAAAATTCCTATTATATTTTTACAGTATTATATGTATATTATTTTACAGTATTATATATACAATAGTCTTGGAACATCTTATAATGGCAATACAATGTATCATTTTAAAATAAAGAGTCAAAATATACACTTGGATTTAAGCACATTGTACATAATCAGCATATTGTACTTTTTAATAAAAGCAATTGAAATTTTAGGTCACTTCCATGTACTCATTAACAGAGTAAAAACAGTGGTGCAGCAGATATGCCCTGAGTGCTTTCTGAAATAAGTTAATATTCTCAATGTTTTTAATATGTACTGGTAGTTTATTGTACAGCTTAATTCCCATATGATATGTTCCTTTCTGGCATAAGCTTGATTTTATGTGCACTAGATGGAGATTGTCTTTTACTCTATTGTTTAGTTCATGGACCACACTATTTCTTTGCAAACTGCTGTCATAACCTAATATACTAATTTTTAGAAACTTTAAAATTGCAGCTATATACAGGCACGGTAATGGTAATATTTCCAATTGTTTGAATAGAGGCCTACATGATTCCCTAGTTTTTTTCCTGTAATTATTCTAATAGCTCTTTTTTGGATTATGAAAGTGCTTGTTGCTGTTGTAGAGTTTCCCCAGAAGATAACTCTATAACTCAGGTGACTCTCAAAGCATGCACAGTATGCATCCATTATAGTCCTCTCATTTCTACATTTTTTAAAGATTCTTAAACCATAGCAACTTTTACTCAATTTAGAATTCATGTATTCAATGTGCTTGTTCCATTTCATGTTATTCTGGATCCATATACCCAGGAATTTTGTCTCGTTCCTGTTCTCTTTGCTCTGATTGTGGATGGTGACACGAGGATTATATGCATGCCTATTGCATGAATGAGAAAAATTTAGGGTGACAGTTTTCTTGCTGTTAATCATTTGTTTATTGTTGAAGGCCCAGCTACTCAGTTGATTAGTAACAGTATTTATAGTTTCCTGAAGTTCATCCTTGTTGTCTCCGTTTGTTATTACTGTTGTGTCATATGCAAAAAGTATTGTTTTATGCGCCTGTATATTAATATTTAAATCATTGATGTATATAAGAAAGAGGAGAGGTCCCAAAACAGAACCTTGGGGTACAACATACAGATGTTTGGTCTGGAGTTTTGATTCCTTATCCGTGAATCTCATGCAAACTCTGTTTCCTGTTACTCAAAAACGACCTGATCCAGTCTTTAGCAATTCCATATATCCCATACTTATCCAGCTTAGTAAGTAATATATGATGATCTACCATGTCAAAGGCCTTACTCAAGTCCAAAAATATTGCTGCAACAAGTTGTTTCTCATCCACACAATGTAAGATACTGTTTAAACATTCATAAACTGCCGTCTGTGTTCATTTCTTACTTCTAAAGCCATGTTCAGAGGAAATTAGTACATTATTCTTGCCTAAAGAGTCCAGTAATCTTTATACATAATTTTTTCAATAACTTTAGATATAGGACAGTAATTATTAATATTATCTTTCTCGCCAGTTTTGTAAACTGGTATGACTTTGGTTGTCTTTAGGATGACAGGAAAGGTTCCATGCTGAAGTGAACTGTCACAACGGCCGCGGTGGCTGAGCGGTCTACGGCGCACAAGTCATGGTCTGCACAGCCGATGCGGTCGAGGGTTCGTATCCCTCCTTGGGCATGGATGTTGGTACCGTCCTTAGTATAAGCTAGTTCATAAATAGTTTGTAAGTTTAGGGGCTGACGACCATGTAGTTAAGTCTCATAAGGAAAAAGAAACTGTCACACAGGTGAGTCAAAGGCACTACAATGTTTTTGCAACATTTTTTTAATAGCATGGAAGGTATCTCATCCGTTCCTGCTGCCTGAGTATTCCTCAGTTTGTTAATGGCTGTTGCTGCTACATCAATTGTGACACTTCTTATTAATATGGATTTGTCATAGTATTCAAATTTATGGTTGATGGGTTGAAAATTTGGACTAAGTTGCTTTCTCTGCATTTCCCCAGCTATTTCAGGGAAATGCTGAAAAATATGTTAGCCATTTCCTTTGGGTCATCCGAAGTTTTGTTGTTTACAGATAGAATGATATTATTATGAATTGTTTTATGTTTTCCAGTCTCTTTCTTTATAGCTTTGGACTTGTTGTTTGATTCCCTAATATATCCATCGTTGCTTATTCGTTTAGCTTCTGTAACAATTTTTCTAATTATCTTTGAATATGCTTTGTAGTATGTGTGGATTTCATCATTATCTTGTTTCAGCATGCATAGTCTCTGAAGAGTTCTTTTATTCTTGCTGGATATATCGTAATTCCAGTTATAATCCAACTTCTATTTGCAATGCCTACTCTGCAATTCACAGTCTTTCTTGGGAAGGCATTTTCAATGTGGTTAGTTAGGATGTTAGAAAATGCATTAAATTTGTCTTCTATACTTACAGTGTTATAGACTTCATTCCAATTTTGCTTTTCTAGTAACGTATTAAAGTAGTCAATATTATTTTGAGTGAAATATCTGCGTTTCAATTTTATCCTATTGTTTTCAGAGACAGTTGTTTTCATATTGATACTTAGTACCTGATAAAGATAGTCACTAAACCCTGCACTATCAACTTTAATTTCTGTCCTATACATATCCTTAGTGATCAGAAACTGATCCAATGCTGTCTTACTGGTTCGAGTTATCCTGCTGGGAACATTTACTTTGTGACTTAATTTATGAGAGTCTAACAGATTTAGCAGTGTATTGGTGTTACCATTATCGCTTAGAAAATCTATATTAAAATCACCACATACAATTACATCATATGCCACATCTCTAGTTTGATTCAGGAACTCATCTAGTTTACTAATAAGTGACCAAAAGTTACCAGCTGGAGAGTAGTAAACCACAGCAATAATTAATTTTAACTGAGGTAGTTTTATTGCAGCTAACTCTAAATCCTTCTCAACACTTAGTTACTTGAGATTTGTGAGGGTACTGAAATCAACAACTTTTCTGATATAAATGGCTACTCCTCCATAATTGGCATGAGGTCTGCAATAGGAGTCAGCCTGTAAGAAGTTATTCAAAGAAACAAATTTAACAGACTCATCACTCAGTCAATGTTCTGAGAGACAAATGACTGACACATTTGCTAGTTCACTTACTAACAACACATTAAAATCATCAATTTTGTTAGTTAGGGATTGAATATTTTGGTGATAGATGCTCAGTATGCTGCTAACAATTAAACCAGGCATATCTGCAAAACCACTTACCTTTACTTTAACAGAAGATTCTCTTGTTCTGTTTTGTGGGTTACCCATGTCCGCTGGTAAGCTGAGATGGCATGCTAATGGCTTGTGCTAGCCACAAGAAATCATCACTTCTTAACAGCACTTATCTGGAGCGATTTGAGGCATGTGTGAAATGAAGGTTTGCCTTTGATACCACAGCACTTTTTTGGAAATATTGACTGGAAGAATTTAACACTTCAACACTTTTTTCGTGCAGAGGAACAGCAGTATTAACCATTAAAGAACTTTTTACTTGAGGCTCTCTAGTTGTTTTAGTCATTCTTCGTTGTGACTGAGTCACTTCTGCATATCACATAATGGACTTCGTTGCTATTACATGTGTTGCATGCTGCTTTGTGAGTTTAATTTGTTGCAGCAGGTTCTTGCAGAGCTCAGTCTTTCCTTTCCACACCATACGCAAACTATGTCTGGTGAAGTCTCTTCGTTTAAGGAACATATTAATATCTAAAATTTTGGTATGTTTGTGGAATGATAGAGTATGTATTAGGTACGAGATCATTTGATAATTTTTTCATATAGAATATGGTCTGTCGTACCTGTATGGTACAGTACACAAATGAGTTGTGTGTATGTTCTGTTTCTGAAATAGCTTTTTGCGTTGACTTTTTGAGCTCAATTACATTATCATTTGACCTGTGAAAATAACAACACAGTCATTTTTATCCAGGTTATTGCATTTGTATTGCAAATTGGATATGACATCAATGTACTTTGCATTTGGTTTAATGAAAGTTGTGCACTTGCTGGGGCCAGCTGTTAAACCGTTAATAATTTTCGCACACTGCCTTTAATGGCTATCTGATAGGAACAGAATGGTTTTTTTTTTTTTTTTTTTTTTTTTTTTTTTTTTTTTTTTTTTTTTTTTACGTAGTTATGTTGCTGCAGGCTACTACGTTTATCTCGAATAACTGGTTTTGATCTAATGTCATGGTTACTTTATGATTTACTTACAGTAGTTTCTTTCTCAACCTGACATTTGTTTGTTGATTTTTGCGATGTTTTTTGATGACATATTTTGTTCCACTCGCCTCTTTCATTAGTTACTTTCGGCAATTTGTGTTTATTTGCCTCGTCTTTTGAAATAACATAGTCACTTTCGGCTTTTTGTGTATTTATTTCCTGACACATTAAGATACATTCCTCATATTCCTTTAGTTCATTTTGCAGTCCAATTAACTTTGTATTTAAGGTTAATATAGCGTTTTTCAAGCACACTATTTCTGCTGTTAGTACATCATCTAGAATTGATTTCGATGTTTCACAACGTTTGACACGAAGTTTATTTACCACACCAGCATTGGCATCTGTTGAGTCAATATTTTCACACATCTCTTCTTGTTTCGCGCAATATTTTACTGCTATATCACAGAGCACACAGTAGGTACATGCACTGACCCGAAATTTACCACAGTATGTACACAATTTTAACGTTTTATCACTTTCCACAGAACGATCCAAACTAATTACTTTACTTGCCGCCATTGCTTTCCTTCAGTTTGAGTTGGCGAAGCCAGCCAGTGTGAATAAGAAATAAGTATGTTAAGTTGGCTGCCGATCAGTATATTCATTTTGTGCGCGCCATAGTAAATAGTAAAAATCGCGTGTTCAAGTGTTCTCTGTGCGAGAAATACAATGGTATATGTGATAATTTATGCGTGCCGTGTCACATCTTAATAAAAAACAGTGGAAAAAACGAACAGGCAAATCCTCGTGTAGGTCTTTGTACAAGTCTTAGTGATCAGTGCGGTAAACATGGACACCTGCATCAAAATGTGGACAAAATTCTGTGTGAATTAGCAACGAGAGAGAAAATTATCAATATCCTGTGACGACATAGCAAAGTTACCACAGGAATTATCATATTTTCAATCAACAAACAGTGTGAATACATCTCCAAATATAAAATGTGCTGAGTTTATTAGGCCTAAAAAATCACAAGTGGTAAACTACACGAAATGGTCGCACAAGTGCCTTCAAATGACCGTTTCAGTGTCCTTGAAGTGAATACTAATACTCTTGATTAATATTATACTGTAGTGAAAAATAAAAGTTTGTATTCTAATACGCCAAGAAAGTTTATTAGGCCTAAAATGTTCACTCATGGAAAACCACACGAAACTGTCTTATAAGTGCCAGCAAATAACCGTTTCAGTGTCCTTGAAGAGAATACAAATACTGTTGCTTCATTTGCTACTGTACTGAATAAGGAAAGGGTGTCTGCAAATACGTCAAGAAAGATAGGGAAGAAGTGCGTTAAACTAAACATACACGCGGATTGACATGGCTGTGGGTTAGCTAAAATACTAGGTGAAGATCATGATGTTTATGCTTACAGTTACATGAAACCAGGAGCACCCTTGTACGAAATCGGAAAAAACATAAAAGACGAATCTCCAATGAATTCAAATGAATAGACAGTAATTGTGGGTGGAGCCAACGATGTTTATAAAAATGAACTATCGAGTGCTATCCAAAACTTGGACATTATACTTGAGTCTAATAACACTAATGCAATGATCATTTTGGGAATTCCACACAGACATGACCTTATATATGTATCGTGCGTAAATAAAGAAATAGCCAAGGCTAATGAACACTTCGAAAATTTATGCAATCTATATCCAAACACTCAGTTTTTCCGATCGATTTCCTACAGAGAAACAGTTTCACAAGACATGGCTTGCACTTAAATAGAAAGGGCAAGAAACTTCTCTGCTTCAAAATTGCTGAAATGGTGTCTGAAAATACAAAAAAGGAAGTAACTCGCAAAAAACAGTTCAAACATCAGTACCCCAGCAACCCACACAGTCTCCTTCAGCTGAACTGTATAACATTAATGCAACAACTAAGACACCCACAGACGGCCCACTATTACCAGAATCAACAAATTCACCACCATCAGTGGATTCAATAGAGCCAACTTCCGTGGCAGCAATACCAGGATTAGTTGTTGATAAACAGTAACCCCAGCATCACATCAGGAAGAAGATATATGGGCTTCAAGAATAGTTCCAGAGCCAATGGAGGAAGTATCTTCAACTCCTGAAGATTCAGTGACAGTCAAGGCAGCACCACCGGAGCAGCAAACAGTCAAGAATCCTCCACCACCCCTAAGACAAGCGCCACTTGCAGGGAGGAGGAGCCAGAGGTCCAAAAAATCCACAGTACCCATTGAGGATTTTTTTTGGTTTCAGCCCAAGGAAGGAAAAATAGTGTCATAGCTACACCTCCAAGTAAGCCTAATATTAATACCACAAGAGAGATCAACCCAATTGACCACCCCAAAACTCTAGTCAGTGTTAATAAATTAGGGCTATCTGTTTTCCATCAGAACATTCAAGGTTTAAGAAGAAACGTAGATGAGATATCAATTAACATTTTAGATAAGGACTGTATTGATAGTGCTGATGTAATCTGTTTTAGTGAACACTTTATGAAACTAGACACTGACTCACTTCAACTGGATAGCTATAACCTAGCAGCTCTTTACTGTAGGCTGTCTTTAGAGGGAGGTGGAATGGTGATTTATGTGAAGAACAAAATAGTTCAGAGATCTTTAGACTTGAGTGACTACTGTATTGATCAACATTGTGAGGTCTGTGGACTCGTAATCAGTACTAACCTTTCTGAAATTACTGTCCTGTCTTGTTATAAGGCCCCTGAAGGCAAAATCTGTATATTTTTAAAACAGATAGAGTCTCTGTTAACTCATATTTTTGCAAAAACAAAGAATATTTTTGTCTTAGGTGATTTTAATGTTGATTATCTTATTGATAACATGGGAAGAAATGATTTGTCACATGTAATGAGCTCTTTTAATCTAACAGCACAGGTAGATTTTTCCACTAGAGTCACAGCTAATTCCATTAGACAAATCGACAATATCTTCTTAGATAAAAGCAGAAATCCGAACACAATTGTAAAACGTGTTTTAAACAGGCTCTCGGACCATGATTGTCAGCTACTTTCAACTGAAGGTGTTAGCCCCCTTAGTAATAACAAATCCTACAGTAAAACCTTCAGAGCAATTAACTCACAGTCTATCAACACCTTTTGTGATCTATTACAAGAAACTGATTGGGACCGGATAGAGCATTTAGACAATGTTGATGACAAATACAATGCTTTTTAAATGAATTTATCTGCCTATTTGAAGCGGCCTTTCCTAAAAGGACTGCTAAACCCAAACACGAGACCTATTGTCATAAAAACTGGTTAATTCTGGGCATCAAAACTTCCTGCAGAACGAAAAGGAATCTATATGCTTCACTTAAATCTTGTTTTAGTCTAGAAAAGGAAAAACACTACAAACTGTACTGCTCTATCCTTAAAAAAGTTCTAAGAAGGGCAAAGAGTAATTCTATAAAAACAGAGATTGATGTCTCTAGTAATAAAATCAAAACCATATGGGGCATAATAAAAAGGGAAACAGGTAAAATCCCTATCACAGAAAATTATTAAAAAATTAAAAAATTAAATTAAATTAATTAATAACAAAAATGTCATTCATGATAATGTTGAAATAATTACTGACATTTTCAACAGCCACTTCTTGTCATCAGCAGCCCAAACTGGAAAAACATGTTCTGTTAATGAAGCCATTTTGTTTCTCCAAAAATCTATTAAAAAACAAAGCAAATTAACATGTCTTCTGCCACAGTGCATGAAACTGAGAATATAATTAGCGAGATGAAAAGCAAGAATTCCGTTGGCATTGATGGTATTTCTTCAAGAATACTGAAGCACTGGTATAAGCCAGTAAGCAAAATATTGTGTCATATATTTAATGAACCCATCCAACAAGGAATTGTTCCAGAGAGACTAAAGTATGTAATCGTCAAACCTCTCTTCAAAAAAAGAGATAAAACCATTGTTACCAACTATCGGCCTATCTCCCTTCTAACAATCTTCTTCAAAATACTTGAGAAGCTGGTTCACAAAAGATTTATTGACCACCTCACACAATATAAGTTGCTAAATAGTAGCCAGTTTAGATTTCAAAAGGGCATATCAACAGATCAAGCTATCTTTTCCTTTACCAACCAAATCTTAGAGTCTTTTAACAATAAATTATCCCCTGTAGGCATCTTCTCTGACCTTTCTAAAGCATTCGATAGTGTTAACCATTAAATCCTCTTAGAAAAGGCCAAACATTATGGTTTCATAGGATCAGCTGGCAAATGGATTAAATCATACCTTACCGGAAGAAAGCAGACGGTCATGTTGAACAACTCTGAAGGGCACTCTGTGTCATCTAGCTGGGGCTCCATTGACCTTCCCCTATGTACAAGCTCAAAAACTCATTTCACACTTTTCCATACTCATCAATGAATCTCCCATTACAATCTTGTGGAATCGGCCAATATCGTCTTTAGAGAAGCTCTTAATTGGTTTGTAATTAATGGGCTTGCACTAAATGCTAACAAGACCCAGATTATTCATTTTCAACCAAGTAAAAAATGGAGGATCCAATTATATCCAATGTAATGGTACAAATTTACTACAAGCTGAGTCAACCAAGTTCCTAGGTATACACATTGACAGTAATCTAAAATGGTCCGAACATATCTTACAACTTCACAAGAAGCTCAGCTCAGCAACGTTTGCTATTCACGTAATTTCTACTATCTGTGACCGAGACACCACAAAAACTGCGTATTATAGTTATTATGCAGTAATGTTTGTATGGCATAGTTTTCTGGGGCAATCAGCCACTTTCTAAAAAAATATTCATTGCACAAAAAAGAGTGATCAGGATAATGTATGGTGTCAAACCTAGGAATTCATGTAGAAACCTTTTTAGAAAATTAGCGATACTGACAACTGCATGTCAATATATCTACTCCCTACTATGCTTTATTGTCAAAAATGTACACTTGTACAAAACTAATGATTGTTACCATACGCAAAATACCAGGAGGAAGCTAGATCTCCATTATGAATTAAAAAACCTAAGTACTGTACAAAAAGGAGCCCACTATATGAGCTGCAAAGTGTTCAATGCTCTTCCACTATCTCTGAAGTCACTTATCCATGAGCCTCCCAAATTTAAACAACAACTCAAACAATATCTATTAGATAAGTCGTTTTATTCGGTCGAAGAATATTACAATTTGTGTTAACTAATTTTATTTTTTAATTTACAAGATGTTATTTTACGGTAGCATGTTAAGTGTAATTTTTGTCAATATCACTATTTCTTGCTGCTGAGATCTACCTGTGTTTGTGTCACGTGTAATTTTTAACCTTAAAAGGCCAATTCACACTGTCCGTCAGTGTCTGTCATGTCAATTCGCCCACCTCAATACGCTATGTTGAAAGTGAGGTTATGAGTGGCGATCTGTTATGTAGAAAGTCATAGTTTAATACTAGAATTGAGGGAACAACAACGCTAGATGTTATTGAAGGCCAAATAAAACTTTACAGTGGATGTTTTTGACCAACTTACTGGGAACTGAAACAACATTTCAAAACATTGACATCTATTTTCAAGCGAAAAAATAAACATATGAGAACATCAAACAATACTTATAAGAGCATAACAAGCGCCTGTTTGCTTTATCCATTACGATTTGCCAGCTGACCTTGTTAATACCTTCGTAAACAACTGAATTTTTGTGTTTCATTAGAACTAACTTTTTCATTTAAAATGTTATTTAATGAGAAATTCGTAATCAAATTACAATCTTATGCAAAGAAACAGTTTACTTCAGTCTTATCTGTTACAATGTTAAGTAACGTTAACCATTTTTTTGTTTCAGATATCCGACCTCTATTTTAGGGGGACACTCAATTGACAAAAATATTTAAGGCGTCATGAAACCTTTGAGATTTACCCCTAAAACGAAGTATAACAACAAAATAAAGATGAATGAGACTTATTTGCATATAAACAGTGCAACATTTAATTCGCGTGACGAACATAGGTTAACTTCTGATGTTAGATGGCCGTTCCATCAAAACATTCTTCGCGAGAAAGCTTGACGTGACGGTCCGGTAACGGACAGTGTGAACGCCGCCATTAGAAATACATTGCGGAATGTTCTGACAGATGGTGACGTGATATGACATGACGGACATTGTGAATGGCCTTTAATGTGTAATTTTGTGTAATACGTAATTTTTGTGTAATGTGTAAGTTTTGTCTAATATATATATATATATATATATATATATATATATATATATAATTGCAAGAGGGATTCTGTATGTTCCTTTTTGTAACAATTTGACACGTCCTACGTACAAGCGAATTTTTCGCTATATTGGGTCAATGGGATTTAAATGAATAAAGAAATAGATAAAGTCGTGGTGGTAAACTGATATGCAGTGTAGCATAGCGTAAACGTTTTCGCCATAGTTATTTTGAAATATTTCACACATTTCATTATTAAAATTAAAACGTCCAGATAATCACAGGGAGAAAGAAAACAATAAACACATTTCAGTTTAGTATTTTGGTGCGTACTCTGCACATGTAAAATAAACTAAGAAAATTGCAATTACGGTTTACTGTGTAACCACTGGCGTAACTTTTACCCTCTTTTGTTTATTGTATGTGAACGAATACACTGCCTTCATGAAGAACGTGAAGAATACAACATGAGATGGGAATTCCACAGCTCATGCTAAACTGAATCCTTCAATAGTTTCATTAAGAAATGCTGTCAGGAGCAGGACTTCAACCTTGTGTTTATGTATGAGACAGCTACGTGATGTAAACTTCCAGCAGCTAAACGTCAGAATATCACAGTGCGTATTGCCGGGAGACTGTTCCTCCAATCTGCTACTGTGAGTCGATCAGGTTTGTTTAAGCAGCTGTCAGCGAGCTACTCGCGCATTCGCACAGTTGAAATTAAGATCAAGCAGCGCTTTCTCCCGCTTCTGGCTACTTGCCGACTGGCTGTTTGCTATTGAAGCAGGAACCGCAAGCTATCAGATTCTAGCCAGAGAAATATTTCTGGTGCGCTCAAGCTGCCAGATTCGCGCATGCGTAGAACTCTCCAAGTTGCAGGGGGAGGGTGCTGGGATCAGTTTTTAAGTTACGTCATCAGAATGAAACTTTCACTCTGCAGCGGAGTGTGCGCTGATATGAAACTTCCTGGCAGATTAAAATTGTGTGCCGGAACCGGGACTCGAACCTGGGACCTTTGCCTTTCGCGGGCAGCAGCACGTGCCACTGCATGGTAGTTAATGCAGACATACACCGTTGTGTTCTACGTGGCGAGAGCTTTCGTTTGATATATATATGTGTATATGTCATGAGGTGTTATTTTATCTTCAAGAAAAATTCTAAGTCCAGCGTCTATTAACTTTAACGAGTCTGCGGGCGCTTAAAAATCAAAGATAAGTGACTTCCGCCAGTGTTATTCTTATGGGCGTAAGCAGGAAGTGTTTGAATTCTGTCGCTGCGCCGAGTTTGCTTTTTTCAAACGCTTATCAGTGCCACTTCCTCTGTCGCTCTCTCTCTTACAGAAGTGGTTTATCTCTGAGGCTACTGTATAGAGTGCTTTGGTGAGGCAACTGCCCGCGAAAGGCAAAGGTCCCAGGTTCGAGTCCCGGTTCCGGCACACAATTTTAATCTGCCAGGAAGTTTCATATCAGCGCACACTCCGCTGCAGAGTGAAAGTTTCATTCTGGAAACATCCCTTAGGCTGTGGCTAAGCCATGTCTCCACCATATCCTTTCTTCCAGGAGTGCTAGTCTTGCGTGTTTGCAAGAGAGCTTCTGTGAAGTTTGGAAAGTAGGAGGCGAGGTACTGGCGGAAGTAAAGTTGTGAGGCGGCATCGTGAGTCGTGTCGGGGTAGCTCAGTCGGCAGAGCGCTTGCCCGCGAAAGGCAAAGGTCCCAGGTTCGAGTCCCGGTTCCGGCACACAATTTTAATCTGCCAGGAAGTTTCAAGTTACGTCATATTTTCATGTGTGTGTCTTCATGTACTACTATATCCTTATATGAAAAGAAAACAGATGTCTGTGACTGGGAACTGCTAGGTGAATTTATTCACAAAATCTTGGAAGGCTAATAAAATAATATGATGATATTTAAGTTTTCTGATTTTATTTCCACGATATTAGGAGAGAGCAAGCTTTGAGTTGAACATGTAATGCACACCTGACAGGTAATTTTATATATTTTGGCTGTTAAAATAATTGTGCAGTGTACATGAGTTCCCTGGACTTTAGTCTATACTGAGGATGTTGATTCTGTTATTTAAAAAAAGAAAAGTGTTTTATGTATAATATTAGCTTAATGTGTTGTTCTGTGGTAGTTTTATGAAACTTCTGTGCCTATTATAAAAACTCTTTTGTAGTTAGTTATGTGTCAAGAAAAGTATTAGTCAAAAATATATATCTTACGTAATTGAAACTGTGTTGATCGAACTTTATTATATTTTTAACAGGC
This sequence comes from Locusta migratoria, assembly GCA_026315105.1. NCBI lineage: Eukaryota > Metazoa > Arthropoda > Insecta > Orthoptera > Acrididae > Locusta > Locusta migratoria. The sequence continues at coordinate 685,281,149 of CM048744.1, read as the reverse complement.
CACGTCAAAGTACTATTAATCACCGTTTCAGAAGAAAGTTGAGTCAATACATCAAGTATTCATAGAAGAATATTTGCGCAAGCCGTAAAGCATGGGAACTCTCCGAAAGAAGATGGCTACAAATGCCGTTTATAAAGTCAGTATTGATAAACTTGAAGGGACTTATGATTGGGCAAAGTGGAAATGGCATATTTGTATGGTGCTCCGTTCGTATGAACTTGAAGACATTTTTAGCGGTAAGCGCGAGTATGTTGTATTGCCACAGGATCCGACAAGTGCACAAAAATTAGCGTATGCAGAGTGGAAAAAAGATGACGTGAAAGCAGTAAGTCTCATCGCAAGTGCGCTAAGCACATCAGTTTCTGAACTTGTGCTGACGTGTTGCAATGCTAAAGATATATGGGAAAAACTTTGTGTGCGATTTGAACGTAGCAGCACACAACGTCTAAACATGTTAATTGAAACTTTTTTTCAAGTCAAGCGGGACGAAACGGAAGATATTAGCATACACATAGCTAAGTTACAAAAGTTATTTGTAGATCTAAATGATGAATTAACGAAACATGAAGAGAATACATTGTCTGAAAGAATATTAAATGGGAGAATTTTATCTACACTGGGAAAAGAGTATGATAATTTTAAAAATCTCTGGGACACAATACCATCGAAAAACCAGAGTTTGAATTTACTAACCGAAATGTGAGAACAAAGTACTACAGAAACAACTGCACTTATCGCCACGCCCAAAAGGCAACAAAATAGTCGTATGAAGGCGTCAAAAGAACAAGCAAAACAAAAATTTCCGTGTAACATATGTAAACAGCTTAGTCACTAGGCAGCTGAGTGTCAACAGAAGATTCGTGACTGCAATTACATGTGTAAAACGGAGAAGGTGAGTGGAAATACTGTATTTACTTCGTGTGTCTTGGGTGCGTCTATTGCTAACTACATTGCTACAAATAAATGGTACTGTGATAGTGGCACTACGAAGCATATCACTCCAAATAAACTGCATTTGTTTCATATAGTGAATTTAATGCTCCTGAAATGATTTCACTGGGTAAGCAAGGTACTAATATGTTCGCATTTGGTGAAGGTACAGTTTACATCGAAATTAGGCGAAACAATAAATGGTACAGTTCTAGAATGGAAAATGTTTTGTATGTGCCTGATGCAAGTGCTAATTTGTTCTCAGCCAGGGCAGCTGCGTGTAATGGATACAATATAATATTTGATTATAATAGTGTTGTGATTCAGAAAAAAGCCAGTGGCGATCTTGTCATGACAGGTCATGTTGAAAATGGGCTCTATGTATTAAATATGCATGTTGTCAGGCCAGAGAGGAGCAATCAAATGATTTTAATGACACCCTTTCAAACACTGCAAGTGTACCACGACAGATGTGGACACCAAAATAAGCAACACGTCAAGAATGTCTTGAACAAGCTTGACATCAATGTTGCAGACAACAAGGATGAATTTTGTGATGGTTGTGCATTTGGAAAGATGCATAGACTACCATTTAAACAACGAGTACAACGCTCTACAGTTACAGGCAATTTAATACATGCCGATGTGAATGGACCAATGAGTACACAGTCCTTTGGATGTGCATTGTATTTTGTATGTTTTACAGATGATTTCAGCAAATTTCGCCGAATTTTCTTTATGAAACACAAAAATGAAGTGTGTGAGACGCTCAAACAATTTTTAAGTGAAGCTCAAACCAATGGACATGTAGTTAAACAATTTAGATGTCATGGACGCACAGAATTTAATAACAGGAAGGTTAAGGAACTGCTCATAGAGAAGGGAATAGAATTACTGATTCCTCCACCCTATACCCCTGGACAAAATGGTGTAGCCGAACGTGGAAACAGAACAATTGTTGAAGCTGCATGTTCAATGCTGAATGTAAGTAACCTACCAAGAGGATTATGGGCAGAAGCTTGCAATATGCCAGTTTATATCTTAAATCGTACAGGAAAATCTTCAGTACCAGACAAAGCTCCATATGAGCTGTGGTACAAGCGGCCAACAGGAAACCTTGAGCACCTCAGAATCTTTGGCACAGGTGGCTATGTTCATATAAATAAATGTTTTCGTTCAAAGTTTGATGACAAGGCTGTTTTTGGACAGCTTGTTGGTTACGTCAATGACAAAGATGGATTTAGAATTTGGATTCCCTCAAAACGAAAAGTGATCATGAGTCATGATGTAAAATTTAAGCCAGAAGTAGTTTGTAATTTCCGTGGTGATTATGTTGAATTTGATATTTCTCGTAGAGAATTTCCAGGTCTTAAACAGTTAGACTTGGTGCCTGAAGCACAAGAAGGCAAATGTTACAGGCAATCAGCTTCTAGAGGAAGTCAAAGTGATGAAAAGCTTGACATTCTTGAATCTGGAGGAAGTCAATGTTACAGGCAATCAGCTTCTAGAGGAAGTCAAAGTGATGAAATGCTTGACATTCTTGAATCTGGAGGAAGTCAAATATCATGTGATGATCACAAGGAATCAACAGAATTCCTGAAAGCAAAAAATACTGAATTTTCTCCTGAAGAAAAATTGGAGAACAGAAGACAACGAAGAAAACCAGGCTGGATGGAAAGTGGTGAGTTCTTGATGTTAACTAAAGTTGTTACTGAAGAACCTCAAGATCCAAACTGTTTCTCTGAAGTATTGCAGTCTAATGAGAAGGATAAATGGCTGCAAGCTATTAATGAAGAAATTGAGTCACTCAAGAAAAATGACACGTGGGTGTTAGTTGGACACCCAACAAATGTCAAAGTATTACAGAATCGCTGGTTTCTGTGTCCATCTGATGGAAGTACTCGCTTCAAAGCCAGATTAGTTGCTAAAGGGTATATTCAGCAAGCAGGAATTGATTATGAAGATACATTTAGTCCAGTTGCACGTTATGACACTATTCAGACTTTGCTAGCACTAGCTTCTTCAAAGAAGATGCTGATAAAACAATTTGATGTAAAAATTGCCTTTTCGAATGGAATACTTGAAGATGAAGTATATATGGAACAACTAGAAGGTTTTGAAGACAACACAGATCGGGTATGTCTTTTGAAACGAAGCCTTTTTGGACTCAAGCAAGCACCACGCTGCTGGAACAAACGCTTTGTGGAAGTCATGAAGAAAGCAAATTTCCAAAACAATGCCGCATATCCTTGTCTGTTTTATCGCAAATACAATGGGAATAGCCTTTATGTGGCAATTTATGTTCACAATGGCCTTATTGTTGGCAGTGACAAGGAAGAAATTACAGTTTTCCTGAATACTTTACAACATGAGATTGGTATAACAATAGGTACCCTTGACAGTTTCCTTGGTATAAAAATAGAACAAAATGAAGATGGGGCAATTATTATAAGTCAAGAAAAATACACAAAACAAATATTAGAAAGATTTAGAGTGGCAGAATCCAATACGATTGCAACTCCCATTGGACGTGAAGAAAATAATGACCAAAATGAAGCAATTTCATCGCCTGTCCCATATCGTGAGGCAGTCGGGTGTCTCATGTATCTTTCAACAGCAACTCGACCTGACATAACTTTTGCAGTGAATAAAGTTGCTCGAGCTATGGAAAAGCCAACAACAGATGACTGGAATAGAGTAAAACGTATATTCCGTTACTTGAAAGGCACATTACATTATGATATTATTTATGACAGTGAAGATGATTTGAAAATTTATAGTGATGCTGATTTCGCAGGTGACAAGAGAACAAGGCGTTCAACAACTGGAATTGTAGCAAAATATGCTGGTGGGGCAATATCATGGATAAGTCGTTTACAAAAAGTAGTGGCCACATCTACAATTGAAGCAACTGAAGCAGAAATAATTTCTGCCAGTGAAGGTGCCAAAGAATTAATTTGGTTTCATCGCTTACTAAGTGAATTAGTTGAAATGCCAGAACAAACTCCAACACTTTATATTGACAATGCCAGTGCTTTAAAATCCTGAGTATCATAGACTGTCAAAACATATAGAGGTCCGATATTTCTCTGTTTGTGATGGATTTCTGAATGGTGAAATTCTTTTGGAACATATTGCCGTGAGAGACGATGAACACCAACTGCCGGCGTGGCGGAGGGGATAGCGTCACGGACTGCAGAGCAGAAGGTCGCCGGTTCAATCCCGCCCACCGGCAAAAATTTATTTCTTTGTAATTTACAATTCCAGAAGGTTCTACATCTTTCTTATGTTCACTTGTAAATTCTACTTGTTTCTTATGTTAACTGTTCTTCTAATTTCTGGTAAATTCTGTCTCTGTATAAATAGCAGAGCACTCTGCCTGAGATGCAGTCAGTGCTGCGTCTATGTTGAGTTAGTAATAAACGTGCTTTCAGTATAAGTGCTGTGTTTAGTTGCCTTCGAAGTTAAGACTACTTCCATTGCAACGTGACATTGTTTGGTGGAGGCGCCGGGTACACTGTGCAACACCTGCATCACCGTGGCTCCGATTAGGCAACGTAAAAGCCGTCGCTTACACGGACTGGAACCGGAATACAAGGGATACACCGAGTACGTCCTTCCTAAAGTCCGTATTATCAGAAGAACGATGGAGACGAAACCAGCAATAAGCCAGCCGCACATCAGACACCCTTCGGTGTACTCTGGAGATGCTGGACAGGACCTCAACAAATGGCTAAAAGGGTTCGACCGAGTCGCCAAGTACAACAGGTGGGATCATACGATGTGCTTGGCCAACGTATATATCTACCTGGATGGAACAGCCCAGCAATGGTTCGAAAACAACGAAGACAAGTTGAATGACTGCGAGACGTTCCAGGAGGAACTTAAGAAGACGTTTGGAGACCGCCAGCGACAAATCCACTCGGCGGAAGAACAACTGAAGAACCGGGCCCAACGACATGGTGAGCCGACACAATCGTAGATACAGAATATTTTGGCCCTGTGTAAAGTAGTCAATCCGAATATGACTGAAGCGGACAAAATCATGCACCTGATGAAGGGAATTGCAGAAGATATGTACCACGCTCTTCTGATAAAAGACGTCGCTACGACAGAAGAGTTCATCAAGTGGTGCCAGCGTATTGAAGAGATGCAACAAAGGAGGGTTGGACGCAAGAAGTATGACAGACTCCCAAATGTAGTCCCTATGGCCGTTGTGGAAGATCGTGAGAGAAGCATTACAACAATGCATGGCAGCCGGGACTATTAGACTGAGCGAGCATCACATTATGGCCATGGATGTGAGCCCTGTAAGTCACGAGGTAGCCGACGCCGCTGAGGACGAGGTATTTCAAACATTAGCTCCTGTCTGCCCCATCAATCGCACCCGACGTGAAGAATGGCGTGGCCCTGCTATGACTTACGCTGCAGCCGCCAAACGGCAGCCCATGAACCGACCGACGCGACCACAGCCAACTCCCCCGGTAACTATGACGCCCCGCAGAAGAACAGACGTCTGGAGGACAGAAGAAAACACACCACTGTGTTTCCACTGTGGACGCCCTGGACATGTCGTACGCTACTGCAGAGAGAGGAGGCGAGTATTCAACGATTATTTTGCCGCAAAACGTCAGCCGTTGGAGCAGTTCTATCCAAGGCAGTCACCTGCTGATGAGTTCAGTCGACCTATGGGAAGAAGCACATCACCGTACCCTAGACGAGGTCGCTCCCCGATGCGCCGCAGCCGTTCACCGTCGCCGTACAGAGGTACCAGTCGCTCCCCTAGCCGCCGCGCCCAGGAAAACTAAGCGAGGCGACCATCTACGGAGGTGAGGCCGCCGCAGATGAAAATCCTCCATGGACGACAGTCACCAAGATGTCGGGAAATCTCATCGACGTCATAATCGACGGCCAACCTGTTCGGGCACTTGTTGATTCAGGAGCCTCTTTTACTGTATTATCGGATAATTACCGCCGCACACTAAAGAAGACAATGTTCTGTGATACGGGAGCAACTGTGCTGAAGGTCGCGAATGGAAAGTACATCCATCCAGCAGGAACTTGTGTCGCAAGAATAACCATCAACAACAGGACGCAGCCGTTTGAATTTGTCGTGTTAACAGAATGTAGTCACAATGTCATCCTCGGATGGGACTTCCTTCAGGCATCCCAAGCTATCATTGACTGTGGAAGATCTGAGCTGCAAATTGAAGAAGTTGTTCCGCCAGATACACGTAATACAGAATTTTCTGGGAAGTTATTCATCGTTGACAATGTGACGATACTGCCGTTGACAATGAGAAGAGTTGCAGTCACAAACACAGATGACTGGTTAAACTGTGAAGTTCTTGTTGATAGTAAAAGGTTTATCAGGCTCACAAAAGAAATTTACATACCAGCAGCTGTCATAAGTATTACCGGTGGTCAAGGAGAGATTTGGATCACAAATTGTCACAAGCAGTCACAACTTATCCCCAAGGGAATGTGTATCGGGACAGCTGAACCAATCCAGGACGGTGAGCTCAACGTCATCAATGAAGACCCATGCCCTCCTATTAGTACAGACAACACGCTGGATGAAACAAACTTGGAACTGCCAATAGGGCCTGGACTGACCAAGGAACAACACCAGCGGGTGTTAGGTATACTACGCCAATTTTCGGGTGCATTCACACCTCAGCAGGGGAAAAGTCAGACGAAACGGCCCACGATAAAGCACCGTATCAATACTGGGGACCATCCGCCAATTAGCCAGCGTTCGTATAGAGTGTCGCCACCTGAAAGACGGATAATTCGGGAGGAAGTGGAGAAGATGTTGCGAGATGACATTATTCAACCTTCGGAGAGTCCTTGGTCGTCTCCGGTGGTCCTAGTAAAGAAGAAGGATGGCACGTGGCGATTCTGTGTCGACTATCGGCGGCTGAACAGTATCACAGAGAAAGATGTCTACCCATTGCCGCGTATTGATGACACCTTAGACTGCTTGAAAGGAGCTACATACTTCTCAACTATGGACATGCAGACAGGTTACTGGCAAATCGAGCTTGACGAAGCTGACAGGGAGAAGACGGCTTTTATTACACCTGACGGTCTCTATGAATTTAAAGTAATGCCATTTGGATTATGTAATGCTCCAGCCACATTCGAACGCATGATGGACAACTTTCTTCGACACCTAAAGTGGACGACGTGTCTCTGCTATTTTTAGATGACATTGTCGTTTTCTATAAAACATTTGAAGAATATCTGAGTCGCCTGTCAACTGTGTTGAAGTGTGTTCAGGCTGCAGGTCTCCACCTCAATCCAAAGAAGTGCCTCTTCGTCGCCAAAGAGATAAAAATCCTGGGGTATCTAGTCAACGGAGATGGTGTTCCTCCTGATCCAGATAAAGTAAGGGCAGTCACAGAATTTCCAACTCCTCAGCACATTCGTGATGTGAGAAGTTTTCTCGGACTGTGCTCATACTACCGACGTTTCATAAAAGGCTTTTGTAACAAGGCACGTCCATTACAAGAACTTCTGCAGGGAGACGCCAAATTTTACTGGGATGCGAGAAAAGAAAGAGCTTTCCGAGCACTTAAGGAGGCTCTAACTTCTGCACCAGTGCTAGCCTTGTACGATGAGAATGCAGAAACGGAACCTCACACAGACGCCAGTGGCTATGGGATTGGTGCAGTGCTTGTACAAGTTCAGGAAGGTGCCGAAAAAGTGATATCCTATGCGTCAAGAGTACTCTCAAAGTCCGAGATAAACTACTCTACAACTGAAAAAGAATGTCTCGCGGTTATCTGGGCTATCAACAAGTTCCGGCCGTATTTATTCGGCAAACCATTCACCATTATGACAGACCACCATTCTTTGTGTTGGCTGACTAGCTTGAAGGATCCATCAGGTCGACTAGCAAGATGGGCACTAAGACTCCAAGAGTACGATGTCACAATGGTATTCAAGAACGGGCGCAAACACAAGGATGCCGACTGCCTTTCGAGGAATCCATTAGTGGAACACAACAGTATTAATGAAATTTCAGCTCTCACTGAATTAGACGTTACAGCTGAACAGAGGGAAGATCCAACACTATTAAAAATGATAGAGGCCTTGGAGAAAGGAGAACCGACCAATGGAGAGTTCCAACTTATAAACGGAACATTGTACAAGAGCAACTACGATCCACTGGGCCCCATATGGCTACTCGTTGTTCCAGCTAATCTCCAGCCAGCTATTCTCAAATATTTCCATGATGCTCCAATATCCGGTCATCTGGGATTCGTGAAGACCCTAGACAGAATCAGACGCAGGTGTTACTGGAAAGGTCTCTACCGATCTGTCAAGCACTATGTGAGTCACTGTAAAGAGTGCCAGCGACGGAAGCATGTGTCGCAATTACCTCCAGGACATCTCGTACCGATTCCGCCGGCAGCAGCTCCATTCCACCGAATTGGGATCGATCTTTTAGGGAGGTTCCCGAAGTCGACAACCGGTAACCGTCTGCACTGACTACCTCACACGCTACGCTGTCACCAAACCTGTGCCGACTGCAGAAGCTCCAGAGATTCCTTGTAGAAGACATTATTTTGAAGCATGGAGCACCACGTGTCATGATATCTGATCGTGGAAAAGTATTCCAGTCAAAACTAGTATCAGAGGTAATGTCACGGTGCAACATTGTCCACAGAATGACAACTGCATACCATCCTCAGACAAATGGTCTTATGGAACGTTTTAACAAAACGTTAGCCGACATGCTGTCAATGTACGTCGATGTCGAGCAGAAGGATTGGGATACAATTCTGCCAGTCGTGACATTTGCTTAGAATACCGCAAGACAAGACACCACAGGCTTCACTCCGTTTTTCCTACTCCATGGCCGTGAAGCTGAGACGACAATGGATACACTGTTCCCGTTCCAACCGGACGACACTCAGGATGACTATGTTAAACAGCTCATCACCAGGGTCAAAGAAGCAAGACAGCTGGCTCGCATACGGACACTGCACGCCCAGGAGAAGGACCGTCAGCGGTATAACAAGAAGCACCGACCTGTTGTGTACAGCCCAGGAGATCTGGTATGGATTTTTACCCCTGTACGGAAGGTGGGACTGTCAGAAAAGTTATTGAAGCGATACTTTGGTCCGTATCGTGTCATACGCCGCCTGTCAGACGTCACATACGAAGTTGACGATTATGAGCCGTCGTAGAAACGTCAAAAACGAAGAGACATTGTTCACGTCCTGCGCATGAAGCCTTACTACGATCCTGAAGAGCAGGTAGACGACAATGGCTTCTTGTTCGAGGACTTTAAGGACGGTAATGTTCCTGATGAAGCCACGACAGGAACGTCTGTCGTCGATAATCGCGGAGAAGGGAAGGATTCTCTTTAACTGTCATACAGAGGACCCATGACATGGTCAAGATCCAGGACACTGCAGCTGGCTCTACAGGGATCATAACAGCGAGTCGCTGTTTCTCCAGGAGAGGGAGCAATGCCCCGTGGCGCAGGGGATAGCGTCATGGACTGCAGAGCAGAAGGTCGCCGGTTCAATCCCGCCCACCGGCAAAAATTTATTTCTTTGTAATTTACAATTCCAGAAGGTTCTACATCTTTCTTATGTTCACTTGTAAATTCTACTTGTTTCTTATGTGAACTGTTCTTCTAATTTCTGGTAAATTCTGGCTCTGTATAAATAGCAGAGCACTCTGCCTGAGATGCAGTCAGTGCTGCGTGTATGTTGAGTTCGTAATAAACGCGCTTTCAGTGTAAGTGCTGTGTCTAGTTGCCTTCGAAGTCAAGCCTACTTCCATTGAAACGTGACAATATAGATGAAAAGAGCCAATTGGCTGATCTTTTGACAAAGCCACTTGAACGCACAAGATTTAATTTGCTACGTGCAGAAATTGGGATGTTAAAAAAAAAAAAAAAAAAAATTGGCTTTCAACAATTAATTGCAGTAAACTGTTCGTTGTCTCAGAGGCAGTCGATTTATTTCAAAGAGTTTCCAGACTGTTGCCTTATTTAAACTGTTCGCTGTGTTTAAAGAGCTTGCGTTTTATTTTATAAAAAAGGAAGTATTTAACAGATTTCATATTCTGTTGTAATAAAGAACTAAACGTGAGGGTACACTTCAGTGAGATTGGTATACTGAAAACCATAAAGAAAAGCTTAATATCAGGTACATGTTCGTGAATCTGGACATGATGTACTGCATAACATCGGAATTCGCAGTTCAGCTGTTGCTGCACCGGGACACACACTAGAATCTTATCAGAATTTGGACGCGAATACGAAAACGACCAGAGGTTCGTTCCAGCAGCTGCCAGATTGCTTGACGTGCATGCGCAACGCTGAAATTTTGTTCCAGCAGCGCCTTCTCCTGCTTCTGGCTACTTGGAGTGTGGCTGTTTGGTGATCCAGCAGTTGCCGCAAGCAGCCAGACGCTACCCGAAAAAATGTTTCTGGCGTGGTCAAGCTGCCAATTTGCACATGCGCAGAAAGTTAGAGTGGGGGTAGCTGTCACGTGATACGTAGCGTGTTTTTCGATTATTTAGAAGTCACTGCAATCCCACTTGAGATCAGATATTTCTCGTTTACACTTCTTCGTTATTAGGATGGAAAGTATTTTAATTATTCCTTTAAACTCACCTTCGCCTGCAACCAGAAACAGTGCAAAAACCGTTCCAGCAGTGCAAGTATCAAACAAGGGTTTTTACGTTATAGTAGCTGCGCATGCGCAGTAACACCTGTTTCTTAGCGCTTGAAAGTAGCCGTCTGGCAGCTGCTGGAACGAACCTCAGGGCTTTAGCAGTCTCCCCAGCACATCTTCTCAGCTCCAACCAAGCGACCAATGATATGGCGCTCTTGTAAAGTCAATGGGAAGGCGATGTGTTTCACGCGCGTGAATATGAACTAGGTTAACATGTAAGTGGTAGTGCAGTACTACTACTTTTGTGTTCGCTTGTGTAGCTTCTAGATTGGAAACAGCCAATTGTACTTATTTTTTGAAAGATATGTTTCAACATACGTTACGATTATGACGTCCATTGTTTTCGTACTGCTCTTTTACTCAGTAAACACACAATAAGATGAACTAAGCGCATAGCACTCGAATGTGCAAAACGAAAATTCTCTCCGCAATATCTGCACTAAAGTCAAGTGATACGGCAACGGCGGTGCAGGCCATATAGCGCTAAGCGTATTTCAAGCGTTATTAATTCGTTATAACATACAGATATCTTTCAGAACTATAGTAAAACTACGTATACATTTTTATAGACAACTTAAAAATTATATTCTTTGGATGAAGTTGGTTTACACACGCAAAGATGAAGAGTGTGATGCTTTTTTTTATGAGAACTGAAATTTTAGTTGCCCCCCATGACGGAATGGAACTTGACAGGCAACTATGTTTTTTGTTTTGTTTTTTACAGCTGTTATACGGATGTCTGCTCGAATTAATTATGTTTCAAAGACACTCATAGCCACGGAAAAAGTAAAGAAATTCTTGAAACAAATAACAACCTTGAACAACTATCTTCAGTTTTGCTTATCCTTTTGATTTTTCAAATGCAAGGAAGCAGTTAGTACAGCGTTTTTTATAACCTTCATTGGGGTTGTTCAAAGGCTACATAGGGAGCATTAATTAAAATTGAATCAATCAACTTTGTAATGGTTTGAAAAATATGTTACTGTACAGACAGCTTCTCCTTTGGGTTCTGAGTTCAGTCTTTTGCTGAATTGTGTCTCAATTAGGAACAGGGGACTGATGACCTGCCGTTTAGTCCCCTTAAAAAATCCCAAAACAACAAGAACAGACATCAGGTAGCTTTTGTCCTAGGAAGTATTGATCCACCCACTAATGAAAGCCAAATTCCTATACCACCAACAAACATAAAACTGTCTGGAGGGATTTAAGGACATTTGGGCAAATAATCTTGGAAATTATACAAACCTCACTCATTCATGATAACATTCACTCTTGACAAAATAAAGTATAGCCAACTTTGATTTTTTTGATCCTCTTAAATTACATCCTGCATAAAGTTTTACCACTGTATAAGTGTAGTCACAATAGTACACAGGGAAAATTAAGAAAAACAAACAATACCAGAATCAAAATAAATAGTGTTATGTATCAACAGATGTAAATATAATTCAGTATAGCACCATGTTACACACCACTAAACACTGGAGCAAATAGACAGAAACTAAACCTTTATTTTCTAACAACATGATACTGTTGTACAAAAAAAGTGAAATCAGCAGCACCCCCCTCCTTTAGAATAAACAGAGTTGCAGATTAAATCTGTTTACTATTGCTTATCGAACTAACTACTGTGACTTGGATAAAGTCACAGATAAGCAATAATATACATTTAGAATCTTACATCATACTATTAGAAGCTTAATTTCCATTCATGTAAATAAAAGGAAGGTGGCATTTCAGTAGATGTGTGAACACCAAAATATCATGTGAAAATTACTAGAATAGAACAGATTCATCTTGATTGATACAAGCTGATAAATTACTGCATAACTAATAAAAAGGAAGATGAAGTGGCTTGATGCCAACATCTAGCTGTGTTATTTTCCACAACAAAATTCCCTACAAGGACCAGGGTAGTCAAATGTTAACACTTAACAGTAAAATCTTATACTAATATGAAACAATTATAGGAACAATACTTGGAAAAATTCTGTGTATCCCAATTAATGTATTCTAATGGGGTTAAATTTTTGATCAACTGATTGATTTCTTTATTAATCCAAGTAACAATTTGGATTGGACTTTTAAATAAATCACTCACTAAAAAATTTAACTCCAGAAGTAGACACACACAAAATGAAGAACAGAGCATAAAATTCATTGGGGCACAGCTGTTACATAATGTGTCTCTTTGTGAGGTTAAAACTAGTAGCTGTGAACCACTTATACACCCTTCCAACTATTTTATAGTTATATCAGCTCGAGTTTAATCAGGACTCTTTGGTTAGTATGTTTGTGTTGTCAATAAGTCTTGGTTCTTTTTTATAGGGTACATACACAGAGACTTAATTGAATGGAAACAATGTCAAGATAAAATAGCTGTGTTATGACTCTGCTGAAAAATGCATGTTCATTTGCATACCTACCACTGAACACTTCCACTGTACTGAAAATGATTGTTTTCACACTCTAGATGCCCAAGATTAGTCTGCTAGTGAAGTCCCCTATTGCGGAGGAAGGCCATTCATGCCCTGAAATATTACTTTGTTAAGTATAATTTTATGTTTTGCATAGTTAAAGGCTTTGACAAGGTCACAAAACATACCTCTATCAATACTTCATTTGTGAGATCATGTGTAACTCATTATACTACATGCCATGATAACATCAAAAGATGATCAGATAGTTTATATTTTGGAAATTTAATGTGATGAGGTTGGATACTATGTGTGAAATCCTGTTTATGCAGGTGTATGAAATCTGCATGCAAACACTTTGCATGCAAATGCAGCTTGGAGAAAGAGACTCACATCACCCAGAAGAATCAATGTAAAGTGTACACTATCTGACTACAGTTTCTCTCTCTTCTAAAAATATTGTACATTTGAATTCTGACTTGGCTGTGCAGTAGATATGTTCTCAGGAGGGGTGATGAAAACCAATCTTGTCTTATTACTTTAAATATGCCTTTTAGTACATCATTAGTTGAAGGATAGCTTTGCAGAAACTTTAAGACATTCCAGAGCAATAAGTTACTCAAAATATAACAGACAAAGTCCAATGCCACATTGTTAAGGCATTTGCCAGTTAGTGGGAACTGACTAGCAGAGCCCAGACTTCTGAAGGACCATAAAATATTCCAGAAGTATTCACACAATATATGACATCAACTGCGAATAGGCAAAGCTGAAAATGTGTACCCAGCCGGGATTTGAATCCGGGTCTCTTTCTAGGCAGTTGCACTGACCACTACACCACTGAGGAAACAGTGATCACCGCACCTGCAGGGTCTGCCTAAGCTTGCCTCCCATCAGACACAAATTTCCATCTCTACCCCAGTGGTGTCATATATTCTGTGAATATGAAAGAATAACAACTGCAGGATCAGAAGTGACGTCTGTTCTTCCGGAACAGACACTGCATGTATATATATTCCAGAAGCTTTCAGTGTAGGTTTATTTCTTACACTGGAACATTTTATATGGTGGTATAATCCAGCTACATGGTCACATACCAAGTATTTCTCTTAGTGCAGAGAACCCTTTATGAAATCTAAACTGAGAAGTGATCAACAAGTTCAGATTGAGTCACTTATCATGGCCACTTCTTTAAATAGTTTTCACTGACAAGAATATGTATAAGGAAGAGTTAAATTTTCTATAGTTTATTAATGTTTCTGAGTGTTGTTCCTATAATGGTTTTATATTAGTATAAGACTTTACTGTTGACATTTGACTACTCTGGGTCCTGTAGGAAATTCTGTTGTGGAAAATAACACAGCCAGATGTTGGCAACCAGCCACTTCCTCTTCCTTTTTATTAGTTATGCAGTAATTTATCAGCTTGTATCAAGATGAATCTGTTCTATTCCAGTAATTTTCACCTGATGTTTTGGTGCACACACATCTACTGAAATGCCACCTTCCTTTCATTTTCATGAATGGAAATGTTAGAATTTTTAAAAATAAATTTCTAATAGCATGATGGAAGATTCTAAAGGTATATTATTTCTTTTCTGTGGCTTTAGCCAAGATTTATCCCACACCTCTCTTTATTCTAAAGGAGGGGGATGCTGCTGATTTCACTTTTTATTTTATTTATTTATTTTTTTGTTTGTTTGTTCTTGTACCTGTTATACAACAGTATCATATTGTCAGGTTTTGTAGGCAAATCATGCATATTATAATTTTTTTCCTTTCTTTTTCTCTTTTGCAAGTATGAATACATGTTAGGCCAGTACCTTAAGTTTCATCACCACCAGCTTTAGCTACATAACATCTCACTTTATGTAGATTGTCTAATGTTTATAAGAGAATAAAGGTTGAGTTTCAATTTGCTCCAGTGTTAAATAGAGACATTAACAATATCCTATACTGATTTAGTTTCACTTCTGATGATACATACCTTGATTTATTTTTATTCCAGTATTGTTCATTTTCCTTAGTTTTATACAAAATGAGGATCAAAAAAATAAAAATTTGGCTGTGCTTTATTTCATTATGAGTGAATATTCTCATGAATGAGTGAGGTTTGTATAATTTCCAAGATTGTTTGCCCAAATGTCCTTAATTTCCTCCAAATAGTTTTTTTAATGTTTGTTGATGGTATATGGACATGCACTTTCATTAGTGACTAAATCAAAACTTCCTATAACAAAAGCTACCTAATGTCTCTTGTTTTGGGACTTTTAACGGGACTAAACAGAAGGGTCATCAGTCTCCTGTTCTTAATTGAGACAGAACAGCAAAAGACTGAACTCAGCACCTAAAGGAGAAACTATCTGTACAGTAACTTATTTTTCAAACTATTACAAATTTGATTCATTCCATGCTAATTACTGCTTCCTATTTAGCCTTTGAACTTACCCAATGAAGATTATGAAAAACGCTGTAGGTAACTGCCTCCTTGCAGTGAAAAAAGCAAAACGATAAGCAAAGACTGAAAATAGTTGTGTAAGGTTGTCATTTGCTGGAATATTTTTTTCTTTTTCTGTGTCTATGTGCGTCTTCGAAACATAATTAATTCTAACAGAGATTCGTTTAACAGTTGTAGAAAACAAAAGGAATACGGTTGGCTGTCAATTCCGTCCTGGGGAAAAGAAAAATTCCATTCTCAAAAAACACCACACATCACACTCTCGATCTTCGCGTGTGTAAACCAACTTCATCCAATGAATATAATTTTTAATATGACTATTGAAATGTGTACATGGTTTTACGATACTTTTGAAAGTTATCTGCATGCAATAACGAGTTAATAATGCTTGAAATACGCTTGGCGCTATATGGCCTGCAGCGCTGTTTCCATATCACTTGACTTGAGTGCAGATATTGCGGACTGTATTCTAGTTCTGTGCATTCGAATGCTATGCGCTTAGTTCATCTGATTGCGAGTTTACTTAATAAAACAGCAACACGCAAAAAAAAAAAACACTGGACGTCATAATCGTGTTAAAACACATATTTCGAGAAAGAAGTACAATTGGCCATTTCCAATCTAGAGGCAACACAAGCGAACACGTAGGTAGAATATTATTGCAATACATCGCACAAGTGTTCATAAGCACGCGCGTGAAACACAGAGTCTTCCCATCGGCTTTTCTGGAGCGCCATATCATTGGTCGCTTGGTAACAGCTGCGACGAAAGATGTGGTGGGGAAACTGCTAAACCCCTGGTCGTTTCCGTATTCGCAATTGGGACGAAAAGCGTTCCAGCAGTGCAAGTTCCAAAAACGTCATTTTAGCTGCGCATGCGCAGTAACGCCTGCCTGCTCGCGCCTGAAAGTAGCCTTCTGGCACCTGCTTAAACGAACCTGATTTCTGCACAGTAGCCGCAGTCAGAGACAATTCACTCCTTCATGTGTTGCTATCATCTGTGATTCAAACAGCGTAGGCGTTAGTTTAGGTTCTGAGCTTGGGGCGGTAATGTTGACGGAGTATGGATTTTGTCACAGTGAAATTATGCGACAACTACTAGGTTCGGTATAGATTTTTCGAGTGCAGAGTGATGGGAAGACAGATATTCTTCAAGTCTGTCCATTTATTGTCCTAGAATTAGCTGTTATGGGCCACGAACGTTACAATAAAAAGAATGACTGTTTACGGTGGCATTTTTATAAGATTTTTCACCGTCCCTTGTGTACTATATAAACAATTACTTGTATATAGTGGAATATTTTGACACTAGCTACAAAATGTCTCATCATGGGCCTTCATATTCGCCAGCGTACGTACACGACGAGTATGATTTCGAAGATGACAACGACGATGACTTGGACGACGACAGAGAAAATGACGAGCACGATGAAAGCGATGAAGGTAATATTCTACTTGTATGGCGTCTAAAAACTTACGGTTACTATTGTGTATATCCCAGATTTGTAGGGTGAGAGACTCGAAATTCCTATCAGATGAAGACATTACTAAAATCTAAACTGCAATAAACAACCTCTAGAATCAACTCCCGACTGCATCTGCTGAACTACCAGATATATCTCATTTTGTTGCGGTATTGACATCGTGTTTACCGGTATGTGTTCGCGCTGTTATCAATTAATAAATCTGATATTGAATACTAGACGAGCTCCAAGTGAAGTGTATGGATACGGAACTATAATCCTCCCATGTTTATCTGAGGTTTAGATATAGCCCAATGATTGAAATCCTATTTTTCTCAACGCTTACATTCAAGCTTTTCTTTCCTATTTGCCATCTGGGCCTAGCCTACTTTCATCCTATGTGAAGTAAGTTTGTTTTATTTGTCATGTAGATAATGCATTTGTACAGTAGAGCACACAATGATATAGGACCAATCACTAAGAATAAATTGCTTTGTACAATAAGGCAAATGGTGCTATAAAAATTAAATAAGTAAGATGACCATGTGACAGCTGGCATTCAGTAAGAATGATGTTGAGATTCAGTGTAATCGAGGTTTTCACGATTTCCTCAGGTTAAGAAAAGTGTTCTATGTGCTAATTTACATCCCTGTTCGCTTGTGTAAGCTAAGAGAACTTGCTCAGTCTTTGATGTTGTGATTGTTTGTAGGATGTGTAATGAAGACCTCCTGCCCCCCTTCTCTCTCTTTACTTTCTCTGGTGGAACTACTGTTCTGCATGATTAAGATATGATAGAGGTCTTACTTCTGAAAGATTTAAAATACCTCCCCCATCACTAATCCTCTTCCAATTCCATACTCTGAAAACAAAGCACTCTTCTGATGGCTTATTTTGTACATATGTGACAATTAATTACTGTGCAACTATGAGCTGTGTGTCTTGAGTGCCAATTTGTAAATGGAAGGATGCCACAATTTCAACAAAATATTAAAGATGTTTGTTATTGCCTCTACCCATAGGCCTCTAGATGATCTACATTCTTATTTGTCAGTTGTGAAAAGTTTTTTGATTAGCATATTTCATTTCTACAGATACAGAAGAAGCGAGTGAAACAGATATGGGGAAGTCTGAAGAGTACACTGAAATTAAAGAGCAGTAAGTAAAAGCTGTTCAATTTATTTGTATTTGTAGAGGATGTTGGCTAATGTTTTGATAGTTCTCCTGTATTTTAATTCTGTAATGAAATATGCCTGTTCTAATCAAACAGTAGTAACGACCAGCAAAAATATTCAGATAGCAGGTGTTGTAGCTTTCTTTAGTAAAATTAGGTATTTAAGACCCGCAAGGATGGATATATTACTACTTCCAACCCGTTCTGTGATTACTGTTGGATGAAAATGGCTTATAAAAAGCAGAATGTGTGCAACAGCTGTCGGATCTAGGTGCTTTCTTGCGACTATTTACAATGTCAAACTACAGTACAAAAATAGTGAAAAATGTATGGCTTCGCCAAGTGGTGTAAACTCTGCTGAATATTATGTGATCAGAAGATGGCCACTTAACTGGCCAAAACTATTATCCATTATATCCGTTCTTGCTATCTGGCAAATAATTTTTTTTCTTTTTTAATAAAAATAACACTGTGTTAATTGAAATCTGTGATGCGACCCATCAACTTTGACCTTTTTGAGATCTGTGATTGATGTTAATTCTGTTGTGGTAATGTGTAATTTACAAAGATAATCACAGATTATTTATTATCTACATGTTTATATTCGATGGTAGTGTTTGTTTTACTATTTGTAATGGACAGATATAGACTCTGCCCATAACTTATTGGTCATGAACTGTAGTCTGAAGAGAGAGAAAGAGAGGAAAAAAAAAAAAAAAGAAAACAGTAGAAAGGTAGAAAGATAAGGAGGTGGGACTGTAACCATTGTGCGTTTTCGAATATAAAAACATTACCGCATATTTAATTTCCAACGTCAAAAATTCTTATTTGCATGTTGCGCGGCGGTGAGGTTTGGTTACCATTGGCCGACGACGATCTCTTCTTTGTGCTGTGATTCGCTAGCCACATAATCACATGGTCTACAACAAATGAACATCGCGTTGCGCAGCCTCCAAGTCAGGCGATCGGAAGCAAATGTGCCGTATTTGGTGGATTTTTTTATTCATACTTCAATATTACAAAAGCTGGCAGCCTAAATGTAACAGCGCTTGAAAGACATTTGTAAAACGCGTATTTTAAAGTAAGGTATATTGTAATTAAGTACTGAGAAATCATGACTACGTATAATGAAACCTTTACCGGTAGCACTGAGGCATGAAATAGTGAGTGCAGCAGAGGACAAAATAGGTAGAAAGGCAAGACCTACAAAAATCCTTGGATATCACGGGAAATAATAAATTTAATTGATGGAAGGAGAAAATATAAAAATGCGGTCAATGAGACAGGCAAAGTGGAGTACAACCGACTAAGAAATGAGATTGACAGGAAGTGCAAAATAGCTAAGGAGTGGCTAGAAGGCAAATGCAAACTGTCAGTAGAATAATATTTAAATAGGGGAAAAATAGATACTGCCTACAGGAAAATAAGACATTTGGAAACAAGAAAAGCAGCTGTATGAATATAAAGAATTCCAATATAAAACAAGTTCTCAGCAAAGAAGGGAGAGCTGAAAGGTGGAAAGAGGGGCTGTACAAAGGAAATGAATTTACAATGTTGTAATAAGGGATGAGGAAACAGATAAATATGAAATAGGAGATACTATACCGAGAGAATAATTTGACAGAGCACTGAAAGACCTTAGTCGAAACAAGGCCCCTGGTGTAGATGACACTCCCTCAGAACTACTAAAGTCTCTGAGTGAACCAAGCATGACAAAACTATTTCACCTGGTGCATAAGAGATATGAGACAGATTACATACAATTACAGAGCCATCAGTTTAATATGTCATGGTTGCAAAATTTTAACACAAATTATTTATAGAAGGATGGAAAAGCTGGTAGAAGTTGACCTCGGGGAAGATCACTTTGGATTCATGAGAATTACTTTACAGCTTATCTTAGAATATAGAGTAAAGAAAGGAAAACTGACATTTCTAGCTTTTGTAGATATGGAGAAAGCTTTTGACAATGTTGATTGGAATACAATCTTTTAAATTCTGAAATCAGCAGGAGTAAAATATAGGGAACAGAAGGTTATTTACAATGGTTATCAGAGTTGAAGGGCATGAAAGGGATGCAGAGGTTGGGAAGGGAGTAAGACAGGGTTGTAGCCTTTCTCCAATGTTATTCAATTTGTACATTGAGCCTGCTATAAAGGAATCCTAGGAGAAATTAGAAGAAGGGATTAAAGTTCAGGGTGAAGAAATAAAACAATTGCATTTTACCAATGACATTGTAATAATCTGACAGCAAAAGACCTGGAAGAGCAATTGAACGAAATGGACATTGTCTTGAAAGATGCATATAAAATGAACATTAACAAGAGTAAAATGAGGATAATGGAGTGCAGTCTTAAGAAAATAGGGTGATGCTGAAGGAATTAGATTAGGTAATGAAACAATGAAGGTGGTAGATGAGTTTTGTTACTGGGGCAGTAAAATAACATGCGATGCTTAGAGTACAGATGCTATAAAATGCAGAATGGCAATGGGAAGAAAAGTATTTTTGAAAAAGAGAAATTTGTTAACATCAAATATTAATTCAAATGTAAGGAAGTCCTTTCTGAAAGCATTTGTGTGGAGTGTTGCCTTGTATGGGAGCGAAATGTGGATGACAAACAGTTTGCACAGGAAGAGGATAGAGGCTTTTGAAATGTGGTGTTACAGGAGAATGCTGAAGAGTAGGTGGGTGGATCGGGTAACTAATGAGGTGGTACTGAACAGAATTGGGGAGAAAAGGAATTTCTGGCACACCTTAACTAAAAGAAGGAATAAACTGATAGGACACATTCTTAGACATCAAGGAATCATAAATTTATCAATGGAGGGAAGAGTGTGGTGTAAAAATTGCAGAGGGAGACAGAGATGAATACACTAAGCAGATTCAAATGGATGTAGGTTGCAGTTGTTATGAGGAGATAAAGAGGCTTGCTCAGGATAGAGTATGGTGGAGAGCTGCATCAAACCAGTCTCTGGACTGAAGACCACAACAACAACATAGTCCTATCTATTTTGTGTGTCTCAGGTATGGTGCCTTTCATCAAAGCTGGCGGGTTGTATCACAGTTTTCAGTTATGCCCTATGTGTAAAGATTGCATCTAAAACTACTTCTGATGTTATGTAATTATAATTTGATAGATGTTGAGTAGATTTCTACTGATTTAAAACTATTCTCTGAAGGTTCAAAACTATGAAATTGTACACATTACAAAAAATGGTAGTTTGTGCTATGATAAAAAATCATTTAGTACATTTGAAATACTAAGTCTTTTTATGGATATGCATATATTGAACACTGCCTCTAAGCCCATCAGATGTCTTAAATAAAGAAGACTATGGACATGAAAGTTTGTTATGACACAGGGGGTTAATAAGGATTATCACTTGTTTATTTGATCCACAATGAATTTCACTAACTTGTGTTGCTGTTGGTTCCATTATGGAATCATTTGAACTGTATGGATCTTATAGCAAAGATAATCCTTATGGTTATAATTAGCCACAGCGGATTGAGGCGCTATGCTCCGATGCGAGGCCGTTCCCCGTCAGAGGTTGGAATTCCCCCTCGGGCATGGATGTTTGTGCTGTCGTTAGTATAAGGTAGTTTGTAAGTTTAGGGACTGCTGACCCCACTGTTATGTCCAATAACCTTAACAAACATCTGGTTATAATTGAATTACACTTCTTGAAGCAGAAGATGCTAGTGTGCTGTGTTATTTACAAAAACTGCTAAATAAGATAGTGAAGGAATCAATTAACAGATCTTCGGAGACTCGTCTCCTATCAGTATCTATGAATTGTTGGGTTAGGCCTAAAGATTATGATATTTTGAAGATGTGTTAGATATCATGGTGGCAACCTCCAAACTGTGTGTGTGTGTGTGTGTGTGTGTGTGTGTGTGTCTGTCTAACGAGAGTTAAGATTTTTAGGAACAATTTAAGCTGCACTCTCAGATTCCATTAAAATCATAACATTCACTCGTTCGATACCTATCACTTTAATATATACTGTTTGGAAGCCGCTGCCATGCTATGTAACATATCTTCAAAATTATCAAAACCTGTCCCTAATTTCTACTTCACACAAGTAAAATTGTTATAGGTGTTTAATCTATTTGATCACCTATTTTATTAAGCTTTTTAAATTGTATGTTGAGAGCAGTTCTTAAATTCAGGTGCTATAAGAAATGCAACAGGAGGATAAATTAGATGGTGAACAGTAATACCGTTGCTTGAAAGGTTTTGAACTTAGCAGCTCAGAATGTTAACTGCTGCATACTGATGTTTGAGTTCCTGTTCTGTTTTTCCAGATTGTGTGTGACTTATCTCCTTACATGCTGCCATATACAGTTTTCAAAATATAATAATGGAAAGTCCAGGTTGGAATAAATAATATAGTGAGGACAGTTTACTACTCACCGCAAAGACGTGGCGACGAGCTGCGACAGGCACATACAAAAGACACACACATACAACACATTCAGCTATCGGCCATGGCCTTCTTCAGAAATAGAGCACTCACGCAATCACTCAGGCACACAACACAGTCATACAACCATCACCTCCGACTGCCACACTTCGAATCACGCTCTGCAGCGAATCGGGGACGGGAGGGGAGGGGAGGGGAGGGGAGGGGGAGGGGATAGAAAGGTTACGTCACCGTGACGTGACGTAACCTTTCTATCCCCTCCCCCTCCCCTCCCGTCCCCGATTCGCTGCAGAGCGTGATTCGAAGTGTGGCAGTCGGAGGTGATGGTTGTATGACTGTGTTGTGTGCCTGTGTGATTGCGTGAGTGCTCTATTTCTGAAGAAGGCCATGGCCGATAGCTGAATGTGTTGTATGTGTGTGTCTTTTGTATGTGCCTGTCGCAGCTCGTCGCCACGTCTTTGCGGTGAGTAGTAAACTGTCCTCACTATATTATTTATATACATATACAGTTTTCATTACATTATTGTCAATGTTTCTAGTTGAACTTTACTACTGAATATGTGAGTGATTAATGCAGTGTTATAGGTCCTTATGATACTCATATATACACCTAACTTGATGCCTGTTCATGATAGTTATTGCTTCAATTAGTTATTTTTTTCCTTTACTCATTTATGTATGTAGTGTGAATTTACTTTGTGACATCACCAAAACAATTTGATTTTTTTCTGCATGTTTTTTCTTTGGCATAATTTTATGACGCAATTCCATCCTTCTGCTTTGACCCATGACATCAACAACATTTTGGAAAAGCTTTATTTGTTGTAGCCAGCTACAAATAATGTTTCCAGAATGAAACTTTCACTCTGCAGCGGAATGTGCGCTGATATGAAACTTCCTGGCAGATTAAAATTGTGTGCCGGAACCGGGACTCGAACCTGGGACTTGAACCTGGGACTTTTGCCTTTGCCCGCGAAAGGCAAAGGTCCCAGGTTCGAGTCCGGGTTCTGGCACACAATTTTAATCTGCTAGGAAGTTTTGAAGTTACAAATAATGTTTCAATTGACCAGTGTTTTTAATTAAAAATTGTAGGCTCGTTAAAATTTTATTGGTAATTTGGAAGAGGCATTGCATATTGCAGTTGCATTCTACTGTTGGTACATTTCAAACACCTGAGCATCACAGTGCCATTGTTACTTGTTTACTTGCAACAATTTAAGCTGTGTACTCTTAGGTTCCTACCTAACCACATCCTTTAAAATTATGACATATTCGTAAAAAAAAAAATATTAAAGTATTTTAGGCAATCTACAAGTCTAGCTTGTCAAAAGTACTTTGCCTGCTATACAACATGCCAATGCCACGGGTCAAAGCCAGTTGGGGGGGGGGGGGGGGGAGGGGAATTGCTTCCTATAAATGTCTCTTTTCTTCCATATTATTTCATCCCTCATAATGTTAAACTATTGATCATAGTAGGGACAGTGTACAACTTGGTTGGGAGGCAGGGTAGGGGGGAGAGGTGGGTGGTATAGAATAAGAGAAGGGGAAATGGCTTGTAAGTATGTAAGTGGAATGGAAAGGGCTGTGCCTGCATGTGTGTTCAGGGAAGTGGTGGTGATGGTCAGGAACTAGTGAAGTTTGAGGGCAGTAGTATTATGGGAATGTGGGATATACAGGAAACCAACCTTCCAAGTTCATATATATCTGAAATCCACTACCTAATAATTGAATGCAATCTTATAAACCTACCTGGTAATAAAGACTAAACAACTGTGGCATTGAAATGTGAATATTTATATTCATCTACCACAAAATCTGCCTCATTGACCCATTTCCATAAATCCATCAGAATTTTCAGTCCATTTTGAAATCCTTCAACCAATACTAGCCTCCCGCCTTCCAGTATGTATTTTTAACCTTTACCACTTCCTGCACTCCTGCCTTTTATGTACCTTTATAAGACCATAAACCCAACCACCTACACATCTTTGTGCCAGTTACTCTACCCCAAGGAGAGGATCTTTGCTATTGTGGTTCAACAAAATTAAACTACCATTCTGAATAAATTATGTGTAAAAATCGGCACCATGGTCAGCTGTGTACTATATATATACACTACTTGCTTTTAATAGGCAGTGTTAACAGCAATTAGTGTGTGGCAAGCCGGGATGAGTCAGTTGTTTGTTTATGATGCAAAATGTGATAAATATTACATTTGAACCACTCACAAATTTTCATTGCAGATGTGAGTAGTTCAAGCGAATAGTATTTTTAACTAAATAATGGGGCTCGGTAGGTGAATGGTGAAAATAGATGGATCAGTTTGTGCTGTAAAAATTAATCACACACCCGTAACAAATGAAAAATCATTGCAAATGATTAAAGTTTCATGTGATGAGTGTATTTAAAATTATGTCCTGGGACTTGGTAGGTGGATGGGTGAGTGTAAATGGATCAGTTGGTGTTGTAAGAAGTAATGACACCTTGAATCATGTCACCACACAGTATTAAGTCACTCTACTCCATCTGTTTATTTGCATGGCCTCGCATAAGAATGTGAAAGTATATCCTAACAGATACAAACAATTCGCAAAACAACAGACCAGGCAGTCACTTGAAATACGCCAGTATACATATATTCCATCATTTCTTGCTTGTTGCAGTTATGTCAGAGTGATGCTACTGGTTGTGTGAAATGTGGCACAGTGCCAATCTGTGCACACTACAGAAGTGCCACCTATCCTTCCCCTGATTGACACTTACTGTTGCCTAAAAGATCTACTGATTTTGTCTGGCACCTCACTTGACACTGTTGTCGCTTCCATTGCCTTTGTCCTCCATGCTATTGAACACTGACTTTTCCCATTGCATGACAGACACCAAACTTCCTTCATTGCTTACATGACTAACAATATCCTCACCTACAAGTACTTCACTTTGAGGAATCACCTACAAATACCTCTAGTACAGCAATAACCCTTCTGTGACAACCTATACAGAGGCTATTTAGAGGAATTCTTCTCAACTACCCTGAATTCTCAGCTCCTAGATAGTTAATAGATGGCATCTTTGTAATCTGGATTGTCAGTAAGACAACCCTATCCACATTCCTCAAAGACCTCACTGTGTCCCCACTTTTGCCTCTATTAGTCCTCCTCAAACCACAGCTCATCTTGCTTGTTATTGAACACCACTGGAAGAGTGGTTACATCAGTATCTGTGTCCATTTCAGACATGGCAGCTGTGAACAGTAAATTACATTCATTACATACCAAGCAATCCCTTTTGTACAGCCCAGCTGGCTGTGGTTGTTGCATCTGCAGTAATAAGCAGTCTTTCCAAATGCTGAGGGTATCTCTGAGTATTCTGCCTCCCACCAAACCTATGTAGTTTACTTCCACCCACCCCTGCTCCGTACCTCTTGCCTGATCCTACTCCACCCCTACTCCCAAACCACAACCATGCAATAGACCTATCTAGATGAAAAATCTGTCTTTTTCATCTCACTCCCACCTAATCTACTCTTGTTACAACAATCTTTTATTCTGTCAAACATGGACTACCTGTGAAAGCAGTCATGTGCTCTGCAAATAGAGCTGTAGACACTGTGCTGCTTTCTAACTGCTAACTAGCTGCCAACATGAATGGCCATTGTCAAACAGTGATGAGAGACATCTGGAACACCCACCCAATTACTGAGCTCACTGGTAAACATTTTAACATTCTCTTCAGTGACTGCATTTCAGTTTGCATAATATGAATTCCTTCTCCCAGTGTCGGATTTTTGAAATTGTGGTGATGGAACTCTCCCTACAATGTATCTTAAGGTCCTGTAATCCCCCATCACCGTAATCTTACCTAGACTCTGTCCACTGCCACTCTCCCTTCCTTCTATTCCACCACTGTACATACCTTTCCTACTATCCTTATCTGCCTGCCTTCCAGCTACTCCCTCTCCCTCCCTTTTTCATGGTATCCTGTCTTACTGCCCATCCTGTCCCTACCTTTTCATGCCTATCAACAATTTCTGCTCCTGTCACTCACAGTTGTAACCTAGCCACAGCAGCTAGAGACTGTGTGTGTGTGTGTGTGTGTGTGTGTGTGTGTGTGTGTTTGTTTTAGCAAGTACAATCAATGGACGGTCCATACAGTTATTGAAGTTAATGTGATGTGCTGTAATCTAATTAAATCTTAGAAATCCACTACACCACTACTGAAACATCATTTGGCATAACTTAAAAAAAAAATAAGCTTAGTCTGTGGAAAATGCTTTGAAATATATTTGTGCAATTGAATTACATATAGTTGTTTTATACAAGTGTGAATTTATATTTTCCCCACTCATTGTATTCACTTGCTGCAGGGTCTTGTCTGTGGATGTGGATTAATGAAAATTGTTAGTATTCTATATCTTAACTTGTGGTATCCACATGATTAAAGTTCTGCAACCATATAATAATCTTTAAATATTCTGTACTTTGTGGTGAATATCTGGTATGTGTGTTCTATGTTATTGCATACTATGAAATGAAAAGTCAGTCTGAGGAATCTCAAAGTTTTATCACCAGGTTTTTATTGTGTCATCAATGCTATTCACCACACTAAATGATGTAAACTGCAGTAGTACACACAGGCGAGATCCGATTGTAGCCATTACTTTTACCTTTGTATTTGGGAGAAAACAAGATTTTCAATACACTGCCTTAGATACGGTGGTAAAAATTATTTCTCTGAATCCAGTACTATCAACCTGAAATGTATCATTGTATTTGGTATCTTGGCTGAATATCTGAATCAGTAGACCGGTCACCTGCAAAAGGCAAAGATCCTGGCTTCGAATCCCAATCCTGGCTTCAAATCCCAGTCTGACACACAGTTCTAATCTGACAGGAAGTTTCATATTGTATTATTTAACACTGACCTCAATTAAATAGTCAAGACTGATCAAAAATGTGTAACATGGGAAAAATATTCATACAGATCTCTTACAACCAAAGGAAATTACCATTGCATGTAAAATTGTCTTCTTTTGTAGACATACATTCTTAACTCCAAAGTGTGACAGTAGGATGTAGTGAATAGTTAAGAGGGGGACAAAAACTACTCGTAGTAAGATAGTTAGAGGTATGTAGCATTCAGTGTAGCCTTTGTAATTAACCAACAGTTGATGCAGGGTTAAAGGATTATATCGAGTGCAAAATCATTCCTGTAAGCTACACACCATACTTCTTGAGAATCCGTCTTCTAACGAATATTATAAATGAGGATACATTGCAACTCACTGTAAAGACGCTCACTGAGTCTCAGGCAGGCATGTAGAAAAGGCACTCGCATTCACAAAATTAAAGCGTTTGGTCACGTTCTTCATTAGAAAAGGAGCAAGCCATGTATCTAACTGTCATTGCTGACCACTGCACCCTGAGGCATGGCAGCTAGAGAAGGTGGTTATTTGTGAGCGAGTTGTGCCTATGTGATTGTGTAAATGTGTGTGTGCTGTTTTTTATGGAAGCTGTGGCCAAAAGTTTAAGTTGTGGGAGTGTGATAGTCTTCACGTCAGGTGGCCTTCTTTATGGTTGGGTGGTGCCCATGAGGAGAGTCCCAGATTGGAGTGGATAGTACAACAACAGATTCTCAGCACATGAATCATGTTAAGAACCATGATTCTCACTATTGTCATGCAGTTGTCACTTCAAACAGGATTGGTTCTATCTCTGCTCCTACTTTTTCCTCCATGGCCCGCCCCCCCCCCCCCTCAGTATCCAAAGGAAGAGCACTTGGCAAAATATCTTTGTCAGGTCAGTCAGTTTCTCTTCATATTAAATAGGTGCATGGTATGTATTATTCCTCACCAGTCTCAGGTATGACTCGGGACATTTTCCATAGGACCACCTTCTTCAGTCTTCCGAAGAACTCTAGACTGGCCTTCGTCCAACATGTCCAGCGAGATACAAACAATAATTTTGTTGACATCTGCACTATTGTCATGGCTTTTGAAGGGGGTACCATCCCAGATAATCAAATTTAATGGGATACAAATGTGATATAAAGCCATGTAATCCATCTCCCAGGCAGTGTTCGTTATCTCCATATTGACTACTTGTCTTCACGACGGGAGGCGAAACCTGTTCATGGTGACTGCAGGTAACCGCTCCATTTGGTGAGGCCTAGCGTCTAATCGCCCAAGTGTATGTTCTGTTTCGGCCTACTAGGGGCCATGAGGCTTGTATTAACTCTCAGCTAGGGTCTTCTGCTTTTACTTGGGCCCAGTATGCCTTCATCCTGTGGCTGTGGGCCTGCTTCCTCTCATTTGTCCATTTAGGTGTGGTGGTACATGTACACTTCTTGCTTGTGAGAGACAATAGGAAGACTCCCTGTATGATGGCCTGTCGGTATTGAGTTTGGTTCTTGGTTGTCTGCAGTGGGATCTGCAGTTCCTCTGAGTCTTATCTAACAGAGGTGAACCACTTGGCTTTGGATGCCTTTCCCTGCTTGTCACTGTCAGGATCCTCTTGGTGAGCCTGGAGTGATTCAGGCGGACCATGTGCCCATAGAAGGCCAGTCGCCTTTTCCTCATACATGTTACGATGTCTTGCAGATGTTCATAGTGCTCGTTATTGTACCTGATTCTTTAGGTACCGTCTTCTTCTCTTACGGGTTCTAGTATTCTCCTCAGGATCTTCCTCTATTTAAGTTCTTATTTCCTGAGTGGGCCCTTTTGATTAATCAAGAGGCACTTAGAAGCACAGAGTGCGGAGGGTCTTGCTGCTGAACTTTAGTGCTTCAGCTTTATGTTCTTGGATAGGTACTTGGAGGTATAGATGTTCTTACAGGAATGATGGGCCCTCTCTACACTCTCGCTTGCTGAAATCCATTCTCCCAAGTACTTGATTGCAACTTAATAGATATCGTATTACTGTTTTGTAGTGGGATTGTAAAAGAAGCCGGATTGATATTGGTGCTGTACTCAGTCTTCTGTATGTTGATCTTCTAGCCGGTTTTTACCGCAATATTGTAGAGGCTCTGTCGTTGAGTAGCCTCCTCATGCAGTTGGCCAATAGGGTGAGATCATCAGAAAAGGCTAGACAGGGTATGTTGAGGTTGTATTGTTTGTAGCCAAGCTTCAGGCCTGCTTCTGGTGACAATGTGGAAGTCCATTCTCTCCAGAACACAGTCGAAGAGGATGCACGAGAGGCCATCCCCTTGCCTGACTCCTGTCTGGATGGGAAAGCTCACAGTTCAGCCCTGAACTTGACTTTGGAGGTGGTGTTATTCAGGGTAACCTGGACCAGTCTGGTAGTCTTCTCATCTAGGTCTAGTTCCCACGAGGTAGAGAAGAGGGTCTGCCGATCTATTGAGTCATATGCCTTTTCAAAATCTATCTAATGGCTACCCAGGGACGTCCCCCTAGGCTCCTATATGAGTGAATTGTTTTGAGGTTTTGTATCTGTTCTGTGCAGTACTACTCATTCGGAAGCAAGCCTTCTGTTAGTCTAGTTGGGAGTCTAGCTGTTTAGTGACTCTAGTTTGCAAGGCTTTAGAGAAGATCTTGTAGGTTATAAGCAACAAGGAGATGGCTCTGTAGTTGTTTAGGTTGGTCTTACTTCCTTTCTTGTGTAATGGATGGGTTATGGCTGAGGTCCATCCCTCTGGCAAGACATCTGTTCTCCAAATGTCATCAGTGATCTGGGTGATACTCTGCTGGTAGTGGTCATCTACTTGCTTCCACGTTGCTGCAACTATACCATCTTCACCTGGGGTCTTGTTGTTCTTAAGGTTTTTGATTATCATCTCTGTTTCTTCCCTGTTGGGGTGGTACAGAGTCCTAGTACCTGATAGCGGACTTGGCAAAAGCAAGTCTCTCTCTGTTCTGTATTGAGGAGTTTTCGAAAGTATTCTTCAAAAGTGTTTGTGTATTCACTGTTTTTATTTGGAGCTTTCCCATCTGGCCCTCTGAAATGTAGGGTTGGGGCTGTGTATGAAGCAGTCTGTTACTCGAGTCCTTTGTAGAGATCTCTTGAATTGCTTTTCTTGAAGTCTTCTTCTGCCCGTAGTATTTGAGACCTGTTGTAGTTCCTCTTGGTTTTATGGATGATATGTGCTGTTGTTTTTCTTTGTGCTATGAATGCCTGATAGTTGTCCTCGTCTTTGTGCTGATTCCATTTGATCCAGGCTCTATGCCTTTCCTCTATGGCTGAATCACATTCTGTGGTCCACCAGGGGTGCTTGCCTTGTTCGATGAAGCAGGTATGGTTTAATGAGCGGCATCCAGTAGAGCCTTTAGAAAATTAGACCACTGGGTTAGCTGTTTGCAAGGTTCAGGTTGTCTGCTTGTCTGCAGTAAACTATTAAAGTTCTTCTTTGTACAGTGATACAAGTAGTGGCCTTTTGGACTCCTGCACACTCTGCAGTAGACATAATGATTTCTTATCTTTATTTTCTTCAACTGGCCACCTGTTTCCTGCTCTTTATGCCCTCCTCCCACAGCTACCTCTACCCCCTTTCCTAATCCTTTGCAATTTTAATGTCCACAATGCTCTATTGGGTAGTATCTGCACTCAATGATTGTGGCAGGTTCTCTCTCTCTCTCTCTCTCTCTCTCTCTCTCTCTCTCTCTCTCTCTCTCTCTCTCTCTCTCTCTCTTGCCATTTATCTTTCCATGTGTAGCCTCGGATTTCTGCCCTCCACTCAGTAGGGTGTTTGTGTTGATTTATGGGATAATGATAATTTTCTGATAGTTAGATCTTTCCTTCAATGTCACTCACCAGGACATTCCTCCCTGCTCCTCCCCTCCCTGCTCACCCTCACTCCCCCGGTGAACCTTTACTTTTGTGGATTGGGAAGCTTTTTTTGTTGGCAATCATCTCACCTGCCACAGCACATGCTGACATTTACATTGATGAAACTGTGTGGATTTTGACTGATGTAATGAGAATTTCCCTGAATGGTTTTCACCAGCCCAAATTCTTTCAATGAACTTTTCTTTTTTTTTGCACTTTGCCCAGACTTTATTGGTGACCCACTATTGGCCCACATTGTCTTCTCAAACACTCATCGTAAAGAGGCTCGCTGAGTTGTTGACAGGCACGAAAAATAGACAATCACACACACACACACACACACACACACACACACACACACACTCGCACACTATCTGGCTGCTCCAAAATCACAAGTATCTTGACTGTGAGAGAGATGAGGAGTGAAGGGGAAAGGATGCCGGTTAAGGGTGGCGATGAAAGGTTCCATGTTGCATTATGGATTTTAAAGCCTCCGATAGGCTGGAATGAGAGATTTGCCATTGAATACCCTGTAGGGGTGTGGCTCTGTAGCACAGTGGTAGAGTGCCAAACTACAAATCCAAAGGTCCCGGGTTCGAACCCCGCCAGGTCCTAGGATTTTTATCTTTCACTGTACACTTCTTTCACCTCTGGCAGTGTTGCTGATGTGAAAAATATCGAGTAGCACCGTGGTTCGGAACCCACGTTAAACTGTATGTCTGCCTATAACTGACTGGGTAAGTCAGTTCGAAGGTCGGAGGAAGGCAACAGCATACCACCTCCAAACAGGACCATGCCTAGTAAAGCACTGTAGTGTTCAAACCAATCTTTGGATTGTTGACTGCTTTACCTTTTATCCTGTAGGGAAGAGGCAGAGATGATAAAAGGGAGGTGTAGAGTAGTGGGAGGGATTTGAAACGATAAAAATAATAAGGATAAAATAATAAATAAAAAAGTGAAAGGGGATATTATAAGGGGTGATACACAGATGCAAGAAAGGCATTACTGGAGGGATACAGGATAAAGAGGGGGGAAGGGGAATAATGTGAGGCATAGGATGTAGGGATGACAAATGATTTTAGGTTCAGGCCAGGCTGGTTGCAGGACTGTAGAGTGTGTTGAAGGGACAACTCCCATCTGTGCAGTTCAGAAGAGGAGGGTGGAGGGGAGGATTCAGATGTGATTTGTAGCACAGTGGTAAAACATTAGCTCCACATGTGGTAGGTCATAGGTTTGAATCTTGTTCTGTGCTATGATTTTACACCTGGATCCTACCTACCTCCACCAGCTCTTCTGAACTGCACAGATGAGAGTTATCCCCTCAACACCTTCTACGGTCCCAAAACCATCCTCGACTCAACCTAAGATAACTTTCCATCTCTACACCCTATGCCTAACATTGTTCTGCATGTATTCCTTGCTAGTGTGCCAGCCTTCAAATGTACCCTTAATTAATTACTTTTTAAAATTATTTTATTACTAGCTTAATTCCCGCTGCTTCACATGTGCAGACTGGATGGTCTGCATTGGTTGTTTCTACTTCTAAATACAAATCTTCAGATTTAGTTTTAAAAAGTTTTCCTAATCAAGTATTTTGATACAGCTTGCCATCCCCTGTTATACCATTGATGACAGAATTCAAAATGCCTCGAAACACATTTTTAAAAATTCTAACCATGGTTACAAATTCAAATTTTCGTATTTCTAGCATTAAAATAGTCTTTGTAACTCCCTTAAAAGATTTTCCCTTATTTCACCCACTTTATGGTTGAATTTGAAAATTGAGACATGCGGTTTTGAAATTCCAATCAAAAATCTAAATACAAAGTTTTGTACTTTTTGCTTCAAAATTGCCTTAATAGCAACGTATTTTCAAAAAACTGTGCATCTCCTATTGCACCACCTTAGGGATGGGAATATCGAAAAATCGCTGATGCGTACAGTGTAGGATAACATTTACAAATTTGAAGTTTCTATAGTCTGTAGATTCACTTTACAGTGCCGTTGTCTGTCTTTTAAAAGTGGATTGAGAGCACTCTTGCGTGCTACTCCTATGTAGCCCATGGACCAAAGTGGGTTGTTCAACCAAATATTACAATATTAATTAGTGGATAGTCACTGTCTTGTAAATCTCAGTAGCTGCGAGTTTAAAACTGTTAAAAATCCTGCAACAGAAATCTGTACCGATACAAAAACAAAAAAAGGGGGGGGGGCATATTGCAGTAATATGTGCACATACGTTTATAAAGCCCCCATGCACTATACTGTCTGTTGGCCACAAGTGCGTGTTGTGGGAGACTGTCGTTAACACCAGAGCTTGCCACAGGCTATTGGACTACATAAACAGTGGTGAGCTGTACTCGCTCTCTAATATGTTCCTATGCTGACAGCATTAGACGTGGATTGTCTCAAACTGTGTTACTCTATTTGGCATAAAGTGGGTTTACCATTAACCCTTGTGCTTTCTTAGTTAAAACATTTGGTGACGAGGATGGGATTGTTATGTGCACTTCTTGCTTCTGGGTTGGTTCTCAGTCTTCACACAATGTCTGATGGTGTTACTGATCAGTTTCTACACCACCTTGATCAAGGTCTTTGCCACAAATCTTCAAACTCAAAATCAGGTACTGCAATCTCTTTTATTTATTATATTATTTTTTTTAGCCCTGTCTGTTGGGTCCCCTTCACTGTCTCATGCATGGAGTTTTGCTTTTTGAGGCCCCTCTTTTTCTGGTGTACAAGTAGTTTGTGGAAGAGTGGATGTCTATGAAAGCATTCAAGAAAGCATTTTCTTACCCCTGGATGAACTGATGTTTCTTTGTGCCATACTTTATTTCGTGGCTGTTGCCTTGAATGTATCTGCTCCTTTGACAGCTGCAGGATCTTTCGTTACTCTACTTTGATTAAATGTGCGAACTTATTTCAAAATATTACTGTAAACAGATGCATGTAATAGTTACGCATGTTCAGTTTTATATCTTCAGGAAGCAACCAAAGTAATCTTAGAGTCTGAGCTGTGAAGCTCCATGGTTTAAGCCGCCGTAGTCATTTCGTCCCTGATACGCATAAGGTCATATGTCGATTGAATGTCAAGAAACTCCATCATTCATTCCTTCTGATGAATAATGTGGCCAAAAGCTTTAGTTTTCTGAATGTGAGTGCCTTTTCTACAGGCCTGTCTGATCTGCAACATATAATTTATAATACCTGCTAGAAGAAAATGTTTCTCAAACTCTAAGATGTGTAACTTACAGAAGTGATTGTTTACACTCAGTATAATCCTTTAACTCTGCCTCCTTCTAATAACAAAAGGCTACACAGAATGCTAAATACAGGAGGTTCGTGAGCAATGCCACCATTGTGAAAATTCTTTCCTCTTAGAACAGAAAAATCAATTTAATAATTCAAGGTTGCTAAGTAGTAACACAAATTACTTATAGATAAATATAAAAACTGGTAGAATCCAACATCGGGGAATATTAGTTTGGATTTGTAAGATATTTAGAAAAACATGAGGCAATACTCATATTGCAACTTATCTTAGAAGATAAAGGAAAGGCAAACTTGCATTTTTAGCTTTTTTAGATTTGGAGAAAGCTAATGACAATGTTGACTGGAATACACTCTTTCAAATTCTGAAAGTAGCAGGGTGCTCTATAGGGAATGAACTCTTCTACAACAACCAGACAGCAATTATTATGATCAATGAGCATGAAAGGAAAGCAGTGGTGGGGAAGAGAGTAAAACAGTGTTGTAGCCTTTCCTCAATGTTATTCAATCTGTACATCGAGCAAGCCATGAAGGAATGCAATGAGAAATTGGGAGAATTAATTAAAGTTTAGGGTGATGAAATAGAGACTTTGCATTTGCTAATGACATTGTAATTGTCAGATGGCAGATGATCTGTAAGGCAATTGAATAGAATGGACAGTGTCTTGAAAGAAGGTTGTAAGAGGAACATTAACAGGAGCAAAATAAGGGTAATGGATTGTAGATTCAGAAAATCAGGTGATATTGAAGGAATTATATTAGGTAACAATACAATAAAGATGGTAGTTGAGTTTTGTTACTAGGGCAGTAAAAAAACTCATGATGGTTGCAGTGCAAATGATATAAAATTCATAATTGAAATGGGAAGAAAACTTTGTCAACATGGTCTACTAATTTAAGTTTTAGGAACTTTTTTCTGGAGGCATTTTTGTGGAGTGTTGCCTTGTGCAGGAGTGAAACATGGACAATAAATAGTTCAGACAAGAAAATATTAGAATCCTTTGAAATGTGGTGCTACATTCAAATGCTGAAGATTATGTGGGTAGATCACTGAACTAATGAAGAGGTTCTGAACAGAATTGGGGAGAAAAGAAATTTATGGCACATCTTGACCAAAAGTAGGGATCAGTTGGAAGGACCATTCTTAGACAACAAGGAATTGTCAATTTAGCATTGGCAGGAAGTATTTCAGGTAAAATTTACTGTAGAAGACCAAAATATGTATACAGTAAGCAGGTTCAAATTGATGTAGGTAGCCATTCTTATGAAGAGTTGGAAGAGGTGTGCACGGGATAAAGTAGTGGAGAGTTGAATCAAACCAGTCTGTGGACTGAAGACCGCAACAACACACCTGTTTCTCTGTTGCCACTATTGCTTCATGAGTGAACACTTGAGTGTTAAACAATGGGAATGAACACTGTTCACACAGACAATGCTTGTTCATTCCAATGTACAAGGAACATAATGTTGCACTGGTCCTGTTTGTACAATAACATTGCCATAGCTAGTGCTTCCACATTTACTGCACACACATTGGAATAACACAAATGTTGCACTGATCCCTTGTGTACATGTTGGTGCTTATATACCCACATTGGAGTTGTGCAAAAGAGAGAAATCTAATCTCAATTCCTATGTCACAGACTTTTCCAATCGTTTTATCGGATCTTCCTCTCCCTTATAAACTGTGCAAGACTTTTTAATATCTTTTTCCCAAAATGGATAAATCATGTTTTTTTTTTTTTTTTTTTTTTTTTTTTTTTTTTTTTTTTTTTGTAGAAATTCTTACCTATGTGAGAGTAGTTTTAATATGAAAGCATGTCTTGATTAAGCAGGTTTTGAAGTTATAAAAAAATTGCTTTCAACCTTTAGGATTTTACTGATGATACATTTGGTTAAATGGCATAAAATGGTTTACTTATCAAATATTAAAGGATTTTATTGTTCTGTTTACCACTATGTCATTAATACATCACTAATTAAACTGATTTGTTTCAAGTATTACTGTGGAGGACAATAACCTTGAACCTAATGTTAGTATTGTTCAACAGAACAATGCTTCATACACATTTTGTAAAAGAGCTAGTGACCAGAAATGTTGTTGGTAATCAACTCAAAACTGCATTTCAGTGTTAGTGTGAAAACCAAAAACCGGTGCCACATTTTTGAAGAATAAATGAAAGGACATCAAATAAACATATTTTTGCCAGATCTAAATGTGCTCAGATCTGAGGTATCAATAATGATAATCTTTTTAGACCTATGATGAAAACTAAAAATTGGCACATTTCATTTATTTTATAACCTAATTTTAGATAAAATACTGAAAAAATTGAAATGCAATTTCATAATTAATTTTTTTCTGACAAATATTGACAGGAATGCATGGTTTAGTGCTTTTTATTCACTTCCTTTTTCTTTTTCAAATAAGAGAAAAAACTTTTCTCCACAAATCTAAATGAAGTTAACATGGTGAAATAGCTGTAGTGCTTACTTCCAGCTACAGACAGAGCTGAAACATAGTAAACTTTGATGCATGTCCTATAATTTGTCACAGATTGTCAAAAAACTGGGGTTGTTTTAGTCAGGACTGCTCAATAACCATAGGATTCCACTCTTGCTTCTCCGTAGTATCCATTGCTAATACACTAACCAGCCAGCATTAACATCATTGAGTGGTTGGAGTCTGTTGTTCTCCCATACGTTTCTAGCCTGTCAATGGCTATGTCGTAACAGGATAATTCGTGATCATTCAGGCGTGGCATGCAGTGTTAGACTTTTATTGCACATTGTATTTCATTGGTGTCTGCCCTCCCTGTTATCCCAATATCTCAACTATTGAAAATGTCTGCTTGATGATAACAGATAAACTGGCTCAGGATACACCACTTCTTGCAACATGTGGAAGCAGCTTTGACTGCTAGGGGCCTATACCCTAACAATACATTCAGAGCCTTTTGATTTAATGCCAAGGTATGCAGCAGCGGTTATTGTCATTAATGGCGGCAACACTCTGTACAGATTTCATCATCTTCCTTGCTTCAAATGAGGCTGTATTTTCAATCATGTAATCTTTGTACAACATATTATATGTATTAAATAAATTTGGCGATGTAACTGCAAAGCTCTAAACCAGCCATATACTTACACACTATGTTATCCAAACTATATGATTCAGTTTCATAAATTCCACCTTCAGACTCAATGTACTTTAGTATCATCTCAAGATCATGTGCAAAACTTAAGGTCATCTTGGTGTTACCAAGGCAGCATTAAGCTTAATTGGAATTATCTATTTGTGTATTACATTTACTTTCTCTTTGTAGAAGTCATCTGCCAGCCAGTCTTTGTGGTGTGAGTGGCACTGTGGTGGACAACTCACAAATTAAGTGGCCCCAACTTTCTTCTACTGGTAGCTTCATGACAAAGTAGTCTTTTGAAGAAAAGGCCTACTAGAACAGTTTGTTTACAGGTCTTAGTTCCTCATGACAAGTTAGGTGATATTTCTGCTACCATAACCCCTCATAACAGTATCAGTATTGTACAGAGTGTCATCTTCTACTATGATCACCTCTTACATTCCAGTGGTGAGTTAATTGGCAGCTTTGAGTGATAGCATGTAAATTCTAGCTGTTGTTCAGTGGGGACCAAAGGACAGTAGGGTCACCTTTGTAGGTGTCATATTGTGTGAAAAAGGTCAAAGTGATTTTATATCAATATTATGTGATGCCCTATATGTCTGCCATGAAGTGCATCACATGCATGTTTGGTACATGTATCCATCACACACACACACACACACACACACACACACACACACAATTATCTTTGTGCTACTGCCTCCTTAGTCTGTGTTAATGACTGACTTACGTGTCAATAAGAAATATGGTTGTTAGCATCCTGTATGTATGCTGATCAAGCCTCCTCAGCCTTTGAAATTCCTGCAGACAGATCCTTATTGACATAAAAATGATTGGAGGAGGAGAATGAAAACAATACCTTCATGAAAAATATAACTCCAGTGGTCCATATGCCACAGTGTGATCATCCCATTGAATTTTACTGCTTTCGTCTTGTTCACTATCTTCAAATTGATATAATAAAACAAGAGACAATTTATATGAAGACGGAAGGACACTGTATACATTAACAGATAAGAGAGTTTTTGACAGAAAACTGTATGAACACCTCTTGTTAAATATGACATGTACAAATGTATTACCTCAAAAAATAATAATAATAATAATAAACTTTTGTAGTAGAAGTAAGAAAGAAAAATTTTGAACAATTACGGAGAATTAAAATCTTTGAACTTGCTGGGAATTGAACACTGGACCTTCCAGTCAACAAACTAACACGCTACTACCTGACCTATGCTGCACTCAGTTAGAGGTGATCAAAGTTTTTGTACTTCATTAATCTTATAAGGCCATCGTGAAACTTTTATCAATAATTGTACATTTACACAAATTTAATTATAACAAATTTGTGTTAGAAAACTTTGAATTTGGTTTATATTTATGGAACTGATGCTGGGAAACAGCATCTTTCATTGCTATGCAAAATACACTGCCAAATCAAACAAATATGGCAAGATTCATCCCCAAAATGGCGTCTGCTCGATTTGACATGTCTAACTGGAGGTAGGTTTAAGTGCAGAGCGGACTGTGAATGTTTGTTACACAGATTCTGTGTAGACTCTGTTTACAGTACATCTGAAGGTGTCAAGTGTTTTAGCTGCTTATTGTGGGCATTGAATTAAATATGAGACAATTAAAATTTATGCCCTAATTGTGATTTGAACCTCCTGGGTCTTCTGCTTATTAGGCAGATTCTCTATCTGTAGTACCCCTTTTCCATTTGTCTCTTTCTTTGTAATGAAAATTAAACATTCAAAACACATTAAAAATAACACCACTGATCAGAAAGCTGTCAAATTTCAACAGTGTGTTATTGGATAAGGGGGAAAACGTATGGCAGAGTAAACATAAATAGTGTCAGTTGACCAATAGATGGCACTTAGAGTATCATAATTTAATAGTGGTTGACTACAAATGAGAAATGAATCATGCAATGAATCCTAAGGTGTAAATTAAGCAGTTTAACAAACTGTACTACTCAGTGTGCGTGGATGTATAGGTGTGATACTGTTAATAATGGATGATAGATAACACATAATAATGAAAACCCTGACGAAGATGTGATTTAGTTGTTCCAGTCCTGCGTGGTACTAGGTGACGAGGACACTCCTTTGTGAGTGGTTATTAGGGTTGGAGGGAGGATTGGGAATGTGTGGGGATACGGCATGAGAAATATGTGGAGTAGGTCAGGAGGGTAATATGTCTGTGAAGGCCTTTGTGAGACCTTTGGCATATTGGGTAAGAGACTTCTCATCACTGCAAATTCGCTGTCCACAGGTGGCAATTTTTAATGGAATGGATGGCAGCTTTGAAAGTGCAAGAACTGTTCGTAATTAGTTGGTTCAATGTGAATGAAGATGTGAATGCAGCCTTCAGGAAGGTAGAGGTTAACATCTAGGAAGATGATTTACTGGGTTAAGGACCAAGTGAATTTGATGTGTGAGGAGGAGTTGAGGTTGTGAAGGAACGAGGATAGGATGTTCTAGCCATGAGTCCAAAACTTGAAAATATCATCAATGAACCTGAACCAGACCATGGGTTTTGGAAGGCTAGAAAGGTTTCCTCTAGATTGCCTGGAAATAGGGTGGCGTAGGACGGTGCCATATGGGTGCGGAATGAGGTATGAGGCTTGGAGTCTGAAGGACGTTAAGAAAGGTAGTGTTAGAGAGCAGCAAGACCATGGGCATGTGGGATATTGGTGTACAGTGAAGTGGCATCAACAGTAACACAGAAGGATCTAGGAGGTAAAGGGGTAGGGTTGATGGAAAGTCTGTGAAGGAAGTGGTTGGTACCTTGAATGTGAGAGGCAAGTTTTGTATTCCTGCCTATCAGAGCCTTTACAATCCATCACGCAATGTGGAAATTTCCATCCCCAACCTTATCTGCCATCCTTCCCATGCCACTCCCCACCTCACTCACAGTCTAGCTGCTTGTGTGCCTCGAGTGACTGGAGATGGTGGTTGTGTGTATATTGTAGTCTGATTGATTGCCTGAATGTGTGTCTTTTTTTGATGAAGGCCATGGCTGAAAATTTATGTTGTGTGACTGTG
The DNA here is from genome assembly GCA_026315105.1 of Locusta migratoria. Taxonomy (NCBI): domain Eukaryota; kingdom Metazoa; phylum Arthropoda; class Insecta; order Orthoptera; family Acrididae; genus Locusta; species Locusta migratoria. The sequence continues at coordinate 685,240,346 of CM048744.1, read as the reverse complement.
ATTGTCTGTTTTTCATGCCTGTGAACAGCTCAGTGAGCTGCTTCACAGTGAGTTGTTATGTATTCTCCATTATTGACATTCTGATTGTGGGAAAAATCAGTTTTTAACTGTTTTGAGCCCAAAAACCACATAAAAATCAATTACAATCAAATTGAATGTTTAATTTCTGACTTACCGGCACAAAAGATGTTAAATATGCTGTCCAGTTTTCTGCAAGATGATAAATTCGAGCAACCTTCGTTGATGTGGGCAACATCATCCACCATGCTCTTCTAATGCACTGTTCTACATTGGGAAAGGAAAATAATGGAAATAAAGACCCTGGACCCACTGACTTTCTCTGAGGCAAGGAAGAAATAAGAGTGGCATCATCCCGTACAAATGTCAACATCTTTTGCCGCAGACACAGCGGCACCAGTTTCTTTGAGAACGGCATGACCAGTGTTTTCTCCATCCTTGGACCCTAAGGGCCATCAACCCTTCACTGCCCCCTTGATGGGTGGGTGCACATCTATATCCATTGCTCCCCCCACACCTGTGAGAGCAATATCGACCCCACCATTGGGGACTCCAGTCCCCACACCCCACCCGGAGAAGCAACAGACTTCCCCGGCCCCTCTCGCTTCAAAGGGGTCCCTTGGGGCACTCCCTTCCAAGGCTTCCACGAGTGGATTGGAGGATCCCAGCCAGAGGCTGCAGGATGCACGCGCCCCCAGTCAACGGGCTTTCCGATCGACGTTGGGCCCTGAAACCACTTGTGAGAAGTTCTCCCAGTCCTCAAAGTCGAAAGGTCAGCAAGAGGCTAAGAAGAAAAAGCAAGAGGAGGAGGACTCATCAGTGGCTTCAAAGTCACAGCTCCCTACATCATCTGCCTCAGAAGACAAGGTGGAGATACTCTTGTTCCCCAAGGATCTGTCCCTCACTGAGACCCTTGAGCCAATGGTTTTACATGATGTAGATACACAACAGCCTCCAGAAGGAAAGTTTTTGGACGTACACTCTTTTGTCCTACATCATGGCCTTCCAGCAAGCAGTTAATCAAATCCTTCAGTGAAATTGCGGCAGTTTTTTTTTTTCAGTCATCTAGCTGAGCTGCAGCAGTTGTTGTACCGATTCCCTGGGCTCAGTTTGGCATTACGGGAAACATGGTTTCCTGACCTGCGGCCCCTGCCCTTTGGGGCTATTGGGGCTGCTAGAAGAACCTTTCCGTTTACAACAGAGTTTCGGGTGGTGTCTGTGTTTGTTCTTGCCACTGCCACGGGGCAGTGGCTGTCCGCATACAGGTAATGCAGGAACTTTCTGTTCTCTCTCCTCAGATGAGGTTCTCTCACCTGCTGACCTTGATTCCTTGGTTGCTCAACTCCCCCCAATATTCATCCTTTTGGGGGACTTCGATGCCCACTACACTTCGTAAGGTGGATCTAGGATCTCTGCCGTAATAGCGATGTTGAGACTAAATTGGCACAGCAGGTCGTCTGCGTCCTAAACACAGGCACACCCACACACTTCAGTGTGGCACACGGCACGTACTTGGCTGTTGACCTCTCCATTTGCAACCCAAGCCTTCTCCCCATCTCAGCTGGAATGTACACAATTTATGTGGTAGCCACTACTTCCTCATTCTTCCTTCTCTGCCTCAGTTTCAGCTTGCTTACCGCCCATCCCAATGGTCACTTCGCAGAGCAGATTGGCTGGCCTCCACCTCGCCTACTGTGGTAGCTGCTCCACTTTCTGCATACATTGATATGGCAGTTCACCAGGTAACTGCGTCCATCATTTCTGCCGCTGAGGACAGTCTCCAGTTTTTGGGGCTTGCTCAGAAGTAAGTTGGTGCCTTGGTGGACTCCAGAAATCAGAGTTCATCTGGGAACGTTGGCAAGCACTGCAGCGCTACCCTTCGATTGAACATCTGATTGCCTTTAAACATTTCTGAGCCTGAGCTTGGCGACTAATCCAGCAGAGTAAGTGGAAATTTTGGGAGCAGTACGTTGCCACCATTGGCACTCTTGCTTCGCCATCTCGGGTTTGGTCGCAAGTCTGATGCATTTTTGAATACCACCCCCTCAGGCATCCCCCCGTTTCCAATCCCAGCGTACACTATACACAGATGCTACTGCTATTGCAGAGCACATTGCAGAGCATTACAAATGTTAGTCTGTGATGACAGCCCACAGCCTGCAATTTCGTACCCATAAAGAGTGAGCTGAGAGATGGACGTTATTGTTCCACATGTGTCGCCAGGAGAAATGCCCTAGCTGGATGCCCTGATGCTTCACCAGGAGCAGTCCATGTCCATAACCAGTTCCTTTGGCACCTGTCCAAAGATTCTCAACACCAACTGCTTGCCCTGTTTAATCGTGTCTGGGCTGCAGGTGTTTTCCCGTCACATTGACGGGACAGTATTGTCATCTTGGTGTTAAAACCTGGTGCTGACCCACAGGTGGCAAATAGTTCCCGCCCAATTAGCCTCACCAACGTTCTTTGCAAGCTCCTTGAATGTATGGTGAGTCGGCGGCTCGTGTGGATACTAAAAGATCGTGGACTCTTGGCTCAGCTACAGGGACCTTCTGTTAGGGTCTCTCCGCTATTGACAACGTTGACACTCTTGAGCCAGCCATCCAACAAGCTTTCGCTCGGTGTGAGAACCTTGTTGCCGTCTTCTTCGACCTTCACCACATACTCGCAATGCTACACGAATTGCATTTACGGGGTGCTCTTCCAATCGTCATCCAGAACTTCATTTCTCTTCGCACCTTTCATGTTTGGGTCAGCACTTGTTTGAGTTCCACTCACATTCAGAATGGTGTCCCTTAGGGGTGAACATCTTATACTGCCTTAGCCACACTGTTTGGGGAGCCACACATCCAACACTCCTGCAGCTCTACAAGGTTGTCATACAATTGTGCCTGGACTAAGGGAGCCTCGTGTATGATTAGGCAGCACCTCCCCCCCCCCCCCCCCCGCCTGCAGTTCCGCCGGCCAAGGTCGGGTCCATTCCCTTCTCTCGTCCTTTGAATCCCTTCCCTTAACTCCTACTTTCCACAGCTCTTCCCATACCCCTCCGTGGTGCATTCCTTGCCTGCAGAATCAGTTGGACCTGTCCCGGGTCTCAAAAGCCTCAGTACCACTGCTGAATCTCTGTTGCCAGTTCCGAGCACTGCTTGCATCATTTAACAATGCAAAAGTGCTTTACACAGACGGTTCTCTGGTTGATGGCTGTACTGGGTATGCCTTTCTGTGGTAACCATAGCCTGCCCCAGGGGGGTCGTTTGTCATCTGTAGCGACTCCCTGAGTGACTTACACGCACTAGACCAGTGTCTTCTTAAAATCCTGTATTGTGGTCAATTCAGGATGCAGTGTTCACCCTTGGCAAATCAGGCATTCTGTCACTATTATTTGGACACCGGGCCACATTGGTATATTAGGCAATGAACGCGTCAATCAGTTGGCCAAGCAAACCACCACTTCATGTCCCTTGGGGATTGGTCTCCGGGAAGGGGATCTCCGAAGGAAGTTGAACCGCAAGGTAATAGGGATTTGGAATTCGTATGGGCCGAATCGAGCATCCCGAATAACTTCTGGCCCATCACACACTCCACTGGTGCGTGAAAATTCTCCCTAAGGGCCTCTCACTGGGACTCTGTTGTTCTTTGTCGATTGCGAATTGGTCATACTAAACTAACGCATGGGAACCTCCTTCATTGTGAGGACCCGTCAAGGTGCTGTTGTGGTGCATTGTTGACAGTGGTCCACATTCTCCTGAACTGTCGAGTTTTAGCCGCCTTGTGACACTCTTTTCATCTGCCAACTGCGCTTCCATCTATTTTAGCTGATGATACCTCAGTGGCAGACCATATTTTAGGGTTTATTCGTGCAGCTCAATTTTATCATTGTTTAGTAGTGGGTACCATCGCCTGGTCTTTCAGGCTCCCACCCCACCAGAATTTTTAATCAGTTTTAATTATTACACTTTACATACTTTACATTTTGAGCATGGCGTCTTACTCATCCTTTATTATCGTCGTGATCAGTCAGCCACAATCTTCCTCAGTGATGTTTTAACTACATGGACATTTTAGAATACTCACTTAAGTCATCCTTTCATGTTGACTTCTAGCATCCATTGTCTCCCTACAACTTGTGTACTGGGTGTGCAGTACTTTATCTAAATTGTTAAGGTTAAGAAGCAACCTGTTACCTGGTAACACGGGACTGTTGACCCAGCAGTGTGGTCTCCCTCAGAAATTCCAATAACATCAACACCAGTGCTTACCAGTGATGATACCCGTAATAGGACTGTAAGCAGCTGTCTCTTCTGAAAAATATGGCCCAATGATAAATGATGCCATAAACCTGCAGCGAATAGTGACCTTTTCAGGACGAGGCAGTACTGGTTGATTTGTATGTCAATTTTCTGTTGCCGATATTAGACAATTATGTGTACTGACATCCTGTCAGATGGAAGTGGGCTTCGTATGTCCACAAAATTTTCCATGGCCATCCATTGTCCACTTCCATGTGAGCAAGAAATTCTAAAGCCAAAGTATCTTGCTGGCAGTTCAACAGAAGCAACTCGTGCAAGTTGCTAAATTTGAATGGCTAGGGTGCGCCTCCGTTGCACAGTGGTAGTGTCAGACTACAAATCCAAAGGTCGCGGGTTCGATCCCCGCCAGGTCCTAGGATTTTTATCTGTCGCTTCCCACTTCTTTCACCTCTGGCAGTATTGCTCATGTGAAAAATACCGAGTAGCACCATGGTTCGGAACCCACGTTAAACTGTAGGTCCCCCTATAACTGTCTGGGTAAGTCAGTTCGAAGGTCGGAGGAAGGCAACGGCATACCACCTCCAAACAGGACCATGCCTAGTAAAGCACTGTGGTGTTCAAACCAATCTTCGGATTGTTGACTGCTTTACCTTTTAGCAAAGAAGGATGTTTTGTAGGATTTTACATACCTTGCTCACTTGTTTGTCCAATGTTCGGGTAATTATCTGTGCACTGCACTTTTGCACATCACCACTTGACTCATCCTGCGTTTCTATCGCCTCTTCCACTGATGTTGAATTAATTCTTTTCCTCCATCTACCAGGTTGCACACCAAAGGAACCCGTCTTTTCTAATTTTTCAATCTCTTCAACAGACCCATGGCAGTCATCGAACCAAGGCTTTTTTCAAACTGTTCAATGTTTGAAACGTCTGCAGGTTGACTTGTGCACAGTCATCATAATTCTTTGGCTTTGTATGATTTACTCATATGCTCAAAGTCTGTTGCCTTTGGGTCATGGTCTGGTTGTGAATGGTACAAACAGTCTAAGAATGTTGGACATTTTCTATGTATTATCAGATAGCCCCACCAGGAGGGAACTTACAGGAGGGAACTTACTCGCAGTCTCACTTTGACCCTTGTGAGAAAGAGTCATTCCAATGTTTCCCCCTGTAGATAGCTGCAGGGACTCAAAACTGCAGTATGATACTTCAAAAGGAGTCAAGTGATGTCTGTAAATTTTACGTCCATTAATAGATATGTTGGTGGGTTATTTTCAAGTAATGAGTTGTCAGCCGCACGGGGGTAGCAGTGCGGTCTGGTGCGCCATGTTACGGATTGTGCGGCCTCCCATGCCGGAGGTTTGAATCCTCCCTCAGGCATGGATGTGTGTGTTGTCCTTAGGTTAGTTTAACTTAGCTTAAGAAGTTTGTAAGGCTAGGGACTGATGACCAACGTAGTTTGATCCCATAGGATTACAAACATTTGAACATTTTTGAATGAGTTGTCATTTGATTTCTATGGAAAAAAAATACAGACAACAGTTGAAAATGCTGGGAGAAGAAAAACGAAGCACTGTCATTGAATTTGTCATTGAACTTGGGCTTAAACAAATTATAGCTGTTTATAAAGGACAACAGTGAAGATCAGTTATAATTTTCATATAAAATGATTTCCAGTCCATGGTGTACAGCAGTCAGTGGAATAAATATTCCTTCATTAAAAAACTGTCTTGATTGCAAATTGTTTTATTAATTAATGATGTGCTTCGCCCTTTCGCGGGGCAGATAAACTGAAGATGCCCTGCTAAAGGGTGAACAAGTCATTAATTAATAAAACAATTTGCAATCAAGATGTTTTTTTTACAGAACGAATATTTATAATTTTCATTTCAATTACTGATTTTGACAGGTTAAACTGCCTTCTCTGGATCTTTCATTTCATTCATTGCATCCTAAATAAACAATTAATTATGGAAATTCTATACAGAAATGTGAAAATAATGTTTAAAAGGGATAGTGGCTGGTCAGTACTTACCATATTTCCCACCCCACCTGATGACCTTTTTTGTGAGTAACCTTTTTCTTCTGAATGAATTTATGGAAGCTAGAAGAAACATTCATTTAGTCTGCATAATTTTTTTTTTTTTAATGTCTTGGTCGCACTAAATTTTATTTTATCATTATGCATTTTGATAAATCATCATCAGATCTGTGACACAAATAATAGAAATAAATTACATTATGGATGTTTACAGTTCATAATCACAATATTCATAAGGAGCAAAAGCACATATGCAAATATACTTACAAACTTTTTTAAAAATGATGGTAATTAAAATACCTATTATTGGAGACGACTAACTAAAATATAAACCACCACTGTGAATGTCTAGTGAAGGTGTTAAACTAGATTTTCATGCCAAACTGTGGTGAGAGGGGGGAATACCATAACAGGTAAAGTAGATCCAATAGCTACCAGATGGTGCAGGCTTAAAATTAAATATTATTTGAATGAATTTACAATATCATCATCATGCACCCTCTGTAGTGTCTACTGACATAGAAGCTATGAAAAATGGGCTACAAGATGTGTCAAGTCAAAAGAGGAATATCAGATACCTTATTAGAAGTACATTAAAACATACTACTGGGCTTAGGTGTACGAAAAGGGAGGTGTGGGAGGGCAGAAGGATGGGATTAGGCATGGCCAAATACACCATGAATTCCAACAAAAATATCTAAGAAGCAAACATGCTAAACCATTGTGACGTGACAGTCATATGGCTGCTCATCTTATGTTACAAGTCAACATTGTAATAGATTATTAGATGTCCTTAGCGATATCAGCTAACTGAAGTTTGTGATAATATAATTACAGGGATAACAAGGTAAATGTCTGTATTGTCTAAAAAGAGAATAATAATTTGGTGAGGGGGGGGGGGTGAAGGAGTGAGAACAAGTAAAGATGGGGGAAGGAAGGAAATGTTACTATTATGAACAAAATTGTATACCAAGTCTAGATGTAATATACTTGGCGATTTAATAAGGTGAGCATAATGGGGGAGGAAAGGGCATTGAATCACGTAAATTGCATATCCTAGTATATCTGAACATGGGCAAATTTAAACATTGTACCCAGTCATCCAGTGGCAGTAATGGTCTATAGATTAGTCACAGTGGTTATATGTGATCCTAAATAGTGGAATAACATATCAAGAGCCCAAAGGTACGTCAGTTATGTGAAAGGACAATGTCACTTTTATGGGCTATGAAGAAGTGAGGAGGAGTTGCGTTGAAGATAGATTATAAAAATTATGAATATAGTCTAGGCCGGAAAATCAGTACAACCAACTGACAATACACAATGTGCCAATGGGTCATAATACACACTTATACTTAGGTATTGCATAACGTATCACTTGATGATGAGAGGGGAGTAGGATGATGAGAAAGGGGGGGATAAGCAAGAGGTGGATGGATGGTTAGGGGGAGGTGGGAATTTTTTCCCTTTTTCTCTTTCTCTCTTCCTCTTTATTTCTTTTTTTCGTTTTACAATAAATTACATGTTACATAAAATATAATGAACAAACAGATGCATGTGCCCTATCAACTAGACTGTCATGTTAAGGCATACATTTGAATATAATAATGTCACAATTCATAAAAGTAAAATAGTCTTACATGGGCATGAATTAGGTCACATCAATCCATCAGTCTGAGTTTATAAAATAGAAGTGTTGAGACAGGGGATACTATGTTGAGGTTACTATTTGAAGAACAGTACTTTTAGGCATAATTTTAAAACAAAATAATTATGCATGGACATAATTTAAAACGATCATCAATAAGTCATTGAATAAAATGGAACAGAGTTAAAAAGAGGGACAAGGAAAATTCCCTAGAAAATGGATAATCACCTAATGGTTACAAGAAAAAGTAAAGGTATTATAGGGTACAGATTGTAATTGTGGTGCACTCATAATCTTAAAACAACCATAATCATACATGGATATAATCTAAATCTGACCATCCAGTCATAAAATAAAATGGAATAATGTTAAAAAGAGGGAAAAGGAATACACTGGAAGATAGGTAATGTCTTGATGGTTATAAGACAATGTGCAATATTTCATAGGTTGCGTGGAGATCCACCTCTTGCTTGCGCCCCCCCCCCCCCCATCATCCTATTCCCCTCTCTGTATCAAGTGATACGTTATGCAATACCTAAGTATAAGCATGTATTATGACCCATTGGTACATTGTGTTCTGCCTGTGTATATATATATTATATTGTCAGTTGGTTGTACTGATTTTCCGGCCTAGACTATATTCATATTGTCATAATCTATCAACACAACTCCTTTTCTCTTCTTCATAGCCCATAAATGTTAAGTGACATATTGTCCTTTCACATAATTGATGTACCTTTGGGCTCTTGATATGTTATTCCACTATTTAGGATTATATATAACCTCTGTGACTAATCTATAGACCATTACTGCCATTGGATTACTAGGTTCAATGTTTAAATTTGAGCATATTGATATACGCGATTCAATGCCCTTACCTCCCCCACTATGCTCACATTATTAGGTCGCCAAGTATGTTACATCTAGACTTGATATACAATTTAGTTCATAACAGTAACATGTAGTAACTTTACCTTCCTTCCCCCATCTTTACTTGTTCTCACTTCCTCGCGACCCCCCTCCCCCCATTATTACTCTTTTTTTAGACACAATACAGACATTTACCTTGTTATCCCTGTAATTATATTATTGCTAACTTCAATTAGCTGATATTGTGAGGGACATCTAATAATCCGTTACAATGTTGACTTGTAATGTAAGATGAGCAGCCATATGACTGTCGCGTCACAAAGGTTTAGCATGTTTGCTTCTTAGATATTTTCATTGGTATTTATGCCCTCCCACTCCTCCCTTTTCGTACGCCCAATCTCAGTAGTATGTTTTAATGTACTTATAATAAGGTATCTATTAGTCTTCTTTTGACTTTACACGTCTTGTAGCCCGTTTTTCATAGCTTCTATGTCAGTAGACAGTACAGAGGGCGCATGATAATGTTATTGTAAATTCATTCAAATAATATTTAATTTTAAGCCTGTGCCATCTGGCGGCTATTGGACCTACTTTACTAAGGGTATTTGCCCCCCTCTCACCACAGTTTGACATGAGAATCTTGTTGAACACCTTCAAGAGACATCCATGATGGTGGTTTATATTTTAGTCAGTCATTTCCAATAAGACGTATTTCAATTACCATTATATTTAAAAAAGTTTGTAAATATATTTGCATATAATGTGTTTCTGCTCCTTAAGAATATTGTGATTATGAACTGTAAACATCCATAATATAATTTATTTCTATTATTTGTGTCACAGATCTGATGATGATGTATCGAAACTCGGAATTCTTCAGTACGTCATTGCTTCGAAATGACAATGCGTAACTTCCAATACGAAAATTGTAAAATACAGCAAGCAAGAAAGCGTTTGCTAGAGAGTGTTCTAGGTGATGAATGGCACGTGACATCTCCAAAAATCTGGCTTAAGTAAAATAAAGTGACTGTGTCAAATTGCCATTATTTTTGCAAATATATCTGTAATGGTGCGAGCTATGAAAAAACATGAGAGCGAAGTTGCAGAGAATATTCTTCTCTACAAATTCAGTTATGTAATTGTGTCAAATGAAAGATTTATTTGCAATTAAAGTTACATTGCAAACGGCTTTTTTTAGTGTTACTAACATATTTTTTGTCCAAAATATTTGAGAAAGGGAGATTATAGTCTCTGTTCAACAACTATTATGTCTGTAGAATTTGGTGCCAATTGATTGAACGGTTAGACTTAAATAGTGGGAACATGGACGGACGGACAGATATCCCAAAATCGCCGTTATTTTTGCAAATATCTCGGAAACTATGCAAGATACGAAAAAACACAAGGGAGCAAAGTTTTAGAGAATTTTCTCCTCTACAAATTCGGTTATTCAATTTTCGTGTCGGATGAATGGTTAAGCTGTTATTTTCATATCAATTTTGAGGTGTCAAAAGTTGATCACAAAGGCCAACTTTTAGTGTTACTACCGTAACCCAAAGTGGGGCAGAAATATTGTGATGGGAACATATTTTAGATTGAGCAATTGCATTGCTATCAATAAAAGAAAAGGAAACTGGTGAAGTAGTGAAGAGGGATAGATTTGTACTAGGCATAACAGGAAAAGTTGATGAAATTGCAAATTGGATTGTTATAAACCTGTGATTGACAAGGATACAAAGCTTGGGCACAGCAGGGGTAGGGGTCAGTCGGTCTAGGATTCAAACCCTTCCCATAATGTTTACAAAGTTAAGTAAAAATGGTGTCATTCTTTTGTAGGCTAAAGCCCCAAAACATGTCAACAAGTTAGTTTCGACTAAACTGCAGAAGGTTCACTGGGAAAATGTTACACATCTCCAATATAGTACTGATTTGCTGCCTTGACATTTTCATATTTTTGGTTCCTCTAGGAGATAAAAGGTAACCAGTTTTCTTTGGACCACGTGTTGCACATCTGGGTAGCATCATGGTTCTGCAGGTAACTGCAGACATATTTCTATTAAGACATTCATCGTCTTATCTCACAGTGGATTAAGTGTCTTAACAGTAATAGTAGTTACTTTTGAAATAATTAGCAGTTTACTTAAATGTTTTCATCTTCCTCGTTTTCATGTGTTGGCTTTTTCTCATGGATGAGAGTTGCGCTCTTCACCATTCACTAGGAATAATTCCTTGTACAACATATTTGAAGTAAATTATGGTAAAGAGGGAGGCTAATTTGGTGAAGGATTCTGTATAGAAATTGACAGTGATCCCGTCAGGGCATAGTTGTATCGTGCTGTAAGGAACATTAAGATTTAACGTCTCATGGTCAAAGAGATGCCAACACTCCCATTGCTTTTTGAAAGGAATAATCTTGTCATTTGCCTGGAATGATGTACAGCAATCATTGAAAACCTAAAACAGGATGGCCAGAGGTAGGTTTGAACTGAATGAGAGTCCAGTGTGTTACCACTGTGCCACTTTACTCAGTGTTTGTGCTTTAGTGATTTGAGTGGTATCAGAATCCCATACAGCTTCTGAATATTTATCTTCCTCTTTAAAGGAATAATTCAATACATATTTTAGCTTTTCAGCTTCAGTTTTGCTTTTTCTACTTCAGTTCTCCTCTTGTCAATGAGTTCCTCTAACCCCCTCCCCCATTTTTTATTTTTTTCATTGATAGTCCTGAAGTAAGAACAAAATTTGAGTTTCTTAAAAATACTGAAAAGTACTTAATTTTTATACTGTACAGTAAAAGCCCTTAAAAGTGCTTATTTTTGCCCTTTCTTTTAATTGCAGTACTTATTTTGTCTTCACAATTACATTCAAACTTAAAAATCAATTACTTCCCAAAGTTACATAAAAAGGTAAAGCAGCCAACAATCTGAAGCTTGGCTTGAACATCACAGTGCTTTACTAGGCATGATCCTGTTTGGAGGTGGTATGCCGTTACCTTCCTCCGACCTTGGAACTGACTGACACAGCCAGTTGTAGGGGAACCTACAGTTTAACGTGGGTTCTGAACCATGGTGCTACTGGATATTTTTCACATCAACACCACTTCCCGGGTCTGAAATAAGTGCAAAGTGACACAAAAAAATCCTAGAACCTGGCAGGAATCAAACCCGTGACCTTTGGATTTATAGTCTGGCATTCTACAATTGAGCTAGTGAGCCACATGTCTTACAAAGGTGAAAAAAAGATGGCATGTATAGGTTGAAGGTAGAAGCAGTTAAGAGAATCACTTAGCTGTGAGACATGTAGGGAGAAGAGGTGTGGCTATCTCCATCTGATGAAATTACAGAGGTTGTAGAAAAGACAAGTATCATTTCTTACTTCTCACATTCTAATGCACTAAGGAAAAAAGCTCATGAAAATACTGAGGAGGTTCAAGCATTAGATAGGCAGATTAAGGAAAAAAAACTGACTCTAAAACATGTTAGGATTTATTGTTTATCTATACAGTACTTTTGTAATGAATTTATTTTTCATGGTTATAATGTATAATATATAAGAAGAAAATATTTATCGAAGATAAAGCAAATGTTCAGAATTTGTTGTCGTCTTGAGTCCATAGACTGTTTCGATGCAGCTCTCCTCCCTACTGTATCCTGAGCAAGCCCCTTCACCTCCTCATAAGAAAGGCAACCCACATCCATCTGAATCTGCTTACTATATTCATCTCTCGTTTCCTTCTGCAATTTTTCCCCAAACACTTCCCTCTAATGCTAAATTTAAGACTCCTTGATGTCTCAGAATGTGTCCTGCCAATCGATACCTTCTTTTGGTCAAAATAAGCCAAAAATTCCATTTCTCACCAATTCTCTTCAGTACCCCTTCATTAGTTATGTGATCTACCCATCTAATCTTCAGCATTCTTCTGTACCACCACAGTTCAAAGGATTCTAACCTTTCCTGATCTGAACTATTTATTTTCCACGTTTCACTCTCATACAAGGCATAGGGAAAACACTTAAATTAGTATTCGTTATTAGCATATGTCTCTTTTTCATAAATGTTTTTCTTCACTTTACCATTCTGCATTTTATATCATCTGCACTGTGACCATCACATGCTATTTTACTGCCCAAGTAACAAAACTTGTCTACCACCGTTATTTTTCCCTTTCCTGATTTCATCCCATTCAACTGCTCCTCCAGGTCCTTTGCTGTCTCTGACAAAATTACAATGTCATCGGCAAACTGCAATGTTGTTATTTCTTCACCCTGAACTTTAATTCCTTCTCCAAATTTCTCCTTGTTTTCCTTCACAGCTTGCTCAGTGTACAAATTGAGTAACATACGAGAAAGGCTATAGCCCTGTCTCACTCCCTTACCAACCACTGTGCCCCTTTCGTGCTCTTCAAACCTAATAACAGCTGTTTGGTTCATGTAAAAGTTGTAAATAACATTATTTTCCCTATATTTCACCCCTGCTGACTTCAGAATTTGAAAGAGTGCATTCGAATCAACAATGGCAAAAGCTTTTTCCAAATCAAAAACAGCTAGAAATGTAGGTTTCCCTTTCCTTAACCTAAGATAAGCCGTTAAGTGAGTATTGCCTCCTGTGTTTCTACCTTCCTCCTGAATACAAACAGAGGTTCCCCGAGGTCAGCATCTGTCAGCCTTTTCATCTCTCTGTAAATAATTGTGTAAAAATTTTGCAACCTCAACTTATTAAAATGATGGTTCTGTAATTTTCACACCTGTCTGCACATGCTTTCTTTGAAAAGGGGTTATTTCATTTTTCTTAAAGCCTGAGGGTATTTCACCTATCTCATACATCTTACCAGGTGAAATAATTTTGTCATCGCTGGTTCTCTTAGAGACTTCAGTAGCTCTGAGGGAATGTTATCTACACCAAGAGCCCTGTTTAGACTTAGGTCTTTAAGTGCTCTGTCAAATTCATCTCTCATTATAGTATCACCTATTTCATCTTCATCTACTTTATCTTCCCTTCCTACAATATTGTCTCCAAGTACATTTCCTTTGTCGAGCCCCTCTATATACTCTTTCCACCTATCAGATTTCCCTTCTTTGCTGAGAACTGGTTTTCCATCTGAGTTGCTGATATACATAGAGCTGTTTGTCTTGTCTTGAAATGTCTCTTATTTTCCTGTAGGTAGTATCTATTTTCCCCCTAGTTATACATTCTTCTACAGACTTGCATTTGCCTTATAGCCATTTCTGCTTAGCCATTTTACAATTCCTGTCAATCTCATTTCTTAGATGTCACCACTCCATTTTGCCTGCTGAATTTACTGAATTTTAGTATTTTCTCCTTCAGTCAATTAAATTTAGTATTTCCTAAAATATAAAAGGATTTTTTGTAGGTCTTGCCTTTCTAACCACGTATTTGGTCCTCTGCTGCCTTGACTATTTCATCTCTTAAAGCTACCCATTCTGCTTCTTCTATTTTCCCCCTTTTCTGCCCATTGCTACCTAAATCTCCCTCTGAAATTCTCATGACTTTAGATTCCTTCAATTTATCGAGGTTCCCTATCCTTATATATCTACCTTTCTGCAGTTTCTTCAGTTTCAGTACAGTTCATAACCAATAGGTTATGGTCAGTCTCGATCTGCCCCTGGATGTCTTATAGTATAAAACCTGGTTCTGAAAAAAAAACTGCTTTTTGCAATATAAGTGTTACCATAATAAAATATATCTGGTACCTTCCAGTGTCACCTGCTCTCTTCAAAGTATTCAACCTTCTTTCATGATGCTTGAACCAAGTGTTTATGATTAAATAATGTTTCGTGCAAAATTCTGCCAGGTGGCTTCCTCTTTGATTCTTTTTTCCCCAGTCCATATTCACCTATTTTTTCCCTTCCCTTCCCTTCCCTTCATTTTCATACTACTGAATTCCAGTCCCCCATCACAATTAATTTTTTCACTCTTAACTGTGTGAATAATTTCCTTTACCTCTTCAAACATTTCTTCTATCTTCTCATCATTGCAGAGCTAGTGGGCATATACACTGTTACTACTGTGGTTGGTGTTGGCTTTATATCTATTTTCACTGTGATAATGTGCTTACTGTGCTGCTTGCAGTAGCTTACCCGTCTTCCTATTTGCTTATTCATTATTAGACCTAGTTCAGTAATACCCCCAACTGATTTTGTATTTATAATCCCGTACTCGCCTAGCCAAAAATCGTGTTCCTCTTTCCACTGAACTTCACTAATCCCTGTTCTATCTAACTCCAATCTGTTGATTACCTTTTTTAAATTTTCCAACCTCACTACCTGATTAAGGGATCCAACATTCCATGCTCAGATCCATAAAATGCCAGTGTTGTCTTTCCTGATGACGACATGTTCCTGAGTAGCCCCACCTGGAGATCCAAATGGGGGACTATTTTACCTCTGGAATATTTTACCCAAGAGAATGCCATCATCATATATTCATACAGTAGAGCTGCATGTCCTTGGGAAAAGTAATGGCTGTAGTTTCTCCTTGCTTTCACCCATTCACAATAACTGAATGGCTAAGCCATATTAACTGTTGTTACAAGACCAGATCAGTCAGTCAACCAGACTGTTGCCGCTGCAACTACCTGAAAAGGCTGCTGCTTCTGTTCAGAAACCACACGTTTGTCTGGCCTCTCCACAGATACCTCCTCCACTGTGGTTGCACTTATGGTACGGCTGTCTGTATCGTTAAGTCACGGAAGCAACCTCCACATGTTCAGTAAAGGATATTGATAATCAGTTTTTAAATAATTTGCCTTATCCTTAATACATTGCTACATTTCAATTTTATTATAGTGATAGTGTACTTGTCATTGCCTATTTGTGCATGTTTTCTTAGTCTTGTCCTCACCAAAGGACTGAAGTGTAACTATTTTGAGAAAAAAGTTGATTATTTCATCACATACTGCCTTTTTGATTACATCCCTTGTTTTGCTCTGAATTGGATATCTTCAGAATATGGTGTGCTTTTTACCTATTTTGGAGAATCACACTTTCATAAGAAGCTTAAAAATGTTCATATACCACCGTGGCTCTGTGGCATATTTTTTTTTTTTTTTTTTAGGAATGAAATATTCATAATAATAATAGTGTCCTGTTGAGTTCTATAAGAACTTACATTGCAGTGTTGAAAAATACTTCTGAAATCAAACATTTTACTTTGACCACAGACAAAGCTATGCAAACAAAATTTAAGGAATATTTTGAAAGACCAAGTATAGGAAATGTGGCTGTGAATCTACATTTTTGGTTACATAAATGTACCAACTAATTTTGAGGAAATTCTTATTTGATTTTTTGACATTTATAAGATAAACACGACTGTTAGCTCATGAGAAATGTCATAAAATTGAGGTTTTAGCACTCCTTTTGTCACTTAGTTTTTTCAGGACAGATATTGTAGTTACTACAGTAAAAAATAAAAGCAGAAAGTTCAAAATCTGTGATGTAGAAACACTTCGGGATAGCTGTGAGGGGGCAGGAAATAGAAGGGAAAAAAGTAGACTTACATGAGTTGAATATTTTTTTGAAACATTGATAGTTAATTTTAAGTTGTTCACTGACATTTTTAACAGTGGAAAATCTGATTCCAATGTCAATAACGGAGGATGGATAACAACTCACCGTAAAGAAACTGAGCTGCTGATAGGCACGGAAATAGATAATCACATTCACACTACTTGAATTTTTGGCTATGGCTTTTGTCAGGAAAAGACTCCAGCAAGTCTATGTGTTTGTGGTGCTGGAGTGGCCGGACATGGTGGTTGTGTGTGTATAGTTGTCTGAGTGATTGTGTCAATGTATGTGTGAATTTTTCTGATGAAGGCCATGGCCAAAAATTGTAAGTTGTGTGACTGTGATTATTTTTGTGCCTGTCAGCAGCTCATTTACATTTTGTCTTTATCGAGTACTTCTTGAAATTTATACTATAATTGTGAATGTTCATTCAGAAATTTGTGTTGCAGAATGTACCAAGACAAACTTGCCAGTTTAAAGAAACAACTTCAGCAGTTGAAGGATGGTACACACCCAGAATATAACAGAAAGCTGAAGAAGTTAGAACAAGCTTATAGAGAAAGGTAACAATCTGAAAAATTATGTGGTATGAAAAACTATAGTTGTCTTCTAGTATTATTATTGAATTTAATATTTTTTGTGATTTGACATGGTTGATATGGGATGTTGCCAGCCAGTAGATTTTTATATTTAATTTTTCAGCTTGAGTGGCCATCAAGTAGCTGTAAATTAAAACCATCACATTACTACTGTTACTGTTACTTTGGTTTAAATTTAAATCTGCAAGTACCGTATATGGTATTGAAATACACTTGATTTAAAGAAGTAACTATAGTGAACTTACTTGTGACTGTACATCTTCCATGTGTTTATAACATTACAGAACTTGCAAATTCACTTCAAGGTAATGTTTGAAAGTGGTAGGCTCCACAGGCAGTATATATTATGCAGATTGTCTTTTTCTGCAAACTTAGGCAAAGATTAATGCTTTACATATTTTAAAAAACCTTGACATTTTGAGACCATGTCTGAGTAAAAATAAAGGTCATTTCTTACAAAGATGTAAATGACAACTAGCCATTATTTATAACTTATTCATTCACACAAGTAATGTTGCTACTGGTTTTGAACCAACAGGTTCATCACAGCTGATCACCTCTAGAAACACACATGTATAAATTCACATTTCCTTTCTACTTTTTATTTCCCCCTTGTAGTGAAATATTCAAGTGATGGTGATGTACTATAATGAAAAATGTTAAAAAATGACCCATTTATCTGTAGTTACATATCTAGTAATAAGTGAACAGTGTTTATCTTCTGTTGCAATGTTGTTTGCTCATGTTCACAAAATGCTGTAGACTGTAAGACATTCTTCTGATATGTGATACACACACACACACACACACACACACACACACACACACATTGAACTGAGATGGAAATGGAACAGATTCATTCAAACTGTGTGTGGAGGCTTCCTCATACGTGTTCATGTATATAAATCAAATAAGGGCTTTATATAGTCAGTAGACTTTAGGGAACAGAAGCAAACAAGATTACAACAAAATGTGTAGATTTTGTGACATCAGTTAAAAAAAAACACTTCAAGAATTCAAACTAAGGATTTGTTTACATTATGTTCAATCATTAATAGGGACAGTTTCATTTCAATAATTCATTTCTAAGATAATTTTATGCTGTAGAGCATCACCATCCCAAAAAAATTTGCCAGAAAGACCAATAAATAGCAGAGAACAAAATATGAAATTCACGAAATGCATGACATTAACTGTGAATGGCTAAAGTTGAAAATGTGTGTCCAGTTCGGGATTGAACCTGCGTCTCCTGCTTACCAGGCAGTTGCACTGAGCCCTACACCAGTGAGGACACAGCGATCAACACACCTGCACGGAATTACTCAAGTGTACCTCCCATCAGATTCAAATCCTCAACTTCACATTGCCCATAAGATCTTAAACTTGTAGTTTTTGTAAACTGATTCTCATAAGAGTAAGCACCTAGGAATGCCTCTGCACTGAAGAAAGGATCATTGCCCATCATTGGCATAATGTATAAGCTATATATATCTGGTGTCTTTTCTTTTGGACATGTCCGAATAGAAGGAAACTTTCCTGGTGGGATAAACAAATATAAAAAATAGAAAACGATGACTTACCCAAAAGGACCGGCTCGTTGATAGACACAAATAAAAATAAAAATCACACTCAAACACACAAGATTTCACCACCACTGGCAGCTTCTTCAGGAAAAAGAGGAAAAAAGGGGAGGAGAAAGGGAAGAATATGGGTTTTAAGAAAGTGGAAAAGGAGTCATTCCAATCCCAGGAGTGGAACGACTTAGGGGACAAAAAGGAAGGTAGACAAATACACACACACACACACTCACACATATCCAAACACACACACACCTAGACAGACATTTGTAAAAAGCGAAGTAGTTGTCCCCTAAGGTAAGTCCTTCCACTCCTGGGATTGGAATGACTCCTTTTCCACTTCCTTAAAACCCATATCCTTCCCTTTCTCATCCCCTTTTTTCCTCTTCTTCCTGAAGAAGCTGCCAGTGGTGGCGAAAGCTTGTATGTGTGTTTGAGTGTGATTTTTATTTTTATTTGTGTCTATCGACGAGCCGGTCCTTTTGGGTAAGTCATCCGTTTTTTATTTTTTATATTTGTTTATCCCACCAGGACAGTTTCCTTCTATACTTCTCGTTTCATAAATTTGTATATATATATATATATATATATATATGTAAAACACACACACACACACACACACACACACACACCCTAGCTTTCGCAGCCTAGCTGCTTCTTCAGGCAGAAGGGAAGGAGAGGGAAAAGGAAATGGCGAGGGTTTAAAGGGAGTGGGTAAGGAGCCATTCCAATCCCGGGACAGGAAAGACTTGCCTTTGGGGGGGAAAAAAGAGGGTAAACAAATACACACCCACCCACACATATACACAAACACAAACATACTTAGGCAGACATATTGTAGAAAGCAAAGAAGTTGGACAGAAACACTCCCACCAGGAAAGTGTCCTTATATAAGAGTCGGCTCCAGTCCCGAATCCCTGAAACAGTACACCAATAACCTAATAACAGCTTTCACATCCCACAGCTATCCTCCTGATCTGGTTCAGAAGCAAATTACCAGAGCCACCTCCTCATCCCTCCAAATCCAGAAACTTCCACCGAAGAACCTCATAAGTGCCCCTTTTGTCACAGGATACTTTCCGGGACTGGAGCGGACTCTGAATGTGGCTCTCCAGCGAGGATACGACTTTCTTAAATCCTGCCCCGAAATGAGATCCGTCCTTCATGACATTTTTCCCACTCCATCGAGAGTGTCTTTCCATCGCCCACCTTACCTCCGTAACCTCATAGTCCAGCCCTATGAAATCCCCAAACCACCTTCCCTACCTTCTGGCTGCTACCCTTGTAACTGCCCCCGTTGTAAAACCTGCCGTATGCACCCTTCCACCAACACTTACTCCAGTCCCGTAACCCGGAAGGTTTACACGATCAAAGGCAGAGCCACTTGCGATAGTACCCACGTGATCTACCAACTGACAAGCCTGCACTGTGAAGCGAACAATGTGGGAATGACCAGCAACAAACTGTCCATTCGCATGAACGGTCATAGGCAGACAGTGTTCGTTGGTAATGAGGATCACCCTGTGGCTAAACACGCCTTGGTGCACGGCCAGCACATCTTGGCAGTGTTACACCATCTGGGTTATCTGGATACTTCCCACCGACACCAATCCTTCAGAACTCCGGAGATGGGAACTAGCCCTTCAGCATGTTCTCTCTTCCCATTGCCCACCTGGTCTCAACCTCCGCTAAATTCAAATTTCCGCCCACCATCTTGAACATCTTTGCCACAGTTCTGTGGACATTCATCCATTTTATATATATACTTGACTTACCCAAAGCACAGGATCGCTGATAGGGGGGGGGGGGGGGGGGGGGGGAAATTCAAGCTTTCGCCACTACTGGCAGTTTGTTCAGGAAAAAGAGGAAGTAAGTGAGGAGAAAGGGAAGGATATGGGTTTTAAGGAAGTGGAAAAGGAGTCATTCCAATCCCAGGAGTGGAAGGACTTTCCTTAGGGGAAGAAAAGGAAGGTAAACAAATACACACACACACATATATCCACACGCAAACACATTGATTACTTACCAGGCAAAGGAGCACAGGTAGTGATAGTAACACAAATAAATAAAACACACACACACACCAGTTCCAAGATTTTCTGGATTTTCTCCAGAATCTCAGCTAATAAAGGTGCCTTCTGCATATTTAGAGCAACCCTGACAGGATGAATGTTAACCTTCATGACAAACTTGTGCAATGGTGCAGCAAGTACAGGTGTCAATTTATGTTCAGTCTCTAAACCTTGAGGAACTGTATAGTAGTCAGCATCAGCTTTAGGCACAAAGTTAAACATGCCGCAGACAAAGGAAACAAGGAAATGGTGCAAATGTTATTGGATCAGGGGGCCGCTGTAAATTCAGAAAAACATGAACGTGGCTATACTGCGTTACACTTTGCGGCATTATCAGGAAACGTGGAGCTATGTCATTTATTGCTAATGGCAGGTGCCAAGAGTCGCGCAACCAATACAGTTGGAAGAACAGCTTCGCAAATGGCCGTATTTGTTGGAAACCATGCATGTGTGGCAGTCATTAATAACTTTTTACCTAAAGCTGATATTGACTACTATACAGTTCCTCAATGTTTAGAGACTGAACCTAAATTGACACCTGTACTTGCTGCACCATTGCCTAAGTTTGTCATGGAGATTAACTTTCATCCTGTCAGGATTGCTCTAAATCTGCAGAATGAACCTTTATTAGCTGAGAATCTGGAGAAAATCCAGAAAATCTTGGAACTGGTGTGTGTGTGTGTGTGTGTGTGTGTGTGTGTGTGTGTGTGTGTGTGTGTGTGTGTTTATAAAATAATACAAACTTAAACAGATATGTATCGTGGCCGTGAATGGCTATCTGGAGAAGAACCGTTTGTTTGAAACTCGTAGTGGTGCTAAGTAAGAAGCATTATTAATAGTGGGTGGTTGATGTTGCCTTAATTGGGTGTTCAGTGAGTGACAAAATTGAAATTTGTTCAGACATTAATTAATTCTTTTATGTAGATCCCAATGATAAATTCTTCAGGCTATAGAATAGCAAAAGGAAATGCATATACTGCAGCACGTGTGTTCTAAGTAATTTATTAACAGCATACTATCATAGTACATGTCAGTACTGTTTCTATTTAACCCATCTGAAAGTACATTTGTATTTTAATGGTGAAGCTCCCTACTTTGGAATTTGGAGGAGGAAGAAGTTTGAGCTACAGATTCCATAGTTTCCTTATTTTCCAAAGGAGTAAGCTGCCTACATTACACTAACATGTAGGTCTAAATTAACACATATATTTATCAGTCAATCTCTGCAAGGTACTCCTTCTTTTAATTAAGATAATCTAATAATTTGTACAATTTGCCAATGTCATGCTTTGCCTGAGGTGCCTTTTACATGAGTACATACCACTACCTTAAATCCTAGAACTGGGGATCCAATATTTTTTTCTTGCAAATTTGTAAAGCTGACATTATCCCTAACAACAAAGATCATTAAAGAGTTAATTTATTGCGAAATAGAGTGGAAGAATCTGAGGATGCGTAAAGAGCCTTCTGTAGATGGATGGTCCCCAATTCCAACATGGAATCAAGCCTGATTGTTAATGCATTTACTGCTCAGTCCTTTGACTTCTCAGTGTAACTAATGAAATTTTAACTTAATTGCAAAGAGTTTAAAAACATTATTTTTAGCTGTACTTCTCCACATACCAAAACAATGGAGAAAAAAGGGGAAACACTCTGTACTTTCAGATGAAAACTTCTTGATAAATATAATAATATATCTGTCAAGAAGTTCATTAAAAACTGACTCTTCAACCATTTACAGAGCTTCAAAGTGCCATTTTTATCTAAATTACCCAACAGAAGCTTGTACTACTATGCTCTTCATTTCACTGAAATTTGTTGTTATCTTAACCTTCTATGACACACGAGAGAAAATTAGTTGTCATTAAATTGGATGGCAATACATTGCAGCAGTGAGTCAGGATACTCTGCTGAAAATAAGTAGACCTTATGTAATTGTCATAGACAAAGCCTCCCATCATTCATTAAGTCTTGGGAAGTACCAAGAGGTGCTGTCAGATAATATACAGCAGTTCTAGTGTCCTCCAGGTGTAAAGAATAATTCGTAAATGAAGTTGTAAAATAAATTGTTGGGACATTTGTTTCATAATCAGTTTAAATTGTTTCTCTGTGATTTAGACAAACTACCAGACAAATATGACTGTTGTGTTTCCATCATGAAACTATTAAAATACATTCAAAACACTGAGTTTTCATTAATTTACATTAAGTGATATGGTACAGAAGTAAATGCAGGCTAAAGCAGACTGATTCTTGTCACTATGAAAAGAATAACCTCATCAGTAGTGTGTTGTAATTTTGCAAAATGTACCAAGTAATTCCTATAAAAGTTTGGAGAAAATTAATGTAAAGAAAGTAATGCTGGTTAATCTTTTAATTCATATGCAGCTGACAATGAAAATGATTAACAATCATTTATAAATGGAAAGCATCTATAATCTGCTGATAAAGAAACCAACAAATTTTTCAAGTTAATTTGAGTGTTCATTGTCTACTTCATGATATCTAGGTTCTGTAAACACCAAATTTGAATGGAAGCTACATGATGAAATAGTGTTGAAAGTAATGCTCGTGCCCCAAATCCCACCAACATTTTTGTTGAAACCACAAATAACTAATATGAGAAAAATCTGTTGTTGCGTGTCTCATTTCTCCTCATTGGGCATGCACAATTGATGACAGAAATAACATGCTGTGCTGCTAGTCTGACAACAATGTGTGTGTGTGTGTGTGTGTGTGTGTGTGTGTGTGTGTGTGTGTGTGTGAACTTAAAGAATGTTCGCCAAATCTAGGAAGTTTTCTTTCTTCTGTGTGTGCCTGGCAATGAGTCCATGCGTCTATCGGTGAGTGGTCTTCTTCACTCCTTAAGTATTTAATTCTGCTGCAACTTTCCTATAATTATCTACTAATACAAGGCATAGAAACTGTCATGCATGAAATGAATTACTAAATATGAAATTCTTTAGATTACTTCAATGAATTGCAATAAATACATAAAATATATTGAAGCATAGTGTAAAATCTTCTGCCATTTGAAGTATCTCTCATTACATTAACCTTATGACAAAAGTGTTGGCTTATTTTTGTATATTTTCATTCCTTGTTGCCATATGTACATGGGCTGCCCAGAAAGTAACGCACCATATTTGTTTTCTGTCAGTTATTTATAACATTAATGAGAATTATGTACCTGAAAGAATGAAGTTTCTTCTACACTCCTTATGTTTCCATGTAATCTCCATCCCATTTTGTGGCCTTTCTCTAATGTGAGTCAAGGACATGTATGCACTATTGGTACCAATCTTTCAACTGGTCCCCTAGCCATTTCTTCACTGTGTAAAACACTACCTCATCATCCTCAAAATGTCTTCCTTCAATGGTGTCCTGTAATGGTCTAAACAAGGGGAAGTGGAATGAAAACATCAGCTTGCTGCTAGATATCCTTCGAGCTGCTTTATGGTGATCTCATTCTTTGTTCCCAGCAGTTAACTGTACTCCTGTTTACAGCAGATAGATGCTCCCTAGACTTTGCACAAAAATTTGTGAATATCGAAGTTTGTTCTTTTGACATGGGGCACTCTACAGACTTATTACACAAAACATGCAAGATCACTAATTCTTTTTATTAAGAAGACCGCTTTCAGTGGGCTATACTACTGTCATCAGATTTGTCTTACTCAAGATGTTGTAGTGTTCTAAGCCCCATCAGTATAGTGACAAGATGTTGGACACATTTTATTTTCATTGTGACATGTCAATGGTGGTATCGGGATACACTTTGTTTTTATTAAGTTTTCAGTGAGGTAAGGGTTGTATGTGATAACAGTAGTATAACCCACTAAAGCTGCTCATCTTAATAAAAAAGAATTAGTATTCTTGGTTGTTGTTTTTATGTAATTTGTGAATATTTCCTGTAGTTTCTATATCTGCAATAAGAAATTCCATGACATGTTAAAAGTAACATACATCAGTTACAGATGCCATTTTTAAATGGTCCTGCAGGTATGCTATCTGCCAGAAGAGCCAGAAATTGTATGCATGCAGTCTGCAAACATCAAATAATTCATACACAATGTTTTGCATGGAAACATTGTTTTCTTTTTTTCCTGGAAAAAAAAAAAAAATGTGGTGCATTACTTTATGAAAAACTGCTGGAGCAGTGCAGTTAGAGTATATTAATTGTTTCTTAATGAGGAGTTGTAATTTTTTAAGAACAGATGTTGCAGCTTGTGTAGTGCAGAGAGAAAACCTTAGTTGTACTCAGAAGGTGAATGAGAGAGAGCTAATTTGGATCACTTGCTTACGTATTTCAGGTTACGTTTGAATATAATTTCAAGAGATTATTTAAATGAATGTGTGGAAAGAGATTACACTATTGAAAAAAAGGCAGCCGCAAAAGAATTTGAAGAAAAGAAGATAGAACTTCGTGAGACACTTATCAGTGACTTGGAAGAAAAGAGGAAACTGATAGAATCTGAACGTCACACTATGGAGTTAACAGGAGATTCTATGGAAGTAAGTATTGTAAAATACTGCAGCAAAATAGAGTACGTATTTACCACATACTGAAATTTTGGTAAGGGTGAAAGGTGATGTTAAAACTTAAATCATGAGTATTTTAAGCAGTTAAAAGTGGACAGTGAAATAAAAGTATTATCTTTTTTTGAGAAGACCTAACAGAGTGAAGTGCAGGTTGGAATGTCAGTAATATGAGGATAGGTTGCAACTTAGCATAACAATCACTGAACTGTAGGCATGAAAGTAAAAAAGACAATCATATTTACACAACTTTGTTGCCACAACCTTCATAAGCAAAAGAGCTTACAAACATTCACAAAATCACTTAGATACATATCTTGAACACGATCGCCATATCTGGCCAGACTGTACTTTAACAATAAATGGTGGGGAAGGAAGAGGGAAGGATTTAGGGCAAGAGGGGGGATAGAATGTTCTGCATCACATAGCGAGGTATAGAGGTACAGCAAAAGGTGGGAATTTTGGAATGCAGTGAAGAGTGCAGTTCAGAAAAGGCTGATGGTGAAGGGGAAAATCCATATGGCCTAGGTCTTGAAGCAGCTATTGAAATTGAGCCTGTTATACTCGGCATCCACTTTAGAAGGGTTCAGATGATCTTGGACCAGATGTCTCATTTCAGGGCAAGATGATATACTCAAAGATCTGATAAAGGATGTTGTTTAGTTGTTACATTTTGGGTTGGTATTGGGCGACAAGTGGGCACACGTTTGCGTTTAATTATTGGGGGTGGAGGGAGAATAGTGTGTGGGGAAATGGTATGTGAACTCTTCTGGCAGTCTAGGTCTGGGAGGTTATGTCTGTCTGTGAACACCTCAGTAAGGGAGTTTGCATCACTGAAAATATGCTGTGCAAGGATTTAACACTGTATGGGAGGGGGTGGTTTTTTATTTATTTATTTCCTTGGGTGGATGAAAGCTGTCAAAATAAAAGTACTGTTGGTGGTTTGTGGATTTAATGAGCACATGAAGTGTGGAGAAGCCATTAATAAGGCCCAAGAATGTGGCATGCCTTGACTGAGGACGAGGAGAATTGGATGGTAGAGTAAGAGTAGATTGTAGGGGCCTGTGTCAGTATCAGTGGAGAAGCTATAGAATTTTACTTACAGCTTCAGTCAATAGCCTTCGACCAATATCAATAACCTGCCTCCACAAAATATCTCTGGTTAGCGTGCGCGCGCGCGCGCGCGCACACACACACACACACACACACACACACACACACACACACACACACGAGAAATTTATCTCGGGTTTGAGATGAATAACTTTTAACATTGAATAGCAGGCTCAGAACAAACTTCAAAATGTGTATTACCAACTGAATTATATTTCCCGTAATGGTGCCACACCTGTACAAAAGTATGATTTCTGATATCACTACTAAATAAGCCCTGGGATTGCCACTCCCATATAATGATGTATGCAAACACCAGGATGGCAATACAACAGTATGTAAAAGATGAATATTGTTTGTTATTTCGGTAATCTGAATGCGACATTATTAACGTAGATCCTCATTCGATAATACCGTTGATTGTCCAGGATTTATAATTAACACAAACACAGTCATAAGTAAGGTAAATAATCTTCATCCACACCAAGGACTTGATTAAATCAGCTTTCTTTGCCTCTGTCAATACATATCTCGAAGTACTCGCAATCGATTCTTAAAAGAATCGATTGTGTCGACTATTGAAGCACAAAATGAATATTTCAAACATGATTGCTATCGATAACTGTCTTATCGGTAACAACTGTAAATATTATTTACCAGTCTCTACAGACAGAACACGTAGAAAATAAAGTTTAATCTTTTTGTTTGTTGTCTTGAATTTTTTAAAAGTTTTTTTTATGTACACAATCTCAATGATTCTACAATCTGTTAAACTGGATGAACTCTTCCTACAGGTTAATAAAGCTACACCCCTCTAACTTTTGACACTGTCCAAAAGAATAAAAAATAAATTCTACGTTGTTTCCACCACTTGTCAGTTGCCTCTTCATATTAGAATAATCAATTAAAAATAAAACAGCAATTAATAAGGCTGTATTCAGGTGTAATCTTAGACACTAAAAAGAAATATCTTTGACTTGTACCCCCCTGTTCGTCTAAGAGTCTCGCCACTTATTTAACTTCCAGTAGCCTCGGGAAAGTTTGAAAAGAGGCCCAAATTTTCCATGGTCTTGCAATGTGTCACTCTCAATACTTTAAAAATGTTTCATAAATAAGGTTTTACTTTTTATCTAAGACACAGCATTTTAATAACTTTTGTTTACAATGTAATCTGTCATGAAGGTTTATTAATAATTCTCCATAATGTTGGATTCAATAGATACCATCAATATTCCATTAATGTAACATAGGCCAGTCACCATAAAATAAGGAGCAGAATCCAGTCTCACTCCCAGATACATCAGATCCCATGGGTGGTCCGACTGTATCCATAAACCATTTACTAAAATAGACTGTCGGTTACAACATCAAATAGCCACATCCTTTACTCTTTCATAAATAAATTATGTAACAACGTAATTCCTCAGAATGAGCTATGAATCCACAGTTAAGATTCTAAAATGCGACAACTTTAGTGCCCACAAAATTTCCTTCATGAATAGACTACCACTACTTCAATTACATCACGAGGAATATCTCGTAAACTCATAATTAACAAAGTAGTTAATTTTTCAATAAAAATCCAATTAATCTTTACTGTGTGCCGCTATAATCCAAATACTCACTCATTGCAGTATTTACCGCCCAACATTTCAACTCTTTTTGTCGTAATATTTGAGAAGTAGTTCATATATCGAAAGCAAACAGGGAGAAGCGACGATAAGTAAGTATGCAAAAACCCAGAAAATTTGTTCTCCTTTCAAAGCAAAAACCCATAACAATTAATCTAATTATTTCTTCTTTGGCGTGTGTGGTGCAGGCAACGTCTTAGGATCATAATTTTTCCTTGGTTCTCTGCGCTTATATACTGACTAAGAACTTAAATGCCATCTGGTGATGACCACCAATAACTTCACAGAGATCACCGTCACAAGATTTATCATGAAATACAAACAGACGCGTCTAAGACAATGACATCCAAAAACATATTTATTCCATCATCCCTTTACTATTCAAATTCTTATAAATTGAATTAATAATTTTTTTAAAATCATTTTCTCCCAAAATTAATATTTTCAATCAAGATGATGCGATACTCTAGGGAAGTCGTCAAGCGACACCATATGGTTTTATTCCGCTTCAAGATGATGTGAAGGAAAGAGGTTAGGGTGTCTTGGCCCAGAGTCAAATTATGAAAATAGCATCAGTGAATGTAACCAGGCCATGGATATTTGGTTTTGGGAGGTTGGGAAAGTTTTCTCTAGATGCCCCATGAACAGGTAAGCATTGGAAGCTGACATTTAGGTGCCCATGGCTTTGGCATATATTTGACTGTATCCTTTCCCTTCAAAGGATAAGTAGTAGGGGTTATGAGATTGGGCTTGGAGGCTGAATGATGATGGAAGAAGTAGTGCTACAGAGCAATGAAAACCTTGGGCATCAAGGATATTGGTAGATAGGAAAGTGGGATCAAATGTGATGAGTAAAAATCCGAGGTAAGGGATAAAAATACAGTAAAACCCCACTTTTACGTTCCCGTATTTTACATTTTCCTGCCATTTACACCATTTTTTGCTGGTCCCATCAAATTTCCTATGTTCTCAATGTTAATTCGCCCCTGTTATAGCGTACTTTTCTCTGGCATGGCTTTCACCTTCAAGAATAGTGTTTACAAATGTTATGCAGACAAGTTTCTAGACACTAGGGGTTTATTCAAACATATATTTCACATTTCGTAGTTAGCAGCACGCAACTAGTTGACTCACGACTTGGCGTGTCATCATCCAACGTGCCGATGGGCAGCTTTGTTTACGCAACTGGCAGTTTTTCATGCTTTGCATGACAGGTTTTGAGAATTTATTCTTATTGTGAATTAAGGTTATGTCACGGTGGTGGGGATATTTTATTTTGTTTTACTTTCCTCCCCTAACCCGCCTTTGCACTCCAGTCCTAAGCTGCATCACACTCCTCCTGTGTTCTGCAAGGCTGTGCTGTACCCACCCTCACCATAATGACACAACCTTCCTATTTCCCCTTCCGTTCCCTATTTCCACTCCGCAGAGCGTGATTTGGAGTGTGGCATCTGGAGATGACGGTTAATAATAATTTCATGTGGCTCATTGGCCTGGTTAAAGTATTTAAATTGGTTGCCACTTTGGTGACTTGCGTGTCCCTAGCCTACCCCAGTTATCCAACTAGGGAAAGGGGACCTACTGCTTAACATGGAATCCGAACGATGGGTCGTTTCTGGCTACTACTTACATCGGAGAGTTGAAGGATGGGCTAAAATGCAGACTGAAAATATCAGTGTTCCAACCAGGTTTCGAACCTGTCACCTTTCAGTTTTCTGGTTAGCGTTCTACCCCAATACCATGATGGTTTTGTGTCTCTCTCTCTCTCTCTCTCTCTCTCTCTCTCTCTCTCTCTCTCTCTCTCTCTCTCTCTCTCCTTTTTGTGGTGAGTTGTAAACTCTCCTTATTATATATAATTTTTTGTTCTTTATTAGCTAAACTACAAATTATGCAATAACAATGGTAAAAAGTATAATTATCTGTAAAAACAAAAATAATAATGTTACATGAAGACAGCCAGTCAGGAGTAAATTATGCATTGTGGTCATACTTTTGTTGTTTTATTAGGTTCATTCATAACAACTTACTTGAAAATTGTGACACAATCGAAGAAAACAGAAATTAAAGTTGTTGTATTGGGTTACAGCGTTACTATACACACAAAAATCATAACCTATATGTACAAAACTGTGAAGTATTTCACAAAACAAAGTAAATGATAAACAATCTTCTCACAAATTACATCTGTGACATTGTTAAAAAACTGAAATATTGTGTATGCAAATTTCATTTACGAAGCAGAATTGAAAACAGCATTTTCGTGGGCTGTTTGCAACTGATGCAAAATTGGCATTACAAACACACACACTTCATGAGGTTGGGGAGGGGGGGGGGGGGGGAGAAAAAACAAAAAGCCGACATTGTACTTGAATTTTAACACTGGAAAGTTATGTATGCTAGTGTAAAACACACTAACATTTTTAAAGCGTTGACAATTTTTACTGCTCCAAGCCAAGTATAACAGAAAGTGCCGGTCACCCAATAAAAGTTGTATTTCACAAAAAAGGATATTTTCAACTGGGAAAAAAATTATTTTTGCCCAGAAAATTGGGGAAAAAATATGGGAATTGTTTCTTCTTGTCCCCATATACACCATGAACACAGTAACCAGCCACAATTGATTGTTCAAGATTATTTGGTTTGTGGCTTTTTGACAGCAAGTAAGAGGTGGAAGGGAGGAGGGAGATGAATTTGGGAGAGAAGTAGCGAGAAGGGTTGTAGAATGTTAGAGGTGATTGCAAGTCACGTAGGACTTTTATGATGGGGTCATCTTGGCACAACTTGTAGGTGGAGTAGTTGGACAGTTAATCGAGGCCTTCTGCCAAGAAATCACTATTTTGCATCACAACAGTGATAAAACTATTGTCTGCAGGGATGATGATGTTTGGGAACATCTTTTTTGAGGATGCATAAAGCTGTTCTTTCTTCTGACAAACAGTAAGGAATGGACTTGTGTAGATTGGGATTGGTTTATCCATTCTTTTTTTTTATACTTTTCAGTAATTGTAAATCTTTACTACTGCTTTGCCCTTCTCTCTCTTTCTCTTTTTACTCAGGACAAATTTTTGTAATGAATGTGCTTCATTTCATTTCTCTGCAGTCATGAGTTATACTCATTAAATTTGATATATATTTTAGTCCTGATTGTGCGTGCGTGAATGCGTGGGCGCGCGCGTGTTCAACCAGTGTGCTGGTATTTATCGATTTCTGTGTAAGCCATCTCACATTGTATGGTGCAGGATACTTTGTATATAATCAGTTCCACCATTTTTAATCCATTCCAATGATTTGTGGAAGAAAATTAGTTCCAATATTCTCCATATGAGCACTAATCTCTTTAATTTTATCATCATGGTCTTTTAGTGAGAAATATGTAGGAGGAAGTCATGTGTTGATTGACTCGTGAAGAAACGTACACTTGCAAAACTTTGACAGAGCAGAAGCACATTCCGTACTACAGAATCTCTCTCTCTTGCACCATATGCCATTGGAGTTTGCCAATCATCTCTGAGATGTTTTTGAACTGACGAATGAACCTATAACGAAGTGTGCTGCTTGCTGTACTCTTTTAGCGCACTCTCCCTCTCCCCCCCCTCCCCCTCCTCTCTCCC